>CAXIVR010000002.1:164355031-165566500 GCA_964035755.1 Teleogryllus oceanicus | reverse complement strand
AATGTCTCCTAAAAAAGGAATGAACTGATATACTCAGTACTAATGACAGCAATGAGAAATGGAACTTGTTCTTGAGTACATTAAATTATCATTTGAATATTGCAAGTCCCATTATTAAGAGGCAAAAGAATGTAGTGAAGAAACCCCAAATTAAGCTTCCTAATGAAATTTTTGTTCTTAAAAATAAAATGAAAAACTTGTATGACCTGTTCAGAGGTACTAAAAAACCCTTTTGTAATGAGAAGTATAAGCAGTATAAAAAACAATATAGGATAATACTGATAAATGAGAAAGCTTATTGATTAAATCTTTGAGTGAATAGCTCAACAAACCAAACTAAAACACTGTGGAATATAATTAACAACGGGAAAACTCAGACTCATAAAAACATACACCTACTACAAGAAGGCATTTTTTTTTATTAATCCTTCTGATATTTGTAGGACCTTAAACTGCCATTTCTTATATTCAAAGCTGGATACTGTAACCAGTAATACTAGTAATACTTTATCTTCTGGAACATCAAAATTTATATTTCTGCAATCACACAAATGCTAATGAAGTTAATCAACTGATAAATTCCCTCAAAAATAGTTGCTTCTCAGGGAGTGAAAAAATATTTTCAATAATATTTAAAAAATGTAAGCCTACTCTTCTTAATATTTTTGTTTACGTCATAAATTCATCTCTATCTGCAATCACTTCCCCAGAATCCCTAAAAATTAGTATTGTAAGACCACTTGCTAACAATAATAATATACAAGATGTCAGGAATTATCAACCTATAACCCTAACTTCAGTATTTGGCAAATTCTATGAAAAAGTTATGTTAGCAAGACTTAATTGTTTTCTTGAATCTACTAATATCCTTAATAAATCACAACATGGCTTCAGGGAGGGCATCTCTACCACCACTGCTCTTGTGAAATTTTTTCATTCAATCATTGGAAACTTGGAATAAAAAAAACAGCAGGTGTATTCATCCGCGCAATCATCCGCCTAATCATCCGCACTCAATCATCCGCGCAATCATCTACGCAATTATCCGGCAATCATCCGCGCAAAATCATACGCGTTATCCGCGCAATCATCCGCTCAATCATCCGGCAATCATCCCGCAATCATCCGCGCAATAATCCGGCAATCATTCAGGCAAACATCCGCCCATCCGCTCGCGGATAGCGAGATATTGCGTGATCGGGGTGATTAAGCGATGATTGCCCGGATGTCGCGATGTTTTGCGCGGATTGCGCGGATGATTCGGATGTTCCTATGTTGCGCGAATATTAGGCGGATGATTGCGGGTGCGTGGATGTGCCCGATTTTTGCACGATGAGGCGAAGATTGGGGAACAAGGCGATGATTGCGCGAATATGGATGTTGCGCGATGTTGGGGGATGATTGCGCAGAAAATCCGATGATTGCCCCGTTTCATCCGGATGATTTCGTGGATACTTGCGCGGATGATTCGGATGATTGGGGGATGCGCGGATGATTGCGCGGTATTGCCATGTTTCGGGGAATGATTGCGGGATGTTTGGGCAGTGATTGGCGGATGTTTTCTGGAATTGCCGGATAATTGCGCGGATGATGGGGCAGATGATTGCGCGGATAGCGCGGATCATTGCGCAGATGATTGCCGGAAGATTGCGTGGATGATTGCGCGGATGATTGAGCGGGCGATTGCGCGGATAGCGGGGATGATTGTGCGGATGATTGCCGGATGAATGCGCGGATGATTGGGTGGATGATTGCCTGGATGATACTGGATGATTGCGCGGATGATTGGGTGGATGATTCCGCGGATAGCGGATAGCGGTCCATCTTCCTTTAATGGACTTGTCCCATCGATCCTGCCATTCGTGGATGATTGCCGGATGAATGCGCGGTGATTGGGTGGTGATTGCCTGGGATACTGGATTCGAGCAGTGTTGTCGAGCAGTCTGGGTTCTCCTCTTCTTTGTGATATCGCCTCCGTCTTTCCTGCGCCAAGATATCTACAGGAGGCATCCGCGATGCCCACACGCATCGTTTGACACAGTGCAAATGCACAAGCTACCCCAATGCTGATAACCTGTACACTGACGTCATCCCTCGGATGTAACTATTATCGACATGGAGTTGGATCGGGTCATGGAACAGACGGACCTCACACGAGGCCGAAGCTTCGTTCTCACAGGGCCTATGTTGGACATTAGCCCGACAATTGCCATTAATTACCGCAGCTTTATTGCGCGTACTTCAGGTGGTCAGCAAATGTCAGACAGGCGTCAATCGAGACCAAGATATTTGATCGACGGCTGCGATGCAATATGGGGGTTTCCCCGACTTTGAGGTGATGGTTTCTCTTTTTTTCCTGCTAGTACTAGGATAACCTCAGTCTTGTGCTCAGCTAACTGCAGCCCTGGGCTTCAACCACTGTCTAACAATGCGATCGCTTCCTGCAAATATACACAATTTCCCAATGTATTTGAAACTGCGACGATGCAATTCGTCCGCGAAACCAATAATCCGGTTCCTTCTGGGAGAAGGCCGAAGAACCTCGTCATACATCACATTCCATAATGGGAAATACCGACCCTTGGGGACACAGCCGTGATATTATGTACCTTCGGCCCATTATTTATATTGTAAATCAGGGCTCTATTACTCAGATACTCGCCACAATCTTCCTCAGGTACGTTGGCACATTAAATTGCGGAGGCTTGGTGAATATTACTCCACCTGGCCGGGGTTGAATGCATTTTTAATATCTAACTAACGACAGCACAGTACTGTTTTGGGCCTCTCTTCATCTACTTCCTCCAATTGCTTGTGGGCGGTGTTAAGCAAGCTGGACTACGTCAACAGTCAGCGGGCTCTGCGGAAACCATACTGATTTTCTGAAGGCCCCCTCCCTCCCCCACAGTTTTTTCTAGTCTGGTACTAATAATTCTCTCAGAACCCACAGCTTGTAAAAGCCCTACAGGCGCGATGATGGATCTTCGGGAGTTTATTCCCCCTTAGGAGGGCAAAGCGCTGTTTTTCCATCTTTCTGAATCACCCCCCCTCGCACGAATAGAAAGATCCACAAAAATGTCGGTGTGAGCGGTATCGCATCTTGAGGGCAATATTGGAATGTTATCCGGTCCGGGAGCTTTTGTGTTCCGATTCTGCTGATTGCGTGCGGGAATTTCTTCTTGCGTGACTGGAGGTTTTCTAGCTCAGATAACGCTAATTAACTGAATCACCGAGGTGGCTCGGAATAGGGCTGTCAAAATTTGGGCAGCATCTGGGCAGGTTGGAGAACAGGTGCCCTGTCTTAACCCTTACACGACGTCTTGTCGGCCTACCCCAGGGATCCTTTTCCACCTCGTCACAAGGCTTTGGGCATAGCGTTTGCTCTTCCCGGATCTTATTTTCCCAACTGGCTTCAGCGAGTTTGTATGCTCTTCCAAGAGAAAGTTGTCTCTGCCACAGGCTCTCTGGTACTGTCTTCTGGCTCAAGGCATCCGTGTAATTGGGCGATTTCCTCAGTCCACCAGTAAACTGGTGAACGTCGAAGATTGCGCCCCGTCTAGCATAGCGCATCACAGCTTGTTATCCATTTCATCACCTGCCAGCTTTGTCATCTGCGGTACCTGTTGGCACTATCGTCTCCAAAACATTGTCGGAAAACTTTCGTCGAACGTTTTGCATTCCCCCAGCTGGCTTATGTTTCGGCAAATTATCCCTCCTGATTTTTCAGCTCATACAAAAGTGCCTGGTGGTCACTTGAGTATAAGTGTTCACTAACTCTCCAGAACATCCCATTCTCAAAAAATTATCTGACGAACGTCAGATCCACAACAGATCACGCCCCCCGGCGGGGAAAGGGGTTTTTCTCCTGTTTGAAGCTCTACATTCAGAAGGGAAGGATGCCAGACTGTCGACCTCCCCATTTGGACGAACTACCCCACTCAACCGCCGGCGTTGAAATCTCCAGCTATCACCAGGGGCTTCGTCCTTGCGTCGTACATTAAGCGGTCAAGGAACTGCTCAAACTCGTCCATTGTCGCTTTGGTGGGCCTAACAGCTGTAGATTAAACCCGTTGATTTTTAAACCGAAAATCCAGCTCCGGTCTTCTACTTGCTGAATGTGTGCTTTCCACAGCCCCCGATTGCCGCCTGGTTGTGAAGGTCAGCTACCCACCCCTGTATATTCACGGTTAGTATACTGCTCGCATACTATTGCTAAATCAGTCTCCCATTCCCCGACTGTGCCAGGATATCCTGGGCGACTGCGCAATGGTTGAGATTGGAGTTTATAATTCTATTTTCTATCCGTTATTACTTTCTGGGTTTTTGGTACGATGGACATGCTGCACCCAGTGCATTTTCTGCCTTGTTTCCCCTTTTTTCACAAAGCAAGCACTTTGCGTCATTTGTGCATGACTTGCACCTGGTTCGGTTTCGGGAAAGGGTCGCTTCTCGTTACTAGTACTCCCAGCCCCCTTCTCAGGGGACGTCTGAGTGCACTCTTCCTTCCCAGTGGTTTTGCACTGAGGATCTGGTCTGGGGGATCCTCCTTTTGCAGTGCTTCCACCTCGTAAAAGTGCGTATGGATCAGAACGCCAATTTCTTGATCTCACCATGAACATTATGGCGAGGCAACAAAAATTGAAGCTCAGTTATTTTCTTCTCCCAAAGGGTACATTGCCTGTTGTTTCGCAAGATCATCACTAGTAGCAAGATGCTGCAGCAGCCCAGTGGTCCACTGCTGAAGTACAGCGGTCGCTGGTTGACGACCCCCTGGGCCCTTGCTCCTCCCAACAGACGCCGGCACTGGGATCCGGGCCTCTGCACCGTAAACTGGATCCCCAAAAACCTTCATATTGGTTTTTGACTGGGTGTCCTTCCCGCCTGTTGGTCCGTGAAGTATTTTAATTGCCTCTTGACCTCTTTTCTAAATTCCTCCTGTAGCCACCTGGGGCACGTCGCTTAGGTTCAGGCTCCCAGCTTCACCCTTTACCTGGGCCAGGATTTAACCAACCAGACCGTATCCCGACATACTTTTCAGGGCGCTCCAGTAAGCGGTTACATGCCATTCCGACAGGAGACTTGTCAGAACCCCCTTCTCCCTCTGTTGGTCGACCCCGTCAGTGGGATTGGTTACACCGCCTTGCCGGTTCCTCGACTCGAGTGGGTCCCCTCTTGAAGGTGGGGCGGAGTTAGGATGGAGGCTAGGAGACCTCTTTCCCAGGACTTGTAATCGCATCCCTCCCCCTTTGGGCCCGTGTCTGTGTGTCTCTGTGTCTGTCGTGTGTGTGTCTGTGTGTGTCTCTGTTTTGTGTCTGTCTTGTGTGTCTGTGTGTGTGTCTGTGTGTCTGTGTGTGTGTCTGTGTGTGTATGTCTTTTGTGTCTGTCTGTGTGTGTGACTGTCTGTGTGTGCGTGTGTCTCTGTGTGTGTGTCTGTGTGTGTGTGTGTGTGTGTGCTGTCTGTGTGTGGTGTGTCTGTGTGTGTGTCTGTGTGTGTGTCTGTCTGTGTGTTGTCTTTGTGTGTGTGTCTGTGTTTGTGTCTGTGTGTGTGTTTCTGTTTTTTGTGTCTGTGTGTGTTCTGTCTGTGTGTGTTGTTTTTTGTGTGTTGTGTGTTGTCTTTTGTGTGTCTGTGTGCGTGTCTTCTGTCTTTGTGGGGGTCTGTCTTTGTGTGCTGTGTGCTATGTCTGTGTGTGTCTCTGTGTGTGTGTCTGTCTGTGTGTCTGTCGTGTGTGTCTGTGTGTGTGTCTGTATGTGTGTCTGTCTGTGTGTGTTTGTGTGTCTGTGTGTGTGTCTTCTGTGTGTCTGTGTGTCTGTGTGTGTGTCTGTTAAATTTGAAAATTTAAGTGATGAGGTACTGAATATGGTGTAAACACCTAAGAAACCAACACTCATCTGAGAAGACCTGCTGGAAGATTTCACATTCATAGTTTGTATACTTTTCTTATGTAATTGGTTTAAATTAAGCTAGTATATGGTAATTTTTTCATCTTCAATTTTCTCTAAAAGGTAATCTGTAACAAGCAAACTGTGATCCTTGGCCATGGGAAAGGGTTTTAAAAATAAGAAATTTTATTGAGAGCTGATTTTTGCCTTATTAAGTATTAGAAAAATTGTTATTTTGTGCAGGGAAATTTTTTCAAGTTTAAAACAGGTTTTCAATTATTGTAAAAACACTTTAATATAGCGGACTCTAACAACAAAATCCAAATTTACATCAAATTTAGAGTTGTATGGACACCTCATTTGCCTTCGTAGCCTCAAAATTAAGGTTTCTACAGTAAATTAAAAATTATTTCTGTATCTTTTATACAGTTCCTTGTTTCTCTAGTAGAGACCGCCACCACAACTGGTGCGCTTTGCGGGTTGCCGACCCTCGCAGGCGATAAATGTTTACGCTCTTAGGCAAAGAGGTTCATACTACTCTGAGAATGGATCGATATCTCCCCGCTACTTCTCCCCATGCTACACTGTTACCCCTTCTGGGTTTAGTATAAAAGACGTGCGCTCCCCGCGAACGGAGCCTTTCGCCATTTCCCTTTTGCCATATTTTGCTATGTAACCCTTTTGGCTTTCGCCATACTTGCCCTTTTGCCATTTGCCATTTGCCATTTGCCATTTGCCATTTGCCTTTTGCCATTTGCCATTTGCCATTTGCCATTGCCATTTGCCTTTTCCATTTTCCATTTGCCATTGCCATTTGCCATTGCCATTTACCATTTGCCATTGCCTTTTGCCATTTTCCATTGCCATTTGCCATTTGCCATTTGCCACCTTTTGCCATTTGCCATTTGCCATTTGCCATTTGCCATTTGCCATTTGCCATTTGCCATTTGCCATTTGCCATTTGCCATTTGCCATTTGCCATTTGCCATTTGCCATTTGCCATTTGCCATTTGCCATTTGCCTTTTGCCTTTTGCCATTTTCCATTTGCCTTTTGCCTTTTGCCATTTGCCATTTTTTTGCCATTTTTTTGCCATTTGCCATTTGCCATTTCCATTTGCCATTTGCCATTGCCATTTGCCATTTGCCATTGCCATTTGCCATTTCCATTTCCATTTGTTTCCCATTTGCCATTTGCCATTTGCCATTTGCCATTTGCCATTTGCCATTTGCCATTTGCCATTTGCCATTTGCCATTTGCCATTTGCCATTTGCCATTTGCCATTTGCCATTTGCCATTTGCCATTTGCCTTTTGCCATTTGCCATTGCCATTCCATTTGCCATTTGCCATTTGCCATTTGCCTTTTGCCATTTGCCATTTGCCATTTGCCATTTGCCATTTGCCATTTGCCATTTGCCATTTGCCATTTGCCATTTGCCATTTGCCTTTTGCCATTTGCCATTTCCATTTGCCTTTTTCCATTGCCATTTGCCATTTGCCATTTGCCATTTCCATTTCCATTTCCATTTGCCTTTTGCCTTTTGCCTTTTGCCTTTTGTTGCCTTTTTCCATTGCCTTTTTGATTTCCATTTGCCATTTGCCATTCCCATTCCTTTTGCCATTTGCCATTTGCCTTTTCCATTTGCCCTTTTTGCCTTTTCCATTTGCCATTGCCATTTGCCTTTTGCCATTTCCATTTGCCTTTTGCCATTGCCATTTGCCATTGCCATTTGCTATTTGCCTTTTGCCTTTTGCCATCTGCCTTTTGCCACTTGTAGCTTTTCGCCGCCCTGATGTTTGTCATGTAACTTACGTATTTCATATGAGCCATTTATTGTGTTTTTAAGCAAAGGCCCGGTTCCTTCTGAACCGTATTTTTAATGTTGTACGAGTGCATAATGTTTAATGTTTTAGAAATGGTGTTATTTTGGTATGGAATTGGATCTCATATTTGAAATGTTTGTTGATTGCATAATTTTCTAATTGTTTGAAGCAGGTGTACTCTGTATTTTGTTCTTGCTTTGTATTTGTTTGAAGGGATCGCTGGTCTCAAATTGTTGAGGAGAATCAGTTTTTTGGTACTGGGCATTACTCATGTGATTGTTAATGTTGCAGCTTTTTTCTGTCGTGAGTAAGACGGCTTCGGCCGCATTCAGCAGTATTTGGATTATTTTCTCCTGCCGTGAGTAAGACGGCCTTCGGCCCATTCGGCGGGTTGAAGCTTCGGCAAGGCGTCTGCTAGGCCCGTGCGGTACTTTGGACCGCGGGCCCTTGGAAAGCAGCGCCACGTATCCGGGCCGTAGCCGGCAGAAGTCGGCTGGGCGACAGCGCGTCATCGGCACGAATCGGTGCGGTCACTCGGGCATTGTTGGGCCGTATATTGATCGACGTTCATGTCCGGTCACGGCTCCTGAATGAGATACGGGCGGGCGTAAGGACCACCTTCTCATTCCGGGTATCCCCGCTTCATTGCCAAATTTGTAAAAGGTTTTTTAAGTTATGGGAAGAGATCCATTTCCATGTAATTTGCTACTATCTCATACAAAAATTTGTTTAATGGCTCATATTCGGTAGTTCAGTTTCTCATGTTCTTTTTGTATTGAAAAAGACCGAGGTCGGGGTCTTTGGAAATTTGTATATATGTGTATTCCTTCCTCGCCCTAAAGTGGGCATTTAGAGGTTGCTTGTAATACCCCGTAATTCTGTTTATGCAGGCGCATTGTTAGACCGCCAATAAGTAGTTTCCCATTTAACAATTTTGCATGTATGTGTATTCCTTCCTCGCCTAAAGTGGGTTTGTCGGGCTGTTTGTAATACAATAATTCTGCTTAAGGTTCAGGCGCATTGTTGAAGCGCCTTTTAATTGTGTTCCTGTGTCATCACAGTGATTTTGTACAGAGACGGCATCCCCGTCCTTCACTCTTGTATTTATATTTTTAGTTCAGCATTGTTTTTCTTGCAGCCATTTGTGTACCTGCGCAGCAGGAAAAACTCATATTGTATTTCTTAATGGTTTTGGTAATAAATGTAATGTTTGAGTTATTTGATTGTTATATCTCCAAATACTGAGATCCTTTAAAATGTATGATCCTGTTTTATTTAGAACCTGGAGCGTCCTTTCGAAAAGTTTCGAATGTGACGACAGTCTTTGCGAATCCGATAGCTTAGGGGTTCTCTGTGTTAGCCTAGCATAAAAATTCATTAGGTGAAAGCATGGTCACCTCGCTTCTTGCTTCGTAGCGAGGTTTCATTTAAAACTTGTGCTGTTTTAAACAGCTGGCGACCGTACTTAGTTATTTCTCGTTAATGCATTTCCTAAGTTACGAGGTTAGCCAAGTTTGAAATATAACACAAAATTGGCGACCGCGACAGGACAAACAAGGATCTAATTTTTCGAAACAATCCAATAACTTGCATTATTAACTTGTATATTTCCATTGTTTTCTGTTTCAGTTTTAACTTTGCTCCATTTGCAGTTGATTTTGTTCTACCTTGTAGCGGTTTCACGAGTTCATCTTGTGTTCTCTTTTCGTGAATTTAACTTGATTGTCTGAAATTGTCTTGTGGTTTACATTGTTGTAATACTTCTTCTTTGTTATCTGCTCCAGTTGATAAGTTTTCAGCATGTCTAACGCTGAACCTCCTGCTGAGAAAATTGTGAACGTTCGAGATGACGAAGCATTGCAAGCTCGCCTCACCCGCATTGATCAGCTGCGGAGAAAGAAAAGTTATTATAAGGGACGCCTCACCACGTTCGAAAACTTTCTCAACACAGGCGGTAATGTACATGAAATCCCGCTTAGGATTCAGACGTTAGTCAGATTTTGCGAAATATAATGTCGTTCAGCAAAAATTAGATGCAGGCTTTGGTGAGGGAGAGCCGGGTAACGAAAAGGCTGATTTTGAAAATAGATATTTCGCTTTGCTAACAAGAGCCGCTCAGTTGCATAGAAATGTAAAACGGCAGAGGCCGTCTGTCTCGGCGCAGCCGAGTTTAGTTGCACCGCCCCTTTTAGAACCAATGCCCTCGACCGCGGCTGGCCTCGGCTTGCCAGCTCAGAGTACTCCCATCCACACGTTAAATCCATTTCGCCCTGAACAGACGAGGCAGCCTTTCTCTATCAGTGGTTCATCATCACGTACACCAGTGCCAAGTTCTGATGAGGAAAACGACGCGGTATTTCCGCCTTTGCAACGTCCCGTGTTTTCACGACATTCCTTCAGGCCGCGCCTACCTGTTTTGAGAATCCCTTCATTTTCCGGCAATGACTCTGAGTGGGAGCACTTTTCTCATTGTGCACAATTCCCCTGATTTGCCAGAAATCGAAAAATGGCATTTTTTACAATCTTATCTCACAGGTAGTGCAGCAAAATTAATTGAAGGCTTGCCCTATGTCGCGGAAAGTTACGCAGAAGCAATTCGCATTCTTAAAAATAGATATGAAAACCCTAAGCTTCGCAGACATAAACTAATATCGTCTTTGTTTAATTACACCATGACTGCAAAAGATAGTCGTCTGCTAGTCGTTTGTTTTCGTTAGTTGATCATTTTAAACGTAATGTTCGTGCCCTTAAAGTTTTGAAAGAACCCGTGGAACACTGGGATTCTATCTTAATCTTTCTTCTGACTTCCACGTTAGACGAAACTACGCATAGAGACTGGGAAGCGCATTCAGCGCAAATACGCGTACTAATTCTTGATAACTTATACGCGTTCTTGTAGGCCAGGGCAACGTGCCTTGCCAACGTGGCGGCCGATAGAAAGATTAAGGAAAAGGATGCACTCAAGCCACTGCTAAAAAGTAGGAATTTTGTTTCTGATCAAAACGACGTATGTAGTCTGTGTAAGGGCTCGCATAACCTGATAAAATGCAAGTCGTTTCTTGAGAAATCGCCTTACGACAGATACTCACTCGTCAAAGAAAAACGGCTTTGTTTCGTGTGCTTAAGGCCCGGGCATGGCGTTACCACTTGTTCAGCAAAATCGTGCAGTAAATGCAGAAGCAAACATCACACGCTTTTGCACAGAGAAATAAGTCCGAGAGTTAATGTGGATCAAACGGCTGTTGTAAAGGACGAGTGCTCCGAGGCCGCAGAGTGCGAAACCGTGAGCGCTCATGTCAATCAGAATTTTGCCTCGAAAGCCGCGCTGTCCACTGTTCGCGTGTTAGTCAAAAACGCGGAAAACAAGTTCGTTAAATTTAGAGCTCTCCTGGACAACGGTAGTACTCATTCTCTGATTACTGAACCGGCTGTAAAGAAACTGAAAGTACAATCTAACACCACTTCGATTTGCATTACCGGAGTCGGCGGCACTGTTTCTAAATCTTTGAAATCAGTTCGCCTGTCGATGGCCTCCGTTGTTAGCAACTTTAACTTCAGTTTCAATGGACTCGTGGTAAAAAATATTACATCCAATATTCCTACTCACTCTTTTGATCTTACTGACTTAAAAAATCCTAAAAATGTGAAGCTTGCAGATCCTCAATACCACGTAGCGGCACCAGTTGATATCTTGCTAGGCGCCGATGTTTTCTGGAATTGCTTAAGATCACGCAAGGTAAAAATCCCGCGTACTAAATCTTTGAACTTAACTTTAAAGGAAACTGCATTTGGATACATCGTAACCGGTACTATGAAAAACTTATTCTTAGCCAGATCTAGTCTTTGCAATTTTTCTACAGAACAGCTTAATTTCGAGAAGTTTTATGAATCAGAGGAAATCTCTGGCAACGACTCTCCTTCAAGTAAACATGACTTTTGTGAAAATATATTTCTAAATTATTTTTCTCGTAACTCTGATGGAAGGTTTGTCGTGAGTTATCCGCTTTTAGAGCACGAGTTCGGTATGTCGCTGTCTCGTAAATGTGCTATTAATAGATTTTTCTCCAGAGAAGCTCGATTCCAGAGTAATGCTCATATAAAAGAACAGTATTTTTAATTCATGCGAGAGTATATTAACTTGGATCATATGGAGCTTGCAATCGATCAATTTTCAGATGGTGGCAAGGTTATCTATTTGATTCACCATCCTGTGTTTAAGGATGGAAAGATAAGAATCGTTTTTAATGGTTCTTTTTGCAATCGCCCAGGCATATGCATAAACAACTTAATGCCCTCATGTCCAGTAGTTCAACCTGATTTATTCTCATTATTAATAAATTTTCACTTCGGGAAAATGACATTTTGTACTGACATTGAAAAATTCTATCGTCAAGTATTAAAGAACGCTTCCATTTAGAGAATTTTTTTGTAAATTCAGCTAAAATTATGAAAAACCTACGACAAAACTTCGAAACAAGAGACGATTCCTCCCAATCCACTATGGAAACTTCAGCCTCGTAGGGCTGATAGTTTAGGAGATACAGCCATTTAAAGATTTCAATTTCGTTTACACACTAAAAACTAATTAAAACTACCGTCTTTACTAAAAATATTATTTTATCAACAATTATGATAAAGAACACTTCCATCTTAAGCATTTGTTTGTAAATTCGGCTAAAATTATGAAAAACCTAGGTCAAAACTTCAAAACAAGAGACGATTCCTCTCAATCCGCTATGGAAATTTCAGCCTCGTAGGGTTAATAGTTGAAGAGATACAGCCATTTAAAGATTTCAATTTCGTTTACAGACTTGAAACAAATTTAAACTACCGTCCTAACTAAAAATATAATTTCAATTACAATTAAAATAAAGAACTCTTCCATCTCAAGCATTTTTTTGTAAACTCAGCTAAAATTATGAAAAAACTAGGTCAAAACTTCTAAACAAGAGACGATTCCTCCCAATCCGCTATGGAAATTTCAGCCTCGTAGGACTGATAGTTCAGGAGATACAGCCATTTACAGATTTCAATTTCGTTTACACACTAAAAACTAATTAAAACTACCGTCTATTTATTTATTTATTTATTTATTTATTTATTTATTTTACGTCAAAAAAACAGTTAAAAACTGCGTATGACGTGCTATGGGGAAATGTGAATTGTGTGCACATTTTCAAAACTCAGTGATCCCTACACTAAGTCATATACTACTTAAATTTTGAATTTTTGAAAGGGAGAAAAAAAAACTCCCATGTAATAAAATCTATTTTCAAGGATAAACAAGCAATAAATTTTGAATTTTGAAAGGGAGAAAAAAAAACTCCCATGTAATAAAATCTATTTTCAAGGATAAATAAGCAATAAATTTTGAATTTTTAAAGGGAGAAAAAAAAGCAAAAAAACTCCCATGTAATAAAATCTATTTTCAAATATAAATAAGCAATAAATTTTGGCTCTTATTCCTTCTTGCCGCGACAACATGGAAACGATAATTTGAATAATTGTATTTCCCACTGAATTCTAGAAGACGTGCACAGAAAATGAAGTTACATTTATGTCCAGAAGCAAAACAAGGGGCCATCTCAGCGTTTGCTCAGTGGATCAGGGAAACTGGACGAAAACCTGATCGAGATGGGGTCATTGACCCGGAAGCTGTAGTACAATAGTTGTTACAGGTTGTTTATACTCATTTATACAGTCCAAATGGTAAATAATGCATTATGTATCATTGTTAAAATTAATGTTACTTTTCTTGTCATGCTCAGTATAGTCTCTAATTGTATAGAAACAGTTATGCAGCAGAAACGATTTCACTTGGGATTTAAACTTTTCTATTGAATTTAATCGTTTAATGTCATCTGGCAAAGTGTTGTAAAATAATGTACAAGTATTGTATGTGAATTTTTTGTAATGAGTTGTTGATACTGTCACCTGATGAAAATATGATTTCTACGTCGAGTGTTATAGTAATAGACTTCGGCATTTTCTGAAAATATATTCCCGCCCTTGAGCAAGTCATTTTTTACAAAAACCATTGATTCGTAAATAAAAAGACACGGTAATGGTAGATTTCCTAGATTAATGAAGAGATGCTTACATGAATCACGTGGGTGGGATTTGGTTATTATTCGTACAATTCGTTTTTGTAATCTAAAAGTCTGGGAGCTATAAGATGTATTTCCCCAGAATATTATGTCATATCTCAGGCGGGAATGAACATTCGCGAAGTATACACAACGAGCAGTATGAAGGCTGACTGAATTTGCAAGAATTCTGAACGCGTAGCATAATGAACTTAATTTTGTGTTCAATTCAGTTAAATGGACGTTCCATTTAAGGTTTGACTGAATTGAGAGACCTAAACATTTTGTTGCCTTAACATCAGTCAATGGTGCACTGTTCATTTTCAATAGAGCACAGAATTGTTTATTTGAAATGGAAAACTGCATTAAAACCGTTTTCTTTTCGTTTACTATTAATTTGTTATTTCGGAACCAATTTGAAACATCTGATATTGTACTATTTACGGTTTCTTTATTGCAAAGGATGTTCGTATCATCCGCAAAGAGAACCGTTCTTCCGTTTCGAATCGTCGAGGGCATATCGTTTACGTAAAGTAGGAACAGAGTAAGGCCTAAAATCGATCCTTGAGGAACTCCACATGCATCGGGCAAAGAGTCGGAAAGGTGCGTACGTAATGTTCCATCATTCCAGTAAGGTATTTCAACTCTCTGAGATCGTTGTTTAAGGTACGAACATAACCAATCTAGAGCAATACCACGAATTCCATATGAAGGTAATTTGGAAAGTAATATGTCATGGTCAATGACGTCAAAAGCTTTTGAGTGATCTAAAAATATTTCCTATAGGTGCCTCGTTTTGATCCAATGATGAGGCGATATCTTTAAGAAAAGAAAATATAGCTGTTTCCGTTGATTTTGATTTTCTAAATCCATGTTGGCAATCTGAAAGCGCGTCGTGTTTAGTGAGAAAGGTTTCCTTTAGTACGTAAAAAAAGTCTCTCTAATCTTTTTGAAAAAACTGATAGAAGAGAAATGAGCCGATAATTTTGAATTTCATTTTTGTTGCCTTTTTTGAAAAGCGGCTTAATTTTAGCTGTTTTGAAAATATCTGGAAACGTTCCAGTACATAAAGATGCATTAAATATGTGAGTTAACGGGTGTATAATGGCATACGCACAAGTCTTTAACAAAGAATCCGGGAATTCATCTAAACCGGACGAATATTTATTTTTTAGTTTACCGATTATTTTGAGAATTTCATAGGAAGAAGTTTCGGAAACTAACATTGTGTCTAAAGTTTTGGGTGAACTGTCTGTTTTTGAATTTTGTGCCTGAAGACCCTTAGTGAGATAGGCAGCTATTCTCGAAAAGTATTGGTTAAAGAGATTAGCCACTGTTGCCGGATCGTTCACATTTATATCGTTATATTTTAAAACAACATTCTCTACGGGTTTTCTAGTTGATTTGGTAGTATGTTTTATTATATTCCACATTGCTTTTGTTTTATTATTTGAGTTCAAAATATCCTGATCGTTTTCATGATTTTGGCCTGCCTTATGACTTTTCGTAACAATGTTTTGTATTTTTTAAAGTAGATAAGGAAATCTTGAGATACGTCATGACGTTTAGAAATGAAAGAAAGAATTCGCTTGTTTTTACAAGATGTCCTAATCCCTTGTTATCCAAGAATTGCTTTGCCGTGAAATATTTAATTTTCGTTTTTGAAGAGGAAAGCAAGTGTTAAAATGAAATGAAAGGGTTGAAAAAAAAGAATTATATTTGTCGTTTGTATCAGCAGTATTATAAACCGTTTCCCATGACTCCTGCATCAAGTAATCAATGAATAATTTAATTTTACTTTTAGTAAACAATCTAGTCATACGTGTATTATTTATTGTGTCAGTGATCGCATTTCTTATAATGGTAAGAATTTGTGCATCTTGGTCACTGCATCCTAAATCTTTTGTTTCAACTTCATATCGAGTAGTAGTTTTGTTAATTATAATATGATCAATTGCCTTCATCGAATGTTGTGTGATCCGTGTAGGTACTTTAACTGTAATGTCTAAATTAAAGGAATTAATTAAATTGAGAAACTTTTCTTTCTCGCAAGATTCGACCAGAAAATCAATGTTAAAATCTCGGCATACAACAATGGATTCAAAAGAGCGATTTCTGACTTTGTTAAGTGTTATCTCCAGGTTTTCTAAGAACAAAATATAATCTGCAGTTCTCTTTGTTGGAGGTTTGTAAATGCAAAGTATTATCACTTTTAGTGAAGTAAGATGTACAAGAGAAATTTCGAAAATATTTTCAATGGAGTACACATTTAATTCCGTAAGGATAGAATCAATATTATTTCTAACGTAAATGCAGGAACCCCCATACGTAGGACCTTTGTGGGATTCTCTCTCTGCAATAAAAGCCTGCGAGGTAAAAGTTTGGAATTTGGAAAATGCTAAGTTCATTAGGAGATAACCAATGTTCTGTAAAGCAAAGAACGTCCATTTGATTTAGATCGCTCTGTAGAGCTGCCTCGATAAACTCAGTTTTATTTGAAAGGGATTGAACATTATGGTGGAGAATGTTTATTTTTTGCAAGTACCTACACGAATGTTTTTCTGCTGCATCTGACTGTAGTTGCTATGTATTTACTCCATTTTTACCTCGAGTGCGTGGTCAGAGGTTGTAGTGTGTCCCGGCAGTGACGGTTGTGAGGAAGATGGGCATCGGATGTAGACAATTGGTAGTGGGAATGGGAGAAACGGGAGTAGGTTCAGAGGAAGAGGCAACAGGGTTCGAAATAATGGTGGGGGGTGGAGAACGTAAGGAAGGTGAGAGGGATAGATTTTTGGCAGGAAACTGCGTAGGACTGGAGTTGATGAATTGTGCAAGCTTGTTACCGACTGCATGTTTTCCAACAAGGTTCATGTGAAGACCATGCCGGGTGAAGGTTTTGCTGAGAGGAAATTAATTTCAAAAAGTGTGACATTTGTTTCTCTCAGCTGCAGTTTCAATTGTTGGTTTGCGTGCTTAATCTCGCTGCATAGTGTTGGTCTGTTGTACCAGAAGGGCAGTCGAGACTACAATGTTAGTATTTTGGGCGACACATTGTAATTTGTTAACTATGTTTTTCAGGTGTAAAGTTACCGCCCAAGTTAATGTCATTCTGCCCTCCTATGATAATGACTGTGTCCTGATTGGTCAGTGTTTTTCGTGTGGTGTCAATTCTGCAGTCACATCTGCAAACCTCCCGTTAGGTTTAAAAATAGATGAGACTGAGAAATTGGAGGGTAACTTCCTACTGAGAATGGAGGAAAGATGGCGGCCATTGTCAACTAAAATAAGTATCCGTTTTTAGGCTCAGTAGGAATGTCTTTGTTTTCAAGTGAGCTAGGATGCGCAGCTTTACGTGTTTTGGTTTTGACGCTTCCTAGCCTGTTGCGTTGGTTTGTGCTTGTACTTGTCGATGGTAGAAGGGTGGTGAGGATCAGGAAGGCGAGAAAATCTGTTTCGTAATCTAAAACACTAAATTTGTTTTGAGTTGTGACTGGATGCGGTGTCTGTCTTTTGTACAGTCACGGGTGTACGGTTGGTATTATTCGCAGTGTTGCCGACTTGTACCCAACCGTCTGTGTTGAGAACGACCTCTTCCAACCTTCGGATATGTTGATCTAAATTATTGCTTACGTGTGTGAAGGCTTTCAGAAGGTCGGCTTTGAGAGTGTAGAGAGTAAAAAGAGTAGAACGAGCAGTAGCCCTGTCACGAATGCGTTTTAATGTACGTGATAAAATTGAAATAAATACAAGAAAACCCAGATAAGAGCAACAGAAACCTAGCTTTGTATTTCAAAGTGTTAAATTGATGTATTAAAT
This sequence comes from Teleogryllus oceanicus, assembly GCA_964035755.1. Classification (NCBI taxonomy): domain Eukaryota; kingdom Metazoa; phylum Arthropoda; class Insecta; order Orthoptera; family Gryllidae; genus Teleogryllus; species Teleogryllus oceanicus. Next base: position 165,548,894 of record CAXIVR010000002.1, on the reverse strand, counting down.
AAATTAAAAGCAAGATTGAATACAAAAAACTAGAAGGTATGCTACACACAAAATCTAATGGAGCTAGTACTTACGAAATTTGGCAATGTGGCTACGTAGAATTTCGTCAACTTAAGCTGCAACTGTTTAATACAATCAGAAGATTATACTTTACCGTAATTCGATAAAAGATAATATCTGAAAGTTTGTCTTCGATATATAGAATAAGATTTCAAACAAATTCACTTTGATACACCGTCCTCGTAACGTTGAAAAAACGGAATCGTCACTTGTTCTGAAAGTTTGTCTTCGATATATAGAATAAGATTTCAAACAAATTCACTTTGATACACCGTCCTGCAATCTTTCAGAAAGTAATTAGCACTGATTTAAATATAAGCTACGGAAATAAATTGAACTGTGAATAGATTTAGACACTAATCACCACCTCGTAAATCTGAAGTTCGTTGAGGTTTGAATGTCCGTTTAAAATTCGTAATCTGTTTGTCTTGGTTATAGCAAAAAATCAGTTGAAATTATATTCTCAGCTAACCTGTAACAAGTAATAAAAGCACTTAAAACACACTAGGCACAGTCAAATTGCTAAAAGTAGTAGATATTCACAAAATGTGAAGAGCACAACCAGATGCGTCCGTCTCGTAAGATGGCGTCATATAATATACTTTGCATCTGTTGTTTCCCCTCCACAGTAACCCTGAGAAGGCGGGAATTTATTTTACTATGGCAATACAATTTGCGCTGCTGCCTTGCGGCTTAAGCAGCTAAGAGGGAGAGGTAAAAAAAGCTAATACTAACTAAAGCTAACTTAATTCTAGCTTAAATCTAATTTAATAATTTTGTAGTAGCACTTTGGCATACTTAACTTACACTAGAAATATTGTTATTCTTTTTTTCTTAATTCTAACTAATGTTTTTGTATGGTTTGCTAATTGATTCTTTTTTTTAATTTATTTTTCATTCACGCATCATTCATTCATTCGTTAATGATCCCAATTTTGCATCTTTGCGGCGGCTTCTGTCGCCAGCCGCGCGGTTCAGCAATAAACCGATTTAGCGGGAGACGGGAGGGTCATAGATGACCGCCCAGCTTGTTGCTCTCCCTTGCCGGTCAGGTGGTCCGTAAAGTCGGCATAGGGATAGCAAAGTTTTTAAAAAATTTGAAATTTGACTAAAAATTTGTTGCTCCTTTTCTTTCTAATTCGTTACGAAAAAATTAATTTGTCACTATTCATTTGATCCTGCTATTAAGATTCGGCTAAATTGACATCAAGTTAGTAATTACAAGAAAACTAACAAATTACAGAGAAAAATAAAAAATAATTACATGAGGATTTGTCACTTTTCGTTGCTCAAGAATCCCCCCCCCCTCCAAACAAAATTGGTTGCTTTTCAAGATATATCGAATATGCGAAATTTCGGAAAATTCATATCAGGAAAAGGAACGATTACAAAAAAACAATGACATTCAAAGATAAAAACTGGAAATTATTTGTCATTCGAAACTTGGTTACAGTTAGAGCTACTTTTTAACACGTTGAAATACCCTAGTAACGTCACATACAGAGATTGTCTGTCATTCACTTCGATTCCCTTTCATAAATTTGGCTAGAAGATATCTGAGACTAGCGGTTTCACGCCCTGTTGCTACTATGTATATTACTTTCTTTCTTGATTTGTGATGTTTTGTTTGTTATAAATTGCCTGAGGATGAGAAAAAATGAGTTCCGACACACTCTAATTTTTAGATAAATTTTGTACATATCTAAATAAATTAATAATAAGTTCTCTTTAATAACCCGCGTGTATAAAATAATGTGGTCAAATGCACGAAACTGAATTGAATACCCTAGTAGTACCCAATGATGATAGAATCTAAAAAATATTTTTGAAGAGAAGGAAAAAATTATATAAAATTTTTCTTTGAACGTTTCAGCAAGTGTTTCCTAATTTAATTTTACTTGAATTTTTATCGTTGAAGTATAATAACTTCCAGTTAACATTCAATTTCGATACACAGGGTACATCAGTAGTGGACACAAAATGTTAAGAAATTTCATAACTTGGTCAAATCGGGGAATACTAACATGCCATTACTTTTATATTCCCACACATTAGGAAAATGTCGTAATCAATAATTTCAGAATATATTTAATAATATAAAAGATCAGATTCTAAACAAACACAAATTTCAAGTTGAAATTATCATTGATAAACTTGAAGCAGAGCTCGTTTATTATAACCATTTTCATTCAAGATTTTTTTATGTAGACGCTGTGCTCTGTTTTGATTTTCAATTCACTCGGCAAAAATTTCACAGAATCTGATGAGCAGTGCGTTGAAAAGAATTCAGTATGTTCTTTTATCTAAACTAATTTTCATGCTTGATAACATTAAAATGCCATTGTTTGAAGGCAGACCTGAGAAGAATTCCTGTCGTTCGTTGAACCTAAATATGTGATTGGACGAACAAGCAGCTTTGAGCTGTGGGGATTCCTGTGGTTCTTCCACTTACCACTTACACTTACTTAGAATCGATGGACCACCATGTGTGTAAGCGACATGGATGCTATGATGCATCTGAAATAACAATGCATGATGTTCTAATAGGAGGGAGCTACTGTAGAAGGAGATTCAGAAACGTAGAATTAATTTAAGAAGTATAATTGAAGCTGTATAGATGATCAAATTACAATGATAAATTGAATATTAATTAGTTGAAGTTTAATTTACGCCTGTAGACTGAATTAGAATCAACCGATTTACAAACAGCTGTTGGTATGAGCACTGAAGTGAATGCCTTATGCAAGTTGAAACACACCGTAGGGGAATAAATTAAGAAGGGATTTAATGTGCCGTGACTTAATGCATATTAAAGGGCACACTGAGATTACCATTGAATCAACGGTAAAATTATCATGGCACAACTGAGATGAATTCACTAGACATATCAGAACTCATAAATGAAAGTAACTTCATATATATATATAACGTGCTGAAAGAGAAACACAACAATGACATTGTAGATGAAACTTGCCAGCGTGGTGTCCCATACACATGATGATGTTCGGACACCAAGGCGAGGCATTGACGGCCAAACACTAGACATATCAGAACTCATAAATGAAAGTAACTTCACCCCAAACATACAAAGGCGCGGGCAACATAAAAAAAATGTTTGAAATTCTTTTCCCAAAGACCTACATCTTTTGGGAGGCTGCAGAGGGAGAACGGACTGCAGAAGCCAGCTCCCTGATTACTCGCCCTAAAATGGGACGTATAAAGCATCCATTGTAAAATGTCAACCATCAATGCCATGCCATCAATGTTCTAGCATCGAAGAGAAACCCAGAACTGATTTAACTGAGGAAAGTCGTCACCGCGCTGCAGCAATTAACAGCAACATATATAGAAAGCGCCTAAAACTGTTAGTCTCTGAAATGAAAAGAACGAGTTTTTGAAAAAACACTGTCCCCATTGAACTTAAATAAACAAAAAGGATCGACCAGGAGCAGGTCAATAGTGTATGTTGCGTAAAAGAGATTGAATGAAGCCTGAATCGGAAGCAGCTGATAAGGGCCCCCAAGTTCAGGAATTGAGATAACGTGCAATGATGGGGAGACACTTGTTGTTTAGTACAAAATTATAACCTTGAAATAATATATTCCTTATTAATGCGCAAGTGTTGAAAAACACTGGTTATTGGGTGGGAAGGATTTTCTTCCCGTACAATTCCCACTGCTCCAAACATAGAAAATCGCGGCAACATAAAATATTTTTGAAATTCTTTTCCCAAAGAGCTGCATTTTTTGGGATAATAATCTAGTAGAGAAACGTGACGGCAGTAGCCAGCCGTCGATTACTTGCCCGAAAATGCTACGTATAAAGCATCTGTTGTAAAATATCAATCCATCAATGCCATGCCTTCATCCATGCCATCAAAGTTCTAGCATCGAAGAAAAACCCTGAAATGGAGTTAACGGAGGAAAAGCTCGTCACCGCGCTGCAGTACTCAATAGCAAACATATATAGAAGGCGCGTAAAACAGATTCTGATATGAAAAAGAGTTTGTGAAAACACTCATCCCCATTTCCTGATTCAAATAACTAAAGAATCAACCAGGTGTAGGTCAATATGGCGTTGCGCAAAAGAGAATGGAACAGCTCGAATCGAAGCAGCTGATAAAAGCCTCAAGTTCAGGAATTGAGATAACGTGCAATGATAAGGAGATTCGTTGTTTAGCAACATAACCTGAAATAATATATTCCTTATTAATGCAAGTGTTGTAAAACACTCGGTTATTGCGGGAAGGATTTTCTTCCTGCAATAATTTCACTGCCCCAAGCATAGAAAATCGTGGGCAACATCAAAAAAAATTTGAAATTCTTTTCCCAAAGAGCTGCATTTTTTGGGATAATAATCTAGTAGAGAAACGTCACGGCAGTAGCGAGCTCTCGATTACTTGCCCGAAAATCGGACGTATAAACATCTATTTTAAAATGTCAATTCTTTAATGCCATGCCATCGATGTTCTAGCATCGAAGAAAAACCCTGAAATGGAGCTAACGGAGGAAAAGCTCGTCACCGCGCTGCAGTACTCAATTGCAAAACATATATAGAAAGCGCGTAAAACAGATAGATTCTGATATGAAAAAAGAGCTAGAAAATTGACTATCCCCATTTCCCTGATTCAAATAAATAACTAAAAGAATCAATCAGGATGGCACACAGTGTATGTTGCGTGTAAAGAGAATGAAAAAACATATTTGAAGCAGCTGTTAAGGGCGCCAAAGTTTAGGAATTGAGATCACGTCAAATCATGGGGATAAACTTGTTTAGTGCAAAATTATAACCTTGAAATAATATATTCCTAATTAATGCGCAAGTGTTGTAAAACACTCGGTTCTTGTGGGAAGGATTTACTTCCTGCAATAATTTCACTGCCCCAAACATAGAAAATCGCGGGCAATATAAAAAAATTTTTGTAATTCTTTTCCCAAAGAGCTGCATTTTTTGGGATAATAATCTAGAGGAGAAACGTGACGGCAGTAGCAAGCCATCAATTACTCGCCCGAAAATGGTACGTATAAAGGATCTGTTGTAAAATGTCAATCCATCAATGTTCTAGCATCGAAGAGAAACCCTGAAATGGAGTTAACAGTGGAAAAGCTCGCTCATCGCGTTGCAGTACTCTATAGCAAATATATATAGAAAGCGCGTAAAACAGATAGATTCTGATATGAAAAAGAGTTTGAGAAAACATCATCCCCATTTCCTGATTCAAATAACTAAAAAGAATCAACCAGGTGTAATAATAGTGGCGTTGCGTAAAGAGAATGAAAACAGCCTGTTTGAAGCAGCTGTTAAGGGCACCAAAGTTTAGGAATTGGCAGATCATACAAATCATGAGACACTTGTTTAGTAAAATTATAACCTTGAAATAATATATTCCTTATTAATGCGCAAGTGTTGTAAAATACCGGTTATTGCGGAAGGATTTTCTTCCTTGGGCCAATTTTACTGCCCCAACCATAGAAAAATATTAGCGGGCAAAAACAAAAAATTTTTGATATTCTTTCTCAAAGAGCTGCATTTTGGATAATTATCTAGAGAAACGTACTATAGAAGCAGCCGTCGATTACTTACCCGAAATGCGACGTATAAAGCATCTGTAAATATCAATCCACTAATTCCATGCCTTTATCCATGCCATTAAAGTTCTAGCATGGAAGAAAAACCCTGAAAATGGAGTTGACGGTGGAAAAGCTCGTCACTCGCGCCGCAGTACTCAACAGCAAATATATATAGAAAAGCGCGCGTAAAACAGATAGATTCTGATATGAAAAAGAGTTTATGGAAAACACTATCCCCATTTCCCTCGATTCAATTAACTAAAAAGAATCAACCAGGTGGTAATAACAGTGTATGCTGCGTAAAAGAGAATGAAAAAAGCCTATTTGGAAGCAGCTGTTATGGGCACCAAAGTTTAGGAATTGACATCACGTCAAATCATGGGGATAAACTTGTTTAGTGCAAAATTATAACCTTGAAATAATATATTCCTAATTAATGCGCAGGTGTTGTAAAACACTCGGTTCTTCTGGGAAGGATTTACTTCCTGCAATAATTTCACAGCCCCAAACATAGAAAATCGCGGGCAAATATAACAAAATTCTTTTGGAAATTCTTTCCAAAGAGCTGCATTTTTTGGGATATTAATCTAGTAGAGAAACGTGACGGCAGTAGTAAGCTCCTCGACACGCGTCTGAAAATGGGACGTATAAAGCATCTATTTTAAAAATGTCAATCCATCAATGCCATGCCATCAATGTTCTAGAATCGAAGAGAAACCCTGAAATGGAGTTAACGGAGGAAAAGCTCGTCACCGCGCTGCAATACTGAAATACAAACATATATAGAAAGCGCGTAAAACAGTTATATTCTGATACGAAAAAAAGAGAGTTTGACAAAAACTCTCCCCATTTCCCCCTGATTCAAATAACTAAAAAGAATCAACCAGGTGTAGGTCAATAGTGTATGTTGCGTAAAAGAGAATTTGCCTATTTTGAAGCATCCTAAGGGCAATTCAAAGTTTAGGAATTGAGAGCACTTCAAATCATGGGGGTAAGCACTTGTTTAGTGCAAAATTATAACTCTGAAATAATATATTCCTTATTAATGCGCAAGTGTTGTAAACACTCTGGTTATTGTGGAAGGATTTTCTTCCTGACAATTTCACTGCCTAACCATAGAAAATATGGGCAACATAAAAATTTGAAATTATTTTCCCAAAGAGGTATTTTTGGGATAATAATCTAGTAGAGAGAAACGACGGCAGTAAAGCAGTCGTCGATTATCGCCCGAAAATGGGACGTATAAAGGATATGTTGTAAAACGTCAATCCATCAATGTTCTAGCATCGAAGAGAAACCCTGAAATGGAGTTAACAGTGGAAAAGCTCGTCACCGCGTTGCAGTACTCAATAGCAAATATATATAGAAAGTGCGTAAACAGATAGATTCTGATATGAAAAAAAGAGTTTGAGAAAACACTATCCCCATTTCCCCTCGATTCAAATAACTAAAATGAACTTCAACCAGGTAATAATTGTGTATGTTAGCGTAAAGTGGAGTGAAAAAAGCCTGTTTGAAGCAGCTGTTAAGTATACCAAAGTTTAGGAACGTGATCACGTCAAATCATGGGGAGACACTTGTTTAGTGCAAAATTATAACCTTGAAATAATAATATATTCCTTATTAATGCGCAAGTGTTGTAAAACACTCGGTTCTTCTGGGAAGGATTTACTTTCTGCAATAATTTCACTGCCCCAAACATAGAAAATCGCGGGCAATATAAAAAATTTTTGAAATTCTTTTCCCAAAGAGCTGCATTTTTTGGGATAATAATCTAGAGGAGAAACGTGACGGCAGTAGCAAGCCATCGATTACTCGCCCGAAAATGGGACGTATAAAGGATCTGTTGTAAAATATCAATCCATCAATGTTCTAGCATCGAAGAGAAACCCTGAAATGGAGTTAACGGTGGAAAAAGCTTGCCCATCGCGCTGCAGTACTCAATAGCAAACATATATAGAAAGCGCGTAAAACAGATAGATTCTGATATGAAAAAAGAGTATTTGAGAAACACTATCCCCAATTGAACTCAAATAACTAAAAAGAAACGACCAGAAGTAGGTCAATAGTGTATGTTGCGTAAAAGAGAATGAAAAAAGCCTATTTGGAAGCAGCTGTTAAGGGCACCCAAGTTTAGGAATTGAGATCACGTGAAATGATGGGGAGACACTTGTTGTTTGGTGCAAAATTATAACCTTGAAATAATATATTCCTTATTAATGCGCAAGTGTTGTAAAACCCTCGGTTATTGCGGGAAGGATTTTCTTCCTGCAATAATTTCACTGCCTTAACCATAGAAAATAGCGAGCAAAATAAAAAAAAATTTGAATTTCTTTTCCCAAAGAGCTGCATTTTTTGGGATAATAATCCAGAGGAGAAACGTGAGGGCAGTAGCAAGCCATCGATTACTCGCCCGAAAATGGTACGTATAAAGGATCTGTTGTAAAATGTCAATCCATCAGTGTTCTAGCATCGAAGAGAAACCCTGAAATGGAGTTAACGGTGAAAAGCTCGTCACCGCTCTTTGCAGTACTATAAGCAAACATATATAGAAAGCGCGTAAAACTGTTATTTCGATATGAAAAAGAGTATTTGAGAAAACACCATCCCCATTGAACGCAGAATAACTAAAAATAGCGACCAGGAGCATACAATAGTGTATGTTGCGTCAAAGAGAATGGTGAATGAAGCCTGAATCGAAGCAGCTGATAGACAACCTAAGTTCAAGAATTGAAATCACGTGAAATGATGGGGAGACACTTGTTTAGTGCAAAATTATAACCTCGAAATAATATATTCCATATTAATGCGCAGGTGTTGTAAAACACTCGGTTCTTGTGTGAAGGATTTACTTCCTGCAATTATTTCACTGCCCCAAACATAGAAAATCGGCGTGAACAACATAAAAATTTTTGAAATTCTTTTCCAAAGAGTTGAATTTTGGGATAATAACTAGAGGAGAAATTGCGCCGGCAATAGCAAGCTATCGATTACTCGTTCAAAAATGGTACGTATGGTAACTGCTGTAAAACGGCAATCCATCTATGCCATCCATCAATGTTCTAGCAATGAAGAGAAACCCAAAATGGAGCACCGCTGAAAAGCTCGTCACCGCGTTGCAGTACTCAATAGCAAACATATATAGAAAGCGCGTAAAACTCTTAGTTTCTGATATGAAAAAAGAGTATTTGAGAAATCATTATCCCCATTGAACTCAAATAACTAAAAAGAATCGACCAGGAGCAGGTCATTAGTGTATGTTGCGTAAAAGAGAATGAATGAAGCCTAAATCGGAAGCAGCTGATAAGGGCACCCAAGTTCAGGAATTGAGATCAAGTGAATTCATGGGGAGCCACTTGTTGTTAAGTGCAAAATGATAACCTTGAAATAATATATTCCTTATAATTGCGCAGGTGTTGTAAAACACTCGGATCTTGTGTCAAGGATATATCGCAATTATTTCACGCCCCAAACATAGAAAATCGTACAACATAAAATTTTTTTGAAATTTTTTCCTAAAGAGTCGCATTTCTTAGATAATAATCTAGTAGAGAGAAAACGCGACGGCAGTAGCCAGCCCTCGATTACTCGCCCGAAAATGCGACGTATAAAGCATCTATTGTAAAATGTCAATCCATCAATGCCTTCATCCATGACAACAATGTATTAGCATCGAAGAAAAACCCTGAAATGGAGTTAACGGAGGAATAGCTCGTCACTGCGCTGCAGTACTCAATAGCAAACATATATAGAAAGCGCGTAAAACTGCTAGATTCTGGATATGAAAAAGAGTTTTTGAGAAAAACACTATCCCCATTTCCCTGGGATTCCAATAATCTGCAAATCGACCAGTGTAGGTCAATAGTGTATGTTGGGTAAAAGTGAATGAAAAAAGCCTCTATTTGAAAGCAGCTGCAAAGTGCACCCTGTTCAGGAATTGAGATCACGTCAAATCATGGGGAGACACTTGTTGTTTAATGCCAAATTATAATCTTTGAAATAATATATATCTTTAATTAATGCGCAAGTGCTGTGAAAACACTCGGATCTTCGTGGGAAGGATTTACTTCCGGTACAATTACACTGCTCCAAACATAGAAAACGAGGGCAACGTACAAAAAATTCTTGAAATTCTTTCCTTCAAAGAGCTGCATTTTTATAGCAACTAGTGGAGAAACGATGGCAGTAGCCAGCTCCCTTACTACTTCGCCTGAAAATGCGACATATGGAAGCATCTATTGTAATTGTCAATCCATCAATGCCATGCCATCAATGTTCTAGCTTGGAAGAAAACCCCTGAAAATGGAGTTAACGGAGTGAAAGCTCGTCACCGCGCTGCAGTACTCAATAGCAAACATATGAAAGCGTAAAACTGCTAGTTTCTGATATGAAAAGGAAGAGTTTTTGAAAAAACACTGTCCCCATTGAACTCAAATAACTAAAAAGGATCGACCAGGTGCAGGTCAATAGAGAATGTTGCGTAAAATGGAATGAAAGAAGACTGTATCGGAAGCAGCTCTTAAGGGCACCTAAGTTCATAATTGAGATCATCACGTCAGATCATTGGGAGACACTTGTTGTTTTAGTGCAAAATTAATACCATGAAATAATATATCTTTACTCATGCAAAGTTGTAAACACTGGTTCTTGGAAGGATTTACTTCTGCAATAATTTAATGCCCCAAACATAGAAAGTCGTGGGCAACATACAAAAATTTTTTGAAATTCTTTTCAAAGAGCTGCATTTTTTTGGGATAATAATCTATAGTGCGACGGCAAAAGCAAGGCCATCGATTACTCGCCCGAAAATGGTACAGTTGATCTGTTGTATTACGTCAATCCACTAATGTTCTAGCATCGAAGAGAAACCCTGAGTGGAGTTAACGGTGAGTGCCCGTCACGGCGTTGCATACCTAATAGCAACATATATAGAAAGCGCGTAAACTCTGTTAGTTTCTTATATGAAAAAAGAGTATTTGAGAAAACACTATCCCCATTGGACTCAAATAAATAAAAGAATCGACCAGGAGCAGGTCAATAATGTATGTTGCGTAAAAGAGAATGAATGAAGCCTGAATCGGAAGCAGCTGTTAAGGGCACCCAAGTTCAGGAATTGAGATCACGTCAGATCATGGGGAGACACTTGTTGTTTAGTGCAAAATTAATACCATGAAATAATATATTCCTAATTAATGCGCGTTGTAAAACACTCGGTTCTTGTGGGAAGGATTTACTTCCTGGAATAATTTCCTACTTCCTCAAAACATAGAAAGTCGTGCAAATATATGCATTTTGATATTCTTTTCCAAAGAGCTGCATTTTTTGGGATACTAATCCAGGAGAAACGTGACGGCAGTAGCAAGCCATCAATTATTCGCCCGAAAATAGTACGTATAAAGGATCTGTTGTAAAATGTCAATCCATCAATCCATCAGTGTTCTAGCATCGAAGAGAAACCCTGAAATGGAGTTAACGGTGGAAAAGCTCGTCACCGCGTTGCAGTACTCAATAGCAAACATATATTGAAAGCGCGTAAAACTGTTAGTTTCTGATATGAAAAAAGAGAAAACACTATCCCCAATTGAACTCAAATAACTCAAAAAAGCGACCAGAGCAAAATACAGTGTATGTTGCGTCAAAGAGGAATCAATGAGCCTGAATCCTGGAAGCAGCTGATAGGGACACCCAAGTTCAGGAATTGAAATCACGTGAAATGATGGGGAGACACTTGTTTAGTGCAAAATTATAACCTCGAAATAATATATTCCATATTAATGCGCAGGTGTTGTAAAACACTCGGTTCTTGTGGGAAGGATTTACTTCCTGCAATTATTTCACTGCCCCAACATAGAAAATCGCGGGCAACATAAAAAAAAATTTGAAATTCTTTTCCCAAAGAGCTGCATTTGGGATATTGACCTAGTAGAGAAACGCATTGCAGTAGCCAGCCCTCGATTTCTCGCCCGAAAATGCGACGTATGCCCGAAAATGCATCTATTGTAAAATGTCAATCCATCAATGCCATGCCATCAATGTTCTAGCATCGAAGAAAAACTCTGAAATGAAGTTAACGGAGGAAAAGCTCGTCACCGCGCTGCAAACAATAGCATATATAGAATGCGCGTAAAACTGTTAGTTTCTGATATGAGAAGGAAGAGTTTTTAAGAAAACACTATCCCCATTTCCCCCCGATTCAAACAACTAAAAAGAATCGACCAGGAGCAGGTCAATAGTGCATGTTGCGTAAAAGAGAATAAAAAAAGCCTTGATCGGAAGCAGCTGTTAAGGGCACCCAGGTTCAGGAATTGAGATCATGGGGAGATGCTTCTTGTTTAGTGCAAAATTATAACTTTGCAATAATATATTCCTTTCCTAATGCACAAGCAAGGTGGGAAACACTCATTGTGGGAAGGATTTATTTCTTGCTATAATATCACTGCCCCAAACATAGAAAGGCGCGGGCAACATTAAAAAACGTTTGAAATTCTTTTCCCAAAGAGCTGCATTTTTTGGAGATATTAATCCAGAAGAGAAACGTGCCGGCAATAGCAAGCCATCGATTACTCGCCCGGAAACAGTACGGCAAAGGAACTGCTGTAAATGTAAACCACCAATGTTCTAGGCATCGAAGAGAAACCCAAAAATGGAGTTAACGCTGGAAAAGCTCGTCACCGCGCGCAGTACTAATATAAAACATATAGAAAGCAAACTCTTTAGTTTCGATATGAAAAATAGTATTTGAGAAAACATTATCCCCATTGAACTCAAATAACTAAAAAGAATCGACCAGCAGTAGGTCAATAGTGTATGTTGCGTAAAAGAGAATGAATGAAGCCTAAATCGGAAGCAGCTGATAAGGGCACCCAAGTTCAGGAATTGAGATCACATGAAATGATGGGGAGACACTTTATGTTAAGTGCAAAATTAGCAACTTAAAATAATATATCTTTATAATTGCGCAGGTGTTGTAAAACACTTGTTCTTGTGTCGGGCGATATACTTCCTGCAATTATTTCACTAATTCAACATAGAAAATCGCGGGCAACATAAAAATTTTTGAAATTTTCCCAAAAAAGCTTTCATTTCTTGGGATAATAATCTAGTAGAGAAACGCACGGCAGTAGCCAGCCTCCTCGATTACACGCCCGAAAATGCGACGGCAAGCATCTTATTGTAAATGTCAATCCATCAATGCCATGCCTTCATCCATGACATCAATGTATTAGCATCGAAGAAAAACCCTGAAATGGAGTTAACGGAGGAAAAGCTCGTCACTGCGCTGCAGTACTCAATAGCAAACATATATAGAAAGCGCGTAAAACTGTTAGATCCTGATATGAAAAAAAGAGTTTTTTGAGAAACACTATCCCCATTTCCGATTCAAATAATTCAAAAGAATCGACCAGGTAGGTCAATAGTGTAAAAGTGGGTAAAAGAGAATGAAAAAGCTTCATTTGAAAGCAGCTGTTAAGTGCACCCAAGTTCAGGAATTGAGATCACGTCAAATCATGGGGAGACACTTGTTGTTTAGTGCAAAATTATAACCTTGAAATAATATATTCCTAATTAATGCGCAAGTGTTGTGAAAAACACTCGGATCTTGTGGGAAAGATTTACTTCCTGCAATAATTACACTGCTCCAAACATAGAAAAACGCGGGCAATCGTACTAAAAATTTTGAAATTCTTTCAAAGAGCTGTACTTTGGGATAATCTAGTGGGAGAAACGTGACGGCAGAAGCAGCTCGACACGTTCAAAAATGGGACGTATAAAGGATCTGTTGTAAAATGTCAATCCATCAATGCCATCCATTCATATTCTAGTATCGAAGAGAAACCCTGAAATGGAGTTAACGGTGGAAAAGCTCGTCACAGCGTTGCAGTGCTCAATAGCAAACATATATTGAAAGCGCGTAAAACAGTTACATTGATATGAAAAAGCATTGAGAAAACATCATCCCCATTGAACTCAAATAATAAAAGAATCGACCAGAGCAGGTCAATAGTGTATGTTGCGTAAAAGAGAATGAATGGCCTATTATAAGCAGCTGTTAAGGGCACCCAAGTTTAGGAATTGAGATCACGTGAAATGATGGGGAGACACTTGTTGTTTGGTGCAAAATTATAACCTTGAAATAATATATTCCTTATTAATGCGCAAGTGTTGTAAAACCCTCGGTTATTGCGGGAAGGATTTTCTTCCTGCAATAATTTCACTGCCCTGTGTTTACAGAACGTCGCGGGTAACTTGTTAAAATCAAATTCTTTTTCCAAAGAGCTGCAGTTTTTTGGGATACAATCTTGAGCAGAAAATGTGACGGCAGTACCAAGCCGAATATTCGCCCGAAAATGGTACGTATAAAGGATCTGTTGTAAACGCCAATCATCAATGTTCTAGCATCTAAGAGAAAACCCCAATGAGCACGATGGAAAAGCTTCCACTGTTGCAGTACTCAATGGCAAACATATATTGAAAGCGTAAAACAGTTAGTTACTGATATGAAAAATAGTATTTGAGAAAACACTATACCCTTTGAACTCAAATAACTAAAAAGAATCGACCAGGAGCAGGTCAATAGTGTATGTTGCGTAAAAGAGAATGAATAAAGCCTGAATCGGAAGCAGCTGATAAGGGCACCCAAGGTTCAGGAATTGAGATCAATGAAACATGGGGAGACACTTGTTGTTTAGTGCAAAATTATAACCTTGGCATATATCTCTTATTAATGCGCAAGTGTTGTAAAACCCTCGATTATTGTGGGAAGGATTTTCTTCCTGCAATAATTTCACTGACCCAACCATAGAAAATCGCGGTGAACAAAAAATTTTTTGAAATTCTTTTCCCAAAGAGCTGCATTTTTTGGGATAGTAATCTAGTAGAGAAACGTGACGGCAGAAGCCAGCCGTCGATTACTCGCCCGAAAATGTGACGTATAAAGCATCTGTTGTAAAATGTGAATCCATCAATGCCATGCGTTCATCCATGCCATATCACGTTCGCAGAAGCATCGAAGAAAACCCTGAAATGGAGTTTACGGAGGAAACGCTCGTCACCGCGCTGCAGTACCAATAGCAAACATATAGAAAGCGCGTAAAACAGTTAGATTCTGGTATGAAAAAAAAGAGTATGAGAAAACACTATCCCCATTTCCCCTGATTCAGCTATTAACTAAAAAGAACTTCAATCCAGGTGAAAATAATAGTGTATGTTGGGTGTAAAAGAAAATTAGATAAAAGCCTATTTGGAAGCAGCTGTCAAGGGCACCAAAATTTAGGAATTGAGATCACGTCAAATCATGGAGAGACACTTTTTTAGTGCAAAATTATAACCTTGTAATAATATATTCCTAATTAATGCTAAAGTTGTAAACACTCGGTTCTTGTGAAAAGGATTTACTTCCTGCAATTATTTTGCCCTAAACATAGAAATATGGGAAACTTACAAAAATTTTTATATTCTTTTTTTCCAAAGAGCTGCATTTTTGGGATAATATTCCTGAGCAGAAATGTGATGGCAGTAGTGTCATCGATTATTCGCCTGAAATTGGCTACCCTGAAATGATTACTCCTGAATGAGTTAACGGTGGAATAGCCTGTCACTGCGTTGCAGTACTCACAGCAAACATATATTGAAAGCGCGTAAAACAGTTAGTTACTGATATGAAAAAGAGCATTTTGAACTCATTTAATTCAAAAAGAATCGACCAGGAGCAGGTCACAGGCATGTTGCGTAAAAGAGAATGTATGAAGCCCGAACGCACGCTCATCATGGCGCAAGGCCCAAGTTCAGAACTGAGATCACAATATTGGGATAATTTACATGATGCAAAACTACAACTAAACAATATATCTTATTGAACGTCAAAGCAAGAAAACTGTTGGCTGGCACACGATCTTTCCTGCCAATTTCAATGACTCAACAGCAGACACCATGCATCAAAAATTTGAAATTTTCCCGTGACATCTTCCGGATAAGATTCAAAGATATGGCGATGCAGCAATGAACCATCATCAGCTCAAATGCACGCGCTTGAAACACAAAGCGAAATGCAATCATCAATGTTCTCACACTCAGCTATGAAAACCCTGAATGGAGTTAATGGTAAAAGCTGCCACCGCGTTGCAGTACTCAATAGCAAGCTACATATATTGAAAGCGCGTACAAATACAGTTAGTTACCATATGAAAAAGAGCATTTTGAGAAAACACTATACCCTTTGAACTCAAATAACTAAAAAGAATCGACCAGGAGCAGGTCAATAGTGTATGTTGCGTAAAAGAGAATGAATAAAGCCTGAATCGGAAGCAGCTGATAAGGGCACCCAAGTTCAGGAATTGAGATCACGTGAAATGATGGGGAGACACTTGTTGTTTAGTGCAAAATTATAACCTTGAAATAATATATTCCTTATTAATGCGCAAGTGTTGTAAAACCCTCGGTTATTGTGGGAAGGATTTTCTTCCTGCAATAATTTCACTGACCCAACCATAGAAAATCGCGGGCAGCAAAAAAATTTTTGAAATTCTTTTCCCAAAGAGCTGCATCTTTCTCGGATAATAATCTAGTAGAGAAACGTGACGGCAGTAGCAAGCCATCGATTACTCGTTAAAAAATGTGACGTATAAAGCATCTGTTGTAAAATGGCAATCCATCAATGCCGTGCCATCAATGTTCTAGCATCGAAGAGAAAACCTGAAATGGGATTAATGGCGGAAAGGTCGTCACCGCGCTGCAGTATCAGCAACATATATAGAAAGCGCCTAAAACTGTTAGATTTCTGATATGAAAAGAAAGGCAGTTATTGAGAAACTACCATCCTCCCATTGGAACTGCAATGACTATGCAAAGGACTATCGTAAATAATAGAGTATGCTGCGTAAATTTCGAGAATAAAAGATGCCTGAATCGGATGCAGATGTTACGGGTAATCGTTCCAGGAATTGAGATAACGTAAAATCAAGCGGGGAGATGCTTGTTTTTAGTGGAAAATTATAACTCATGTAATAATATATTCCTACTTAATTCGTAAAGCATTGGGGAAAACACTCGTCTTAGGGAAGGATTTCATTTCCTGCAATAGTTTCACTGCCCAAACATAGAAAAGGTGGCAACATAAAAATGTATGAAGTTCTTTTCCCCTGAAAAGCTGCATTTTTTGGTATAATACAGTAGAGGAGAAACGTGGTTCGGTAGTAGCTGGCCCTGATTATCAAATGAAAATGCATGTGGCAAGACCACAGAATGCTAATCCATCAATGCACCACAATGTTCTAGCATCAAGAGAAACCTGAAATGGAGTTTACAGAGGAAAGCTGTCATCAAGTACAGTACCTAATAGCAAAATATATATATAGAGAAGTGCAAACTGTTAGTTTCTGATATAAAAAGAGTATTTGAGAAACACTATCCCTATTGGAACTTAAATAAAATTAAAAAGAAGCGACCAGGTAGGTCAATAGTAAATGCTATGTAAAAGCAGTAGTTTGAAAGAAGGTTGAATCGAAGCAGCTGTTAGGTCAGCCAAGTTCAGGAATTGAGATCACGTGCAATCATGGGGAGATGCTTGTTGTTTAGTGCAAAATTATAACATTGCAATAATATATTCGTACTTAATGCGCAAGTGTTGTAAAACATCTGGTTCTGTGGGAAAGATTTACTTCTTAAATACTCTGAGACGCACTGCGTCCTCGCGAGCGTTTGCACGTCCGTCTGGACTCTGTCGCAAGCAACTTGTAAATCGTTCCCCGCGCGCTGCTAATGGCTGTGAAACTGTTAGCTGCAAGGCGGTCTGGGATTTGAGATTTCGCGCGGAGGCGCAGGTTCGAGGTGGACTTATTCTATTACCGACACTCGACTGACACACATCACTTCGAACAGTCGACTTACGGTCCTGACTCCCCGATTCGACTACTATACTTCATCTGCTGCGGACCGCGAGACTTCAGATGTATTTCAACTTTAATGCCAATACCATTGTAAACTTGACTTCTGAGACTGCATCGCGACATCACTTTGACGATACCACAGCTTAAGTGGTTAGGTACAGGAGCGGGCCTCGAAATATTCGCCAGCAAATAAAGCCAACTTATTTATGAAATCATTTATTGATTTACTGAATTATTGAAATGTTTTTATTGATTCATTATTATTATTAGTTTATTATTAACTGTAACGAAGCAATACTGCCTCCTATCTTTTCTCCTCCCGTCCATGCTGTCCAACAATGATATTCTCAAGCAAGCTTCTCAAACGTCCACGTCCCAGCATTGTATGCAATGGTAAACAGATTATATTAAATACTCTGATAAAGAAAAATAACTATTCTTGTTTAAGCATAAATCCCACCTACACTACAATATAATTAATCAGCACTGTAATCACTATTAAAATTTTCAAACGATTTGTTTCATAAAAACAGAACATATGGATCCAAACCTTAATACTTATTATTAAATACCCAGTTTAATGTGGAATATATGTGGCTGCTAAGTTTCGTGGACGAGTTGTGACTATTAGCAGAGTACAACAACGTAAATATTAACTTACGGAAACCTATTCATAAAACTGAACATGAACGAAGATTCCGAATGGCACACAAAAGCCAGTACAGCCAAACAGGACTTCCACATACTCAAATTTATTTATTTATCGTACGGGTTATTTTGTGGGACTCGCCTGGGTAGGCAGTTATTCCGCACCCGGTGTTACAAACCCAGGCTTCCTACAAAGCCTACCTGACGCGGTCCGGGGACTTTGTATCTGGCGAGCGGCACCCCGTGGGCATTCCCCTAATTGCGCCTGAGACTAGACTCTCACTTTCTCCGCCAAATGTCGGTCTCGGGCCCAGTTCACAACATCTGAACTGTTCATGTTATGAAGTGCAGATCCTACGTCGGTGATTTACAGCATCCCGCTAGAGGCCTTTGCATGCCACATATGGCTACCGGTGGATTTTCACCTCCGAAATCCGGGTCTCGGCCAAGATCGAACTCGCGCACTGGGGGTTCAGAGGCCAGAAAGCTAAGCCCTCACCCACCGAGGAGACATACCTGCATCGAGGGAAGTCAAAGAGGAATATGAAGAGGCCGGGAAGGACAGGAAGAGTAAACAAAAGTGATGCAGAGGGGAGGGAATAGAGGGGGGAAGGGAGAGTTGGCATGACACACAAAGGGTTATAGTCCCCTGTAGGGCGCCCAGTCCGAGAGTACGTGTGAATAGTACTGTCATACTCTGGAACCTCACGACGCCAGTGGTTCCGTCTGGCGATGAAGAGCATCGTTCTGCGAGACGCCCTCGCCGCCGGGTGCGTGTCACTGCCCAGCAGCCGCCTCCGCTCACGTCGCAGGAAAGGCAGAAGGCGTTTCCATCGCCCCTTGAGGAACTCCTGGCTCTTCTCTGCAGCGCCAGCAGCAGCCGCAGCATGCGCCAACAACACTCACACCTCTTTTATAGTCGCGCGCCTACCTGTTGCCAGCGTTACGAAGGTTGTTGATTTCAAAGAACTATTAGAGTGAATGGTTTAGTACACGTTATAAACTCGCGCACAAAGCAATTTCTACTTGTTGCTTCCAGGCCTGCCACATGGTACCGCGTTTTCACTGGCATCCTCTCTCTACAGTTATCATGTTCACTTTATCAGCGTCCCCATTTCAGGTATATGCATTGCGCGTTGCGTAAATACTTTGTTGGTAACGTCACTCCTTCCCATCCTCGCCTTTAGCGGTGTCACCCCGCGGTTTGCTTTTCGTTTTCAATCATCGGGAATGATTTAATTTAAAACAAACTTTATATACAGCATCCGGTTTACAAAGTTTTGTTGGCATGAAAATGATCCAGCGTGGGAAAATTCGTAACCTCGAGCACACACATACACCTATTTTTTGCGCACTAGCGTTTTATATTGCTGGCACTAGCGCAATACAGTAGACGATTTGTTAAATGTATTCATGTACAATATTTTCTACAGGCAGCATTCAGAGTTGAGGACAAATGATAACAGGCGAAGGCATTATGAGGAATTTCGAGTGTATTATAATTGTTTTTAGGCAGATTGCGGTTCGTAAGTTACCCACAATATCGTTTTGTTCAACTGGATATAATGATGGCAGCGG
This sequence comes from Teleogryllus oceanicus, assembly GCA_964035755.1. NCBI lineage: Eukaryota > Metazoa > Arthropoda > Insecta > Orthoptera > Gryllidae > Teleogryllus > Teleogryllus oceanicus. Next base: position 165,529,153 of record CAXIVR010000002.1, on the reverse strand, counting down.
TGGCGCACAGGAATGCGCCACTTCTGTATCCAGGACTTAGCGCTCCTGCGTCACCACCAGCGGCTAGAATTGGAAGGAGCCAGGACAGGGTTGACTAGCCCAGTGAAGCAACTAAACGCGGTTTGTCACAACAATTTTCACTGAGATTGTTCGGGAATGGAACAGACCGCCGGATAAAGACAAGCGACGACCTGGGGGGCATAGAGGTACTAAGTACACAAGATAAGTTTTAGTGGACAAGAAAAATAATTTTTCGGGCTTATTACGTATATTTTTCAATGCCTGATCTTCCTGCAAAAACAGTTATGCACAATTTTTTAAGTCATACATATCTCAACACAAACTGTCTATACATGAGTTTTCTTCATCAATTTCAAATATGCTAATATTGTTCAATAGCACAGTATTCGTAACAACCACCAACATAGTGCCTCTTTCCCTCCGTTTGTCACAGCTCTGCTTAGTCCGTCCCATTGGGCCCTCTTCTAAGGCCTTGGACCTCGATTGAGTAGTGCATCACTGAGCACGTAGGTAAGCACTACCTGGGCCACACACAAAAAAAGTATTTGTCTTGTTTTAAGATTTCTTGCAAGAAAATTCAGGTTTCACAAATGGATGTTGCAACACCTGTTTCTTGTGCCCATCTCAAAGTAATGATCCTATACTTTGTGACTTAAAATCTACAAACCAGTACCTATAGTTCAAATTCTAATGTTGTTTAGTGTTATAGAGAGCTTGGCTTCCAAAACTTTATTATATTAAGCATTTGTGCCTTTTTATTTATCGAAAAAGTAATTTATTAAAAAATATTAAGTTATTTGATTAGCTTTAATACTCAATTATGCATTAAATTTGTATTAAACAAAGAATAATATTTACTATGTAGCCAATTCATTGAAATTATTTTAATATAGACTGAAGTGTCATTAATTGCAATTAGAAATTGTACACTAATTGTGGTGTAGTATATGTTATAAGTGTGCAACAGAATTTGTTTAATATATTTAAATTGAGACTCAACGTCTATCATTTTCCAGTGAATAATTGAACAAAATAATAATGCATTCCTTTAAAAAAAACTGTAAAACACTTTTTTTCTTCTTTTTTTCCCAACAATTATTACTTTAATTATATTTTCAAATACTATTGTATAAATAATTTTATTTTTCAGGTAGTTTTTGGCACAGAAAGTCATGGAAATTGGTCATTGAATCAAGTGATGGTCCAGGGTTGGTTGCTTCCCTTGCGTGACTGCTGTGCTCGGACTGTGTTCCAATATTTTACTAATTTTGACTACTTTCTTACATCTTTCAGGCAATTTTGTTTTAAATTGCTTCTTTACTTGTTTACTTGTTAAGCAGGAACGCTGAAAGAGATTTATATTGTCCGAAGTGAGTGGAAAAGAAGTAATAGTTATTGGTTTAAAAGACAGCGTAACGGACAAACGTGCATTTTAACGAGCTCAAAGACTTATAATACATATTTGCTGTACAAATGAATTTAGTTTTGCGAAGGTAAAATAACTAGTGAGTGTTGTGATATCAGAAAAACATCAAAATTCAAAGTTTCGTGGTATATTAGTAACGAAAATTTCTGAACTTTGTGATTTCAAATTCACAAAATACTAAAGGGTAACTTATACTTTAAAGAGGTGAAGTATAGTAATCTAATTGTATTTATTAGTTTGCAGCTTAGATCTATTAACAGAAACACACTCAACTCTACTCGCAATTAACCAATAAAATTTAAATACAAATTAGAATCATATTTCTTTTATTTTTTAAATAAATACGTAACTTAAATTAAAATAATTTATTACACGTAAATTAATAAGATAATTTAGGAAACATTTTTATTACAATCTGGATTTCATCTATTTATTTATTCTCATATTTGCCACGAATTTGATACGCATTCGTGACATGGCTACAATTCGCTATACACTTTCTACTCTGTACACTCTCAAAGCCGACCTTCTGAAAGCCTTCACCCACGTAAACAATAATTTACATTAACATATCCGAAGGCTCGAAGATGTCGTTCAAAACTCAGATGGTTGGACGACACAGTAACACCGCAGAAACTTTCAACTGGGTCCATCCGAGCAAAACACAATCATCACAACTAATCATGATCAAAATAGATTTTAAGGTGTTAGGTTATGACACTGAGTTTTCTTGCGTTCCCAATCCTCAGTACCCCCTCCTAATCCACACGTCCATCCACAAACCAACGCAAACAGGCTAGCAAGCCCAAAGAAACAAAGGCGCGTAGAGTTGCACAACCTGGCCCACACGCAAACAAGACATTCCCACTAAGCCCATTAAAAAGGTAATTTTAGCAGATAGCCATGGGCGATAAATCTCCCTGTTCAGAGGGAAACTCGTGCCCAATTTGTCATGTGTTTAAACCTAACGGGAGGTTTGCTGACGGACTAGTGAATTGACACCACACAAAACTTCCTCACCAAACGTGAGACAGTCATCATCATAGGAGGCAGAATGACATCAATTTGGGTGGTCACTTCACACCTGAGCAACATGTTGACAAACAACAACGCCGCCCAAAACACGAACATTGTAATCCTTGATTCTGCCCTTCTGGTACAACAAACCAACACTGAAAAGAAATTAGACACGCAAACAACAAATTAAAACTGCATCTCTGAGAGGCACACATGTTCAATTATTTGAGAGCTTAACTTTCTCTCTCAGAAAACACTTCACTGCCATGGTCTTCACTTGAACCTGTCGAAAACATGCACTCGGGTAGCGAATCCTGCTAAACACATCCTTACACCTCAGCAGTAACTCATCCAAGATCTCATCCCCACCTACATCTCCTAGCCTCTCTCCATCCCCAGAACCCCTTTGACCCAATTACCTTATCCCCTGAACCTAACTCTTGTACTCACCTCTCCCATTATTCATTCCCCTACATCTGTAACCCCTCCTTCCTCACCTCCAAACACTGCTGGGAGATTTATTACTTCCTTCTGACTACGCACTCGAGGTAAAAATGAGATAAATAGCAACTACAGCCAGATGCAGCAGAAAAACATCCGTGTAGGTACATGCAAAAGATTCAAATAATGCATCATAGTGTGCACCCTTTCAAATAAAATTGAATTTATCGAGGCAGCATTAGTGTGATCTCAGTTAAATAGATGTTCTTGCTTTTTACAGAACATTGGTTATCTCCATAAATGATCTAAACACACTCCAAATTCCTGCTTCTACCTTGCAGGATCTTATTGTAGAGCAAGGAATCAAATGTGAGGCCCTCTTCTTTACGGAGGTCTGTGTTTTTATGTAAGAAATAATATTGGATTCACCTTCTTTGTCAGAATTCAATTTATATGCAGTTGAAAAATTCTTTGAAATAACAGTTGTACATCTTACTACACTCTAAATTATCTTACTTTGCATCTACAGACCTCCAACAGAGCAAGCTTTTAGATTATTTCAATTCTCAGAAAATCTAGGAGATAACTCTCAACAAAATTAGTAATTCTCTTGTAAATCCATTGTTGTGCTATGGAGATTTCAATATTGATTTCTTCTGAGCGAATACCACGAAAAAGAGCAGTTTCTCAATTTAATTCATTATTTTAATTTAGATATTACAGTGAAATCAATTTACACGGGAATACTTTAAATCACAAACAGCAACAGATCATATTAACAAACAACAACTAGATATGAAATAATAACCACAATCTATTATATGAAATGATGCACAAATTTACAATTACATAACATGAATACTGACACAATAAATAAAACACGCATGTGCAGAGCATTTACTAGTTAACATGAAGTTATTTACGAACTACTTGCTGAAAGAATCATGGGAGGCAGTTTATAACGCTATTGACACAAATGAAAAATATAATTCATTTTTCTCAAAGCTTTCATTTCTTTAACGCATGCTTTCCTATTAAAAGAGAAATTGAACATTTCACGAAAAGTAATACTTGACTGCTAAAAGGAATTGAACATTGTAAAAATAAACGTACTTCTACTTTATTTCTAAACGTCATGACATATCTCAAGATTTCTATCTACTTTAAAAAATACAAACATTGTTACGAAAGACATAAGGCAGGCTAAAATCATGAAAACGATTAGAGATTTCTGAACTAAATATAACAAAAGCAATGTGGAATATAATAAAAATACTACCAAATCAACTAGGAAAACCTATAGAGAATGTTGTTTTAAAATATAACGATATAAATGCGTGAACGATCCGCAACAGTTGCTAATCTCAACTAATATACTTTTCGAGAATTGCTGCCGATCTCACTAAGGGTCTTCAGGCACAAAATTAAAAACAGACAGTTCACCCAAATTTTAGACAATGGTCTGCTTCCGAAACTTCTTCCTATGAAATTTCAAAATAAACGGTAAACAAAAATAAATATTCGTCCGGTTTAGATGAATTCCTGGATCTTTGTTAAAGACTTGTGCGTATGCCAATATACACCCGTTAACTCACATATTTAATGCATCTTTATGCACTGAACGTTTCAGATATTTTCAAAACAGCCATAAAAATTAAGCCGCTTTTCAAAAAGGCAAACAAAAATGAAATTCAAAATTATCGCCCATTTCCTCTATCAGTTTTTTCAAAAGTATTAGAGAGACATATTTACGTACGAATGGAAACCTTTCTCACTAAACACGACGCGCTTTCAGATTGCCAACATGGATTTAGAAAATCAAATTCAACAGAAACAGCTATATTTTTCTTTTCTTAAAGATGTCGCCTCATTGTTGATCAAAAAGAGAGATTGGAAGACCTATTGGAATATTTCTAGATCTTTCAAAAGCTTTTGACGTCATTGCTCGCTATATATACATTTTCCAAATTACCTTCATATGGAATTCGTGGTATTGCTCTAGATTGGTAATGTTCGTACCTTAAACAACGATCTCAGAGTTGAAATACCTTACTGGAATGATGGAACATTACGTACGCACCTTTCCGATTCTTTGCCTGTTGCATGTGGAGTTCCTCCAGGATCGATTTTTAGGCCTCTATTCTGTCTTCTACTTCTTTACGTAAACGATATGCCCTCGACAATTCGAAACGGAAGAACGGTTCTCTTTGCGGATGATAATGAACATCCTTTGCAATAAAGAAACCGTAAATAGTACAATATCAGATGTTTCAAATTGGTTCCGAAATAACAAATTAATAGTGCAAACGAAAGAAAACGGTTTTAATGCAGCTTCCATTTAAATAAAACAATTTGTGCTCCATTGAAATGAACTGAAATACTGGATCGATGTTAAGGCAACAAAATTTTTAGGTCTCTCTAATTCAGTCAACCTAATGGAAACGTCCATTTGGAACAATTGAACACAAAATTAAGTTCTCTTATGCTACGCGTTCAGAACGGTAAATTCAGTCGAAGCCTTCATACTGCTCGTTGTATACTGCGATTGTTCATTCCCGCCTGAGATATGGCATAATATTCTGGGAAAATACATGTTATAGCTCCCAGACTTTTAGATTACAAAAACGAATTGTACGAATAATAACCAAATCCCACCCACGTGATTCATGTAAGCCTCTCTTCATTAATCTAGGAATTCTACCATTACCGTGTCTTATTTACGAATCAGTGGTTTTTGTAAAAAATGACTTGCTCAAGGGCGGGAATATATTTTCAGAAAATGCCGAAGCCTATTACTATAACACTCGACGTAGAAATCATATTCATCAGGTGACAGTATCAACAGCTCATTACAAAAAATTCACATACAATACATGTACATTATTTTACAACACTTTGCCAGATGACATTAAACGATTAAATTCAATAGAAAAGCTAAACTTAAGTGAAATCGTTTCTGCTGCATAACTGTTTCTATACAATTAGAGACTATACTGAGCATCACAAGAGAAGTAACATTAATTTTAACAATGATACATAATGCATTATTTACCATTTGGACTGTATAAATGAGTATAAACAACCTGTAACAACTATTGTACTACAGCTTCCGGATCAATGACCCCATCTCGATCAGGTTTTTCGTCCAGTTTCCCTGATCCATTGAGCAAATGCTGAGATGGCCCCTTGTTTTGCTTCTGGACATAAATGTAACTTCATTTTCTGTGCACGTCTTCTAGAATTCAGTGGAATAAGCAATATTCAAATTATCGTTTCCAATGTTATCGTGGCAGGAAGTAATAAGAGCAAAATTTATTGCTTATTTATCCTTTGAAAAATAGATTTTATTACATGGGGAGTTTTTTGCTTGTTTTTCCCTCTTTCAAAATTCAAAATTTATTGCTTGTTTATCCTTGGTGTCATATTTTATTACATGGGAGTTTTTGCTTCTTTTTTCTCCTTTCAAAATTCAAAATTTAAGTAGTATATGACTCTAGTGTAGGGATCACAGAATTTTGAAAATGCACACAATTCACTTTTTCTCATAGCACGTCATACATAGTTTTAACTGTTTTGACGAAAATAAATAAATAAACAAATAAATGAACTACATTGATGCAATAATGCTATGGTCCATTGATGGCAGATGATCATGAGCTTCAAGGAATTCTAAATACCTATTGCATTCTGCGACAAGATCATGAACATGTATTTCAGGATGATGCCAATACACATATTGCTAATTTCAAAGCACCATGGACTTTGTGATTTCATTCGATTTAACATTCACAAAATGTTTATACATTAATGGTTCATTTTAGTGTGTATCATTTTTGACCGCAAGTTATTTTAAAATTCTCATTAGGAAAGAAAATCGAGTTATAATTTGTTCTAGTTTCAATGTTCACTGGTGAAGTTGTGCTCTCAGAATGACTGATAATGACCAATAAAAGCAAAATTTTCATTCCCATGAGAAAAGGTTCATTTACTCCAAAATGCTGATTTTTCAGGACATTGATTTACAACTAGAATTGTGAATCAAGTTCATGAAGTATGACAATCTGTAATGTTCTTTTGAAAGACTATTAATTTTTACTTTTCTTTCCAAGGAAAAAAAGTTTTCAAGTTTTTCATATATTAGGGTTCTCCACAGTTTGCTTGTTTGTGGCATTATAGTAAAGATAACATTGCATTTCTCAACATGCAATGATTTTGGCTATTTTTCATCTTCAAATTACCAGAGAAAATATCTCAGGATTGTGTTGATAATTTTCAGAAACATTTCCCCAGCCAAGTGAACATAATACTTTACTTTTGAAATAAAACAAATCAATATCGCTAGACATGATTCTCGTGTCCTTAAAATGCTAAAACTTGGCATTCATATGCCAACATTTAGGCCCACTATTTAGGTCCCCATACTCTCAAGTGATGTGCATCTTTCTCCCACCTTACACAATACTATAACTATGATTTATCCTGACCTCTCACTACGTTTATTAGTTGTTGAGTGCACATTCTTCTCAACTATTTTTTTCTTGCATTCAGGTGAGAACAATAGTTCAGTTATGACATTAACATGTTGGTAGTGTAGGATTTGTAAATGCAGGTCAATAATGAGCTTATACATGTCAAATGTAAGTACATGTCAAACGAATCTGTCAAATGGGCAAAGTGGTTTTTGCCAATAAGATTGATTCAAATTGCAGACACAGGAACTAGATACCTGCATTGAATAATGTGTTTTAGAGTTTACAAGACTTTCTGAATGAATGAGAACTGTTTTTATTTTACGTATTTTTATATATTTTGGTATAATTACATATTTTTACATGTTTTACCTATTACTACATATTTCAATACATTTTCATTTATTTATATGTCGAAATGGAATATTTCAGATGTGCTTTTGTGATATGTATTACGGAATCATCTTTCTTACAAATCAAAAGTAATGGTGCTGGGCGCCATGACCATCATACTTCTCAATGAATTGTTGTACCTCAACCTCCATTCACTGCGCATTTGAAGTAGTTGGATGAAATCGGATTTTCTGAACAAGTAATTTTAACCACATGCTTGCCATAATGTTTCAAACAGCACATTTGTTACTCCGAATAAAAACTAAGAAACGCTTACTTCGTTAATTGTCTAGTCGCTAGTTGTTGGATTCGGAAGCAAGAATTAAATCTCCGCTCATCCTCCTAACACCCTCCGACTCACACTGGATACCGTACTACTATTCACTTGAATACCAGCTCCTCGTGAAACACTGTAATATATACAATGAACTTATTTTATATTATGAATAAAATTCTTGTGTGGGATGAAGACTAGTGTACAATTACTTCTGCAGAAGTATAATCTTTCACTAACTCCAAAGCCTCTCATCCAAAGCCATCGCCGATGCTCAATGCTCAGAAAATGTTTGTAGAGAACAATTTTCAACACAAAAATGAATTTTTATTTTATGTTTACTTTTTCTACATGCTTTGGAAAAATAAGTAATATTTGCATTTTTATTGGCACAAATTTCGTTCCTAATCATCAAGCATACTTTTAACAAAACTAGAAATGCTAGGGATCCAAGGCATTGCAGGCCAATGGATCAAATCATTTATTAAACTACAGCCAAGTAGTTACCCTACTGTTACATTTAGAAATTTATTTACACATTTACAAATTTAGAGAGACAGCAAAAACACTACAATCATTAGAAAAAGAAACCAAGAAACCTTGCATGCACTCAGGAAAATTGGCTCAAGACCACTAACCTTCATACACACTCAGCAAGACTGTCTCTCTAAAATCTATGAATCCCCAATCCAATGGAAAACTCTCACAGCATTTGCTCATAATGATACGCCAGTCATACATCCCATGAACAATCTTCCTCGGCATAACAATCCACGGTAACGAATGTGAAATGCTCACATTTCAAATCTTAATAAGAAGCTCACCAAATCTTGCTATGCCCTATACACCCTCAGGTCAAGCTCCAACATTGAGACACTTCGCACAATGTATTTTGCAGACGTGCACTCACACTTGAAATATGGAAGAATATTGTGGGGAAATGCTCCTGAAAGCTCTCGCACATTTAATTTCCAAGAAATAACACTGCAAACAATGATCAGCACTCATTAGCCAGAGTCTTGCAAACCCTTGTTCAATACATTAAGGATTCTTCCACTACCATGCATGTATATCTTTGAAATACTGATCATCATGAAGATTCTCAAAGAAAACAGACATTTTTACTCTAAATTCTGATGTAAACAACTACAACCCTTGTCATAAGGGTAACCTACATGTTCCCTAAGTGGTAAACTACACTTTATCAAAAAAATACCCTAAAAGAAGGCATTACGCTTTACAACAAATTGAGCCATGATATTAAAGACATAAACACAATACATACATTCAAAAGTAATTTGAAAGCTTATTTGCTTAACATGTTCTACAGTGAAGGAATTTACAAATCACAACACTACTTCCCTTAAAAAACATAAATAAAAATTCTTATCCCATTTGACTTTCTGTTTACATGTTGGCTGTCTGCTGAAGCAATTCGTGCCGAACTGACTTGTCCTGGTTTCTGCCTGTGTTAAATTGCATGTTGGACTGATGTAGAGATTGCCAGATCTAAAATTCTAGAAAGATTTGCAGAAAGGTTGAGACCCTCGCTCAAAAACCCATCGGCTTATTAATACATAAGTACGAAAAACAACTTTATCCTCCATTACCTTCACACTGACAGACAACTGGCAAAACCTTCAGACGTCCACATCAGTCTGTGAGATGACCGCTCCCCTTTTGCTGGACGCCTGGTGCTGGTGAAGCGCAGGCAATTAAATATTCTGAACATTTCACTAGCTAGTAGATCAATTGCAAAACCCATACTATTGAAATTTTTGAAGTGTTATTGAGTAATAGAAATAGTGTTGTGAGATCGCTAGCATCAAGACCTTCAGTGATCTTGAAAGGTCTGAGTTCTAATTTCACCAAACCACTACATGCTATGTCAGAAAGCACTTAAAAATACATTGATGAGTTTTGAAAGATGTTGAAAAACCTGATAAAATGTTATGTCAATTCGAGTATCTAGCATGGGGAGTGGTACGTGTAAGCGCTGCTGAGAAGTGGCTTCTCTGTTCTCCATAACCACTGAAGTGCAATCAAATGCCAGGATGCTTTATAGGACAGAATTATGGGATAGAATTAGAAGAATAAGGGGCATCCCAAGCTCATGTTTGATGAAAATCATAAAATTATCACTGACATTAGAGAAGTTGCAAATGAACTGGAGTATTTTTGGCAATACCACTAATACTTCCATAGACAACTCCTCCTTTGATTGGCCATGTAATTAAAAAATCTAATAATAATCAAAATAATTTTAAAAATTAGCAGCTAATCCCAACAGTTAAACATTTCCTTAAGCAATCTCCTGATCATAGATTAGGAATAGTCTAACATCACTCATATAATTCATATTGCACATGGCTCTTTTCCCAGATTATGGCTAACTGCAACTGTGATTACTATTCCCAAAACCAGGTAAGAACAGAAAATCGAAAACTACAGCCCCATTGCATTCACCTGCATAATGCGTTAATTGGACAAGCTTAGTAATAAAGATTATTGCATCTCAAAAACTAACTTCATACCTCTATACCAAACTGGATTTATAAAACCATTTAAGCAATATTCTAAATTAAATTTGCAATGATTCCATCTCTAATGAACATCCTGTAGAAGTACGGCTTGACATTCAAAAAGCATTTGACATGACATGGAGGAAATGTATATTTATGGTTTGGGAGCAGATTTCTTTTATTTTACATTTTTTGTCTATTGTTTATATAGCCACGTGAAATTTCGCGACATTTGTTAGAATTCAATGCTATGCAGATTAATATGTTAGAGCATTTGGCTCTTTTTTGTTGTTAGTGCATATTCATGTGATATGACATATTTTGTTAATAATGAGACTTACCTCTATGATGTTTCAACTTTTCTTACAATCTATTTATTTGTAAACGTTCATAGATCACTAAGAGCTTGTCACAGTTGCCTTTCTTTTTCTCTTCTATAAATGATAAAATACTTATGCAAATGTAGGAAATTTCCTGATTTGATGTATTTTTAAAACCGGACAGAAGAAATGCAACAAGACACACAATGTACTTCACTACAGTGAATATTTACTTTAATTACTTCACCCATTATATGGAGATTATGTCCAAAATAAACGCTTTCCTGAATTTGATTAGAAATGTTAATGGTGGAATTTTTTAAAAATTTAATAGTGTTATTAATATACTATTACATTAAAATTACAATTATTAATAATACAATTATAATTATTACAATTAAAATTATTTTTAATTGTAAAACTTTTAGGTCACAAATGCATTTTTTAATAGCATATTTCAAGATTTTTAGGGCATAAAATTCCTCTCCCTACTTTTGATACTTAAAAAACACATCAGTGGTAAATTACTGAAATTCATCAAACTTGAAGACCAACTGCAAAACTCAAGAGCTAGAATCACGTGTTGTTAATAGATGAGATACTGATCCAAGACAGAAGACTCATGATCCATTCTAGCATAACCCCATTTATGATTGCATCAACAGTTACAAATCTTCAACCCCTGCAAAAGAATTCTTACTGTACCTGATGAATCACTCATGACATTATGGGAAAACCTTGCAACAACTTAAGATACAATACAATTAACAGTAAATATGATAAATAATTGAGCAAATCTTGAATATATCATATTAAAACAAACAAACCCACTAAATTGAGTAATCTGAACTCTAATACAAGCACCAAGCAATTTATTTTAATTAAAATCTTGGTTTCAGCTTTGATGAGAAAACCTACTTGAAATCATATTAAAGCACTGAAAGCAGAATGACTCTACAGCTTAAATATCATAAAAATGATCCTTACCAATCAACTAGGTGCCAACAAGGAGAATACCACTTAATTATTTTCGAGATTGTAAGATCATACATTACGGCTCAGTTATATAGTTCTCTGCAGCTGGACAATATACTGATTAATTATATGTAATCCATAACACAAGCCCCATAGTGGCCATTGGTTCTCTTAGTACACAATTGAATGATTGGAAGGCATTGTCATTGTCAACAATAGTACAAGTTCTGCCATTACTCATATTCAGACTGAACTGTGAGAAGAAACCATTAAACTTCAAAAGAGAAAAACTATTTCTTTACACCTCCTAGTGGCCCCCAAACCCAAACAACCCAACAGCCTAAATCCAGTTTCAACATAATACTTCAATGAATCTTATAATATACTAACAAGAATTACAATTAAATAACTCCTCAAAATGCCTGGAAAATAAATGAAAGAGTTGAACCAATCCTGTAACATACAAAACTCTGTTCTATAAAATACGAAACCAATATCAAGCTCTCACATAGATAGTGATGGCTCAAACTACCACATGGAGGATGTGCAGTTGGACAGGCAAATTAGAAGCATGGAACAAATGTACAAATTCATCAATGTGTTAAGTTTATCTGGAAAGTGATATAATGTGTGATTCCGTGACACACCCCATGCACAATACGTAATGTGTTACTTGAATGTTCAAGTATGGTAAGGAGAAGAAAATATCTGAAAATTGATGGTGATTTAAAAAGAAATCTTAATTAACTTAACACTATTAAAAATATTATATTGTTAAAAGAATTAAACCTATATGATGAAATTTAAATTTATTATATACATATGTTTATGTGTATGTGTACTTGCAAATGTAACTTAATGAAACACTTTCATGTGGTCACTAATAACCATATAGGTTGAAGTGACTTCAATTAACTAGATGAACAAGACATCACCATGAAAATGTTCATATCATGAGATGAACAGGAAAAAAAAAATTATAGCAAAAACAATAAGACAGAGAAGAAATGCTAAAATTCATCTCTTCAGAAAATGATGAAGAAATCCTAATGATAGGGAGAGTATATTGAGTCATATTCAGATGCAATGTCACTTCCCTTACATGCAAACTGTGAAACACATAACATGCTAAAACTCATTCCATCATAGTGAGATGCACAATGGTAATTTTCATGAAAATGATTCCGTGAAAAAAATTACGATGCAATATGTAGGAATAATAAGTGATAAAAAGAATATGCTGAATCACAAGATAATAAAACTTGACAAAGGTCATTGAAATGGCCAGAAAACACTGATGCTACTAACAGGCAGACTGCTTCTATCATTTAGAGGGAGCCATCATAGATTTTTGTTAAATAATAAATATTTGTTATTATATTGCATATTATTTTTGTAGTGTATATATGATACTATACAAAATTACTTTTAAATAATTTCATATTCTAAAATAAATAAATATTTAAATCAATTTTGCCAATAAAAAGAAGGTGACAAACGAAAACTTTGGTATTTTGAGGGAGGAGGGCTGCCTCCCCCCTCCAGTGGATCCATCGCTTTACAAACTACTATACACACAGCAATATAATAGCTGGATTAGTCTCCTTATTAATAGAGAGTTTGTGCACACTCAATCTTTAAAGCAATCTAAAGCAGTATCAATATTATTGAGAAACAATATTCATACTAATTTAATTTTCTATAGAATACAAGTTCTAAGAGAGTAATGAAATCAATTATTTTGTTAATTGGGAACTATTAGGTTGATTAGCGGCTGGATTTTGCTTTTCTTCCTAAAATAAAGCGCCAGTTGTATTGGAAAGTATTCTATATTAAAGTGTTGAAATTCACTTTGACAATTTGATCCATTTTGACAGATATCAATGACGGTAAAGTGGAGAAACAAATTTTTGTAAGTATTGGTCGTCACTGTGCGGAGTTTCATATTGTGCCAATAGAGAGTGCTGCTGTTATGAAATCTCAGTCTAATGTGACAGATGAAATTGCCATCAGCTGTTCCAGATTGTTCGTATCTTCATGTGGGATTTTTGTAAATTCTCATTACTTGTATACATACATATAACAATTGATAATAAAAAAAATTAGTATTACAATTTGTTCCCAGAACTCTCACTTTTACTAATACTAGTATTCTTAAATAAAATATTTAAAACAGAAATGAAGTACATTTTGTGGATTTTAAATATACTATTATACAACAAAAGGAACAAGACCAGAATAATGGGAGAAATACAAGTTTTCTTGTTTAATTCATGTTCTTAACCAAGATTCTCACGCTTTCAGTAATGTTTAGAATCATAAAATATTTTCTTCACACAAAGGTGTCAACTTCATTGACATAACTCCTTCTAACTTGGATATGATGATACACAGACAAACTACATAAGATAAGATCCACACAATGCAGTATGACAAGACTTAATTTCATTGAATGCAGGATTCAATATCCCATTGACCCATTGCACCTATGGTAGCCTTCAAAATTAATGCTTTTGTGGTCTAAGAATAAGAAACCTAAACTTAAAATATATGAATGGAAGTAAATTACAGAAGCCCTCTTCACTACTCAGATTTAGTGATAAAGTATTACTAGAGAGGTGCTTCACAGTAGATGGTTGTGGTTGAAGTCAAGTAATCCAATATTTTGGTAATTTTGTAAGCAGTGAAGAAAAATTATGCAATTAATTTACTAAAAAACTTCTTCCTATGAATATAGATTTATATCATCTACCTAATTAGCTAGAAATGATACAACTGTTTTATTTTATTTTATTTTTTTAAATGACATTTCTTCTTCTCCGTAGTAATTCACTCTGACCTACCCTATGAATCTACTAGGCACTTTACTGACTACTGATACTTCTGCCTATTTCAGAAGCTTTACAATATATCCAATGAATTAAAACTGATGATTTCACAATTGAAAACTGAGGCTGTTACAGCTCTAATTAAACTTTAATTAAACCATTGACAAACACGTATCAGGCCATGCCCCAAACACCTAATAATTGCACCATGATAATACATTTAGCAGCATAAACTGCTACCTGTGTCGGAAACAAATTCCATATAAAAATAGGTGAATGCGATATAAGTCACCTGCAACCGCAAAATAGTATGTGTACAAGTAATACATAATGAAATGAAGAAAGAATGCCAGTTTGTGTTTATAAAATAACCGTCAATCTTAACTAGAATATTATCATAGAGTCTATTTAGAATGACAAACATGTTTTTCTTGTTGCAGATTTTCTGTAAGAATAGAATTTATGTTGTTTTCATTCAATTTTCATTTCTATAAAATTATTTTGTTATTTCTTGCCTCTAAATTCATATTTCCTATTCAATAATAAGCAGAATTATGGTGAAAAAATCATTCGATTCCTCTTTAGAGTATGGCTTCATTATGTGTAGCGATTAAACTTAAATCTAAGTTAACTATATGCCTATTACTTAACCAATTAACAACTAAATTAAGCTTATTGCTCATAATATATGCTTATTGTTGCACACACATCAACAACACAAAAGCTAGCTTGTAGGTGGTATTTGCTGATTCCTCCATTTTGGGAGCACCCATAATATAATAGAAAATGACTGAAAAAAAGGAATATAAAATATCATATTCTTAAAGTACTATGGTAGGTTGTCATTTACGTTCATGGTTACATTAATGGTGTCCATCCAAGCAACTGAAAACATCTGGTCTTTCACTGGTGTGCAGAGTATAAATTAATTAAAATTTAAACACTGCTTTTCTTGCAGCTTGAAATATTAACTATCATGGTAGAACTATTCTGTGGCTTTTATAAACTCTATATGAGTACCATTGTATTTGAATGTAAATTCATGTAGTCATTACTAGACATTAATGATCATATGCTTAAATGGTCATGTACTGGTATATTCACCTTTTGAGAAAGTAAAATGTGTCCTGCTTTTTTGGGATCAAGGGCACACTATTTATGATAATCTCGCTACATAACATGCTGGAGGGACTCATTTACTGCATATAAGAAAAGGATTTGTCCCCTTTTTCTAACCTTTTAGTATTTCAAAAAATCTGATATTGCACATTCAGTTATAACTACAAATTTAAGGTAAAATCCATACTGAAAATGTTATATGTTGTAAATACTTACTGAGAACGGTTACTTCCACATCCACTTCTTTGGTGCCAGAGTCATTCTTTGCAGTAACTATAAAAATTCCTGCATCAGCTCTCTTTTCTTTTTGCAGAATAAAGGTGATTTTATAATCCTCATTTTCAATCTTCAATCTAACATGAGCAAAAAATAAATTAATAAATAAAATGAAATCAAAATTTAATCAAACAGAAGACATAACTCAGGAATCAGTTCATAAATTCATTATTTAATGTATTCTGGCACTACAGCCCCATGAGGCTAGTGGCTATGGCTCATGAGACCTATGATAAGGCTTTGACCCCTTACACCATTAATTTGTCGCTTCACACTTAAATTCACCACCAGAGATATGATTTTCAATATTACAGCTATTTGAATTGTGACATAGCAGTGTAGATACAATTTTTGTACCTACCAGCAATTAAGACTTAGAGGTCCCAACATAGCAAACGATAATACATTTTTTAAAGTGCAATCATAATTTACTGTTAAGAACAATAATTTGATCCTAATGAAGGAAAACATTTATAAAAGTGAATTATTTCTCTTGTTATTGACATCTTTATTTTGTCATTAATTTCAACAATATATTATTGTTAACATGGTGTAAACACCTACGTGCATATCATAATCCTAACTTAATCAAATACCAGGTCAACTAATGATGCAAAACCTTTTAATTTCAATTTAGTAAAAATTTTTCATTGTGTTATGTCGAACAACAAATAAAACATGCACCTTTTGCCATTTTTTCATGTTTCTTGAGAAAAATATTATCACAAGTATTTTCCCTTAAAACATTGCTTTTATAATCAGAATTTCCGTCTTTAGTTTTTCAGAATTTTGGTTTTAAAAGATTTCAATATTTTTCTAGGCTGGAGGAATGCATCTATGTGTACTGTTTCATTTGTTAACATTGAACTGTACATAAGTTTTCTTTCCTCTGCTCCCAGTTTCACTCTCCTTCCTCAAGGATCTTGTCAATTTTCATGTTCTGTGATTTCAGATTTCGTAGGACCAGTGATGCAAGGAAAGTAGGAAGTAAATTTAGGTAAACTAGAAAGTGAGTAAATTTAGTACACTAAGTTTACTTAGAAAATTTGATTAAACTAAATATGTAAATAAGGAAATGTTTTTGAAGTTAAACTATAAGAAAGTAACAAAGAACAAATCAATATGGTACTTCAATAATTTATATGCAACTTAAGGGAAATATATATTTGTGCTCTAACCACCTATTTATCTTAAACAAGTCAAACTATAGTTTGACTTGTCTTGTTCAATTTGTCTCTTTCACCAAGGAATAATTTCTGTTAAATAAAGAATGTGAATACAAAAAATTAACGTTGTCTTCAAGATATTTTACCTTTTTATTTATTATGAAACCAGGAAGTATATCAGTTCACATAGTGAAGTTTAGCATCAATGTTATGCACAACTTCACATGGGACTGCAATTTTGATAATGCAAGCACTCAAATGAGACTTGTGACTTCTTTTAACAATATGAAATTTTCTGAACAGATTGTGCACACCAGGATGAAACATTGATGAAACAACCATTACCATTAATACCAATATTTTCATATTTCCTGGTTTCACAATAAAGAAGTGAATTACATCTCAGGTTTTCTTTATAACAAAGATATACTCAAGTTTTCAGGAAAACCAAAATATTCTCACACACACAAAATGTATACAGTGGTGTTAATAAAGAGAAGAAAGATGCTGTAGATATTTATACAACTTCCATTGATACAAAAGTCTAAAACTTTTATAAAATTACCTTAGTCTTGGTGTAGTTTTATGTAATTATTAGTGGGGATAAGGGGTATTGAATTATCATAAATATTAATATAAGTACAAATAAAAATTAATACAAATTGTTTTTACTCTAACATATTTCGCTTTTACTTATAAATCAAGGGTGTTGTCACGAGTTTTATGTAATTATTTAGTGGGGATAAGGGGTATTGAAAATACTCCAAATATGCTTTAGGTTATTTATAGCTGACCCCTGAACAGATTTTGACATGCAACGTAAGAATATTTTCTAAGGCTGCTTCAGGTTATTATCTTCTATGTATAATTACAATAAAAAATGCATGTATTGTGTTTTGACTGTTAATTTCTCAACTGATTTTAATGATTTTTAAGGTACAGATCAATCATAGCCCAACTTGGAATATTAAATTACCGATGGTTGGCTATCAATGTACTGGAAATTTGCCTAGTAGTGACCACAAGCATCTAATTTTTACAGGTGCCATTAGAAAAGATGACATCTGGTACAAAATGCAGGGGGACATGGTGGGGCAGAATGTATTAGAATCCATTGTTTTCCTAACAAATGATTTGTTATGAATAGAGCCTGGAAGATGGCACAGTGATGAAATCACAATGTCTTATTACTTTTACAGCTTTGACCTTTAACAATAGTTGTCACTTATCTGGACTTCTAGAATTGTTTTGGGTGAATTTCATCAGTCTATTTTAACTTCTATGCTTAGTTCTATTTCAGGTAATTTTTTACTTATTTGCACCATTTTTGTCATCATTTGCCTTTTTTCTCCTAGCACTAATCTTTATTAAGCTGGAAACCAATCCAATGGATAACATAGGCACTTCATATTGTGTTTTTCTGCAAGTGGAAGTATGATTTGTGGTCAGGAAGATAACAGTGTCTGTCAGAAATTTTTATGATACCAGACAAGATTCTTGGATTTCTTTCATTAATGTCAACAGGTTTTCTTCAATCAAGGCTTCCTTCAAACGAGGAATCTTGTCTCGTGCTTCAATATGACCTTTCATCCCCAGAGGCAGGATTGAGGGGCAACTGCCCCCCCTCCAATATTGGAACAATTTTTTATTTTTTTGCCAAAAATAGTTAAAAACTGTGTGTGACGTGTTATATGCAACAGTGAATTCCGTGCATGTTTCCATAATTCATCATGTCAGGGGACCCCAAAATGTGTATTTCCGTTGAAATCTTGAAATTGATTTTCTGCAGCATTACATAATTTTCTCTATACTACTTATATCCATATGTATACAAGACATAAAAATAAATAATTAGCTTAATGAAAATGTTTAATTGCAGCACAATTAACTTAAAGCATTAATATAAACGAATATTTTAATGTTTGAAATGGCACAAAATCCCCCCCCCCAAAAAAAAAAAAAGATCCGAAATCCCACCTCTGTTCATCCCTATGAATAGTGTTTTGACTGCAGCCCTTTTTAACACTCATTTGTAATATTTGTCATGCCTTTTTACCCCTATTTTAGCCGGAATAAATGTCTTTTATATTAAAAACTTTCTCTTCTTGCTGGCCTATTTTGGGCATAATAAATATTTATTGCAAGGTATCTATCAAAAGATTATAGGAGATATACAAAGAATGTAGAAAAACATACCAGAAAGTTAAAGGAAGGCTAGAAAATATTGTAAAAGAAGTCTATTTACCAAAACCAAAAAACAAAATATCTGCATGTGAACTGGGAATTTGAGAAAAACCCATGCCTATCTTGTCAAGAATAAGATCATTTTGTTGCGCGAAAAGTTACATGTATTAAGGCCCACTTATTCAAGAGAGAAATCTTACATGTCCTTCGGTTGTTACACTTGAATAGTATGTTGAAATTCGAAGAAAATTGAGACAACCTGAATATGTAAAATTTTTGGTTGTATCAACTAATATTGACTGTAACATATTGACTAGTCACATATACAAGCTTAAAGCTTAATGTCAAAATTAAAGTTGTGACACATGCTGGTAGTGTCAAGAATCATGTGTAAAAATAAAATATCCAGGTGTCTACGACGTTCCTTAAGCAGCAAAATAAATGAAGACGAGAACACACAAAAGAAGAGACAAAGCTGGTTTGTTTTTTCCCCTTCAAAATGACAAGTAATGCAGAGCTCTTAATTACTACAAATTTTTGCATTAAATTCAAAATCTTCAGCTAGCATTAATTTTGATGTACTGACATTTTGTTATTGTACGTTTAATTCAGAACATTAGGAAAAATAGTAAAATTCTTCGATTATTGCAAAGGCATAGAGCACATAATACTAAGTTTGTACCTTTTGGCTAAGTTGATTTGATACCCGGTTGCTTAGGGGTCATCCATAAATTACTTGAGTTGGGGAAGGGGTTTGAGGAAGCATTTACGCTGCATAACTTGCAGTTAGGGGATGTTAGTTAAGTCCTTTGTTACAATGATATTTTCTTTCTGCATTTGCTGAAATAGTTCCTTTTATTCGGTCTTTCACTGAAACGTTAAAATATTAATTTAAAAAATATAAATGAATTAAAAAGTTATGTTGTATAAATGTTTACAATTATTGAAAATATATTTTCATCAATGGTGTATTGATTGAATCTTATATTATGAAGAAAATTTTTGAAACTGATATATAATATAATCTAAAATTCAATTAAATTGATGCAGTAGATGCTTGCCTACGCATCTCGCCAACAACACATGCCAGAAGTCAGAAATAGTCAGAAATTTTCTCACCAATGCTTCCTTTCCTTTCCATAAAAATTGTCCTTCAATCTTATCGTTTAGTGCAGTCAGCACTGTAGGGGGATGTTAGTTAATTTTAATATATAACCAATGAAATTAATACAAATTGCTTTGTGGTATGTAATTATTGGGGGAGTCAAGCATACATTACAGGGGAGAGGGGGTATTTAAAATGTTCCAAATTTGAAACATGAAGAATTCTTAATGACCAATTGATGAAATATTGAAGGCAGGTTAACTGGGCTTGGTCATAAGTAAAAACAAGCTACAAGCTGGTTGTTTGCCGACATTTCGGAAAAATTTATTTCCATCTTCAGGGCTTTCAACCACAACATGAAAACATAATTAATATGTGTGCCTCATGCTCCTCCATCTCAGGTACCTCACTGTGAAGCCCCGTTAACCTGCCTTCAATATTCCAAATTTGGTTAAATAATTTATGGACAGCCCCTAAAATGAGGCAATTAGCAAAACATCAGCTTGATGTAATAACACTGCATTACAAGGTTGATTTTAAGGTAAATAGCACAGAGAAGATTTGAGATCCATCAGTATCTCAATATGTAATGAATGTCAGTGCTTTTGCATTGTCTGGTGAACACCTTGATTTAATTATTTATTTATTTTAATGTATTAATTATCTTTTGTTTTCCAAAATGGTGAGTCATTACATGTTTTTTTATATCGAGGGTATTATTATTATTGCATCTTTTTTTATCATCAGTAACTTGGTCATTTACATTCATTACAAAAAATTTTCTTGTATGTTTATTGTAGCCTGAAATAGGGAAAAAAATAATCATCAAAATGTTGCACAACAAACTGTTTAATGAAAAATAAAAAATTTAAGTTTATGACGATGTAATTTTATTTCTCAGAATTTTTGAAAATTTATGACTGTCAAAAATTTCTGTAGCCAAACTCTTCTTATATAATATGCAAAAGCTTGGTGCCTAACATTACACCAATTACGAAGCCAATGGACCAACTACAAAGGACATTAAGGTCTCATTTTTTTAAATTTATTTTACGTCAAAAACAGTTAAAAATCTGCGAATGACGTGCTATGGGGAAAAGTGAATTATGTGCACATTTTCAAAATTCTGTGATGCCTACACTAAGCCATATACTACTTAAATTTTGAATTTTGAAAGGGAGAAAAAAAAACAAAAACTCCCATGTAGTAAAATCTATTTTCAAAAATAAATAAGCAATAAATTTTGAAGAAGGAAGAAAAACAAAACCCCATGTAGTAAAATCTATTTTCAAAAATAAATAAATAAATTTTGAATTTTGAAAGGGGAGGGGTTTGAGAAAAATTTGAAAGTGGGGGAAACCCAATCAAAATTGCCCCAACCCCTTATGACCAGCTGGGGAAAAAACCCCAAAAAATTTCTAAATTTTTAAGTAAAATAGGTTTATCTATTACAATTTTTCTACATTTATTCTAATAGTTTGCATTGCAATTTATACAAGTAAATTTCAAGGTTTACAATTTCAAATTTGTGATGATTGGGAGACAAAATCAGGTTGAATGCAGGGATAGATCTCCCAACATCTACTGATGTGACTGGCATATGTTTTAGAAGTCCAACATTAGCAACACTAAAACCTGGGAATTTACATTTATTTCCACTTAAAATGTTGGTGCCCTCGGTGTGTTGTCAATCGACCATGTTCTCAGAACATGGCTAGTATTTATGAAATAGGAAATGGAGAAATATCTGTTGGTGTACTTTTAGGAATTCTCTCGTATTTTAAAATACAAAGATGTGAATTGAAGATTTCGTAATGAATGGTCACATTGGACCATTGACCTATTTTCTGTTATCTTAGCATTGCATTTTAAAATAATACATAAAAGACAAAAAAGTCCAATAAAAAAAGTTTAAGCAAAAAAAAAAATTCAAATTTGATGTCTACTAATGAAATTTCAGTGTTAAAACAACCCTAAAAATTTTGAAAGGAAAAACCGTACTGAACTGAAATAATATTTCAGTTTAATGTAAAACTAGATTTACATATTTACAACTCTTCTACATTTTATTCCTAATAGTTTGCATTGCAATTTATACAAGTAAATTTCAAGGTTTACAATTTCAAATTTGTGATGATTGGGAGACAAAATCAGGTTGAATGCAGGGATAGATCTCTCAACATCTACTGATGTGACTGGCATATGTTTTAGAAGTCCAACATTAGCAACACTAAAACCTGGGAATTTACAAATATATACGTTTTATAAATTTAAGGCAACTCACACAAATGATAAGTTTAACTCATTCATAAATATATACTTAAGACATTGTAATGACACGTTTCCTCAAAAACTCAGAAAGATTCAAAATAATTAAAACAAAACGTGGATTACTAAAGGCATCAAAGTGTCTTGTGAAAGAAAACGCAACATGTATAAAATACTAACACTGAACAAATGTAACCCAGCTTCATTTCATACTACAAAACATACAATTCAATCCTAAAAAAGTAATCAAACAAGCAAAATTACGAAAATGACAAGTACATTGCAAAGGGCACGTAAAAAACAAAAGCTATGTGGGACATTTTTAAAAAAGACAACAGCACCAACTAACAATAACAGAAAAATATAGAGCTCCACTTAAAACCAAACTTTACAAGACCCACAAGAAATTCTGACATATTCAATGAACACTTTTCACAAATTGGTAAAAAATTAGTATCTCAACTTTCCCCTAAACAATAACACACACCAGACAAACACTAATGTTTCAAAAATTGCAAATTCCATATATTTTATAGAAACCACCCCCTCTGAAATTTTAAAATCATTGGACAAAGGAGAATAAATTCTCAGCAGGCCTGGACAAATTCCAGATTTTTTATCAAACACAGTGCTCCATATATAGTGCAACCAGTGTCTTGTATTTGAAATTACTCTCTAAAACAGGCATATTCCCAAATGTATTCAAAATGGAAAAAAATTAAACCGTTGTTTAAAATGGGCAAAGTTATGACCCCATGAACTACAGACCTACCCTCCCTGCTATCAGGATTTTAAAAAATTCTGGAAAAGCTTTTAAATGAGAGACTAAAACCTTTCCTCAATACAAATAATACCCTTACAAATGCACAACATGGTTTCAGGGTGAAATAGATCCACAGAGACAGCCATTTTCTTTTTAAAATGACATACTTATTGCACTAAATCAGAAGAAATTCCCATTGCCTTTTCCCCTAGATTTGTCAAAACCCTTTGACATTATTGATCATCACATACTTTAACAAAACTAGAAATGCTGGATCCGAGGCATTGCAGGCCAGTGGATTAAACATATTTATCAAACCGTAGCAGTAGTTACCTCCAGCACACTAAAGATAACAAAATCTCCCCGTACTTTCCCAACCCCCAGATGATAAATTGTAGAGTCCTAAGGGTCCCTTCTAGGGGCCCTATTATTCCTTATATACATAAATGACATGCCTTTGGCTTTAAAAATAACAAAACAATTTTGTTTGCAGATGAACAAACATAATCATAAAGCAAAAACGCAACAATTATTGAAAAAAAATCAAGAAACGTTGCATGCATTAGTAAAATGGTTTCAAGACAAAAAACTTATCATAAACACCAGCAAAACAGTCTCTCTAAATTTCATGAATCCAAAGAAAAAATCTCCCAGCATTTGCTCATAAATAAAATACTTGTAAAAATATCACAGGGAAAATACCTTCCTTTTGGGCTAACAATCCAAGAAAACCTAAATGGAATGCTCACATTTCAAATCTTAATAAGAAGCTCACCAAATCTTATTATGCCCTATATACCCTCAGGTCAAGCTCCAACATTGAGACTCTTAGGACAATGTATTATGCAAATGCGCACTCACACTTGAAATATGGATTAATATTTTGGGGAAATGCCCCTGAAAGCACTCGTACGTTTATTATCCAAAGAATACTCGAACAATGACCAGCACTCTAGCTGGAGTCTTCAAATTTTCAAAAATTAAGGGTTCTTCACTACCGTGCATGTACATATTTGAAATAGTTGTCTTACAAAGCAGATTCTCATGGAAAACAAAGACACTTTCCTCTAAATTCTGATGTACACAACTATAACACTGACAAAGGGTATCCTACATGTTCCCCAATCTGAAACTACACTTTATCAAAAAGAATTTAATAGAGGGGATTACACTTTACAACAAATTGAGCCATGATATAAGATATTAATTTCAATACATAGATTTAAAGTAAATTGAAAGCTT
This sequence comes from Teleogryllus oceanicus, assembly GCA_964035755.1. NCBI lineage: Eukaryota > Metazoa > Arthropoda > Insecta > Orthoptera > Gryllidae > Teleogryllus > Teleogryllus oceanicus. The sequence continues at coordinate 165,504,344 of CAXIVR010000002.1, read as the reverse complement.
CCTGCTTAACAACATGTTCTACAGTGTGAAGGAATACACAAATAACATCACTACCTCCCCTTAAAAACAAAAATAAAAAATTTTAATCCCATTGATTCTCTGTTTCATGTTGACTGTTTTGTGAAACAAAGAAAAAGAACTGCATATCCCATCCTGCCTGTGTTAAATTGCAGTTGGACTGATGTAGGAGAAGAATGCCAAACCCAAATTCTATTTCCCTTCATCCTGAATTTGTAAATGCACTAGGCTTCATTAATTCTTTAAAAATTTCTGAATGAAAGTATTTTATTATTAGTATTGTTACTATTATAACTGATATTTTTTTATTATTATTATTATTATTATTATTATTATTATTATTATTATTAAATTAAATATTATTATTATTATTATTATTACTATTATTATTATTATTATTAATAAAAAAAAAAACAAAAGTTTTGTAATTTTGTGTGGAAAAATGTCATTTTTTTAAGAAATGATGCCCCCTCAAAGGGGAATTTTAGTTTTGTCGGGCACAATTTAAAAGGAATTTTGAAGATTTTTCTTTCCAACACTAATCTTCCCCCTTTTCTTCCATGACAAAAACCTACAAATCGCCATTTCCATCACCCCTTACCTCCCCTAAACCTCGTCTTTTTTTTTAGCCCTTTAGATCGTCAGTTTTCCAAATCCCTGGTTTCCATTGGGGTTTCCACACATCGTCAACCTTCCCAAACCTTTTGACTTGGCTTAGTGCTGCCAAGATCATCACAAAGGACATCATGGATAAGAGCCCAAAATGTATTTTTTTTATTTCAAAATTTATGTAGTACATGACTCAGTGTGGGGATCAAGAATTTTTAAAAAGTCAAAATTACTTCTTCCATAGCATGTCATACGAGAACTTTTTTTTTTTTTTTGACGTAAAAAAATAAATAAACGTATTTCTCAACAAAGATTGCTTGCTAAGTCACACAGAAACTCATTGAATCAGAAGGCTTGGATTATTGAATTCCTCGGAAACGATAGCGATATGGATAAAGCATATTCAAGCTCAAAATGACCAAATAGCTCATTTTCGCTTCTCTTCCTAGAACCATCACTGAATCTCTCCCTTCTTGTTTTTAATAGTCTGTGAAACACTTGTTATACCTGGTATATGAGCGTATGATCTACTCGCGCTTACCTTTGTATAAAATAAGGCTAACCCAACGGAATACATAATGACAAATTTAAAATTGTTAACGGCACTTTATGCCGATTAGTCATCGTAAAAAAAACGGGCGTTTTCTTTCCAAAAAAAAAATACGGGACATGAATTTCTAAAAAAAGACTGTCATAATTTAAAGTCGGGGTCATGGAAGAAAAAATTTGGTCAGGATACTTCAAATTAGGAATGCTGTTATTTTTTTTGGCTTTTTCTTAATACCCCATGGCAATGGTCTGCCATACCGCAGATACCCCTCTGATATATTTTTTGAATTTCTCAGCGGAATTAAAGTTTGTATTTGCACAAAATCCTTTCTACCAATTAACCTGCAAGTGCTCGAAAGATCGAGACCCAAGCCATGGCAATTTTATGTTCCTGAATTATTGCATGAAGTAGTCTTTGATTTTTCATATATTCCTTCATTGTATTTTCTTTTTAAAATTTTTTTAAAAAATTTTTTCTGAAAAATTTTAATTTTTCTGATCGCCTGGCCTTTTTTTTTTCCTTTTTGCAGAATCATTTCTGTAGCATTTGAAACTTGATCCCCAAATTGCCGGGGGCCGAAAAATTGAAACCCTTTGGGGTAATGACACCAGTGCATTATGACCCTGAACTGAGGGTACGTATCATGACATTTCAGCCGTGTATAGAGAGTGCCTATTCAGAAAATGTAAAATTTGTCTTATCTACAATTGACTCATAATTTTTATAAAGAAAAGAAGATGTACGACACGTCTATGGGAAATAAAAAAAGGGAACCTTGAAAAAAAAAAAAAAAGAAATTTTAAAAAAGTAAAATTTTTGGTTTGAAACCCAAAAAGTAATTTGAAAAAAATTGTATTTGGGTATTATTAATGGATAAAAAGACAAATGATTTTTGTTTTTACTTTTTTAAATTTTTTACCTTTCTCACAAAAATGCAGATAATTCTGCAGTATAAGATTCATTAACAATTGCATTGGGAGACATGTCAACCCGAATAAAAAATTATTTCAGTAAATGAACCTTGAGATCATTTGCATTACAATTTTCACCCAAAAGAGAGACACATTGCGGGCACTCCCCGTTTAACAATGTCGAAATTGGTTTCGAAAAAACCCCCATCCCGGGGAATCAACCCCGGCCTTTGGGTGAAACCCGTATCCTGACTGACCTGGGGTGTGCTTGAAGAGCAACTTTTTATAATTTAACAAATATTTTTAAAATTTTAACAGACTTTGAAGAAAAAATATAATGTTCATATAATAAATTTTTGGGTTTTTGGTCATTTTTTCCCCAAATATGTATTATAAGCTAAAAGGAAAAATCATCATTTTAACGGAAAAAAGATAGAACATATCATTATATGAAAAAGAATTAAAGAATCAAATTATATTATGTAGTTTGGGGATTCCAATTTTTATTTTTTGCAAGGATTTATTAACCAAAAGGGAAAATGGAAAACGTAATTTTTATTCAGTGGCGATTCAGTGAACTACCTCCATCTCTAACTGTTTTTAGAGAGGGATGCGCTGACATCGATGACTATTTTATTAGCAATGATACATTTTAGGCTATTCTAATTACATAATTTCTGAATCTTTTTTTTATATTTAATTTTTTTTTAAAAAATTTTAAAATTTTTCATCTTATCAAGAATTTGCCCAGCAAAAGAATGATACCGAAAAAGATAAAATCAACGAGATATCGATATTCTCGACTATGAAAACATGGTGGAAGTTTGGATTATTTGACTTGTTTTTTACTAAAATTAAACAAAAATGATTTTTCAGAAAAATGAACAATTGTTTATATAGACATTGTTAATTGACAAATTAAATGAACTTCATTCCGGAATTTTAGGGAGCATGATATTGTGAACTATGATTTCCTTTGATTCTAATTTTGAAAATTATGTGGGGGTATTTCTACAGATTTCATTAATAATAAAATATTATTTGTAAAAATATTGATCTTTCCATACATTTTATCAAGCCACTATGTGTATGTGGTATTAAAGAAACGTTATCACCCCACTATACAATAAAATAAATGACCCATTAACATTCAAGGGTGGCAAAATTTATCAAGTGATTGTATTTTTGGGGGCATTGGTTTTGGGTTTTTCTCAGTTATTTGTGAAAAGGTTATCTCACTGTCAAAGGGGCATTGAGGAAAGAGGGAAAGGAAGCATCAAAAAGGTTGAGGTCTCATTTTTTAAAAAATTATAAATTCCCAATTATTTCATTTCCTACTTTATTTTTATCCCCTTTTTCCCAGGTTTTGAATTTGGGATGTGCTGAGTTATTTTTCTTCCTATTTTAAAGAAACGGGAGGTGTCAGGAAGTTTTAGAAGGGATGGGGAATTTATGTTTAAAAAACTATTGAAAAGTTTCACCTCTCAATTATGATTATCTTTATCAACGGAATGAACCTCTGACTGTCTTTGTACTTAAGGCAAATTGCTCACACTGATGAGTGTTTAAAGGGTGTGATGTGAATGATAAATTGTAAGAAAATTTAAAAAAAGGATATATTCTAAAGATGTTTATTTTTTAAACAACCTTTTAAAGTCTTAAAGGAAAAGTTTCATTTTGTGATATTTTTTTTTCCCCAAATTGGACAATAAATTTAGAAATGAAATGTTACTTTCAAAAGATTAAATAATGTGAACTAAAGATGGTTTTTGCCTTAAATTAAACATGATTTCTTATACACTGATCCCTTTTTTTATATTAATTTTGTTTGGCTTTGCCCTTGTAATTTGTTATTTGTTGTAATATAACCTAGATTGTTTAATTTGCAGGATAGAACATTTGTATCCTGATGTTTTTAAAAAATCCCATATACGTGTTCGGTTGTATCGCGGGGGTGTTTTTTACAACTCCAAATGTAGAGTTTAATGATTATTTCCAAATTTTCTGAAGGTTTTAGACATCCACCACAAATTTGAAGGGACCAGCTAGTTCGGTTTATGTAATACCCAATTGCTTTTTAAAAAAAGATTAATTGTTAACTAAATTCTTCTGAATATTAATTTCAATTTTTTTTTAATGTTTTTTGTGTAAATTTTTTTGTGCTTATATAAAAATTTTTGATATTTTCTAATTTTTTTCCATCTTAAAGTAGATTATGACATTGATGAATTATCAAACATGTAAAACTATTTTTTTTGTTTAAAATAAGTTATGTTTAATGGTTGTTGTTTGTTTTCAGGCCAAATTTGTTCTTGATCCTGATTAAAAAGTTTTTTGGGGTGGATTAAAGGGAAGAAAATGGGTGCTTGCTCCGGGAGGGCTGTTTTAAAAGAATAGTTCAACCAAAAATATAAAAGCCCCATAAAAAGATGCTAGAGTTAAAAGGAACATATTTCATTTTTTTGAGTAATTTTTTAATTTATAGGGAACGTGAAAAAATAAATTAAAAATTAAAATTTTAATAAACAAATTAAATAAAAAATTTCTGTCACAGATCCATAAACTGAACATAAGTACCAATTGTTTTAAAACTGAATATCCCACGTGATACTCGCCACAAAACAAAAGATTCTGGACCACCTTTTTTCTCTTATATTATCTACTTAGAGGGAAATTTTTGAAGATTCTAAATTCATTCCTGTATTTGTTTTCCTTTTTTTAAAGAATGGGAAAACTTCAGAAAGGGGGAAACAGAAATTGGGAACAAGTGATTTCTTAATCATATTCTCAGAACTATAAGTTTTAAGTTTTTTGCTGAGAGTATTTTTTTTTTAATAAAATAAACTCATGAATTCTTTAAAATAATTTATGAAAAAAGATTCTTTTTCCTTTTAATGAGAAACTGTTGAACTTCACCCACAAAACAATAAATAAAAAATTAAAAAAATTAGACATTAAAATTTGAATAGGCAGTAAAATTGACTGGGAAAAAAAAAAAACAAAATTGAAATTATACAGAGTTGTATTTTTTTTCCAGAGATGTCAACCCCAAAATTTTATGAATTTTTAGTTTATCTCTCCGCTCAGATTTTTTTTTAGTTATATTGCAGTTTGCAGCCCCAACTGGGGATGGATTTTCAAAGGGGCCATGTTAAAATCTTTGGGGTTTTTAAAGAAATTATTTGAAAAGGTTTCAAAACCAAAATTTTCCAAATTTGAGATTTTTTAGAGACAAAAAATTTATATCATGGAAGTCAAAAGATAAATTGATTTAGGTATTTATTTTGTATGTATTTTTAAAAAGTGTTTTTTTAAAAAAATAATAATTTGGTACTTGGGTTTAAAAAAAAATAACATATTATACTTGACCTGATGGCAGAGGTGAAGCAAGAGTATGTGCTGATTCAGCTTGGTCTGAAAAGGTCATGGGTCAACTCCTGTCTTGCATGGCTTGGTTGTCCAGCTCTAGAGTATGTGCTGTCAGTGTTCTGTTAATCCCTGATAGGAGTGCTATGACTATTAGAAGTATGCGTCCAGGATGCAAAGATAACTACCTCGGCTGATAAAGCCTACAAAAAAAGAAATTTAAAAAATTATAAAAATATTCCATTTCAATATTTCCTGAAGGTAAGCAAATGGGGCAGGGGAAAAAATTACACAATTATTTCTAACTAATCATATTTTTAAAAGAAAAATGTACATGTCCGTTTCCAATCAACAAGTTTTTACTTTCTCCTATACTTACACGTAAGTATACGGAGAGTAAAACCGAGCAAGATCCATTTTTCGTAAAAAAACTTTTCGTACAACCCTATAAACTTGACTTTCCCTACGCTACGTATACTTCTACACGCAATCAAAGAGAAAAGCAATTTATGGAAAAGATATCCTGATATTTCAACTGAAATACGTTTTGGGGTCCCCTCAAACCGAAAAAGTCCGACCGTCAGTGAACACCGCTAGCGCCAAAACTGCACATGGGGGTTTTATCAAAGTGGATATTGCTCGGTTGACCTGGTTCGACTCGAAGGTTTGCAATTTTCACATTCTTTAAAATTCGGGGTGCTTAATATGAAGCTTTTGGGGCCATTTTCGAAGTTTTTTCACATATGGCTCCTAATAATTTCCTTTATATTATTCGAAAGAATAGAGCACAATAGCATAGGCATAGGTCCGATTTTCACTCTTTAATCTGAATTTTAGGGATACTTCTCATTGTAATGTAGAAGATGATATTAACGTCACTTTCCTCTATTCGTTTGTTTCTTAAAAAATTATGTTCGAAAATCTCTCATGTCGTTAATATTTGCATTTCCTGCGATTTCTATATACTACATTTATGAGTGAATGTGCTTCTTTTGGTGTCTTACAAAATTTCTCGAAAACTAAGGTAAGTTTTCTGTGACATTGAGCTCAAACAACCGCACATAATTTCCAAAATGGCACAAAATAACGCAATGGCGTCTCCTGGTCCGTAGCATGGATGCAATCCGAGTTTTACGCATTAAACACGGTACACCAATTAAGGTTTCTAATCCACATCGCACTATGTTTATTCATTCCGTATTACGATGTACATACCCACTGTACCTTCTTTGAGAATTGCTAATTTTGAATTGCTTGCCCTGACAAAAAGAACTAATACAATGAAATAAAAAGTACATTGTAAACAGAACAATACAAATAATTTTTTCATTAGAGTCCGATCTGCCGATATTCTATGTGTACTGAGAATCCAAATAGTTTTTGAAATAGTTTTCAAAGCAACACAGGGAGTTTCCACTCACCATTTCCAGCCTCATGTAACTCATACTCTTCTGCAAACCATGTGCTCGCCATGTCGCATCGTTTCGCGCGAGATTTGTTCAATAGAAATTATCGCGTAACAATTTCTAAATCCTTTTTCTTTGCGGAAGTACTTCCATGTTATACCCCGTAACACAATTTCAAGAAAAGCAGCACTTGTGCTAACACTCAGCCACGCTAAAACCTGCATCGAACCATCCGCGAGCAATTCTTTGTCTACACTGTTCGCCCACGTCTCCTGAATCACCTTCTGGATCAGGACTGTTGGCAAACGCGTGCGCATGCGCGTGGTCAAGACCCCCACCAAACCTGCTGTGGACGCCTCAGTCTTAGGCACGTGGCCACTGGGGTTCCCCGTCCGGGAAAGAAGCATAGCGGGGGAAAAGAAGCGCTAATGCGTCTTCCACCCAGCTCGCGGGGCGAATTCCGTGACCTCGGGAACGAAGCGATGCCCGCGAAAGGATGTTACATCCACGGAGGTCACAGACGCCTACCGGAAAGCGCATGGGGAAAAACAGAAGGACAAACGGAACAGACAAATGTACTTTACGAATTCAAAAATATTTTTAACAACTTTTAAAAGAGCGGAAAAACTTGGGGATGTGACACATCATTCACATCCATTAAGTCTGTCATTGCTCAAACGTCATTTTCTCAAAAACTGCTCAAAAATTTTATCTTATAACTTTTTGTATAATGGTGCTAAATGCGCTGTTTTAACATGACATTATCCAGGCTCACAATTTCTTTTCGCAATTTGGAGGATAGAAAAGTGAACGGTGAATGTTTGACCGGAGGCCCCAGCAAACTTTCTGCCGTGTTGTGTGTGTCAGAGAGAGGGAGGGAAAGGGGGGGGACATGAAGACCGTGAGTGTGAGAGCGCACTCTGTCTCTGCACTGTCTTCATCGAGAATGATCTCACTCTGAGAGTCGACGGCCATACTGTTGTCTCTGATGTCTCCGGCTCTTTGACGTCATGCTATTTTATAGTCCGTCGCAGAGCGAAGGAGAGGGGTAGAGTGGGGATACAAAGAGCGACGGAGGCCAGCAAGATCACCTAATCATTGTTCACTGATGAACTATCGCTATTTTCTGTGTCTTCACACTCGATATCCGAGTCCATATTTATAACAATACCTGGCACTGGACCGTCCCTCCCCCAGTCTTCAATAGTGACTTGAGTGGTAGCCCAGCTCTAACTTTTGCTTCCTTTATGTCTCTCTAATTTTTTGCCAGTGCCATTTCAATGGGATTCATTCACACATGTAAGGAGGAAGTTATGGATGACAGAATGACCTCTACTGGTAATCAGCCGCTCATCAATTTTGTGGCGTCTTGTACCAGGTTTTAGTTGCAGAACTAGTTGGTAATTCAGGCTTCGGGTTTTCATTAACATGCATTCTTTGCATTCAACCATTGAATCATGTCGCGCTTTAATGCATACGCAGTTGGGGTTTTATTGGCTAACACACTACGATATGGAACATTATCAAGAACAATTACTGCCTTAGAAGGCAGTTTTGTAATAATGTTTCTCTCACCCACTTTTCAAAATTTTCTTGATTCATCTGACCATGGTAATCGCCTGATGCAGAACCGACCTTCACTGTAAATTGTCGAATTCACTCGTTTCGCCATTCCGCATCTAAAGCCTGCCTTACACGGTCATTTTTTCTTCCTTTTCCATCATTTATCTGTATAGAAACTGGAATGGTGTTGACGTTCGGTTCTATGCGTACCGAAACTGATGAACGTGATCCCAATGTTTTACTCGGTCATTCTGGTCTGTACGTAATCGTGATGGTAATACTTCCTCCAAACGCTGCAAGAAGTGCCAGTTTAACAGTTAACATCGCATTTACAGAAAAAAAACACATTAAATTAGCGGAAATGATAAGATAGTTACGAATTTGGTAGAGTAAGGAGTAGAATGATGTGTGAGGTATTGTGGTTTTATTTGCTAAAGGGATCACTGAACGCAAATACTCAATATCACAAACAACACGTGCCCACGCTACGCACCAGATATAGTATATCCTCCCTGCTGAGAACCTACACAATCGAAGAAAGTTCCATAAAGCATTAATTAGGGGCGCTAGTCAAACTGACGAAAACATGTATTGGAAAATGAAGCATGCAACATTTTTCGTACAAATTACATCCAGACTGCTTAGTATCGGATGGACATGAAAAAATGACTGCGTAAAAACAGGCTTAACATTCTCTCACTCTGAAACCTCTGAATCCAAACTGAGCTGATGTTTGCGAAACCAATGCATTGACCAAGAACGCGCTGGCCCTTTCCTACAGCCCATGTGTGACTCACGGACGTCTGTCAAACAAATCCTACAACCCATCACCTTAGGCCTCATTCACAATGCAAACTTAAACGTAACCGTAACGTAGCCGCAAAACCTAGAAATGGGTTATAAAGCGAGATCATTCACAATGCCTTGACGTAAACGTAGACGTGAGATGTAACCTTTAGAGCTCAGCAAGCCCAAGCTTCTACGTTTGCTTACGTCGAAATTCTACTGATGACCAATCAGAGAGCAGCATGAAAAACAAATGCACAAATAAAATCCGTGAGAAGAAGGTCGACTGCAGACTAATTCTGTTTATGCGTGTGTATTGGTGTGCGTGTTGGTGTGTAGTTGAAAGCAGAGCAAAGAAGTTTGTGGAGTTTTGTACGACTTGCGAAGTGTTGTGTCTGAAATGGCAACAAAGCGCCTCCTTCTTTTTAAATAAAGCGACCCTAAAATTAATGCTACTGAAGCTTGTAACAGCACAAGCTGCACGCCCAAATCTCTCTTCATGACAGTAAATCTGAACGCATAAATATATTTGCGGTACACAATTTAAGCTTCACTATTTGCATATAACCTCAATAGGTAGGGGCGCAACAGCTGTCGCAACGCAAAAGGTGAAATCGATAGAGAGTCGAAAAAAGAAACGCATCGATCAATGTGTTGAATTTGATTGGTTCAGACAAACCTACGTTCCAGCTTACGTTTGCCATTGCGGCTTCGTTTTTACGAGAAAGTTTACCGCATACGTTTACAGCTTACGTTACGTTAAAGTTTGCATTGTGAATGAGGCATTATCGCGCTCCCCTTCACCCTGTGGAGAAATTTTGACCCTCTCACAAGGCCGGAAGATCTCGGAACCGGAACAGTACCTTAGCCTGACTCTCTTCTCGTTATTTGCGCCGTGGCCGGAGTGGACGTCATCCTCCGGGCTCTGGCGGCGAACTCCGAGGCTTGTCATCATTGAGATAGCACAGAGAGTTCAGGATTTCTGGCTCATTATGGTTAATTGTTCCAAAATATATTTTAACGCATTTTCTGAGAAAAATTAAAACTGATTGTTTAATATTAATTACAAACAAGGCCAAATAAGAGCCGTCTTGTCTAAGGAGTGAAGTTTTCTTTTATGGTCGCTTACCATCTTTTATCATATAGCGACCACTCTGATATATTTTTGAACTGTAGGGAGAACGTAATGTGTAAATCTTTGTTTATTTGTTTAATCTATTTTAACATTTGCAGTTCTCAATTTTGAGAGAAATAGTACAAATAATAAAATACAGTACGCGCACATAAATCTGCGTTTCAATGATCAATTTTGTAGCCATCATTATGCATTTGTTTTCTACCTTCAGAACACTACAAAATATTTTTTATTTCCGCGTTCAATTTAGATTTTCGATTCATTTTAGCTATTATAGGGTTTTCTTTGTCGCACGGCAAAATATAGAAGAATTATAGCATAATAATTGAATTATTAAAAATATAGTATAAACAAACATGCAAAATTGGACCAATATATTTTTAGTTGCTCATTTTCCAAATGTTAGGATATGGTCAGAAAAGGGAAAATTATCTGATTGTGTGATTGTGTGTCACGATTACTAGCAAGAAGGAAGTTTAGGATGGGTTCGAAGATACCTTCGGTTTCATCCTTCTGCAACATTGCGCAAGGATAACATCTGTTCCGGAGAAATTGACACCAAGGCGGTATCGCATTCACAAGCTTTGCGCCCGAACGCGTCCACGACTACTGAGCCCGTGCTGATGTCTGCGCGGCATGCCCCTTACAACTGACAGCTGCGAGAATATGGAGTCGCATCGTTCTCAGAACGCTTCCTCGTGGGTTAACTCATTCATCTGTTCGCCTGCGGGAAACGGAGAAACACACATACTCTAATATTTTTAGCACTTCGAAATGTAGGTTTTGGTGAGCAAAGTTGTAACAGCTTCTAAAATCCGCATGTAACTGAGAATCCAGCCTGGTGTGCTGTGTATGAAACAAAAAGAACTTTCGCATTGCCGAGTTTTGCAATTTGAGCTTGCGTCTGTCGTAATAGGTCCCCAATCGAGATAAAATGAAATGTCATTCGAGCTGAGGTCTCGTGTGAAGGACCGACCAATTTTTCACATAATATTCAAAACATTTCTTTAAAATCAAGTTTGGGTGCTTTTTAAAGCAATTAAAACACGCTTTGGTGATACCACACACTGAAGGATGAATAATTTTCCATTTTCGATGACCTGATTGGCACAACTCTTAGCCTCTTCGCACTGTCTAGGAAATTCAGGTAGAATTCTGGGGGAAACCGTGCTCTTAAGGGATTCAGAGGCCCTACGCCTACATTAGTGAAAGACTGGGAATTGCAGAATAGTTTCTTTCAGAAATGTTACGACTGATTTAAATTACATTGATGATAATTAACCCAACTTGTAAAGATAAAGGTTAAATGCTACATTTTAATAATTCATATATATCTTTTTTCCCCGTAAATGAACCAAATATAACTTCATTATCTGTGTTCGCCTTCTAGCATTCAGTGAGAAAAATAGTTATTCAAGTTGTCGTTCTCCATGTCGCGGCCTAGTATTCATCCTAGGCGAAGGACATGATGAGGGAAATGGTTTTTTAAATGTATTATTGATCACCTTGAAAATATATTTTATAACATCGAGCGAATATTTTCAAATAATTATTTTTAAAAGATATTTTCTTTCGTATTCAAATTCGTTGTATACATTAAATAAGGATCACAGAATTTTGGAAAATATGACAGAATTACTCTATAACATCGATTATACAGTTATTTAACTGTATTTGACGTAAAATAAATAAGTGCCGGGCACGAGTAATGTGTTTAAAATTTATTTTATTGTGAAAATTAAAGAATAGTAACCAGTTTTTACTTGGAAAATACTCGGAGGAGGCCAAATTATCGTTTATATTGTAGCTATACGTACTGCTGTAGGCAACGAAACATCGAAATATCAAAATCGTCATCAGTGTTTAATGGTGTTTATCCGTTTAGTGCGCCGATCGTGAAATATCTGTCGCGGGCCGATGGACCCTCGTTCGCTGGGAACGACGGTGAGGTTCACCGCCCTTAAAAGGCGTGCTTCCATTCTGGTGAATAGTCGATTTCTGATGGTTCACCTGGAAGTTCACCTCACGCAGCGCATGGTAGGTCACTACACAAAATGTACGAAACCCATGTGCATCTTAACCTGAGTTATCTTTCCAAATCTTGACGAATGAGCGTAATTACGGTCATTTTCAACAGAGCACGCTGTTTGGGTATTCTTCCTCCCTTCCATTTATGGAGGCACAGATCATCACACTTGTTTGTACGCGCTCCCTGATCTGACTCTGCGACATCCTCCTTCAGGGAACCCTGGGAGATCGCGACAGATATCCCATACGGAAGAATAATTATTGTATGATAGACAAAACCAGAGGGCATCCTTGTGTCAAATGTCATGAACATCCACTGAGCAACAAGCAGATGGCCCTGTTTTGCTTCTAGACATAAATGTAATTTCATTTCTGTAAACATCTTCTGAGAACTGAGTAAACATAATTATTCAAATTATCGTTTCCATGTTGTCGCAGGAAGTAATAAGAGCAAAATTATTGCTTATTTATCTTTGAAAATAGATTTTATTACATGGGAGTGTTTTTTGTTTTTTTTCTCCCTTAAGAAACTAAAATTTATTGCTGTTTATCCTTGGTACAGATTTTATTGCATGGAGTTTTGTTGGTTTTTTCTCTCTTTCAAAATTTTGCAAAATTTGAAGTAGTGATGATGTGACTAAGTGTAGGATCACAGAATTTTGAAAATGTGCACACAATTCACTTTTCCCCATAGCACGTCATACGCAGTTTTTAACTGTTTTTTACAAAATAAATAAATAAAAAAGAATGAATCAGAGCCGCGGTGAGCAGTTCCAGCATCTACTATAACGTGAGCACAATTGAAACGTTTCAGCAGTGCAGCCACCTCCCTCTTTGCCGATTCTTCGGACCGCTCTTTCATCTCCGCCTGCACCGTGGTCTTCTGTTCGCCGAGGCCAAATCCTGCGCGACCGGGCACAATTATAAAATGGGCCGCCCGCGATTGGAAATGCTAAAATGATTGAACCTTCTAGGCATAAAATTTTAGGAAATTAAGTTCAACGGCCTAAACACATGCCACCAAAGAATCAGGAGTTTTATTAAGGCCGTACCATTCAGGTCATGAAGACCACCATTGGAGCAATTGAGGCGGCAACTATGCAGATGCAGTAAATGGTGATAAGGGGTGAAAGGACGAACATTAAATCCAACCGCACCGTATGGACTCCCCAACCTGCAGCCCTTCTGGTGCGAGAATTACGACGCTACTGCCGTAGCGATCTCGGCCACCGGGCCGGCCAATGGATCAGTCCTGTTGGGTGGAAATAGGTTTGGATATCGTTGTAGTCATAAAGTAAGGGGAGGCACTTGCCTCAAGTTTTCTGACTTCATTGCATTTTTACGATAACCTAATATGTTTAAAACGGTTTTAATATCAAATGTCAGAGACGTTTTCAAATTTTTGCGTTAATACCCAAACAATACAAAGGAGCATAAAATTGTGAAACCGGAATTTAAAAATGAATATATCGAAAGAAACCCTTTTCCGTGCCGCTAAAGACGCGTCCAACTGATTTGGCATCTCCCGCATCGTGAAGACTGAACTTTTCTTGTCTTTACTAGGGGCGGATTTTACCGAACATAATTTTTTCTTTCACAAAACAGTGCATTTTTAAAATCGATATTCATTTTTTTTATGACAAAAGGAAATGACCCATTTTGTACGTCATTTTTTAATTTTTATCGATTTCGGATAATAAGTCTTTTCAACTTTTCCCGTAATTATTAGTGCAGGTTTCTCTGATTTCATCGATTTTAATGTCATTGCAATGGTACTTGCTTCAAATAATATTTAGGAGACGCAACAAATGTTCTCTACAGGATTCCTGAGTAGCTATACCTGGTAAACTATTCGATTTCTTCGCTCAAAAGTAATGCCAATAATTATGAGTATATAATCTAAGGTTCCTGTGACGCCTGTCAGCGCCATTGACGGTTCAGTCTATTTCGGGATAACTAAAGACAGAGATTTTCTGGTAAAGAACAGTCCAAACCAAAAGTTTGAAAGCTGAGTTCACTTGAATAGAAGAAGCTTTGATTACTTCAGTACCATATCCAACAGCTTAAGTTGTTCGACTGAACTGGTTTTGATATTGTACGTCATTTTCTTGCTATTAGGGCATTTTAAAACATTTTGAGTTTTTATTGATGATTTTGGCGATATTTTAGTCGCTCCAAATCCGCCTCCCCTAGTTAAGACGCATTTGTTGTCTTTTCTACTTACCGTTCTCAAAATAATCATGGCAAATTACGCTTCAACACCATCCAATATTTTCATTACATATATTTACATACTTTGTATTAATACTTAATAGTTTTTTATTTATTAGTATTAATAGTTAAGAAATGAGTGGTTAGTATTAATAAATTAATAGTTAACATATTCGGTATATTTACATATTCTGCTATTGTCACAAAATATTTTTTTTATTTTATCAATTTTCAAGTTGAATATATATATGCAAAGAAATATTCTCAAAAACTCCTTGCATTATTGCTGAGTGCTGTGGAATCGAAATGCGCTAGGTTAAGACGCTGTTGGATGCAGGGACCGAAAAGGTATTGAATACTGCAACATACCGGTATTTTTCCATACCTCTATCAAGTACCTATATTCTTTTAAGCCGGTAAAATACCTTTAAATCAGTATGGACGTCCATAATGGTTGTACCGGTATGTTCAATGAAAAATAATGTCGCTCACACCATCCACAATGAGAAAAGAACTTCGTTAATAATTATGCGAAGTTCTTAACAATTATGGACCCACCCCACAATACGCGCGCACACACATTTTCGGTCTCACACACTCAGTCTCTCTCTGATACTCTCTCACTCGCGCTCATTCTCAAATACTGGAAGAACTTCTTCAACGTTCTTCTTAATCTTCAACGTTTTTGGAAGAATGATTCTAAATTCATATATTATTTACAAAGAAAACATTAAACTTCAGAAACCAATAAGTTGAATGCAATTTACTATATCTATAATAGAATATTTTGCCAATGATTGGCTAACAGAGAAGAACACTGATATTGAGGTGTTAGAATATTCAGAAAATTTCGGGGGAAATTTATATAACTAATGTTAAGAATAATAATGTACTGTATGTTCTAGCATGGTAATAGGAAGAAAAAGATCTAGAAACAGAGTGCAAAATTGTCACAGAGGTTTCATCCAGATTGTATCCCGCAGCATAAGTGCAATATAGCATTTGCTAAGAAACAAGATTTCACACAATAATTTTAAAAATTGTAATATGTGTTTATACTTTAAAACAATAAATATTTAAGGACTTATACACTGATATGTATAGAGTTTGTTTACTACTTTAGATCTTAAAAACAATTATAGCAAAAAATCGTTTTAATTTATTTTTAAATTAAGTAACAGTATTGTATTGCAATATTTTTTTCCAAGGAAATATTATTCTACCTAAATCCAAGACATATTAAAAGTACTTATATTTCTTTTCTTCCTACAAAATATAGTTGTATATCTTTGAAATAAAGCTGTTATAAAATTTCAAAAATGTGTCTGCATTCTTTTGAATTTCCTGTGGCAGCTTTTAGTATCAGCCGGGAGTAAGCTGGTGAAAAAGGGTTAACTTTTTCATTTGTGTTTTATTTTAGACTTGAAATTTATTCATTTACTGAATTTTCTAGAGTTCTGTGCCAATTTTGACACTCACTGTATGTGCGAATTATTAACTTAATTAGTAGCTACAATGCTTACAGATTATTACATATTCCGGATGAGAGTCATGTAGGTCGCTTTTTTTTCGGTAGATACTAGCTAGCGATGTCTTACTACCGAAATCGTCTGCTCTGCTCGAGAAATTACGTTTCTCGCGGAAATTTAATTTCCCGGAGAGGAAATTATTCTCGATTACAGGTATTCTATAAGAAAATAAAATTCTTTCACGAAAAAACAAGGAAATTTCGACGCCGCTGCAAATCCTGCTGAGGGAAATTGAGGAAGCTGTGACAGCAAGCAGACTTCAACATTTCGCTAGCAAGTGTTCACTTACTGTGAGAGTTATCCTGACGGTCCATTTCTGTTCATGTAGTTCGTTTCGAGGGACATCATAAGAAATAATATTTTACATTTTGCATCGCAATGTTTTTCAATTTCATACCTCGCCTATAATTCCTGTATATGATAAATCTGGCTGTCCTACTGTGAAGCGATTTCCTGGTCTGACAAATGCCCCCAGTGTTGAAAATGACACACATCTGATGTGACGACTAACCTGGGAATTTTAGGCACAAAAATGTGATGATTTAGGCATCAAAAATTGCTAACAAAATTACGAAATTAGGTAATACTTGGCATGAAAATTGATGTTTTCAGCTCTTAAATATATCATACTAAATGACGAAACCAGGCAAAGAAAAAATTGTGACATGATAAGTTATATTTCAGGCATCGCAAACTGATCACAAATTGACTGAATTTAGATACTTTTATTACGCAGGATGTTGCTTTATATTACGAGAGACTACAAGCTTTTCTTTTATTCACTTTCATTTTTAGCAGTATTGTATATAATGAACTTTATCTCCAATTTTCTACAGTAAGGCTGTGTCTAATCTGTGAAAGTAATTTTGTAAGCTTCGCGTTTCCGATTACGCTTTCGCCAGGCCTGTGACTTTCCGCGCCTGGATTTCGAAGACGTGCTTCGGCGATATACCTCAGCCTGTGAACAGCGCAGCTGCTCCAAGAAGGGGTGCGATTGCCTAAGAAGGGAAGCAGCCTCGTTGTGTTGACGAGCAGGGCTCCTTGTGTTCGGTGTCTCGGGTGAGACATTTCGGTGCGTAGTCGATTGCGATTTCGAACACGTATTATTTGCGTTTTGGGTGCGTTTCAGTAGAACGAATTTTTAAAAAATAGCATTCAAAATATGATAATTCTTAAAATTAC
This sequence comes from Teleogryllus oceanicus, assembly GCA_964035755.1. Classification (NCBI taxonomy): domain Eukaryota; kingdom Metazoa; phylum Arthropoda; class Insecta; order Orthoptera; family Gryllidae; genus Teleogryllus; species Teleogryllus oceanicus. The sequence goes on along the minus strand of CAXIVR010000002.1, from coordinate 165,487,050 downwards.
TTGTTTCGGCAGTTTTCAGCAATAACATTAAAATAGGCATCATTCGCCCTTTTAGGACATTCTACGCACTATTAGACACTTACAGTAGATGTATTATTTCATGATTCGTAAACATCTAAGATTATTTTCCACAACATCCTTCACGACCTAAATGGGCATTTGTTCACAAATGCGAGGTTTAGAGATAGAGCCCGGAAGTTCAGGCATTTATTTCGGCTAAAATAGGCAGGCAAACGCATTTATTTTTACGAAATTAATCACTAAAAAAGGCGTTTATATTCTAGCTATGGCAGGTACAGAAAAAATCATGTAAAAATCTAACATATGATAATAGAAAAGGAAATGAAGTAGCAAAGAATTTGCTATGATTAAACGAATAAGTTTTTATATTAACACTGAATCATACATAACCATTTTACATGGAACTTGATCTTGTTTTCTGGTTGCACATAACTACTAAATATTTCAGATTTTCTACATTTAAATCCTAACCGTCTGGTCAGAGTGCAATATTCTTCAGCCGAAAATGACCTTCAACTTCAACCGAAGACATGGAGAGCATTAATAATAAAGTACAGGCTATTGAATTTGGAGTCATATCAATATCAACTCCAGGTACACCGCTTAGAACACTACAAACTGTTTTCAGTTTTTCCAAATCCTCATTCGCGCTAACGACACTTATGCACTTTTGTGCTACAGCTAAACCTCTTTCTCCGGCACCTGCATTAAACTCTCTAATGTTTCTGAAAGACTTTCATGGCTGACACAAGATTTTCGCCCTTTTTTCAGATTTGCAATTATCTGAGGCAACTTTCCATAATGTGCGAGGATAAACGCAAGTTCACTGTAGCTTCTTCACTTAATGTACTGATGCAGCTTCATTTTCTGGTAGAACCTTAAATTAGTCGCGCATTTTGTCTAGATTTGCGTAATACGCAGCAGCGGATATCCAGGTTCCCCATCGTCAATATCGGCTGTGGAGGAAGAGCTAATCCTGGCGCAACTTGTCTGAAAATCCGGGTACGGGAAAGAGATTTCAAGAACACTTTTTTAGTATTCGAAATCAACTTGTCTACCGTAGGATGGAAGATTCATTCTTCAGCAAATCCGTGAAGTCCGTGAATTAAACACGTCGTCACATGAAGCGTATTCGGAAGAGTACTTTCAGCGCTCTGGCTGCCTTCTTACGTACGGGGCAGCGTCAGTGAGGAAAAGCAGAAGATATCATGGCGTATGCTTCCAGGCCACAGAAGTAGTACGAAATTTGTAAATGATTGAGTAATTGTTGTACTATCTGCTTTCAAACAATTCTTCAGATGTAAGAAGAAAAGTTGAGAACTCACTGTAAGTCGGTTCCATAGTTCCAATGACGATTACCTAGATAGCATCCTGTAGCGTCCGTAGTTTCATCAATGGAAATCCAAATGTTTTTATCATCAATTGCTTCACTGAATTCTATTTAAAGTTTCACATTGCAGATGGTCAGATATGTTTTCCTTAACGTAGATTCTGTTGGTACAATTTCTTTCGTATATTTTTCTAAAAAGTGTCTAAAACGTCTGGTTTTCAAATTTCCAAAAACGAATACCAGCCTCCATGAATGCCTTGCACAGAGAGAAAACTGAGACTGTCTACTGAATATTGCGTCCACCGCCGAAATTAACTGTTGTTCCCTTTTTCCACTCTTCTCATGATTGCAGATTCAAGGTTTTGTTGTTGCCATATGCTGAGAAATGAAGTACTTCTTTTCATGGTTGACAGCTTTCTCGCACAATTTGCAAAATAGAATAGTACAATTGTTGGAAAATACAGCCATCCAAAGTTAGCAGCGCCCAGAACGAATCTCTACCAAATTATATTCAAAATTAAGGGCAAATTAAATGCTAATTAAGTGCTCTATTCCCGAATTTTCCGCTCCTATAGATTTCCCAAAATCGTGGGCGCAAGAAAAACAATTAACATAGGTTCATATGGGCGAAAAACCATTAAAAAAAATTAAAACCCTACCCAAACATTAACATGAGTTAACGGCTCTAGGAAATATATTACTCCAGCATTTATATTCCTAAATCTAGTTGTACAAAGAGAAATACTAACACATTCTTAAGAAAAAAACAACACATAAACTTAAAAACTTCAGAAAATATCTGAAAAACTACCCAAACATTAACATGAATTTACGGCCTGCCAAAACTAACATGAATTATTTACGCACATATTTTATATATATAATATATATATATATATATATATATATATATATATATATATAATGGTGGCAACCTCATGTCATAGCCTCATTTGAGGAGCGTCCTCTTCCTTGCGCAAAGCGTTCGGCCGAGGGTCATTTTGGGATTCGAACCCATGTTATTCATTAACTGGTGAGCGGTAAATTTTTTTTAATTATAGATTTCTTTTCGTATTTGTTTAGACACATTTTATGTAGAGTATGAATTATAAATTGCGATGGTTTGATGGAGCGTCTCTCTTCCTGCGCACAAAGCGTTCGGGCGACGGTAATTTTGGATTTCGAGCCCATGGTATTCGAACTAAACGGTCGTCGCAATTCTATATTACAGATTACGTTTAGTAATAGTTTAGGGAAGTTTTGCCGTACAGTGCGAATTGTTACAGATCCGATGGTTGGAGAGAACGTTTCTTTCCTTTTGTGCACAGAGTTCGACCGATGGACAACAACTTTGATTCGAAAACGCATATTCTTCAAATCCAACTGGTCCGCGGTAAATTTCTGTATTTGTCATGGTTCCTATTATCCTTATCTCCTATCACAATGACAATACTATATTTCCATCAATCTCTCCAGATATCAGGATGTTAATATCCCATGACTAGCCTGTCGTAACAGGAAGCCACGTCAACGAATTCATATCCATGGGTACGCAGTACCGGCCCATACGGGAAATGTAACAACATCATTATTATTGTAGGACTAATTCCACAATGCGTTGCACTGAAATCGGTTTGGCTTAGTTGAATAACGACAACTGCGTTTATTTCCTTGTACTATTTAAATGATTACTTTGAAGCAAAGAAAATACAACAATCACAACTATTTTTCTTTGAGTTAACGACACTACTAATTAATACTAAATATTTTGAATTACTTTCATTAATTTATTATTGGTGCACCTTCCGAAATTTACTATACTATTACTCATTATTGATCCATTTAGTGCTGGCGCCTAACCACAATCTCACAATTTTGACGTACAAAGCATTTTATATTTGGTCCATACACAAAAACAAAAAATGTCAAAAAGTTTTATCACTTCCATTTTGGAGTAGCTGCTGCTGTACACTCACGGCCCCATCAGTTTCCACAAACCTTCTTGCGACCACACATTCCAATTCCATCCATTTTCTTCACGAATAACTTAGCAATGTGCCTCTGACAAAACAGTATATTAGGATTCACCGCGCCTACCACGCGTCTCCGTCCGTGCCTAACGACGGCTAATCATCCTCTGACGACCCTCGACTTTTTCGAAGCGCCTTGTTAAAAAAAAAAAAAACAGTCGACTGTTCTGGCGCTGTTTATCCTTTCTTCCATTTCCAATTTCCTCTAACATTTATACACAACTAAATGTTTTAGAAATTACATTATTTCCGAAATGTCCATATATTGTTGTATTCTTTTGACTCGTACACGAATATTCTTTCAATTTCTAATACGATATCTCTGCCGCTCGTCATGCTTCAAAAACATTTGACGGCGCTCTCCTCCCATGGTACCATTACTAAAAAAAAAGTTTATACTGTTTCTTTTTGCATGACGGGATCATTACAATATCTCCGCATGTTCTTCGTGCTCCCTGTCAATTCAGACACTGTCAAATTTAATCTCCGTTTAGGCTATAAGCAAAGATAGCTTTGACTGCGCTCTTCTACAAAATAATTTAAAATTCCCTTTCAATATTATGGAAGTGATAACACGGTCGTTCTGATCGGAAAATTTGCAAAGTGGTACCGCGGACGGCAATGAAAAGGCACGATAATTTATCGATAGTCAAACTTACACGTATTGTAGTAAATGTATATATTGTACTAAAAGAAACTAATCGAACTCATCTTTGAGTTCCAAAAAGAGACGTTCCAACAGAAAGCCTTCATCCATGCATGTGCAATCCACAGGCAACTACAGGTGCTATGTAGTGCTAGGTACTCTACCCATATTAGGTACAGACACATATTACCAGGTACAGAAAATTGTCTATCGTGTTGTCTGGATGAGGTGAGGTGTATTTCTTTAACCTCACTCTGGGATCCATTAATGGCTACACTGTACTACTATTCACTTGAACACCACTCCTCGAAAACATTGTACATATACTATGAATGTATTTTAATTTTGTAATAAAATTCATCTGGGGTGAAGTTGAGTGTATACTTTTGTAGAAGCAGAATTTACCTTCAGCCATTCCGAATCCATGTTAAGAAGTGATCGGCGACGTTCTATGCTCGGAAAATGATTGTAGAGAACAGTTTAAACACAACTATGAGCACCCGTCAAAATTTGACGGTGGATCTCGAGATAAATGCCCAACTGTATCGTTCACAATACGTTGCATTGTTTGATCTTCAGGGCAGAACGTAAGATATTTCTGTGGAGTTCCCAAAATTTTGAACACGTATGGCCCATGACCAGGCAATGCAATATCGGTTAAATGACACAATAGGAAAGAGCACCATTAGTACTGGACGGATATTATTTCCCAAAGTTTTTTGATGTGTCATCATCTCCTATAAACAACTTTGATTTTTTCTCTTTAAACATCTTTGATCTATTGCTCGAAGATGAACTTATTTTCCCATTTAAGCAACACAGAGTAAACTCGTTTGCAGAATTTCTCTCATATGCAAAGTACAAAGCAGAACAAAACTGACATTTCATAGTCAACGACCCAGCAGAAAACGAAATGACCTCACTATCACGACACGTACGATGACTTTCTCTTTTCCTGTGCCCAGTTAATGTACGATTGCGTCTTTTGGGACGCTTGTGGGATGATGTGGCCTACACCTGGAATCCGACATAACCTGTGAACAACTTCACTACTTCAGTACAACCGAGCAAAACCCATTGTCCGAATGTTTTCTTCAAAATACATCACAAAAGCAAATACTTGCAATCTGTCAACGCCACTATGCAATTATTACAACAACAACAAAAAATCAAGCAGCGCTACCATGAAGCAGCGTGGTCTCACATCTATCGACTCATGTAATCGATTTTGAAACAGCTACCCTTTGGAAGAAAACAATTGACTATTGATAATCGTACTATTAAAGACATTTAATTAATTAATTTACACCGTAAATGTTGGTGAACCAACACAACAATATCTGATAACACATCTTAGGATCATATTCTTTCATTTAAAGGTGGCTACTACAATCGGCTGAGTAGAGTGGCTTCAAACGACATGGCAGAATACTCATTTTTTTTAAATATATAGATAATGATATATTATTTCCATATGTTTTTAGTTTTTCTTACGTTTTTGAAAAAATATGTACAGATATAAACATATTTTGCATTTTTTATAACAAAAAATTCCGTTCCTTAGTTATGAGTGCATCATGCTGATAAAGATACAGCCAGAACGCACACACAGAAATACCGCCACTGAAAGTCCTCGGACAGCGCATTTCAGCTTCCTGGTACACCCCCTAGCGGACTATTGTGGCGATTCTTACAGAAAACAAGGCTCTTACACTTCTAGTTTCGGATCTAGAAGTTTCCGCACGGACACTGAAAGAGAATCTCGCATCCGTGTTAACAGGTCTTACGGGCTAAAAAGCTTTGCAAGGAAAGATTTAGCACAATTAAAATTCGCGCAAATACAGAAATCACTTAGAGGAAATGGAAATGACGAAGAATAAACAATTGGTCACGAAAAGGCCTACAGAGATGGCTCAGGAAAATCTCTGAGTGGCTCCTTAGACAGAAGAAAATAGGTAGACCCAGAGAAGAATGGCAGCAAGTTGTAGCGACATGCAGAAAAGAGGCCTTGAAGATGACGATTGGCGATTGGGATGAGAGACGGCTGCAGGAGCAGACAACTCGCAAGAAGAAGAAGAATTGGTGTTGATCGCCGCACGTGTGAGCGAATCGGGCGATGGGACATTTCCGCCCATCTGGCGGTGGGGAGCATTGCCTGGAGTGGCGCTGCAGGTCACCACGCGGCGTGGGAAGGGGCCAGGGCGTCGGCGGACAAATTTCCCATGTAGTCCGCTCGAAACAATACTTGGTCAAATTTAGAGGAAACAAGGAGAGGGGGATTGATAGCAGTCTTTGTATTATTATTGTTTTCGTGGGAATCCCATTGGCCCCATGGTGGCTGAGCTCACAACGGAATGAATTGTAATAAATAAGATAAATATCCCAAAATGTTAGGGAAAAAAATTAAAATCTGTAAATAAAATTTCGTTATTATGTTTCAAATTCCTCACTACGAACCGGGAGACGTGGCTCAAGGCATCAACCGTTGTCACTGCAGTGCCTCACACCCGGAGATCCTAAGATGGAGTCCTGACGGTATCAGGATTTTCAATACTAGTTTCAGCTAGGTCGAATTCAGTTGCTGTCTGGAGGAAAATTCTAGCGGCCGGCTGCTCTGATCGGTAGTTTTCCATGGTTTCGATCAACACCAGGCGAATGCCGAAGCAGTACCTACCAAACGGGCCACGGACCGCGCGCGATTCATCCTTCCTCTTCCTTTGTCCTATCCTCTCCCCTTACACACACACAAATCACACACACCAACAAGCACTACACTACCACATATTCCGGGACCGGTCGGGAGCTTAGAGCTTGTCCTGCCGGGCGGCGCCCGCTGGTGGAGAGTTCCGGCCAGTGGAACCCCACTAGCCGACGGTAGGTCGGCGCTGGATCTCGCCATCCAGCGGGGGATGATCACTTCCATCTCCCGAGAAAAAACATACTAACGGGACTAATGACCAAAGCACTTGACGCGCCCGGAAACACGCGAAAATCAATCAATCAAAATTCCTCACTACAAACGTTTGCAAAGCACAATGTCGTCAGATCAGATACGCTGACTCTTAGAGGCTAAAAAGAAAGCCCACTGAACTGTTCTCTACTTTCTGCATCTCAAAATTTATACGTTCCACTGTAGTCGTTTCATGACGAGCCGGTCAAGGGAATAGTACGGTGTAGCCAGGAATGCATCCCGAAGGAGGGGGCTAAGACAATGATCCGAAAATGCTTGTTAGTTTTGTGGTTCACAAATGAACATGAAAAGATTGAACTTCTGCTTCATGCATATCACTCATCCTTCATTCCGACGGCTACCAACGCGGCTTCAAAGAAGCGTCTAACCATTTGATTGCAGCACAGAGCGCCTTATGGAGTATTGGTTATATCACTTTCTATTCAATAAGCAAATTTACACAAGACTTCTTTCTATCGCTAATGTTGCCAATCTATGTTATTCGGCTCATCATCCAGTTCCAATGCAAATATTTTACATGTTAATCACAGATCATCACCAGTATATCTTGAGATAAAATGAGTTTTACCATTAATCCTCAGAACTTCTATGAATGGATAGTTACTTTAACTGAGTTTCCATGGTTTAATTACGAAGAAATTCAATTACAAATGATGGCCGAGTGTTTATCATTTTTCGTCCTTAAAGTTTCATCATTCGAGAAACGTATTTTAATTATTGAACAAAGCACGAAAACATTCAGCCGATGAAATGTCAAGGGAAGTCCAAATTTTGATATGAGACCAACCACATTTCTGTGTGATTTGTGTAAATATGAATCATGGTCCTTGAATTAGACGGTACTAAAAGCAACATTCAGTGCCCTCGCGACAGTCCGACCAAACGGCTGAATTGAATCACAAGCGGCTAAATGTAGGGAGGATTTTGGGTCGATTTATAAATTGATTTCGATGGATTTATAAATTGATATCGGTTGATTGTTAAATTGATATCGGTCAGGCGCGACTCGTCATTAAAGGCTGAAAGGCGGAGCCTCTCCTATAGAAATCGCCCGCAAAAAAATTGAAAAATATATTTATAAATGTATTTATGTATTAATAATGGATTTCTGAGTTGTATTATAGAACAATCATATCGAAACTTTTGTTTAAGAGTTCGATAAGCGTCGTCCGTTAAGCTTTGGAAGCTGTGACAAGGGAAGACAAAAGCGTTAGGCTCCCACTTCATTCCACCATAAGGTCTGTGTAAAACGACGAGGCGTGACGTCATGCATTCTCTGCACAGGCTAAACGGACGTGCGAAGGCTGTGGACAAGCAGCCTTGAAGGGTGGGGCGTAGGGTCTGAAGATGGGCGTGCTCACCAGATAGCATTACTGTGCAGCTCAGCGAGTAGCATTGAGCTTCAACTAGTTTTCCCAACATGCGGTAGGGGCGCTACTGTGTTATGCGTGTATCGGAAAAGGTTTTGTTTAGAAATACAACGCATGCAATGTGCTGCAATGCATTTGCAGCCTTCCCCATTTACAACACCACGAGCCGCGACTGATATTGGTCGATTGTTAAATTGATTGATACATTGATTTCGATCGATTGATAAATTGATATTTCTCGGTCGATTTGGCTGAAGTCGCAGACCCTTGAATTTGAAACTGTTTTAATTTTGGAGGGAAATTTAAAGAAAACCCCAACGATATTTAAAAATTGTCTAAAAAATATTCCGAACATTTTCTACATATATTATCCAATATAGCAAAGTGCATTTATAAAAATGGCGCAGAATACATTTTCCTTGAATTCTCTGAATTTTTTAAACTTGCAAAAGTTAAGAATGCCAGAAAATGGGCTGTGGTAGTAGACTAGTTATTTAATTATTAAAAAAATAGCAAGCCTTCTAGTTTTTGAAAGTTTATATTTCAATTTTGTTTCAGTACCTGAGAAGCTTACTTTCAAAGGAATTGGGTTATTAATTCCATACAGAATTTTCATTTCTTGTTTTGGAAATTTTGTCTCTGCGCAATACAGTCGTCGAATGTTTCAGTAAGTCTTTTATTTTAATTATTCTAATCTCTTTCCCTGTTGAAAGAAAAGTTCAATTCTGATGAATCAATGGAAAATCTCTTATTCTGATAATTTAAATTGATGTTCGTTTCCGTATCTGTCGTGTAAACACCTGCTGTAGTTACGCCTTTATCCCTCACCGCTAACCCTCTCAGTCTTCCCTCTCACCAGTCACGGCTCTCTGAAGGCCTCCGTCCACAGAGGTGACAAAATGGTTACCAAAGGAAATAATGTCCGTTTAATTTAAAATCACATTTCACAAAATTATTTTATACTCATTACTATCAAAGTATTAATAAATGATACATGATCATTAAATTACTCTTCTTATGAACGATCCATTGCTAGTGAGAAAAATATAGTTCTATTAAAAAAATGATTAAATTTTTGAGAACTAAAAGAGTAATAAACAATCTCTACAGGATATTACTTGCCCCATGATTCCGCATTGTTTAGCGGAAACTGGATTTCGATTTTATGAACCCTTTAGAAATGGGGTAACCACAGCAGATGGGATACTCGGTATATAAAGAACACGTTGCATTTTATTATTAGTAGTATTGCATTAATGTAATATGAACTGGTACGTTTTGTAATTTAGTGTTTCGAACACGTTCACAGGAAAGAATAGGGAATGACCATTACAGAGTCAAATATCTGACCATTACAACATTAAGATTTTCAAGAGGCCGCTATTGAATTAAAATCGGAGTTGGGATAAACTAAGAAAAAACATCATACAAAATTGGCGTTTTTTAAGAAAATGTTTCAATAAAGAAGTGGGTTAATCTCCCATTCGGTTACATAATGAAGTTAACACTGTAGTTCAAGTATTTGAGGAAAACTAAAAAAAATCTTAACTTTGACCTCTGGGAATAAGGCAAACATTCCATGAACCTCACTGTAGGTTTTCGACTATGAATCAGTGCCTCAGGGACTTCCCTGATAGAACTACAGAGGACAACGACGTCGTAAAGGGGCGGTTCACTTTGTTCTACTCCTTTACGAGGGCCTAGATGGAGCCACAATCGACTGCTTCCTGCCCCCAATGCGTACATTGCCAATTTCGTTCGCTCAAACATTACTCGCTAATCGATGTAGTTATGATTGAACATATCCTTAATGTATTGTTTGCCAATATTTTATTGAAACATGCAATTTGGATTCAATTCAGTGGGTTCTTTAATTCAAACTCCCAAAGTAACTAAAACCTTATCAAATTAACCTAAAAAATCATTTAAAAGTTGATTTATTTGAGAATTAGTAAGCAGCAGTTATTACCTTTACAACGACCATGTTTTGCTTTCTTTCAAAATTAATGTCCAGTTCTTTATTAAAACTGAGAAATTAGAATTAAAATGTTTTAACGATACACAGAACGGAGAAAAATCATTCATAGTGACAGGACACATAAGACATTCTAACATGTCATAATGTATAAAGATTCACCATTAATTTGATATCAGTTAAATAAATTTGTAGGTATGAATCTGTCTCACTAAATATGGCAGTAAATCGAGAATCAAGCATGTTTGATGATGCGTCTCTCAAGAAACAAAATATAAATATCACTCTATGAAACCGTTGGCATAACCTTAAACACTGTATATTTGCTGGGAGATATTTTACGTCCGTCCCTCCAGTCTACATTATACACTCTCGTAATACCATCTAATCACACTTCCGTCCGCCCTCATTTCATTCATGAAAATACAAGAAACTTCGATTATCCGAACTCCGGATTGGACCCAAGTTTGGACGAAGAAGCTATGTTAAATCAAACATTTGTAAAAAGTAAATTATTGTCAGGGTTGTCCTTTATGGAGGAAATGGAGTAACATGTATATATTTATAAGAATAGAATGTAATGTAGTGAGTAGTGAATAACGACTGTAGCACTAACTGTAAGAGTACTTGCAGTACGTGTCTTCCCTGAACAATCCATCTACTTAATTTATTCAAATCATATACACGTCATTTTAATAATATTGACAAATTCCGTATTTTAAGAACGTATTTTTAATATTTAAGGTTTTAAACGTCGATTTCCAATTGAAATTCAAACTGTCTCTAGAAATATTCAACTATTCATTGCATAAATGTGAAATTAGTAAGAAGAAAACATAAAATTGATGATTTTCATAAATTTCGTGTATATAAAGTTTACAATTTTATGAATATAATTGATTTTAAGATGCTTGTAATAAATTCGTAAGCCACATTAGTAAAAAAAAGATTTCCCATAGTTTCATACAGTGGTCCTCTTCCAAACATTGTCCGATGCTTTCCTTGCACGCTATATTGGCATACATTATTTCCATTCACTGGACGGGCTTACCTGGGGCGGCGTGGGCGCCGAGCCTGTGCAGCGTGCAGACCGCGAGGAGAGCGAGCAAGGGCAGGTGGCGCTGCCACCGCGCCATTGCGGCGCTGCGACGACCCGTTCTGCCGCGCGCCTCTCACCAAGGCGCGCCTCTCACCCAGCCACAGGCCTCCGCCCCGCCTGCATGGCGGTCACGTGACGTGACGTCACAGAGGGGGATGAGGATTTGGCGAGCTGGCGCAGCAGTAGTTTTCGTTTGCTTCTGTAGTTCTCGTTAGTTATCGTTTCTTGCAATCCATGTGGACTGATTGATTATTTCGTGTTTATGGGCACGTCAACTGTTTGGCCATTTGTCCCGTTAGTGTTGTGCATGTTTTCTATCACGGGAGGTGGTGGTGTTGCCCCCCCAGTGGTTGGTGAAATCCAGTGCCGACCTACACGACGGCTTGTGAGGTACTGCACATTCAGGAATCTCTCCCAGCAGGACTCCGCCCCAGCCGGGGCAAGCTCTAAGCTCCAGATTGGAGATACCTGGTTTGGGGAAAATCGGTAGGTCGACGGCGGATCTCACCATCCAAAGGGGGAAGATCACTTCCACTTCCCGGGGGATAACTACACTTACAAGACTAATGACCTTGGTAGTTTACGCGCCCGGAAACACTAAATTAATCAGTTAATCAACCTTTGCTCTATCCGAAGAAAAAATACACCAAAAATCTTGGTGAAAAGTTTGAGAAATTTGCGAAAAGATTATTAAGACTTCATATAAAGTACTCTCAAGAAACAAAATAATCGCAGAGCTTCGAGTCCGGGCAGATCGATGGGATTTATCAATTCTGGAGAAAATAATCTGAACGGTTTAGGCGCCAGCGTTGCCCACACACGAACAGAGAGACATTTTACTGTCAATTACCCACAATACGTGAAATTTGAGAACAGTGAGGAACTAATTTACTACAATTGGGAACAATATTTACGCACTCTTCAGTATCAGGGCCCCATAATACGAGCTTTTCTTTCGAAAAATCACTGTTTTGTCTCAACATTACAAAACTTTTTCTATGCTACATAGTATACGAAAATAGTACAGTAGTAAGCGAGAAAGTAAAACTTATGATGATGCTACAATATGGCCCAGACTGATATCTGTTACCTCAAACATCTATCAGGTTCTTCTGCTGCCCGTATCGCTCCTCTGAAGACGTTCCCTGGGAAGAGAATCATCGCGCTCCCCGAATATCGCGTAGGTCTGCCTCGGCACTGTACCGTTACTTACCTACCGATAGTATACTTTGGCACCAGTACCACTGTTCTCTGTATAGGAATCAAGTTTCTCAATTATTCAGTTTTCTGTCATGCCAAGATATTAATTCTCTTTTTCTTATACTATGTGTATTATTTCGTAAACACTAACGTATATGAGAAAGTATAATATGTTAATGTTCTCGAGAAAATTTTGTTTGTGTATTTTTAATTAACCTAATTTCTCTGAAACATACGATAAAATTAAAAAAAAATTTAATTTAATTTTCAAAAATAGATTTCATTGAAAAGAAAATGCCTATCTTTAATTGTATTGTTACAGGTATGTAACAATGTGTACTTTGTGTTTCAAAATGAAAGTTCAAAGTATTTTAAGCGTTTAGAATTTTGAAAATTCAGAAAAGTTAACTGGATATGTTGCATTTTAAGCACATACTTTGCACTGTAGCAAAAAGTTTACAGAAACATGTTTGAGGGTTTTTGAGCCATTTTTGTGAAAATGTTGAAAATATGTTCGGATTTTGTCAAGTATTCCCAAAATTAAATTTAAACGCGCAGGACTTTTTTTGGTTATTTAATGTCGCATCAACATCTAGGTCATTTAGTGACTACTATGGGAGTAAACAGTATGGTAACTATGAAGATGAAACGATATGGTGATGATGATGGGATGTGAAATGACGAACATAAATACATTGCCCGAGGTGGGACTCGAAACTACAACTCTTCGGTGCGAGATCGCTACGACACTACTGCATTAGCAATAAACGAGATACGGAGATAAAAGGAAGAAATTTATTAGAATACTTTCGTAGTCTATAATCGTGTGTAATCTTCATTTAAACATGATACGAAGACTTCTTAAATTAGGCACATATAAAAAATTTAAAAGATTCATAACTTAGATTCAAGAGCCGTAATAAAATGAGTAAAATAGAAGATATTAAGTGTTGCATTAGAGATGACAAATATTCATCCCGATGGACAGTAATGAAGAATACTGGTTACTGATTAATAGACAAACTGGTCTTGTGTCAACTTGGTCTACTGATTAATAGACAAAACTAGAGGTGCTACAACAGTATTTTCTCGCATTATTAATTAATTTGCAATTTCCATTTTCGAAAATTCAGAGAGATAAAAAAAATCAGACATGAGCCATACTTGTAGGCGTTCCATGTCCTACCTGTGAAAATAAGGTGTAGTTAAAAATTGGGGTATTTTTTCAGAATTTTTTTATAACTAGCATTAATATCAAGCATAGGTTATGCGAACACTACTCGTTTTTTAAAACATTCGTGCATCTCCTTTTTTAAAGAGCTGATTGTTTAGAATAGATTTTGTTTAAGACAAAAATCTCTATCTCCAGCAATTTCGCAATTATTTGAAAAATACCGAGAATTTGCAAGAGTTTTTCCACTGACAATCTATTTGTGATTGAAGCCAACTTAAACCAAATTAAGCATATTTAGAACAAGTGGTGCTACAGAATGGAACAGACTTTCTGGTAGTAAAGTTTTCTAATTATCTTGGTGTGAATTGGCTTGACGGGTTTGCCCCATCCTCTTGCCAGCGGACATCTATCGCCGCTCATGTACGTTTTTTGACATTTTCTCAATATTTCGGTTTCCTAATTGGCGAACCTAAATATTACTCTAAGAATATTAATGAAGAGTAAAACCTCGTCCTAAATGGCCATTTTCATTGAAAAATTTAGGGCCATTTTTAAGAAAATGGCGTTTAAGCGTTACTGTAAATGCGAAATATGAAGCTTTTTTTACAGGAATCTATTGAGTTTTTGAGAGACTTCATTTAAAGTCATTTATAGCACATTCACTCACAAATAACACAATGTATAGAAATCCCTGGAAATGTACATATTAACGATGCGAGATATATTTAAAAATATTACATTTGTGTAATTTTTGAGAAAAAAAACACCGAAATTAACTTAACGTTATATTAAACAGTGCACTTAGCTCTAGCCATTTGAAACTTTTGAAGAAAAAATTTCGAGCCATTTTTGAGAAAATGGCAATATTTTGAAGGCCATATTACGAGAAAACTACTACAATTTTTTTAAAAGAAGTAAAGGACTTTAATGAAAGAAGTATTAAGGACAAAAAATTGTATTTGACAGAAAAATATCTATCTTAAATTTTGTAGTTGTAGGAAGACCCCGAAGAAAATTCAAACTTTTGCAATTTTCGAAAGTTCAGAGTTAACCGGGAAAATATGACCTATGCAATCTTTGTAAGCGTATTTTGGTAAAATCTTACAAGAAATTTAAAGAAAGAATTAGCAGTCGTTTTTGAGAAAGTTTTGAAAAAGTTCGGGGGGCTTGTTGTAACATACCCCCAAATTTTTAAGAATGTTTTTCAAAATTTCAAAGCTGGAGACAGATGAACAGGTGTTTCTTCAATTTGAAAAAAAAATCCTGTGCATGGTTTTGGGGCTAGTAGTGTTCACAGACAGATGGACAGACAGAAGGACGGACGGACGTTTTGCTTTCAATTGGTTTTTCGTCATCAAGAACCCACATTACAGGGATTATGGCCACACCACGTGTTAGAGGATTTTTTCTCTTGATTTAGCAACTGGATTTATTCACTTCTTCGTTATCAGGACCCGGCAATTAGTTTTTTGTGTCGAAAATCCGCTGTTTTCGCGCTGCTTTACATAACTTTTTCTACAATATGTATATACGTACGTATACGAGAAAGTAACTAGAGGTGCCACAGAATGGCACAGAATTTTTCAGTGAGTGTGAGAGGTATTTCAAGAACATTACATTTGTGTAATTTTTGAAAAAAGATATGAATACGCCAAAACGAACTATACGTCATAACAAACGGTGCAATTAGCACAATCTATTGGAAAAATTTAACAAAAAGTTCATTTTTAAGAAAATGGCGTTTGAACGTTTCTGAAAACGCCGAAATTTGTGCTCATTTTTACAGAAAACTGTTGAGTTTTCGAGTAACTTTATTTCACATTATTTAAAGCACATGTGCTCATAAATATAATAATGTGAAGAAATCGCTTTTAATGTAAGTTTTACAGACGTGGAAGACAAGTCAAAAAACGTTCATTTTTAATGTAAAAAACAACAACAAAAGGATAGAGCAATATGGCGTTTATGTCACGGCATAGGGTTTGTTTGGCACTAACCTCACCAAAAATTTAAAGAAAAAATTTGGAGCCGTTTTTGAGAAAATTTTGAAAATGTCCGGGGGGTTTCATGTAAAGTACCCTCAAGAATGTTTTTCAAAATTTCACAGACTCAACTAGAGCCAGATAGACGGGAGATTATTCAATTTGGAGAAGATCGTATGAATGGTTTAAACGCGAGTAGTGTTCACAGACGGACTGACGGACGGACAGGCAGACAGACGGACGGACGTCTTGCTTCCAATTGATTTTTCGACTACAAGGACACAGAAAACAGGGATTCTGGCTACACCACGTGTAGCAACGTGTAGCTACACCACGAGGATTTTTTCTCTAAATTTAGCAACTACTTTTATGCACTTTGTTGCCACCAGAACCCGGCATTGAATTCCTCCCCCCCCCCCGAAAATCCGTTGTTTTTACGCGCAGCACTACATAACTTTCTCTATACTACGTTTATTGCTCCAATATACGTACGTATGCGAGAAAGTAAAAATGATGTTTTGTATTTACAATGCTAAGTATGTTATATAATAGTAATTTGTAATTTTTAATTCTCGATGAATTTGTTCATTTGTAATGAACCAGGGGACATTTAGAGTATTTCTTAGAAATATATTTTGAATTACTTTAATTTTATTAATATTGCTAGGAGATGCACCTCCCTAGATTGGGCATCCATAGGTTATAGTAGGAAGTATTCTAAGAACTTTTGAATATATATTGTAAATCTTTTACGCAACATACACCTCAATATCTTGACGTGATAAGGAATGGTTTTGCCCAGGTAAATGTCCTGATATTCGTTATCACGTTTTCACTTTCATGTTTATCGGGCTTGATTTCAACATACACTTGAAAAAATGTTCACGACGAAATCCGTGTAAACTATACATCACTACTGTAGAGACACCGCATTCACTAATGCAGATCTGTTTTTCAAGAACCTGGTTCCAACCTGGAGTAGATTTTATATTTAATCAACTCCTTACATATTTACTTCTGAAATAAAGGAAAAGTAACTAGTTGAACCTGTAGGAACATTTCGCAGTTTGTAAATCATTGTTTTAATAGTAAATTTGTGGTACGACAGAATGATACAGACTTTCTCGCACTAGTTAGATTTGTTACTTTTATAGTCTAGGCTAGCTTTCTGAAATTGCCCCACAGTCTACCCAGTTACTACCAAGCGGAGCCAAAACGAATCTTTTTCACGTTTTCTCAATTTTTCAGTTCTCGGATAATAGAATTGAAATATGACTTTAAGAATATTACAGAAGAGTAAAACAGCCATATATGCAAATTTTTATTCAAAAAATTGTAGCTGTTCTTGAGAAGATGCTGTTGGAGCTTTTCTGAAAATGCTCAATTTTCTGTTAAAACACTTTTACTTATAAATGCAATAATGTATACAAATCACCGGTAACGTAATTATTAATGATGAAAGAGGTATTTTAAAAATACATTTGAGTAATGGTTAAGAGAACAAAATAATACAGCAAAATGGTACTTATGTCATTTTATTTAATGCTTGCAGCACTATCCGTACAAAAAGTTTCAAGAAAAAAATTGAAGTGGCTTTTGAGACTTTTTTGTTTTTAAAATTGCCGTTATTTCACGCAGAATTACACACACACTATTCATATTTTGAAAAGAAAATGTATATATCCTCATTTAAGATATAATTTTGAAGAACAGAGGAACAATTTATTAAGAGGGAAAATCTCTATCTTCAATTCTGTATCTCTAGGAAGAGGTCCAGAATAATTTAATTTTTGCAATTTTCGAAATTTCAGATGTTTCAACTGAGACCTACGTAATTTTTAAGTCCTTTATGCTATTCGAGGTTTAATAAAAATATGAATTGGGACTGGTTGACGCCATCTTACGAGACGGACGCATCTGGTTGTGCTCTTGCTATTTTGTGATTATCTACCATTTTTAGCGATTTGTCTGTGCCTAGTGTGTTTTAAGTGTGTTCATTACTTGTTGCAGGTTAGCTGAAAATATAATACCAAACGATTTTTTTGCTATAACCAAGTCAAAGAAACATTACGAATTTTAAACGGACATTCAAACCTCAACGAACTTCAGATTTACGAGGTGCTGATAAGTGTCAAAACATATTCACAGCTCAGTATATTTTCCAATATTAAATCACTGTGCGAATTAATTTTCTGAAAGATTTATTGTATTTTCTGTGACAAGTGACGATACCGTTGTTTTCAACGTTACGAGGACGGTGTATCAAATAGTTTGAAGTTGTGTTTCAAATCTTATTCTATGTATCGAAGACAAACTTTCAGATAATATCTATTATCTAATTACGGTAAAGTAAAATCTACTGATTGTATTAAACAGTTGCAGCTTAAGTGGATGAAATTCTACTAGCCACATTGCCAAATTTCTAAGTACTAGCTTCAATAGATTTTGTGAGTAGCATACCTTCTCGTTTTTATATTGAATCTTACTTTTTAATTTACTGAATACAATCAATTTTACACTTTTAACATATAAAGCTAGGTTCTTTGCTCGTATCTGGTTTTCTTGTATTTATTCCAATTTTTATCACGTACATTAAAACGCATTCGTGACATGCCTACTGCTCGATCTACTCTTTTTACTCTCTGCACTCTCAAAGCCGACCTTCTGAAAACCTTCACACACGTAAACAATAATTTAGATCAGCATATCCAAGGTTGGAAGAGGCATGGCCTACTCCATTGAAGGCCGGAGCACTGGAAATTTGGCAACATGTAACGTGGTCCACAAGTGTCGGCGTGGTAATCTGGTGGTATTGGCGAAGTGCTGCCGCGAAAGTCGTGTTTTCAGATTTCTTGGTCAGACGAATTATTATTCAGAGTAAAGCGCAGTGAAAAATCTTCAGCAACCTTTTAAGCTTTAAAGATGCAGGTTGAGGTAAGCATTTTTACAGTTACAAATAAAATTTCTCTGAATTATGTGTGTAAATCGTAGCATTGTTTTTGAGTTGTTTCAGCGGTTATGTTTTCCTTAACTATAACATTTAATTGTGTTATTTTCTTACATTATCGGTTTTTCAGATGCCCAAACATTGCTGTGTTCCTGGATGCTCGAGCAATTATGCATCAAACACAGAGCGGTACACAACTGTATTTAAATTTCCATCTAATTTGTCAAGGAAAGCCACTTGGGTGAGGAACATTCCAAGAGCTGACTGGTATCCTTCCTCTTCAAGTGTAGTATGTGTGAAACATTTTCATCCAAGTGTTGTCGCAATTGAGGAACATTACGTAGATGCCAACGAGAGAAAAATCAAGGAAAAGAGACAAGCCCTGTCTCAGTTCTGATGCTGTGCCTACAATTTTTCCTGGACTCCCTGAACGTTTTAGTAAGGCAACTCTACAACAAAGACGTGATCCAGAAGAAAGAAAGAATGCAATATTAAAATTACAAAGTGATAAAGAGCAAGCTTTCTTCAATAAAGACAAAGTAGATGATTTCCAGTGCTTGAAAGAATACAAGACATTTATTTGTGATTCTGAGTGTGATAAATGGAAGGTATATTTTAGTGAAGACCTGTGTATTTTTTTATCTTTTGGAAACAGTAGGTCCTCCTGCAGTTAGTACAAGTGTAAAAATTTTTCAAAATTTGGAAGTTTCAGTGTAAGTTGGGTCCAGTGAAATAGGTAAATTAGATTTGAAATGGATATTGTCCCATGCCAAACTAGAAAGATGGTCTCAATTTGAGAATTTACTCATTCGCTACAGGAGGTACGTAGAAGATAAACAATTGGCAAAACACGCTCAGTTAGAGTACAAACTTTTAGTTAATTACGTTAAAAATAAGCTCCGAGTTATTAAGACCTTTCTGGAAAACCATCAAGATGAAGATTTCACCGATTCTTCAATAGTTATTTTTTTAATCAGTTAGTTATTTTATTATAGTTATTTTTGATCAGTTATTTTTGATCAGTTTTGCTTGTTGTTTGAAAACAAAAAAGTGTATTCACCCCTTATAATTAAGGTTGCGTTTATTATGTGTTTTTTTCTCAGTCTTGTTATTATGCTGTAAGGAATCAAAATATCCTTTTCTTGCCACACACAAAGCATCTTAAACGTTTGACAAGAAGTCTTAATGCTGCATATTCAGATCAGCAAGCATTCATTAAATCACTTTCTGATAATCTATCAGAGAGGGAGAGGTATGTGAATCTCCTTGTTGATGAAATCTATGTCACTCCATCCATTGATTATAAGTCAGGATCGTTTCTTGGATATGCTGATAATCATGATAATGTTGCAGCACGAACAATTCTGGCATTCATGATTGCTTCCACATTTGGTTCAATGGCAGCAACTATTGGCTTGATACCTGTAAAGAACTTGACTAGTGATGAGTTATCAGCTATGACAGTGAGAGCTGTAAATACTGTTCAAGCTTGTAACTTCAATGTGTTCAGTGTCATAGCTGATAATAATCGGGTCAATAGAAGAATGTTCAGTGTGTTAGGTGAAGATAATTCTTTGAAAATGAGAAATCCTAAATTCAATTCTTATATTTATTTTCTTTTGATTCAGTGCATTGCCTTAAATCTATTCGCATAATTGGATAAATCCAAAGATGCTGATAAGACTTTAATTTTTCCAAAATTTGATCCTCAATCAAACCATAATAGTAATATATGCAAAGCTTCTTTCTCAGTTTTAACAAAATTGTATAAATCTGAGAGTAAGCAGTTGCTGCAATGTGCTTTGAAACTGCATTACAAATCAGTGAATCTGTCATTGACTGGCAGAAAGTTGGTTTAGCATGCAATGTTTTCCATCCAGAAACAATTGCTGCGCTTTCTCAGAAAGGTCATTCTCAGAAGCAGAATTTTTAAATATTATCAATAGATGGTGACAGTAATGAATACAAAAAGCTTTGTTATTCTGGAAGAAAAATGAAATTGATGCCTCACATTTACATCAAAAGGAGATGTTCGACTACTTTTTGGAGGAGTTTGTGGATTGTTACGAAGTAGCGAATGATGGATTCTACAAAAGGACGATTAACTGAAGACACTTTCCATTCCTTAATTAATACTTCATTTAATATGAAAAAAAATATTGAGTGTTCCCTGGATCTTCCTGATGTACAATATGTTTTGCCTGGGAAATTTTCTACTGACAGGCTAGAAAGAAAATTTAGCTAATATCGTCAACTTTCTGGGGGAAATTATAATGTCTCTGTGACTCAGGTCTTGGAGTCAGAAAAAAAATTAAGTTGCAGCAACTCTTGGGCATTAAATCTGCTAAATATAAAAGGTCAAGCTCACAGAGAAATATTTGAACAAGCAATTTGTGAAGTCAATGATGAAACAATGGAAAATGTATCTTGTTATTCAGACACATCCAAGGACCGTGTTCAGTCAGCTGCTTCCCAGTCTGAAATAGATGTAGATAAATTCCCCATAATTTATGTTTCTGGTTATGTTACTTTCAAGCTACAAAAAAAAGTGACATGTCAACAATGCATGAAGTGGTTGGAATCTGATATGTCGGATAATTCCATGTTTGAGGAATTAAACAGAGGGGGGCTCTCAATACCATCTGACATTGTAATATTTGTGTGTATGAAAGTGTTTGTGGTAATGGAACATTTAGTTTCGGAGAAATATGAGAGTACATTTATTAAAATGAAAAATCAATTTTCTATACTTGTACAATTGTCAAAGACCCTTCTAAATGAATCCCTCCCAGAAATTATTGGCTTGGAAGAGAGTTGTTCAGAATGTGGTGCAGTTCTGAGCGATGTAATTTATAAAATGATCCCGTATTTTTCAAATATTTTGTTGAAAAACTACTGCAAAGAGCAGAATGATTTCTTAGCTTCTGTTAAGGGTTCAAATAATTCTAAAGAAAAATTAATAAATTTAAATAGAAGGACAGTGTGGAGGGAGTGTAAGATTTATTATGTACGCATTTTGAATTATGTATCATGCAATATTTTGAATAAATTATTTTGTTTCAAGAATTTGTGAATAGCGTTATTCAACCCATGTACTAACTGGGAAAGTGCAAAATTAAATGCCCTTCGTCATTACGAGCAATACGTTTCGCAAGCGAAGTCTATTGTTCCTTTCTCTCGTTTGATTTAACTAAACTGTCATTACTCAATAATAAAATGCTTAAACCGTCACGTAAATTACAGAGTTGTGGTAAACGGAGGGCTTTTAACCAGTGTTTAAAATTCGTAAGTTTCAATTGTTCTGCGATGGGCTAACATCGGACCCTTCATGTAGACTATGCAGCGTTGCCACGTTGAGTGCTCCGGCCTTCAGTACAGTAGGCCATGGAAGAGGTCGTTCTCTACACAGACGGTTGTGTACAAGTCGGCAACACTGCGAATAATACCAACTGCACACCCGTGACTGTACAAAAGACACAGGCACCGCATCCAGTCTCAACTCAAAACAAATTTAGTGTTTTAGATTATGAAACAGATTTTCCTCGCCTTCCTGATCCTCACCACCCTTCTCTACCATCGACAAATTCATGCACAAGCCAACGCAAACAGGCTAGGAAGCGTGTCGAAACCAAAACACGTAAAGCTACGCATCCTAGCTCACTTGAAAACAACGACATTCCTACTGAGCCTAAAAAACAGGTACTTACTTTAGCTGACAGTTATGGCCACCATCTTTCCTCCCTTCTCAGCAGGAGTTACACTCAAATTTCTCAGTCTCATCTATTTTTAAACCCAACGGGAGGTTTGCAAATGTGACTGCAGAGTTGGACACCCACACGAAGACACTGACCAATCAGGACACAGTCATTATCATAGGAGGGCAGAATGAAATTAACTTAGGCGTAACTTTACACCTGAACAACATGTAAACAAATTACAATGTGCCGCCCAAAATACTAATATTGTAGTCTCGTCTCTGCCCTTCTGGTACAACAGACCAACACTGCGATATTAAGCACGCAAACCAACAATTAAAACTCCAAATGAGAGAAACAAATGTCACACTTTTTGAAATTATTTTCCTCTCAGCAAAACACTTCACCCGGCATGGTCTTCACATGAACCTTGCTGGAAAACATGCAGTCGGTAACAAGCTTGCACAATACATCATCAACTCCAGTCCTACGCAGTCTCCTGCCAAAAATCCATCCCTTTCACCTTCCGTACGTTCTCCACCTCCCACCTTTATTTCGAACCCTGTTGCCTTTTCCTCTGAACCTACTCCCGTTTCTCCCATTCCCACTACCAATTCATCTACACCTGATGCCCCATTTTCCTCACAACCTGTCACTGCCGGGACACACTACAACCTTCGACCACGCACTCGAGGTAAAAGTGGAGTAAATATATAGCAACTACAGTCAGATGCAGCAGAAAAACATTTGTGTAGGTACTTGCAAAAAATAAACATTCTTCACCATAATGTTCAATCCCTTTCAAATAAAACTGAGTTTATCGAGGCTGCTGTACAGAGCGATCTAAATCAAATGGATGTTCTTTTCTTTACAGAACATTGGTTATCTCCTAATGAACTTAGCATTTTCCAAATTCCAAACTTTTACCTCGCAGGCTTTTATTGCAGAGAGAGAGAGAATCGCATAAAGGTCCTACGTATGGGGGTTCCTGTATTTACGTTAGAAATAATATTGATTGTATTTCCTTGGCGGAATTAAATGTGTATTCCATTGAAAATGTTTTCGAAATTTCTGTTGTACATCTTACTTTACTAAAAGTGATAATACTTTGCATCTACAGACCTCCAACAAAGATAACTGCAGATTAAATGTTTTCTTAGAAAACCTGGAGATAACACTTAACAAAGTCAACAATCGCCCTTTTGAATCCATTGGTGTATGCGGAGATTTTAACATTGATTTTCTGGTCGAATCTTGTGAGAAAGAAAAGTTTCTCAATTTAATTAATTCCTTCAATTTAGGCATTACAATTAATGTACCTACACGGATCACACAAAATTCGATGAACGCAATTGATCAAATTATAATTAACAAAAGTACTACTCGATATGAAGTTGAAACAAAAGATTTAGGATACAGTGACCACGATGCACAAATTCTTACCATTATAAGAAATGCGATCACTGACACAATAAAGTTATGACTAGATTGTTTACAAAAAGTAAAATAAAATTATTCATTGATTACTTGATGCAGGAGTCATGGGAAGCGGTTTATAATACTGTTGATACAAACGACAAATATAATTTTTTTTCAACTAAAAGGAAAAAAGGGGCATTTAAAAAAAAATTTTTCTTTCATTTCTAAACGTCATAACGTATCTCAAAATTTCCATATCTACTTTTAAAAATACAAATCATTGTTACGAAAAGTCATAAGGCATGCTAAAATCATGAAACACGATCAGGATATTTTGAACTCAAATAACAAAACAAAAGCAATGTGGAATATAATAAAAAATACTACTAAATCAACTAGAAACCCTGTAGAGAATGTTGTTTTAAAATATAACGATATAAATGTGAACGATCCGGCAACAGTGGCTAGTCTCTTTAACCAATACTTTTCGAGAATTGCTGCCGATCTCACTAAGGGTCTTCAGGCACAAAATTTCTAAAACAGACAGTTCACCCAAAATTTTAGACACGATGTTCCTTTCCGAAACTCCTTCCTATGAAATTCACAAAATAATCGGTAAACTAAAAAATAAATATATGTCCGGTTTAGATGAATTCCCGGATTCTTTGTTAAAGACTTGTGCGTATGCCATTATACATCCGTTAACTCACATATTTAATTCGTTATGCACCGTAACGTTTCCAGATATTTTCAAAACAGCTAAAATTAAGCCGCTTTCCAAAAAAGGCAACAAAAATGAAATTCAAAATTATCGGCCCATTTCTCTTCTATCAGTTTTTTCAAAAATATTAGAGAGACTTTTTTACGTACGAATGGAAACCTTCCTCAGTAAACACGACGCGCTTTCAGATTGCCAACATGGATTTAGAAAATCAAAATCAACAGAAACAGCTATATTTTCTTTTCTTAAAGATGTCGCCTCATCATTGGATCAAAACGATACACTTATTCCTCTGTAATTGGGGCAAACTTGTCTCTCTCCTTTCTTATAAATGTTAAGAGGTATAAGCAGTTTTCCATTCAGGGGACACAATTTCATCTCTCAAGAAACAACAGAAAACATAAGCTAACTGCTCGTGAAGCAAGTCATATTTAAAAAGTTCTATGTGGGGTCCATTCGGTCCAGGCAAACGTCCATTTTTCATGTTTCTAAGAGCATTTTTTATCTCCTTAACAGAGATGACGTCATTTCTGTAAAAATCTGATCGGAGAAACTTATTTTATTGTCTGATTTAGGAAGTTCTAAATTGAGTAAATTCGTGACGATCGTCAGCTTCTGATGATATATTTTCCACCCTATTAAGGGAATAAGACTTAGGAGAATAGTCTCTTTTCTGTTTGTTCTAAAAGATTTTAATATCTTCCATGCTTCAGTGGCCTTTCTTTACCCCACATGCTCATCAATAGTCTGACATTTTTTATTCCACGTTTTATTTTTGGCTTTCGTTACTTCTTTCTTTACTTCCCTTCAACACTGCGAATAGTATTTTCTATCCTCATGGTTCCTAGTTCTCAGCCATACATGATATGCTTTCTTTTTTTATTTATTTTCTCCAAATCATCATTCCACCAAGGATTTTTACATGTTTTATTTTTATTATTAGGTTTTGGTAATTCTCCAAAAGCGTCTACTGCGGCTTCACTGACGCATTTTACTATGTTTTACTATATCATACGTTTATTGCATCTGAATAGGTTATATCATTCAGTTTAAAACACAGTCATCATTGAGGGATTGGAGATTATATTGAACGGCTTTTGGCATATCACATCCATAGTCATCTTCATAGTGCGTCTCGGCTGACGGTTTTCATGGGAGAACAAGTTTTGCTCTAATGAGGTAATGATCCGTTCTGCATTCTGCATCTCTATATACTCTGATATGTTGAAATTTTAGCATTGTATTTTGTCTGCTAATCACATTGGCAATAATTGATTTAGATAAAGGGTAGGTTGAATCCAGGTAAATTTATGGATATTTTATATTGGTAGAATCCATTCAGAATTTTCAGGGAACATTGTTTACAGATGTCAATTATCCTTTCCCGTTGTTATTTGCATGATTTTCTCCGTCAGTTGCGTCGTTTATTTTTGAACGAACCCTAGCATTAAAATCTCTCAGCAAGATTATTTCCTTTCGGCTACTGATGTTCTCTTTGGCCCAATAGTTCATCGTATTCATTCTTAGTGGCAATGGTCTCATCATTTAATGTGCATATACCCCAATGACAATATTATATCCTTTCAATACAAGTTCTACTTTAATAATTCTTTCGTTTATAGCCTCCAAATCATTGATATTGCTTGCCAATTTACTTTTCAAGAAAATGGAAATCCATGCTTAAGCTCTTTTAGGTATATCTACTCCGCTCTACAAATGTGCAAAGCCATCTAAATCTTCGGTATCTTTTCCTTTCTTTTTTGTTTTAGTAAGAGCGACAATATCCATATCAAACCTTTTCATTTTCTGTAAGACTTCGACCTTTTTAGTTTGTAACCCTTGAGTATTCCATGTACCAATATTCATTGTCCGTTTTATATCGCCAAGTCGTCGTCTGTTGAGTGTCCGGCTTCTTCTATTGCTAGGTTCGGAAGCGGTGAGGTGTTTTTCCAGGAGCAGGGGTGCTGGCCGTACGTTCCGACCCCCAACCTGGAGGGCCAGGATTTGATTTCGGTATTTCTCTCCTGGAGGGATTGTCTCCTCTATGGCTACGAGGCCTCCCTACCCGGACCATTCTTTTAGGGAGTGTTTAATTCCCAAGGTGAGTGGTCCAATCCAAAACCACTATCCGCCCTACGGTTTTAAGACCGTTGGCGGACAGGGAATAGCGTATCCCCCTTCGTCAGAAGAAATAAGACGAAACAAAGAAGGATAGCAAGACAGATAAGTAAGTTGAGTAACAGTAGGAGGAAATGTGAAGACTCCCTAGCCCTTGAAACCTATAAGCGCCGGGATCGAAAACACAAGGGGTCAAGAGAGACCAAATAGGAAAGAAAATAGAAGTGTGACATAAGTGGAAGCAATGCCACACTGGAGACCCTCATCCTCCTTTCTCCGGGCTTGGGACCGGCAGTGTCCGCTGACGCCACGCTATTCAGACCAATCGCGACGCAAAAGCGTCGCAAGTACGCTGAACAGCCAGGCAAAATCCAGCGAGCACAGGGGGAGCTAAAGTTATTTGTTGTATATAGTAATTCCGTGAAATAAATTAACAAGTTTCTTTAAATTAACAATTCTCGCTTATGAGCAGATTGGTCTTTTAACAGACAAGAATATTTGTCTGTTAAAAATCCTCATCCGCCGACCTGGATGGCGGAGGTGGCTAAGAGCGAGTACCGACTCAGCGCTTCGGTTCGAAGGGTCGCGGGTTTCAGTCCCGCCTTGGGCATGGTTGTGTGTCCCTTGACTTTGTATGTGTTGTGGCGGAGGGCCTCGCGTTCTGTTGACCCCAGATCAGAGGAGCCCGCAAGTGTGTTTGTCTAGTGTATGGTCGAATATGCGTCCCAGGTGAACTGTCGTAGTATCATGAATAAGGAACCGAACTGTGGAATTTAATTGAAGCATGTGATCCTGATATCGTGATAGGAACTGAATCTTGGCTTTCGGACGCGGTAGCAAACCCGAAATTTTTCGTTCAGACTACCTTACGTTTAGGAGAGATCGCGAAACCAGAGGCGGTGGTGTTTTTATTTGCGTAAAAAACACTTTTAATATCAGATCACATTGGGTTGATGAAGATTTTTAAATGATTGGTGTAGACATTTTCTGTTCGGGCAGTATCTTAGAAATAATTGCTTGCTATCTTCCGCCGGGCAATAGTTATGAAATCTTAGGCGCGCTCTACGAAAGAGCAAAAAATATAAATAGCCGTCATGTAGTCATTGCTGGAGACCTAAATCTCCCAGACGCAAATTGGAAAGGGATTGTTTGCGAAGGGAAAGTACAACAACTAGTAACAGACTTGTCTGGGACAGCGGATTAGCACAGGTAGTAGACCGGCCCACCCGACAGGACGCGATTCTGGACATTTGCCTAATTAGACGGAAGGACTTATTTTTGTCGTGTGACGTTTTAGAAGGCATAAGTGATCATAAAGCCGTTTTAGTTGATTTACAGTTAAGTATTTCAAGGAAAAATATTGCGACAGGTATTCTAGTGAGGGAATACAAGAAAGCGAATGTAGCAGAGTTTCAAAATTACTTAAGAGAACGGTATGGCGAATTCCTTAGTATAGGAGGAGGAATGGAAGGAATATGGGAAGCGTTTAAAAATATTCTAGTAAATGCCGAGCAGGCATTTGTACCAACTAAATTGTTAAAAACAAAATGCGATCCGGAGTATTATAATGCGAAAATCAGACGGTTGAAAAGAAAAACCAGAGAAGCGTTTAGCAACAGACACTGTAGTGAAAACCATATGACATTATTTCGAAATTATTCAAAAGCTTTGAGGAAGGAAAATAAAATTGCAGAGGAACATCATTTAACTCATATTCTTGATGCGGAGGGCAGTAAAAATTGGTCGGCATTTTTTAAATACGTTCGTAGAAGGAAGGGAAATAAAGATGAAATTCCAGTTGTTCGGGTTAATAATTCGCCAATATCGGACGATTGTGAAAAAGCTAATGCTTTTAACGCGTATTTTAGCTCCGTTTTCAAGCAAAAGTCAAATTGTATTCAGATACCATCACTGTCAGATAGAAGTCTTTTTCATATTAATGTAAATACTTTGCGGAAAAGAATAAAATTAATGAGAGGAAATCACGAGGCCCGGATTCTATTTCCACGGACGTCATTAAATTAGGTGGAAGGCTATTATACCATATTTAATTAGGTTATTTCATGTATCGATAAACAACGCTTGCTACCGAAGATTGAAGCTGGCTCTCGTCGTACCTATTTTTAAAAGTGGTGACAAGACATTGCCAGTAACTATAGACCGGTAAGTCTTACATCAGTCGTATGCAAACATGGAACATCTAATTTCTAGCTATATCAGGAAAGAATGGGAGGACAAGCAATGGCTTTATCAGGGTCAACACGGTTTCAGGAATGGTTTTTCGTGCGAAAGTCAGCTAGTCACACTTTTACAGGACCTAGCCGACGTAGTTGATAGGGTAGGTAGGTAGGTGGTAGGGTCGACGCGATTGTAATTGATTTTGCCAAAGCTTTTGATGTTGTTCCACACGATCGTCTTGTAAAGAAATTAATAGATTCGGGTTTAGACACTTGAGTGGTAGCGTGGATAAACGAACTACTTCGTGACAGGACACAAAGGTCGAATCGGAGTACTTATCAACTTCGAGAAACGTCTCGACAGGAATTCCACAAGGGAGTGTCATCGGCCCACTCATGTTTCTTGCCTTCGTGAATGATTTACCGACAAGTTTAGTTTCTAATGTACGACTCTTTGCAGATGACTGCGTAATTTATAGAATTGTTAACTCGGAGGAGGACGAGAATATTTTGCAGCGAGACTTGGACAAATTACATATCTGGGCGGATACAAACGGCATGAAATAAATAGTTCAAGAGCAAATCCATCACGTTTGGTAGGGGTCGAAGTTACAATGAAACCGCGTATAAATTGAATAATAATGTTATACCTCGAGTCACGTCTTGCAAATATTTAGGAGTTCAGCTAGACAGTAAATTGACATGGGAAAATCAAGTAAATTTCGTTGTAGGAAAGCATGGAGATCTTTGCATTTTATTATGCGGATTCTCAAAACGAATTCCGTGAGTACCAAAGAACTGGCATATATGTCATTAGTGCGACCCATATTAGAATATGGCGCGATATGTTAGGACCCATACAGACTTTTTCAGCAAGAAATCTAGAAAGGTTCAGCGTAGAGCTTCAAAATTTGCTTTCAAGGTACCAGGAATAAAGTATAGTCCTCGAAACAAGGAGAATGAAATCGCGTCTCTATGCTATGTATAAAGCGTATACAGGCTTTCGACCGTGGAAAGAAATTCAGAGTCGATTAGGGAAACCTACATATTTCGGCAGAGCGGATCACATGCACAAAATTCAGACAAGAATTCAGAAAACGGACGTTGGAAATATTCATTCCGAATCGAACTATTAGAGACTGGAACGGCTTGCCTGTGACAATCTTTGATCCCTTTCTTCATGATGTCAGCAAATTTAAAAATAAATTAAATTCCTAGATGTTTATATGTGTCTTATTATCTCCTATGTAAAGTATGTTATATTATAACTATTATTATTATAACATTATTATTATTATTATTATTATTATTATTATTATTATTATTATTATTATGTGCAGTGGCGTGGAGTGCCATGGAAGCTTGCACGGTAAAATGTTTATGTTAATTTGTAAAGTGTGTAAAATTTGTAAAATTTTGTATAGTTGTTAAGTTCTGTAATGTTTAGTTAGTGTATTCTGCCACCAAGTTCTGGAACTTATTTGCAGAATTAGTAATAAATCTATCTATCTATCCATCGAGACGTAAAGGGTAACCGGCTGTTGGCTGGATAAAAGCTCTAGAAAAAAATCCTCATCTGAGCATAGGAAGTTAATACAATTATTGCACTCTTTAAGATTACGAAATCAAGATTCTTTCCATTCAAAATATTTAATTTTATTCAATTGAAAATATGAAACCCAACTGATGTATTATTTAATTCTAATAGATATTTGCTTTGCTTTTGTTAAGGAAATGAGAATTTATATAGGTACATTTCGAGAAAACTTATCCCATGGCCACAAGGCCGGGACGCCGCTGGTCGGCCTTGGCCCCATAAGGAGCTATTGCTCCTGTACTGACAGACATTTGGAGAAAAAGCTGTTTAACTGCTGACTTCTCTAAACGACTGTAGTAGGTCAGGAATTCAGTGACATACCGAAACTTTGCAGCAATTTGTACTAACAACCCGTACTCTTAAATTTCACGTCAGTTGCTCTGAACGGAGTGTCCGCGGACTCTGGTGTGAACTAGTTACTCTCCCCGCGATCTTGACATGCCTTCTTGAATAGTTAGGAGGAGATTTACAGGCGTGACACCTAACTTTAGCACCTCTTGCAGTTTTTGAAAGGTTGAATTTTTTGCAATGCAGTTTACACGGAAACGCATGAGGGAATAGGGCTAATTAATTCGTGTATTCATTTCTATTTTATCATTTGAATTCTTCGAGATATTGAGGTAACTTTTATAATTTTAAATGGAACTACAGATATTTTTTAGTCATGACGAGCGTCAAAAGACGAATCCAATGGGGTCTATAGTATCATATATTGGATAAGCATATTCTTGAGTAATTTTGATTTTTGCGACTCGTATTTAACGGGTATTATTCCGAACACGTGCTAGCAGGGAGAGCGCTGCACTGGTCGATCTGACGCGACTCAAAGCGCTGAGATATTGAAAAACAATATATTTTAATTGTGTGCTGACATGTGGCCCTGGGAAATTTTCAAATTTTTCTCAAAAGGGGCTCCATATTTTTTTCTTTAAATATTTTTAAATTGATCGGAGAAACCTCGGAAAACTACTGTTCAGAGCAGCCGGCCGCTAGAATTCTCCTCCAGACAGCGTCTTAATGCGACCTGTATGACAAGGTAGTGTCGAAAATCCTGCAACCTAGACCCTCTCAGTCAGAGGAACTGCAGTGACATTAGTTGATGCCCTGAGCCATCTTTCCCAGTAAATTTCAGTAGAGGTTGTGTACTTTGGAAGCGCCATGACTTTTTTCAAACAAATACATCGCAAATTATGAATGCGATCGATAAATGAACACATTAGTAAAATTGATCACCACTTCTATTACAATCTTCACTCTTCGTTGTGCAATACGGACACGTATTAAATCAAGATTCACAAAGATAAACTTAAGACTACGTAACTTGTACGGTGGACAAGGTAAAGCATATTAAAGGTGAGGAAGTTCAATATACGATAGCGCTTTGAAATTCACATTTATCTAAAGTCGATAAAACAGATTGGAATAAATAAGAGAGGAGTTAGTGAAGGAGTTGTCTTGTTACTCGTATTCCAGAGCTCATTCCAGTTCATATTGCTGTCAAGCACTATGGCAGACAGTAGAAAGAATTGGGGCTATCTACTAAATGTTCCGGTGGGATCCGGCAGAATAGGTATGTAGTTTCATTAATTACATTTTTATAAGATTCTGCTATTTATATTCTCCTTGTACTTAGATTGGTTGGTTGGTAGTGATTCCGGACGCGTCAGCTACTGAGGTCATTAGTCCCATAAATGTAGTGCATGCTTTTCCTCGAGAGGTGGCGGTGATCTTCCCCCGCTGGAAGGCGTGATCCGTCGCCGACCTACTGCCAACTAGAGGGGTTTCCCTGAACAAGGTATCTCCCACCAGCATGTCACCGCCCCAGCTAGGACAAGTTCTAAGCTTCCGTAAGCGTTCTTTATGCTATCCGAGGTCAAAGTTTAATAAAAAATGAAGCTATTTTTAGGAAAATGTGGAAAATGTTATTGAGTTATAAAGTGCCCTGCAAAATTTAAATATCATTTTGAAACTCAATGAACCTGGAATATACTTAAATCGATCGGGAAATATCAATTTTGAAGAAAATTGGCTGAGTGATTTAGGTGCTAGCGTTGACCACAGACGGACAGACATTTTGCCGTCAATCAATTTTTTGGTATCATGGACCTATGAAACATAGATTCTGAGTATACAATGTGTTAGACAAAGTAATTTAATGCAAATAATAACAAGATTTATCCACTTTTTTATTACTATAGCTCCGCAATTAGAGTTTTCTGTCGAAAATTCTCCGTTTTCCGACGCACGATTACAATACTTTCTCTTCTTACGAAATAAGTGCAAGAAAGTATATCAGCAATGGTGGTAGACCTACTTCTGAAATTAGCCCTTCAACTTTGCTTCACTCCTCTTATTTATGTGGCAATTCTGGTCCATCTTTTAATAATTCTTGCCCACATACTTCCAGTAAACAGTCAAGTACAGACCTAATAGCTCCTGTGATTCTCGTACATAACTGGCAATCAGGTATTAGTTGACGTTCTTAAATAATACGTATCATGAGGAGGGAGAGTAATATATGTACACTTAGTTCAAAGTGCCCTACGTTACGAGAAATCTTCAGTCTTACTCAAAAGAAAAGTCACTTATTTTCTTACAACTTGATTCTCAAGTTAATAGCGTTAAGATTTGATAAAAAAATTCAACCTGGTATTATTTAAGAAGAAATAAAAGAGATCATCTTCGTCAACATATTAGCTTTATTAAGATAGCCGGCTCGACTTTTGTCGGCAAAAGTCAGTCGACCTTTGCCGACAGCAGCGAGACTGACGATGACGGCAAAGCCGTCGAAAGCCGGCTATCTTAATAAAGCTAATATGTTGACGAAGATGACCTCTTTTATTTCTTCTTATAAGAACGTCAACAACATCAAATCAGAATTCCCACTAGTATTATTTATCGCTTATTTCGAATTCGTCATAGCTTTGTTGTAATTGCAATATCTCTAATGTTTTTCTATCTGAATTTTACGCTGGAGGGTATCACGGCTTTGCATTCTGATTTTAATAGGTCCTCAGTGCATTGTTTTGTTTTTACTACCCCAAATGCATGAAATATACTAGGACTCTGGGAACT
The DNA here is from genome assembly GCA_964035755.1 of Teleogryllus oceanicus. NCBI lineage: Eukaryota > Metazoa > Arthropoda > Insecta > Orthoptera > Gryllidae > Teleogryllus > Teleogryllus oceanicus. The sequence continues at coordinate 165,453,503 of CAXIVR010000002.1, read as the reverse complement.
TAAGATTTGGTAACTGAGGTCTTACAAACGTCTTTTAGAGTACCAGTTCTTGTCAAAAAAGATATACAAAAAGATTTTCTCTCATAAAATAATAAAAAATATTTTCAAATTTTCTGAATGTAGAGTTCAATATTCTGAGTCCTTAATATTTACATTACAGGTATATGTCATAATTTACTGTGCACGTAGACGCAAATGCATCTATATATTCCCTAATGAAGTTCCTCGGAATCTCAATGGAATTCAGGTGCAAAGAAAGTCAAAGTCGAACATTGTGAAAAAAGGTCTAATGAAATTTTCTGAAAACAGCTCCACATCCCTACCAGAATGTTAATTTGAAAGTGGCTGGCTCTTTTATGACGTTCTGAACGTTTTTTTTTTATTTGTTGCATCTACATCTTGACGCAACGCGTCTCCAAGCCTCTTAAGGGGCGTTCAGCGCATTCTTTGTAGTAATCCTCCGTTAATTACTAATACTTTGCTAGTCAAGTCTCGTCACAGTCAGTCAGTGTCTTTTATCCCTTCGGCCAGGGGCTCGACGACGTTAGATCCCGGGGTTCCTGGACGGTCACCTAACCAAGAACCCGCGAGTCTCGAATTCGCTTAACCTTCGTGACTTCACGGAGCGTAGTAAACGAATTCGGCTAGCGCCGCCGGCTTGCGTTTCATGCCAATTTAAGTATTATGGCACGGAAAAAATTGAGAAATTAAAAGAATTCGTGTTTTTATATAACACAATGTCGTTGTTACAGAAACAGTTGTATAAACTGAAGTTCTGTGCTAATTAAGAGTATATGAACATATTAATTTCTATATTTTCTGCAAAGTTAGTTAATTTTGAGAAGAGTTTTCATTAATGAACTAAAAAATTAACTTTGTTTACATTGTTGCAGGGCGTAGAATAGTGATGAATGTTATTGAGATTAATTGATATAGTAGTAGTAGTAAACACATTATTGGACATGTTTACAAGAAATGTATCAACGTTTACTTCTAGAGTAGGTTTTAAAAAGCATGTTCTTTTCAAGAATTTTGATGAACAAATTTAAATTTTTTATTATAATTGTAATATATGTTTGTTCGTATTCAATTTACACAACTGTTACAAATGTATACGAATGTCCGCACCATTTTGTAGAGGCATTAATTTCAAAATTATTTACAACGATCTAATTTTGGGAGCAATTGTTACTCTACTATGAGCTTACATTACTTCCATTACTTTCAGGCCTGACGGACAAATGTTCTTCCATTGACATTGAACAAAGTAGGTATAATGTGCAGTACACCGGCCAAGGACACGCTCACATCAGTGGCATAGGGATAGTTAAGCATTCTTCGCAAATACCTCTATCCGGCAGAGGTGAGTAATCCAAATGGTTTAATTAAATCACGATACCATAGACGGGGCCAAGGTATTTCCAGTCGGCCATGGAACATGAACAAAAATGTACATCACAAATTACCTCACTCCATCAACTACATATAAACAATAGATTAATAAAATAGAACTAGTATACATTGGTTTGGCAGCAGCTGAGTAATGGAGCAATATACAATTTTTAACATAATTAAATTAAATGTCTTACGTGTAAAACATATTGTTTTAGCATATTACACATGTAAATAATATAAACGTCACTTGTGTTTACCCGTTTTGAAAAGTACGCCACTAACACTGAGTCAGAAGTGACTTTTTTGACTTTCCAATATTTTTACTGTTGTATTCTCTTTTATACTTGCCTTAACTTTTTGTGGGAAGTAAAGTTATGGCTTTTTCAGTTTCTAATATTTTATCCGGAATATGTTCAATATCTTCCATTTACAAACATTTATTTATCCTTTAAGGCACTGTGGTGATCATGAGTATAAAATGCAAGTCCCACTAAAATAGGTCTTTTTAAGAAGCAATGTGACGTCATCAAATGTACGCCTGGATGCAGTGGCGTCTCCTGAAAGATCGGATAGGGAATGCGGTAAAAATTAGCAAATAATTTGTCAATAAAACACTGGTTGCCTTCACTATTTAGTGAGACGTGGTGCTCAGACGCCATTGCGAAGTTACCTATTGGTATCCAGAATTAACAAAATAGAACAAATAATAGGAAATATATCCTATTATTTCTCACCATACAATAGGTACTCAAAATGCGTTTGGGCACAGAAAAAGATAAAAAATAATGTTGACACACTACACTAAAGTGGCTCACTGTAGCCCGCTCGTTGTTTCCCAGTCAAAATTCATGAATATTTATTCATATAAATCTGCATAACTTTAGCCTCATCAATGAATCGTATTAGCCCCAACAGGTGAGGCTAATTTAATAAACACTTTTGATTTTTTTGAAGAGTTGTGGTAGGTTTAATTTATTTTTTACTTCATGCATGCCTTTAGCACCATAAGGCACACATTCAGTTTTTTCGTGTGTGTGCTGCAAAGAGTGTAGAAGATAAGGTGAAAAGTTTCCTTTTCGGTATCATAAAAGCCCCGATGATCCGTCTTCTATCATAAGCACGTATCTCAAAAACAATCCAGATTCAACGACGTGAGAAAATGATATGACGTCCGAGCCGATCTTACACACAAAAGGTGTTTAATTTTAAAATTTACTGACATGTAATTATTTTTCTCTTTTTTAGAGACCGTCAACAACTTTGCCAAAAAACTCTACAAATTCCGCATAGTCGGCAGTTTATTGACACACCGAAATTCTTTATATAGTACATCTGCGAATTAGAGAATTTTCCTTCAATCAAAGTTGAGCGTCGGTTGATATTATGTAATTCATTAATTCTACCAACCATGACACGTATGTCTAGTTTGGGGCTGCCCCTAGCAACCTCTAAAAGTTAATAGTCGTTCAAAATATATATTTTAAGAAGAACTTCAAATTCTCCCTGATTCATTCCAAACACTCAGATTCGCAGAGAATTAAATTCCCTTTCATTAAGCGACTACATCAACACGAATATATATTTATCCAAACCATCATTTTTCCCAGTGATCCTTAATCGTCAGTCTAGGTGACAATGCTGCATACACACGTATCCAATCCAGTTATCTCAAAGACCTATTCAAACCACCGGTATTCCCCAAAATGTCAATTGAACTAAAAACTGAGACAGTCTTCAACCTCGGCTTCATTTAGCTCAGCACAATGTTTAGTCCTACCAAGAAATAAAAACTACTACTTATGAATGGATATTGTGTTCTGTATAATTAACTTCCTCGAAGGACAAGGCTTGTCGAATGAAAAGAAATAAATTAAGTAAAGAGAATTTGTCTAAGCTTCGATTAGGGTGTTCGAGGACGCGCTGACTTATCTCTCTACCCTTATTGCGCGTGCAAGTTGGTTGTGTAAGGATTGAGTTTCCCTGACCACTCATAGTCAACTAAGGTTAACCGAAACTCGCATTTCAAAATCTCAAATGATTTACGTTTAGGGGAATCCTGAAGTGTCAACAAACGAGTCGTCTTGAATACATAACTGAAATTACCTCGTTACCTTATTCATTTCACGCATTTTAAATATACGATATAGTACGTAAGTTTCTCTTTCCGATGAATTGCAGCTTAGGTTAAATTAGGATTAGATTATCTATTCCTGATATTCAGGAACTCGCAATCTGTTAGAACACACAGATTCCTCATTGGAGTTCAAAAGCGTTTAGGTTGATAGTGAAAGGGCGAAGCTTACTTTTGTAAAAGTTAAAATATTGTGTTGTCTATGAGTATGTATAATACTCCAGAAAAGTCTCTCCGCAGTGGAACCAGTGGCTGACGAGAGTGCTAGCAATAAAAAATAGATTGGTAGCACGAATTGCAACTAGTAAAATATGAAAACGTAAATTGCGCACTCCCCACAATCATAACAGACGTTGGGAGTGTTCTCCCCTTTCCTTGTTTCCCAGTGATTAGTTGCTACAAACATAAATGCAATTGTTAGTCAGTGACCGTCATTCGGCACAGTGTGGAGAGACTTTCCTGGCACACGTTATCTATTGTATATTACTTTGTAAAATACGTATCCTAGGTAAAGTACTTAACATTTCACTCATACTAATCAGTTAGTTTCTGCTTTCAGAATACTTATTTGTAGATAAAGAAGTCTATGAAGAAACATTGAGTAAAATTAATTTGAATAGCATATTTGCAATTGGAAAGCTGCTGGGTCATAAGGTAAGATTACAGTAAAATTTGATTTGCAATGGACGCTCTCTCTTATTTTGTAATGATTTTTCAAAGGAAAAAATGTTAATTTTTTCAGAGAAAAAAAATTACAAATAAGGTGTTACTACTTCGGTATTGTAACTCGTCATACAGAATAAGCACAAATGCACTACGTTATACAAGAATTTTAATCAAATTACAAAAGTAGACTCCTGAAAATTGAGCCGCAATGTATGAGCCAAGATTATAGTAATTGTTGACTGTATATAGTAATTGTAATCTGAATGCTGACTTCCTGAATTCTTGCGTAGAATAGATTCTCTGTGATTGTACGAATGTTGAATGAATATATATATATATATTCATTCATTCAACATTCATTCAACACATTTTCTCATATATATTGTGACGTACCGGGTAGGCCGGCTTGTTCTCAGTAAATTTATTTGTAAGGGACAGGTGTTCTTTCTCGTGAATGGGCTCGGGGTTATTAATCAAACACCACTGTTCCGTGAACAAAACAAACTGAACTATTTATTAATTCTATACAAATCACTAATGATACAACATCTATGGTGGTCTCTACCCTTTTCTTTCATATAACCCAGAATCACTGTTAGTCTCTCGATCTGATATCGATCGAAGAAATATTTACCGTTTACTTCTTCCCACTACGAGCGTCGGCGGCTTCGGGGACCCTCGGGTTGCCTCGCGCTCCTTCGTTGCCTGCCGGGTCGCTTCGCTTGGGACCAGCCGAGGTGAGGCGCTGCGCTTCCGAAGTACGTCTCCTTTCCAATTCTCCGATCCACTCGACGTCTTTTGATCTGTGTTCCTCCAAATAGCAGCTATCACTTTGGGAATATGTCCGATCGACTATTGATTGTTATCACACACAAATTGTCCGTCAATTAATCTTTCTGCACTCGTTCGTCCGCGATACTAGTTTGCTTTTCGATCGCGGAGCTGCCCCAGATACGTCCTTCCTCGCCGGCGGCCAGCCAGCACTGACTCCTCGCGGCCTTGTCCACGGTCATGCCAACCGACGACACTCGCCGCCCGTAACCGTTTTCTTGGCTAGAGCAGTGCCCTCTTGCAACCGTTCTGCCGTGTTCTTGCTTGAAGTATCGCCGTTTCTTTGGATGGAAACGCGGTGCGTTTCATTATATATATATATATATATATATATATATATATATATATATATATATATATATATTGTGACGTACCAGGTAGGCCAGCTTGTTCTCAGTAAATTTATTTGAGGACAGGTGTTCTTTCTCGTGAATGGGCTCGGGGTTATTAATCAAACACCACTGTTCCGTGAACAAAATAAACTGAACTATTTATTAATTCTATAAAAACACTAATGATACAATATCTATGGTGGTCTTTACCCTTTTCTTTCATATAACCCAGAATCACTGTTAGTCTCTCGATCTTATCGATCGAAGAAATATTTACGTTTACTTCTTCCTCTACGAGCGTCGGCGGCTTCGGGGACTCTCGGGTTGCCTCGCACTGGCGTAATCTTCCTGATCTGTGTTACTCGAGATAGCAGCTATCACTTTGGCAATATGTCCGATCGACTATTGATGGTTATCAAGCAGAAATTGTCCGTCAATTAATCTTTCTGCACTCGTTCGTTCGCGATACTATTTTGCTTTTCGCTCGCGGAGCAGCTCCAGATACGTCCTTCCTCGCCGGCGGCCCGCCAGACACCCCCCCCGCGGCGTCTTTCCCCACGCCCGGGCCACCGACCCCCTTCGCCCTTAAACCGTTTTTGCTGCGAGCGCCCTTTTTAACCAACCTTCCCGTGTTTCTTGCTTGATGTCCCCCTTTTTCTTTGGGGAAAACGCGGTGCTTTTAAAACCCCCCCCCCCGTTTTGGGTTTTTTCCCCGGGAAAAATTTCAAGCTTTGGTCATTCTTGCCCCTTGCCTTCTTTTTTGGGAAGGTTTTAAAATTTTAAAAAAATTATAATGTCCCCCACTTCTCTTTTATCGTTGATATTTAGACGTTGGGGTTTTGTTATCTGTTCAATGATGTCCCCCCTCATATAATGGAAAAAATTTTTTATAATTAGTTTGGGGTTAGACACTTTGGGACCCCCTTGTCTCCCTCTAAACTCATATTTCTTTTTCTTTAATTTTCCCTTCCCGTCCTTACCCACTTGCACAAGTTCTGACGTATTTTTCCATGTCTTCTGGTTTTGGGGATTTCCCCTCTCTCTCCAGAGCTTATATTGTGAGGCTTTTCCTTTTGGAAATGAGCTTCCTATTGTCATGGCCTACTGTCATGAGAATTTTTTGTTTCCCCCGGGATTGATGTCCGTTTAACTTTCCATTCCCCAGTTCTCATTAAATATGTTCAAATGTCGGGATAATTCTTTCATTATCCGTTCGGGGAAGTTGAGGGGGGTCTCACGAGAATAATCGGTATCGCCCCCATGCCTGTATGCCCTCATCCCCCTTTTTCATGGTAAATCGTTCCGTGGTCGATAATATCTTTTTGAACGTCCCCGCACATTAATAAATCTTTCCGAGTTTCGAAATTATTTAGTTAAATTTTTTGTTTACGGGATATCTTAAAATTTGAAAAACTCCATATTAAAATTATTTTTTTCCCCGTTCGTCGTTCGAGGAAGGCCCAGCACCCAACCAAACTCGTTTTTCTTTTGGTAAAATTTAATGCATGGGCCCCGTCATATTTGCGGTTGTTTTTTTCGTTTTGGGGAACATAATGCATGGCTTACTGTTACCCTAATTTCCCCCTCATTCCTTCCCAATACAAAAAAGCTTGTATTTTTGGAATGTTTTTTTCAAAATTCCAACGACTTACAATTCAATTAACCCAGTGCATTTTTAACCCCAAACCCTCCATGTCTGGATTCTTTTTTGGTCTTATCTCTGCTTCGTTTTTTTTCCACGGTGTTGATTTCTTCAAATGCCCCGCCCATTTTCGGCTTTTGTCTTGAAATTCTTCACCTTTAATTTCATCATCCTCTTGTAATGTTATTTCCCCCCAACCAAAAAAGGGTGACTTAAGGCCCAAATCATCCCCCAAACCAAAATTCATTCGCATTGGGTATCTGGCTTCCCCTGGTTTTTTTGCGGCTTAATAAGTCCGGCAAATGGTTATTGTTCCCTTTTCTGTTCTATATGGAGTATTTTTGATCCACCCCAATCTTTTAGCCATCGTTTTTGGGGGCATCTACTAAAAAACGTTAATGTTGATGGTCATACGTATTTTAAAGAATGTCCCCTTTTAAAATCGGCAAATTTTGGATTTGCCCACATATGGGTTGGTTTCCCTTCCGTCGCCAAAAATCGTAACTCGGCCCCCTTCGGTTCCTTTGATTATCCCCGTTTTTCCCCGGCCTCGATAAGGTAAACTCCCCCAATCCCAAATCGCGCCTATTTTGGGACGAAAATCTTTTGAAAAATCGGGTGGGCTATACAGCAGCTGTTATAAAATGTCTTTACTCTATCAAATCCCTCTGGTGGGCGTCACCCCTTTTCCCATTTTGCCCCTTTTTCGTTGGTAGAACGGATATAACGCCCCAAAAATTTGGACAGAATCTCGAGTAAAATTCGGTCCAATAAATCGCCTTGCTTATTCGTTCTCGGTGGCGGTAATTTCGGTTTCTTCAGCTTTCTGGTCTAATGCTTTCCTTCGGTTGATTGACGCCCAGAATTCAATCTTCGGCCCCACGTTATTTCTTCAGATTTAACACCAGGTTATTCTCTTTAGAATCTGGTTTTTCAAATCTTGAATGTTGTATGGATCTTCCTAAAATATCACCCACTACGTGACTCGGTTCTGCATCTTTCCTTGTAATATTTGATCTCCCATGAATCGTCCCCCCGCTATTCCTGCCCAAACGGTTTTTACAAAAAATAGCAAATTTTCGAATAAAAACCCGTATATTTCTGGTCTTCTTCAAACCTGCATTTGCCAATAAGCCTTAAAATCTGTCTAAAAAGATCATACTACCCCTTTTTGTTTTTTCCACTGACAGGGGTGCACCCCCAAATGGGAGCCCCTGCTTTCCCCGAGCATCTAACATAACCCAATCCTCCGTCCTTCTTCTTTACGATTACAATGGGTTTCTCGACGTTTTTGTTTTCTTGAAAATGCCGTCGCTCACCATGGATGCCAAAACTCTGCTACTTCTTCCAATACTACCGGTATCGGGTGTTTCCGCTAAAGGGTTAATCTTGTTGTATGGGAATTAAAACCCCTGTATTCCCCGTTTTTTGAAATCCCTTTTTTTTTCTATCGTAGGCAAAGCCTAGTTTTCTGGGCTTCAATATTTTATCTGGTCAACCTGTTTTTTAATTTTTCTTTTTCCTCCTCCGATAACACGCCCTACTTTTCTAATTCCTCCCCCATTCATTCCATCTCGATTCTCTGGCCTATTTCCATTTCCTGGGGATCAATAATCGCGCGTCGTTGGAAAAAAAATCCCCCTAAATATCGGATACAAAACCCCCACTAGGCTACCACTTCGTACCGCCCCAATTTCAGCATTAAACATTTTTTTTTCTGGGGGGTTGACTTCTTCTGAGGGGCTCCTATCACCCCCTACATGGGCAAGCAATTCCCTTTCCTAACCATTAAAAAATTCCCTCTGATATTGTTGTAGAACCCAGTATAAAACCATCTTCTTACCCCTTCCATTCTCTTTGATCGTACTTTTCTCTGCGAATTTCCCAAACTTTTTTTTCTCCCCGGTTGTGATTCGGACCCGACAATCGTATTGATGGGACCACATTCGCCTTTTCCCCCGGGTCCGTCTGGGGCCCCTATCACCCCGGACTCCTTTTTTAAAGTGTTCCACCCTCCACTTGGACCAGTGTTTGATTGATTGGGCACCTCGGTTCCCTTCTCTTCTTCTCGCGGTTTGGGTTTGTCCCCCCTGGTCTTTGTTCTTTTGGTTCCGTTGCCCCGGGTTCCTGTCTCGGGATGTCCCCTGGTTCCTGCCCCCACCATTCCCCTTTTCTGACTGGTTGTTCTTAACGCTTACTTTCCTTCACTTTATTCTTCGGGCATTGGCAAGTTGTAATCATCCCAAGGCGTTCATAAAAATTCTAAATTGGTTTTCGAACCTCAAATTTTTTGGATCGACACGGGGAAAAGACGGGCAATAAAACAATTTCTTGATCATTCATTGGGGACGGGTGTCCTACAATCTCCCAAAACGTTGGGCGCAATTCCCGCAATTCCCATCGACGGAAAAAACCATTCTTTGATTTAACTTACATTCATTTGAATCTCATCGTTCCCAAAACCGCTCATGAATCGGTCTTGAAAATTTTCAGCGTCTCCGGTCATCAAATGTGTCGGCCCGTCCGGGGGTTCCCCCAAAATCTAAAAACTGGACCATCTATCCGATGGGTCACGGCAGGTGTCGTTCCCCTGCCCCCAGAAGGCGAGGGGGTTTTTTCGACCTCTCCGAAAACCAATGATTTTGGGGCGTAAAAAGTTTTATTCCGCCCAATGATCGGGGTCGTCCGGTATTCTTTGATTAGCCCAAACGGATTGCAGGGATGATACCTTTTTTTCGCCCTTCGTATATTCCTTTTTCTTCTTTGATTGATTGCTGTATATTTTGGTTTTCTTCCCCTTTTCGCACCTGTTTGATTTTCTGGATTTCGCCCCCTTTCTCTCCCCATCTGGTTTTATTCCAATTTGGTTTTTTACCCCCCTACTTTTTTCAAAATTTTCCTCAAAATTGTTGATGTGGTCGGTTTTCAACTCCAATTTGTCGATCTGGGGGTTCTTCTTCTGTCCCGCTCTACTTTTTGGCGATGTTTGGTTTTTAAACTGACCTGTTCCGCCACTTTTTCATTTTTTGCTGGGTTTTGATTCCTTGTTAAAAGGTCCTTTTGTTTTTTTAATTTCCCCCATTAACCTTCCGTTCTGTTCCGATTGCCTTCTTTTTTTCTTCTGCCGATTTCTCAATTCGTTCTTCAATCCCCCTTGCTCCTTCCGTCTTTTTTGTTCCCCATTACCTTCTTTTGTTCTTCTTATCTTATTTGTTTTCCCCTTTCTATCCTGTTCTTTCTTGGGTGCTTCTCTGATCTTTCTCTTGTTCCTCTGCCGTTTTATCAAGTCGGTCGTTAATCATTTCATTATTAACATCTCGATATATCTTTTCTTGGTCCCGACGGGGGTTTCCCCGCCCCGGTCCATCGGCGGGTGTGACTTTTACCCTTTATCAAAAAAACGCCCGACTGCACAATTTACTTAACCTAGTTCCCCTATCCCGGAAAGTACTTCCCCGATTCCTTCATCCAGCCTACACGCTCTATCTTCTCACTTTTAAATCGCCTTTTGAGCCCCTTTTTGCTTCCCAAACAAATTTTTGTCTTCAGCTGCTTCTATCGTTCCCTTTTCTCAATCCTTTTACTGCTTCCGGCTTGGGAACCCCCTCAGCTCGCTCCTCCCAAAACTCAATTTTTCCCGATTTAATTTGTCTAATTCCCAAGTAATTGTATTGAAACAATGACCTTGTGATTTAGGCATTGCTGAATACACTATTCGTTTTAAATTTTGCTAAACCACAATTGTATGTCTACTATAATGAAAACCCAATTTTTACTATACATTCCACATATGACAAAAATTTTCCCTCTCCCAAAAAAATTTTAACATCCCACAAATAAAATTTACTAAAAAATAAAAAAACCCTCACAAACAAAATAAAACAAATAACACTTCGGAAAATTCCGAAAACATTAGCATACCAAAATTCAATTAAATTACAACAATACTCCCCGTCTCATTTCACCTCCTACATTCCTCAATAATGACAAAAAAATATACTGATGCAGTTTTTGAACATTACCCCCAAAATTCCCCAAAAAATCAAATTAATTCCCTTTACATTAAATTCTTTCCATTTTCTAATAAACAATGCCCCTCCCCCTTATACTCCTTTTTAATGATTCACAATTATCTTGTAAGATTCATTCCCCATGCTCAAAATAATTCTATACAATGTACAAAAATAATTTAATTTCTTTGTATTTATTCTTTCCACAAATTCCAAATTTTTTTGCTTTTTTCAATATTGGAAAACAAACTTAACTGGGATATGTTATCATTACACAAATAATTATTCTAAAAACACAAAACTTATACACACTGTTTTCCCTTTACACATACTTGGGGACTCTGCCTGTTTTTTGGGAATAAATTTTTTTAAATAAAAATTTTAAATTCCAATTACCATTGCCTTCAATATTTTTATAATTCTTTATATTTTCCAAAATTTTACCTTACATAAATAAATAATAAATTTGTACTACTTTTTCCCATAAACAACTGCATACACACTGTTTTATTTCAATATTTCCTTTCAAACTGTTATGTTTCTTAAAATTATTACAAATTTTTTAAATTTAAAATCATTATTTTATTTGTTAAAATTTAAACCCCCCGAACATTTCTTAAATACATTTTTGGGCGCCAACTGTGACGGGGAGGGGTTTGTTTAGTAAATTTTTTTTAAAGGGGGCAGGGTGTTCTTTTCTGAAACCGGGGTTTTTAATCAAACACCAATTTTTCCCTGAAAAAAATAAACTGAACATTTATTTTCATACAAATCACTATTTAACAATATCTTTTGGGGGTCTTTTCCCTTTTTTTTCATATGGGTCGTTAGTCTCTCGATCTTACGATCGAAATATATTTACCGTTTCTTTTCCTCTACGAGCGTCGGGGGCTTTGGGACTCTCGGGGGCCTCCCCCTGGCGTAAACTTTGTCTGTGTTACTCGAGATAAACTATCACTTTGGCAAAATGTCCCATCGACCCATGGGTTTTTCAAGCAGAAATTGCTCAATTAATCTTTCTGCCTCGTTCGTTCGCGATACTATTTCTTTTTGCCCGGGCTCCTTCCCCTCGCCGGCGTGCGGGCACCCCCTCGCGGCGTCGTTCACGCCCGGGGCCCCCGACCCTCCCGCCGCTCTAACCCTTTTTGCTGGGGCGCCCCCTTTCAACCGTTCTGCCGTGTTCTTTGTTTTATGTCCGCTGTTTTTTTTGGAAACCCGGGGGTTTCAAATATATATATATATATAAATATATTATATAATTTATATAAGAAAAGAGAGAGAATCTCGAAAATGTTGACCCCGGACCCGACTTGAAACAAAATTTTCCCAAAATATCGTCTCGGGGGGTCCGTGTTAAAAGTGGCGCGCTGCGCCCGCCTGGGAAATAGCCGACCCGGTCGGCGGAAGCGCCCGACCAACGGTCCCAAATAAAAGGCGGGGCCAACCTTTCCATTGGCTCCTGTAGAAAAAACCAGGGGAAAATTTTAAAAAAATTTTTCCGTTAAAAAAACGGTTCGGGAAATCTTCGGGAAAAACAGTTCGCTGAAAGTCGCGTAACGAGTCCGAAATCTTCGCAAATGACGGTTTTTGAAAGTTGGGAAGATAATTAGGGGAAAATTTTTTGGAGAATCGTTAAAATTCTCGTACGGACAATGCTTATGTTTTGATATCGAACGACGGTTGAGAAACGTGCTGTAGTGGAGGAGAATTGCAGTAATTTCCAATGAGTGATTAAGTGCTCATTTCGGCGTACCACGGACAAATTCTACGCAGCAGCTACGCCAGTCTTCAGTCTTCAACACGGCCAGGGAAGCCTTCGTGTTGAGAGCGGGAAACGTGCGTAGGGGCGCTTTGTTTTATCGGCCGAGAAGAGTTGGACTTGAACGTGAACGGACGGAGGTAACGGAACGCGGAGGTCTGGGCCGCAACCAGAAATGGCGAGCGCTCCGCAGGGTTTACCCGAGGGCGCGCAGAACTTCGTCGCTACCTTTGCTGCCGGCACGCGTCACCGAGGCCAACGCCGCGTCGAGCCAAAGTGCCTCCAAAAATTCTAAAAGGGGACAGGTGTTTCTCGTGAATGGGCTCAGGGTGGTGATACAGACATTGAAACACATGGGTAGTATAACCCAGTGATTTATTTCGAAATAGAAAATATTCATTACAATTTAAATATGAAATATAAATATTATCTATTCGAAACCTGATGAATGGCGATTTTCATAATCAACAAAAGTAAATTCTTCGATCTCTTACATTAGTTTTTCACTTTGTATGATCGTTGAATTAGTTTTCAACTATTTTACAATAGCTCTTTATCTTTTATCACATAATCGTACAGTAACTACGTATTAACCTAAAATGGGCCGAACTTGATCTAATGAAGTTAGTAATGAAGTTAATAATACATCTGTACATCGGCCATCCTATCTCTCATACCATTAGCATCTACTACTCATGATCTCGTACCTAAAAGCCCCTATGCTAGTACAAGTACTCCTCCTGCGTAACATAAACATTCCCATTCACCTCGAGAATAGAAGTAAAAATCTACGAGTACGAGCTGTCGGGATGTTACTGCGGAGGTCTCTCGCACCGTCGGCATGGGAGCCTGGTCGACGGGCCGCGAGCCGCCGAAGGTTAACATTGAATCGCCTCCGTTGCGCGTAGTGCCACACCACGCTGTGTTTGGCACCGCATCCGCCTTTCGCTGCTGCTTCCTATACCTTTCACTTCTAGTATAAATGTAGTTCGCCGGCTAATGCTGATGATTGTTCATCCACTCCGCATTGTGGCTTTACCCATTCGTGCACACAGGGTACTGCTCCTATGACTCTCGTCGCCCCAAACACAGTTTCACGCTTTCTGCTTTCAGTCACTGCGGTAAAAGCACGCCACGGCCTTATTGCTGCTCCATCCGCGCTCTATCTAATTTATCCAATCTTCCCCATATTAGGGTAACGGCTAAAAATTTGCGCATGTTACGGTTCAATCGCTATGCACGTGTCCACAAATTGGATAACCATTTATGCCGCTACACAATCATGCATTTGTTATGTTATAATGTCAGTACTTCGCTTAATTCTTGGTCCCAGTTATCATCACCTTACATAGTTCATCAATAACGTCACTCGTTGACTCCCTTTGTTATATTTTCGCACCGTTGCTCTGAGTGCGCTCCGCGATACACGTGTTCAAAGTTTGTGCTGTTCTATAAGTGAACTCGCGATAATTCTGTCACTATTTCTTGTTCATCACTACACTTGACCTTTTCGCCGCTTGTTTCCATCACTCCTTCTATTTTCCACTATATCTTACCACGCGATGTCATCCAATTTTCATAGCTTGGCAACAATTTTCTATACGCCGCCATTCCACCTCTGTCACCTTACGAGGCTACTGCCAACTGCCTTCTGCCCACTCGCTCGCGTCCTTGAGTCGTTCTTCGGACACTCGTTCCCTTTGTTCCTGGATTGTCCTCGTTTACCCCCACGATTTAATTTTCTGAATAATCATAAAAACGTTGCGTTTCATCGTCCCCTCTCTTTCTTTTTGGGATTTTTCGTACTGTGAACGAGAAATCCTGCTGCAGAAACAATCTTTCTGACTTTTCTTTCGTTGAGAAACGCGTTGCATTTCAATATATATTTTGTCACCATCGGGGGTTGGCTATTTACCCTCTAACTTGGGAAAGTCAATGTAATTCTACTGTGATGGTGCTCCGTCGAGCTCAGGCTCATGCTGGATACCTATTTTCAGCGAGATGGAATGATGGACATTGTTAAAAAGTAAAACACTTACATGATGAAAATAATTAACAAAATTTAATGAAATTTTCTTAAAATTACAGTGAAATTTTGATTATTTTATTGAGCTCATTATCAAATATAAATTGGCTTATCAATAATTTTACAAATGCCGATTTAAAACAACAACCATTTAACTTTTCTAATTGGAAGTGATCAAAAGTACTTTGTTAAAACGATTGAAGAGAGTACTCGTAAACCCTTTACCCGGTTACTGAAAAAAACTTCGCCGTTTGTGATCTCCGTTGGAGCAACTCCACAAAGTCGATGATCCATCATCTGTTCCGGCTGAGGGGGGAAACTGGCCTGAGACGGCCCCCCAGACGAAGGACGGCCATGGAAAGTAGACATTTTCAGCAGTCCCGGCGACGGGGGTGGCTTGCCATGCTACCGGGCGCGGATATAGCTCACGGAACCTTGTTCCGACAAAAATATTGCTAGAATGCAACACAGTGCACCTGGCAATCAAAGTTAAATAGTACAACAAAATCTGTGCTCAACTTCGAGCAGTTTCACATCGAATTTTAACACAGTAACACACGTAAAAGTGACTTCGTGTGCTAGCGTCTCGATCTACATTCAATAACGCGAACAAACGCCACTCCGCGGGCTGGGGGCTCCATCTGCTCTCTGCGTCGATCTCAAGTTAAGTGATTTTTCAGTTTTCTGCTCAGAAACTCCTGGTTCCCATCTTCCCCTTTTTTCAAACTTCCAACATCCTTGATTTAACCCTTCTATTGAAATTGTACGTTGCGATTGGTCTGAAACTATTGCGCCGTAACAGATCCTCAGCCAATTATCGAAAGCTTCAAAAATTTGCTGCCCTGGAAATTTTCTATCGTTCTGTCTGTTTCAAAAATGATTCAAGGCACGAACGCGCAGCTGCGCGCAGATGACGACATTGGTCCTTTTTATTTATTCTTAGTAATAATCATGTATCCGTCGCAGCCGGGGACTTTCTAGACGCGCAGGTTTGCGTTTATCGTGGCGGGCAGACGGTAGAGTGAGTTGGGGAGGGATGGCCATGGGTCCACAACTTCGACATGTAAATAAAGTCGTGCTACAGAATCGCGCCGACTTCCGTAGTAAAGTTTTATAATTTCCTTGGTGTGGACTGGCTTTACGGTTTTGCCCCATTCTCTTGCCAGCTGTCATCTATTGCCACCCAAATACCTTTTTTTGACATTTTCTCAATTTTTCGGTTTCCGAATTTTTTAAACCAATTTTTGAGTGCTTATTGCGACTCAGCCTTTCTGGATATCCAAGTTTTTTATTAGACAAAATATGCTTAAAATTTTCTTAAGAGCTTGTATTCGACGTTTACTCCCTGCAAACCTTGTATATGCCCTGGGAATGTTTTATTTTTTTTACTACCTGTGACTTAACTCCATGACCCGGAAGTTTTATTAGATTTAAATCAAGAAGATCATGAATACTTCTACTTATTAATGTTTGTACCCCAGGGAGACTGCTCATAACGTTGGAATCGTCGTAACTAACACTCTTATCTCTAGAATATATTTATGCTTGTGTCACCCCCCAAAATTTTTTTTTGTTAAGTTTAAGATAAGTAGCGAGAGAAATGACTTCCGTAATCGGAAGAATTTAAACTGTCAGGTTTATCTTCATGTAGCACATAATGAAGTATAACTATTTGTGACATAGACCAATAACTGTTGTATCGGCAGCAATTCACTTTGCATTGCCATCTTTCGGACTACTGTGTGTGGAGAGGTAGAGACCCTATTCTCTCCCACTCGCGCATCAGTGACCATCTGATTAACATTCGCTCCGGCTCCCGTTCTGGCGAAAAAGGTCCACATCTATCACATGAGTTTCTCTCTCGAAACGTGATTGTATTCTGCAGGTAAATAGTGTAGAATTCCAAATACTTTCTCGCTTAACTTAATAAGAAGTAGTGCGCCGGAAAACGTCCATTTTACGACAGTAAACATCTTATTGCCGGACCCTGCTAGGAAAAAATGGAAAAAGCTTGTTCTTTATACGTAGCAAATTAATTCTTAAAAGTCCTTGACACCGGAAAAATCGATTGATGACAAAATGTCTGCTTGACTGTCTGTGTCTGTCTGTCTCTACGTCTGTCTAAACTGTACGTCTGAAACTAGTGCTACGACAACACATACTTTATCGCATTACTTTTAAATTTGCAATTTTCGATAATTCAGAGAATTCAATGAAAATGAACCCTGGGGCATTATTTTACGCATCCCTTGTACGTGAGAAAATTTGAAAAAATGTGTATTGTTTTTGATAAAATGGTATTTATTATAAATTGCATTAAGTTCAAGCAGAAATTACGGGAAAAGACTAGTTTTTTCAAAACATTGTCCTTGGCGTATTTTTAAAGAGCCGATTTTTTGGAACAGAGATATTTTAAACCAAAAATATGTATCTTTAAATTTGTATTTTTAACATCCTTTAATAAAAATTCAGCGGTTTTTGAGAAAATAATTGTAAAAGTCAATTTGAAAATTGTCTATATTTCACACAAAAGTACGCAAAAACTACTCATAATTTCGAAAAATTACAAATAAATCATTTCAAGATTTGTCTTTAAAGAACAGATTTCATCCAGAAAAAATCTCTATCTTCAATGTGGTTGTAGGAAGCCGCCGAAAAGAATTTGAACTTCTGAAATTTGCGAAAAAATCACGGATTTGAACGAAAATGAGATTTAAACAAGTTTCTTAAGCGTATTGTAATATGCCCACAAACTGCTCACAATTATTGGGCGTTTCGTCGTAACCCGTTTCCGAATTTATGTTAACATGGGCGCCAGGAAAAAGGTTACGATAATATTTTTAGCTATTATTGCTTCAAAGAAAACTAAATATTGTCCCGCTAGCTGGGTCGATAGGTTGCGTCTGAAATAACCGCTATTACCTATTGATAGCCGATTACTCGATCTGCCATCCATACAGGATGGCGAGGAATCTGAAGACAAATATTTTATCTAGCTACTTATTAGCTCGAATTGGCCAATGAAAATCGTTTTTTTTCCTTTCAAAAAGAAACTTAGGATTTATTGCTTATTGTAACTTATGATTTATTGTCCTTTGGTTATTACCCTGTTCCAACCTTTATACTGCACTATACGTCGCGCGCTCTTGATCGACGCCGCCACGAAGGACCATCTCTTCTCCCCGGTGATGCGAATTCCAGAATCGAAGTACCGCGTTCTTCTCCCCTGTTCTTCCACGCGAACGTTGTCGAGCTACTGATCCGCACTACTTCAAATGTTAGTAGTTCTAGTTCGATTAAACTTGCAAAAATAATACTTCTAATTATACTTCTAACACACTGTAAATTATTCGGAGTCCGTCGTTCCTCAATCTCATGAAAAATTCCAAGTTCCAATTACACAAATTATCTATCCGCGAGCGACCCGTACAGCGTCACCACATATGACAGAATGTGAATTCTTTTATCACTGCTCAGCCCTCCAAACCTCGGATTCCCCCTTTCTACTGTTTTCTTCTCAAAAAATCAGACATACTTCCGCAGTAGTAGACTATCGTTGCTCTCTCCAACCAATCCCCAAATCGTTTTTAAATCTGACTAGCCACGCCGTCACTTTCAATGCTAGATGAATATTTATTTATCTTGACAACTACTTGGGCGCCGTTGCTAAGGCGCCATATTCCTATTTAATTAACCTAGCATTTCCTCCCATTTACGACAAATAACATTTAATAAAATTACTCACATATTGGTATGTCACAGTATTTTACGCTATCCGAGGGCAAAGTTTAATAAAAAAATTTGGTGCGAGTTTTGAGAAACTTTTGGAAATGTTGTTGAGGCTTAATGTAAAGTACTACCAAAAATCAAAATATCCGTTTCAAACTCAGAAGGTATTGAGATTATTTATATCGAAGGGGGAGAAAATCAGCTGAATGGTTTAAGCTGTATCTTTGACCATAAAAGGAAACGACGTTTTGTCGCCAATCAATTTTTCGGTATCAAGGACTCCTAAAATATGGATTATGGCTATACAACGAGTTTTAGGAAGTAATTTACTATATATAGGTACAAGATCTATCGACTTTTTCGTTATCAGAGCCCGGCAATAAGAATTTGTATGAGGAAAAATATTCCGTTTCCCAGCGCATGTTTACAATACTTTTTTTAACGAAGTAACGGCGAGAAAGTAAAAACACGAAGCCTTTGAAATTTTAAATTCGCGACCATTGGATATTTCACAGCATCTGAAGTAATAAAATTAATCATATTTTAAAAAATGAATATATTTTGAGGATTATGGGATATAATGAACTTCTAATATAGCGAAGCAAAAAAGGTGATTCTCCAGAGGTTCACTTTAATCGGAGACAGCCGAATACGTTCAGTGATTGAAGTTCCTTATATCAATAGAGATACTGGAAAAGACTTACAAGTGTGTTGAGGAACTTTTCAGAGCAGGTAGTGCTGCTGGTTGGTATTGACATGAACCATGTCATCTCCATGAGAAATTGAATGAAATTTTAATTAAGCGAGAAGATAATTATTAATTAAATAAATATTTCTATAAAATAATGTTTGAAAAGAAGAATGAATGGTTATAGAGATTAGGAAAAAGTGATAAATTGACAAAGGAACGATGATGCGTGAAAGGTACGAAAATGAAACGAATTATAGCTCGAACTATGTCGGAAAGATGGACAGCGGACGATCGAAAGAAAAGCATTGTAGTGCGAGGCAACGAGGAGATCGGAGGAAATCGCCATAGGAGTCGATTAGGGTAGACAGGGTAGAAAGTCGTCATAGGGGATGGTCACGCGTCGCCATAAATCAGCATCTGTTGAAACGTTGCATTTGATGTCTTGAGTAATTTTTCCTGATGGAAGCGATGAAGAGAATCGAAAGTCGGAATATTAATCAGAAATTCGCTCTTGCAAGAAAAGAGAAAAGAAATAAACTTTCGTGTGTGTGATAAAATAAATGGAGCTACGTGGTAGATCTGAGGAAAAAAGTGTTCGTGATGTACATTCGTCGTTCGATCATGATGTGTAATATTCAAAAAGGGAAGTGAAACTTTACAGAGAAAATACATTCTAAATGTATTCAAGACAATCTACTTATGGAATAAAATTTAATTTAATTTAATTAGAACTAATTAGTAAATTGCTATTAAATAAAATTGAAACTAGGCAAAGCTGTACAGATATGAGCACGAACTAAATGAACGGGTGTTGTATGTTATACAGTGTGAATGTGATGTTCTATTTTCATGGTAATAATAATAGTAAATATGTATGTGTGTTTACGTCAGCTTAAAAGATGTCGAATGTGACTTTGCCTTGAAGTAGACAAAATATACACAAAAAAACGTGATGCATTGTTGCGCTACATTTTTTTGCTTGAATGATGGTGTTATTATTTTAGTAATAATAAACATATGTTATCATTGACCCCAAATTCTCCGAATAAGGATTTAATCAGTCCAGAACTCGTAAGGAGCGGTACATTTTCGGGCTCACTCTTTTAATCATGTTAGAAAAATAAAATCCTGAGATTTCTTAGCATTTGATTACGTGTTTAATAAGATTTTTAATTAAGAAAAAAGAAAGGAGCTAGCTAATGAAAATAGCAACTAGAACAAATAGAAGGGAGACGAATGAAGGCCATATTTTTCAGTATGGAATGAATGACAAAATTGTTCAATAGTTACTTTTGATATTTTGTTTTTACTTTAGTAAAACCTTCAATCAGCAGAAGTAAGTAACACAATTTATTAACATATTATTCAATTATTTATACGATATTTTTGTTCATTAGACTAATTAATATGTGGCTTCGATTTATTTTCCCCTTTGTTTCAGAACACTACTGTGCCCTTTGCTCTGAAGATAGCGAACAATGGAAGTGATCGCGAAAATCAAAGTTTATCCACTCTGAATCACGTAACTATTGTTTTTTCCTATTCTATGTTTACGTAGCTCAGCAAATGTACCAAAACACTGGCTAGATGTACCAGAAAGGGTGTCATTGAAGACGTCTTGGATAGTGGAGTTACAGATTGGGTTAAAAAACTAAATAAAGTATTTCTAGATGATTTCCAAGACTGAACCATTTAAGTTACGAAATGTAGTCAATGACTTTACTATAACACTCAATTTAATTTGTAACAACACACATCAATTTGAAACGAAATGAAAGATATTAATACGAAACAAAATTTTCCATGTGTAGTTTCTCAATGTGTCAATAGACAAGTAATACTATTAAGTTTGACTAAGAAATACAATCCTGGGATACATTCCTGAAATTATAAAGAATATATGATAAAGTATTTCTTCAAAGTAGTTTTTTTGCTACTTTAAAACAGTGCATTTATTTAATTTATTTATACAAGAAAAAATTAATCAGCATATGTGAGATTAAGGAGGAGAATAGACATTCATTACACAAAAGGTTCAATCTCAGCATTTGGTCTCTAGAACAAGGAAAGCTAAAAAATCTGTCAAGTTGGAGTTTAAATAACTCAAGCCACTGTAAACTATGAACAGAGGAATCACACACGAAAGTCAAACGAAATATATGGCCTATTACTTTTATAAGAGAGATATAGATAGTAAAAAGCTCATATATCGTCTTTTAATTTGCGTGTCAACGTACTGCTTAGCAATTAATGACTAGGAAATGGTCTATCGTGTGAGGGGGAAATACTCATTCATTTTTTTCATTGAGAGCTAAGAATAAGCTGCATTTTGGGTACCGAAAATAATTGGAGGTTACACTATCACTTATATCGGTATTATTTGCATGGTGCGTCCATTTAAGAAGTGAACAACCCTAACAAGGTATTTACAGCTTAACGCTTGCTTACGCCACCAAACTGTTTTTATTTTATTTGGTGGCAGAGCAGGCATGTACAAAGATAATTTTAAACCCAACTTTGGAAAATGTTTTCTTTAATTTACTTTTTGAGAAATTATAATTTATTTCTGCCAGCTAAAACTTTGCATACGAAACATACAGAAACACAACCATAACTGAAAATAAAAATCAAAGACAGATTGAAGATGACACGACAGACCAATCTCCTGTAAGGCCATAAACATCGAAGCAGGATTCGCCAAAAAGCGTCTCAGTTACAAGAAGGAGGAAAAGAGCACATACTAGGGGCAGAAAAATATGCATGTTTTCAGCGAAGCACTTTATTATTTTTAATAAGAATGGAATTATATAATGTTGAATTGAATAACAAAGTGAATGCAGAAATCATGATTCGCTTCTCGACATCGATGTGCCAATATGTCTGACACAGAAAATTCCGAATTGAAAATAACGAAATTAAATTTAATAATCATGAAGTAAGGAAATTAATATATTTAGACATTAAAAAGACCTAAAGCAAAAATCCTCAAACTTACAAAAAATTGTTTTTCACAATTTTTCAATTTCCCGTTCACAATTGCCCGAATTTTATCTTGGAAAATATTCATCCTGAAATGTGACGCCCTCTGACGATTCTTGCTCCAATATTTGTAGACTTACATTCTGTCTTACACACCTCAGTGTGAAATGGCGGGCACTTGGCGGAATCTGGTGAGTGTTTGTATGCATACCGTGTGCAAGGTCAGACGTGTTTATGACACCTCTTAGCGCAAGTCACCAACCTCTTGGGCCAATGAATCATTGACGAAAACGGATTCTCTTGATCCCTTCTACCTGTTCTCCGAGCAATTTTTCTGAAACATAACGTAAAATGAGTCTCATATTTTCTGACCATTTAAAATTTCCTTTCATTCAGGTACAATTACTATTGTGTTCACCCTGGGACCTTTTGATTATATTGTTGGGATATGCGCTCTGTTTAATTCTACTGCTGGAATATTAATACTTATAATTAAGTTGCCGAACATTCGTTACCTGTAGATCGGTAAACGAAGTTTATAGTTGAACTTATCTTGGTGCATTGATTGACAGGTTTGTGAACTGTAAACTTAGAAATAGCGTCGCCAGAACTACTTTAGACAAAAATCTTGGCGAATATTTTTTTTTTACTATCATTTCTTAGTGATGGTCAACTTGGTATAATGAAGGTCTATGAGTTGTCAGATTATTAGAAAAAATGCTGAGATCTTGAAACTTCGAAAAATTAAGAACCCAGTCTGACTTGAATTTTCATTTTCAGATACATGTAACCAGTACCCTTTTTTTCAAAATGGTGGACTCTGAGGCATATATAGGAATGGAATATATGCAAGGAGGCGATCTTAGTTATTTTATTAAACAAGGACCACCACATCTTACTGAACATCAGATCAAAGTTTTATTTTATCAAATAGCACATGGTGTTTCATATCTCCATGACAATGGCGTGTGCCACAGAGACCTGAAGGTAGGTAACTACGACCAATTATTAAATACTATTTAAAAATATTCATTTTCGACAAAAATATTGACACACAAGTACCATTTTACTTTCTCTTATATGCAATGTGGAGAAAGTTACGTAATGACAAATGCGCTGACGAAAATTTGACAAAATACACGATTGGGGGTCCGTATTTCTTTGACCATCTAAGCATCCTGTGAGGTTCTAAAAATATAGATAAGTGAATTGTGTGTGTACGTGATTAGTAAAGATTAAGTGCAATTTGATGCAACATAATGTCGCTTCTCTCATTTTTCGAGGGCGAAGGAAAAAAATATTGTTTCCCCATACCATGTGAAAACAATCCTTTTTGTTGTATTGTGTACGATAGCTGGAGTAACTCCAACTTTTTGCTTTCACGTATACATACGTATATAAGGAGTAATGTAGTACGTAATATAGAGAAAGATATGTAATGCTACGGAAAATCGATTTCGCGATTTCAACGGAAATACACGTTTTGGGGTCCCCTGATACCGAAAAAGTGTTTTTTTTTTTCAAAACGTCTGACCGTCCGCCCGTCTGTGAACACTACTAGCGCCTAAACCACACGTACGATCTTTTCCAAATGGAAGAATCCCTTGTTGATCTGGCTCTAGTTGACGCTTGGAAATTCTGAGAAACATTCTTTAAAATTTTGAGGGACTTTACATTAAGTCCCCCAGACATTTACAAAAATTTTCTCAAAAACGACTACAAATTTTTTCTTCAAATTTCTTGTCAGAAATACATTTATAAAGGTAAGTAAAATACAATAAAATACATTTACAAAGGTGGCATAGGTCCGATTTCCACGGTTAACTCTAAATTTTCGAAAATTGCAAAAGTTTGGATATTTTTCGGCGTCTTCCTACATCTACAAAATTGAAGACAGAGGTTTTTCCTTCAAATGAAATTTGTTGTGCATAAATAGTTCTTTCAATATGACCCTGTACATTGTTTCGGAAATTTTAATAGTTTTCGTGCAATAGTGCATGAAATATTTGCAATTTTAAACAATTACAAAAACAAGTTCTCAAAAACACTCCAAATTCTTTATTTAAATGTTTGGTAGGGTTAGTGACAAACAAACTCTATACGATGACATAAATGGCATATTGCTCTATTCTTTTGTTTTTCCAAAACATTTTAATATGATTTTTTTGACTTGTCTCGGTAATATTTACATTAAAGACAATTTCTTCACATTATTATATTTATGAGTACATGTGTTTTAAATTATGTCAAATAAAGTTTCTCGAAAACTCAACAGTTTTCTGTTCCAATGAGCTCAAAATTCCGCATTTTCAGAAACTCTCAAACGCCGTTTTCTAAAAAATGGCTCCAAATTTGTTCTTAAATTTTTTCTAATAGATAGTGCAATGTGCGCTGTTTAATATGACGTTTACTTAATTTTGGTGTATTCATTTGTTTTTTCAAAAATTATACAAAGGCAATTTTTTGAAAGATCTCTCTCTCTCTCCGTTAATATGGCAATTTTCATTGTATTTCATGATTTGTATGCATTATTACAATTGTGAGTGATTTCAAGTAATTTGAAGCACATCCACTCACAAATGTAATAATGGATACAAATAGATTGAAATGTCAATATTAACGGCTTAAGAAGTATTTAAAAAAAAGTAGATTTGTGTAATTTTTGTAAAAACAAATATCCCAAAATGAACTTTACGTCATATAAAACAGTGCAATTAGCGCTATCTATTAGAAAAATTGCTATCTGAAGAAAAGATTTGGAGCCGTTTATGAGAAAATGGCTAATTTTTATAGAAAACTTGTTTTCGAGAAACGTTATTTGACATTATTTAAATCAAATATACTCATAAATACAATAACGTGAAGAAATCGCCTCTAATGTAAATATTACAGACGTGACAGGTCAAAAAATTATATTTTTGTAATTTTTGAAAAAAACAAATGAATAGAGAAAAATTGCGTTTATATCATCAGATAGGGTGCATTTGGTACTAACTCTTCGAAAAATTTAAAGAAAAAATGTAAGCCATTTTTGATAAAATCTGGTTTTTGTATTGTTTTTAAAATTGTAAACACTTCAGGCTCTATTGTAGGAAAATTACTAGGGTTTTGGAAAGAATGTACACAACCTTTATGATTCAACTATTTATGGACAACAAATTTCGTTTGAAGGAAAAATCTGTCTTCAATTGTATAGTTCTAGGAAGACGCCGGAAAAAATTCAAACTTTTGCAATTTATGAAAATTCAGAGTTAACCGCGAAATTCGGTCTGATACCACCTTTATAAGGACATCGTATTCTATTCTTGCAAGAAATTTAAAGAAAAGATTTGAAGCCGTTTTTGAGAAAATTTTGGAAATATTCGGGGGGTTTCATGTAAAGTACCCCCAAATATTAAAAAAAGTTTTTCAAAATCTCAAAGCTTCAACTAGAGCCCCATCGTCAAGGGTTTCTTTGAATTTTGAAAAGATTGTACATATGATTTAGTCGTTAGCAGTGTTCGCAAACGGACGAACGGACAGACAGACGAGCGGACGGACGTTTAAAAAAAAACACTTTTTCGGTATCATATAACTCCTGTATATACGTATGTATACGAGAAAGTAACTAGAGGTGCTACAGAATGGCACATACTTTCTCGTAGTAAAGTTTTCTTATTGCCTTGCTGTGGACTGGTACTGTACAGTCTTACCCCCACTTCTTGCCTGCTGCCATCTATCGCCACCCCAATTACATTTTTTTAAAAAAAAATTCCTCATCTTTTGGATTTCCAAATGACAGAAACCAAATATTAATGTAAGAATATTAGAGAAGGCTAAAACCTCGCCCTAAATAGCAATTTTCATTGAAACATTTGGACCCATTTTTAAGCAAATGGCGATTAAGCATTACTGTAATAGCGAAATTTGAATTTTTGTTCGCAGAAATCTATTGTGGTTTCGAAAAACTTCATTTGAAGTCATTTGAAGTACTTCCATTTGCAAATGCAATAATGTATACAAATCCATTAAAATGTGCATCGGCGTGAGGGTTATTGAAAAAAAATTACATTTGTGTAATTTTCTAAAAAACAGAAGAGTACACCGAAATTAATTTTACGTCATTATAAAAGTTGCCATTACTACTATCATTTGAAAAAGTTTGAAGAAAACATTTGGAGTCATTTTTGAGAAAATGGCGTTTGAGCGTTTCTGAAAATTCGCTCATTTTTACAGAAAACTATTATGATTTTGAGAAACTTTAATTGACCTTACTGAAAGAAAATGTCATAAATATATTACTGTGAAGAAATCGCCTTTAAAATAAGTAGTATCGTCGAGAGAAACAAGTCAAAAAAATTACAATTTTGTAATTTTTTTAAAAAAGAAAAGAATAGAGCAATGTGGTGTTTATGTCATGGTATGGGGTTCGTTTGGCACAAAACGTACCAAAAATTTAAAGAAAAATTTGGAGCCGTTGTTGACAACATTTGCTTTTTGTAATTTTTAAAAATTGCAAATATTCCACGAAGACTATCAAAATTTTCAAACAATCTACATGACCTTTGTGAAAGAACTATTTATGAAAAACAATTTTCATGTGAAGGAATAATCTGTCTTCAATTTTGTAGTTGTAGCAAGCCACCGAATAAAATTCAAACTTTTGCAATTTTCGACAATTTAGAGTTAACCGTGGAAATCGGACCTATGCCACCTTTATAAGCGTAATTTACTTTATTCTTGCAAGAAATTTAAAGAAAATATTTGAAGCAGTTTTTGAGAAACTTTTGAAAATGTACTGTAAAGTACCCCCTAATTTTAAAGAATATTTTTTAAAGTTTCAAAGCTTCAACTAGAGCCAGATGGACTGTTTTTCTTTTTTTAATTTGGAAAAGATCGTACGTGTGTTTTGGGCGCTAGTAGTGTTCACAGACGGACGGACTGATGGATGGACTAGCGGACACACACGGGCAGACGGACAGACCGATGAACAGACAAACGGACGGACAGACAGACGTGAAAAAAACTACTTTTTCGGAATCAGGGGACCCCAAAACGTGTATTACCGTTGAAATTTCGGAATTCATTTTCCGCAACATTACATAAATTTCTCTATATTACGTATATTACTCCGTATATACGTATGTATACGAGAAAGTAAAAAGATGCCGTGGCCAAAAAAGAAGGGAAACTAATAGTATTAGAAGGTCTGTGTTATTCGCAAGAACCACTAGTATCTCAATTAATTTACTTATCTTATATATTTTCTATAACATATTGCCATAAAACGTACATGATACTGAATGTTTTATTCAAAATATAAAATTTTGAACGGCATTACTGACGTATTTCAAGTTTTATTTACAGTTACATTTTCCTAGAGACTGTATATTTCAATTTTGAAACATACAATCTCATTCTAGGGTTAGTAGATATAAAATCGGGGGAGGGGTGACTTTTTCAATAGCACACCTTGCATTTTGAAATAAACTGAATATATTGATGATTTATCCCAACGTAATCCGTTCCGAATTTGTTTAAATGAGCGCCAGGAAAAGATTACGCTAATACTATTATACACGTCAACC
This sequence comes from Teleogryllus oceanicus, assembly GCA_964035755.1. NCBI lineage: Eukaryota > Metazoa > Arthropoda > Insecta > Orthoptera > Gryllidae > Teleogryllus > Teleogryllus oceanicus. The sequence continues at coordinate 165,425,745 of CAXIVR010000002.1, read as the reverse complement.
TTCAACTCTAATTATAATAAATTAGTTTCCGGCTACCTGGGTCGATGGGTTTCATAGAAATAATCACTATTGTATGCTAATAGATGATTGTCCGATCTGCCATCTATACAGAGCGGTCGAGGAACCTGAAAAGCAATATATTTCTATCTTGCTACTTCATTGCTAGAATTGGCTCAATGAGAATCATGTATTCATTTCACAAAACATGGAAATTTATTAAACAATTTACGTATTTTATAATTTTACCCAATATGAAACAAAAACCTTGGTCATGACCGGTTCCAACCTTATAATGTCGTATTCCTCTTCGCGCGCTTTTGGACCATCTTTATTCATCTCCGACGTCGCCGTCCTCCGGTCCAGATACCATCTTCTCTCTTCTTTTCTCGGAAGCACACTTCAATCACCGTTCATCAGATCAATAAACTATCTGCTGCTAGCGTTCCAGTCCAATTACTGATTACTTCGCCTAAGCCCTCAATGTCCTTCTAACTCGTTCACTTGAAATATTTTTAAGTTTTACTGTCACACTTAGTATTCAAATTCGATGTTCTATCAATATCTATTCCCTAGTAGATGCTTACAAGTCCCCAAAAAACTCCTAACATTAATTGGAGCACGATCCGTTCAAGGCCACGGCATCAGTCAGAATGAATGCCTCTCGTATTCTTTCAGCCCTGCAAAGCTCGGTCCATTTTTTCAATTGTTTATTTGCAGATAACACTCGATGTACTTTCGTACCTAGCCAATCCCTAAATTTCTTGCAAAACGAACTAGCCGTTTTCACGACTGTCACTGCTTTTTCGGCCAATCCCTGAATTCTATACAAAATGAACTAGCCGTCTCCGCGATTGTCATTGCATGAAGATGTTGACCTTGACGACGGCTCGCTTACCGTTGCTATGCTAGCATATTCACATATGTTTATCCCCTATAATTTACGCCATTTATAATAAATATTGTACCATATTCAGTCACATATTGGTATGTCACAATTTTGAACATTTTTTAAAGCAATTTAATGTATTTGCGCAAATCAACAGTCTAACATGTAAAATAAACTTTTCATTTGTTCTATTAATTTGAGTTAACATTTTTGGGCGGACTAAAAATGAAGAAGAAACGACGAACTATGATCTTCACAGGATCTATTACCATTAGATTATTTTAATTCTCGCATTGCCAAGTGGGAGACCTAAGGTCGCCCAGTTCTCTTTTCCCCCCCTTACAATTAACGTAAAAAAAGGTAGAATTTTTTCTCTCGTGTATTCATTTATTTAAAATATTTTAACACACTTTTTATGGTAATACTGTTTTTGAATTACATAGGAATGGCTTTAGGAGGACTCAAGTTATCTCTCTTTTCTCTTTCTCGTTGATGATATTTTGACTTCACATTCATATTTCTGGTATATTTGACAATTCTTTCATGACTAATAAGTCACTGTTGTCAGAGTAACTTGTCAGTACTGGTAGCTTGCGATTGTCATTTGTTTACTCTCCAGGCAGCGTTTTACATTATTGTCAGATGTGTTGCGAGAATTATAAGAAATTGACTTTACAACTGCTATGAATGACATATTAAACGATGGATTTCAGAGGTAGACATTTATTTTACATATATTCTAAAAGTTCTCTATATGTGAGTTCAAGTGATCTTGTATTAATAATAATGTGAAATTGCAAATATTTAACAAAATAGTTATTCCAAAGATGATAACGTGATTGAGATGATTAAACAAAAAACCACAGTATTGTTAGATGATAAACAATAAACGCAATAAAGAAAATACTATTCTAAACTCAATATAACAGCGTTTTTGTAACAATTCTTGATGGGGTTACTTGGGTTCCCTAAAGGGGCCGGCTATATTTCAATATCACACTTGGACATGCGAAGGTTAAAAAAAGAAAACATTGAGTTTGATTGACATGCACTTAAGTTTCATTGTAGTTTGGTAAGTGTAAAAAGTAAGTATGAAAAAGGACTTTAAAGCTCAAATGAGTAATACATTGTATTTTCAGCCCGCCAATATCCTGTTAAGTCGTAGAGATCCACATTCTCTTGCAAAAGTGACAGATTTTGGCATTTCTGAATCTGAAATTATCAATAGTGTTATGACATCGGAATGTGGAACAGGACCTTTTATGGCTCCTGAGATGAAAAGAGAAAATAATTATGAAAAGAATGTTGACATCTGGAGCATGGGGGTGATGTTGTATATGAGGTGAGTAATTTTTGACAATTGTCTCATAAAAGTAAGTCTCATTTATTTATTTATTTATTTATTTTACGTCAAAAAAAACAGTTAAAAACTGCGTATGACGTGCTATGGGGAAAAGTGAATTGTGTGCACATTTTCAAAATTCTGTGATCCCTACACTAAGTCATATACTACTTAAATTTTGAAATTTGAAAGGGAGAAAAAAACAAAAAACTCCCATGTAGTAAAATCTATTTTCAAAAATAAATAAGCAATAAATTTTGAATTTTGAAAGGGAGAAAAAGAACAAAAACTCCCATGTAATAAAATATATTTTCAAAGATAAATAAGCAATAAATTTTGAATTTTGAAAGGGAGAAAAAAAAACAATCAAAAAAAACCTCCCATGTAATAAAATCTATTTTCAAAGATAAATAAGCAATAAATTTTGAATTTTGAAAGGGAGAAAAAAACAAAAAACTCCCATGTAGTAAAATCTATTTTCAAAAATAAATAAGCAATAAATTTTAATTTAAATGAATTTTGAAAGGGAGAAAAAGAACAAAAAAGTATTTCCACTGAATTCTAGAAGACGTGCACAGGAAATGAAGTTACATTTATGTCCAGAAGCAAAACAAGGGCCATCTCAGCATTTGCTCAATGGATCAGGAAACTGGACGAAAACCTGATCGAGATGGGGGTCATTGACCCGGAAGCTGTAGTACAATAGTTGTTACAGGTTGTTTATACTCATTTACACAGTTCAAATGGTAAATAAAGCATTATGTATCATTGTTAAAATTTATGTTACTTTTCTTGTGATGCTCAGTATAGTCTCTAATTGTATAGAAACAGTCTCGATCGTATAATTGTATAGAAACAGTTTCGATCGAAACTATTCATAGTGGTGATCACAACTGAAGATGGAGTTAGATACATGAGTGAACGACGTGAATAGGCAGTTAGTGTGCTTGGGATTGGTTTGGAAATTACTCATAGCTAACTGATTCAATTGTGAGAGGCAGATACATACGAAGGTTTCCTGCATTCCCGAAACAAACTAGCGGTGCTACAACAGCACGTACTTCCTCGCAATATTGTTAATGGCAATAAAATATTATAATATGACAATTTCTGTCTTACATTTCAATACTTGAAAAATTGGTAAAAAAACGAAGCGTGAAAAATACTTATATTTTTTAAATTCAAACGCTTAAACGAAAATAACTTTCTGCCATCGAATCCAGTGTATTCACATTCTACATAAATGTACCAACGATGAACGATGCATATTTTAGGCGTAAATAAAATTATTAGTTTATATAATGCGAAAGAAAAGGCAGCAGTCATTCTCGTCTTCTGTTATCAGCGAGACGTTACAACAATGGGTTAAAGAAACAATGATAATTCATATGAGATACACATTTTACCAAATAGCATTGTTGATACCGCTAGCAAGAAAATGAAAAGAGAAAAGAATGTTACAATGAAACATAATATTTTTATATACATCCAAATTACTCGTTTTTTTACATGCATTACTTTTATTCCCACATCTAATTACGCAAAGCGAAATCATCTATTCGTTTTCACATTTAACTCCATTAAAGCACGCAATTTAAAATAGGTTGTAAATAATTTCTGAAAGATTAATTTTAAAACAAAAGCCTGAAGGAGAAACGAATAAAGAAATATGAAATAATATACAAATTCTATCTTACGTAGCATCCAACTGCGTAGCATGACTATTCACGTTCACGTAGTAAATTGGGAGAGGGCGATTATGTTCGTTGCTAAATTATATAAAAATACTCATATTTTCAAAAGAATTAACATGACCTTATTTGAAGATATGATTTTAACGAACACATTTCATTAAGAAAAAAATTGGACCTCCACAATTGTGGTTGTAGGAAGACGCCGAACAATTTTGACTTTTTTCAATTTTCAGAAAATCAGGGTTTTCAATCACACCATTCTCGTGAACGTCCTTCAGACTATCCACCGACGAAATTTCATCAAAAACGACGGGGAGATTTTTGAGAAAAAATTGTTTAAACAAAAATTAAAAATTGCCTACATTTCACACAAAATTACGCGAAAAATACTCAAATTTTCAAAAAATTGTATATGACCTTATTTCAAAATCTATCTCTAAGATACAGATTTTATTGAAGGAAAAAATCTCTATCTTTAATGTTTTAATTGTAGGAAGTCGCCGACTTTTTTGAATATTTGCTATTTCGAAAAATCGGAGATTTCAACGAAAATGAGATCTGTTCCATTTTCTTAAACGTCGTTCAGACTGTACAACAACAAAATTTAATAAAAATAACGATGGAGTCATTTTTTTGAAAATTTTGCAAACGTCGAAGGGAGTTCATGTAAAGTACCACCGAAAATTAAAATATCGGTTTCAAATTCAAGTGGTAATGACATCAATCAGATCGATTGGGGATTATAAATTTTGGAAAAAATTCGGCTGAACGGTTCAGCCGCTAGCGTTGTTCACACACGGACAGACGGTTTGCCGTTAATCGATTTTTCGGAATCAAGGACCCACAAAACATGCATTCTGGCTACGCCACGTGTTCGAGATTTTTTTTTTCTAAATTTAGCATATGGATTTATTAACTTTTTTGGTACCAGGGCCATGTAATAAGAATTTTTATGCCAAAAATGTACGGTTTTTGGCGCAGCATTACATAACCCTTGGAAGCGGTAGCGAGAAAGTAATTGGTGGTGCTACAGAATGCCACATACCTTCTCGTACTAGTTAGTTTCCTAATCTGTTTCGTCTGGTTTTCAGTTTTGTACCCATCTCTCCTCCCGGCTGGTTCCTATCGGTATCAAAAATAATTTGTCGCAATTTATTAATTTTGCGGTTCCCTAGTTGCAAAATATAACTTGTGGTGCTACAACGGAAAATTTTTTTGCACTTGATTTATAACTCATGTAATTTTAGAAAATTAGAGAGTTCAACAAAAATGGATCGTTTTTTAAGTGTTCTTTGTTCTAAGGAAAACATTAAAAGAAAAGTTTGGAGGGGGTTTTGAGAACAAAAATTTAAATTCGCCTTTACTTCAAGTATTACTTCAAGTACTTTGAAGCAGTACGTAATTACTATAGTCTAACTACAGACGATGCAAAAATGATGAACGCAAAATATATCTGTGAAATTTCAATGAATCTACTCAACTACTTACTTACGTAGCGATTTGATATATGATCAACAGGAGTAATGGTAAAATGATTCCAACGGATTTACATGAAAAAATCACTACGTACGTAATATACTACGATGACACTTAAACCAGAATATGAATATGTGTTATGACAGACACACTTAAATAAAAAGTAAAAATGCTTGACTTCAAGCAATATAATCCGCTTGGATATCATCACGGCTGCTACCTGTATTTTCTCTCAGAAGTTGGGCACTTGTAAAATACCAAATTCTAATACGCAAAATTATTTTGCGACAATTAAGCCATTTTTCAGTTTTTGCACAGCACTGTTTCGTTGAAGGGGGCCATATTTGTAGTTCATGTTCATGTTATTTCAGTCTGACTGGTTCGTACGTTACCGAAACTTCTCTAAGATGTTCTCTGTCTAAACTTCCATCCGAATTACAAAATGTGACAAGGCTTCTCGAGAGTATGCTGGAAATTTCACCTTCTCAGCGTGCTAATATAGCAAGCGTTTTAAAGAGCGATTGGCTCCAGGTACGTAGCAAAAGAAAAAACATTTATTATTAATAGTGTCAGAGCTTGGTTCCTTGGAACACCCCTGGCTACGAATTTTGCATGTCTTTGCTAGAAATGAGGTCTTTACCATACACACAATGAGTAAGTTTATTCAATTCCATTATAGCTTCTATATGCGTTCATAAAGGTCACAATTTTCTCTTATTGAATTTATCACCGAATTGTTTCTTTTCACAACACACTGAAGAAAGCAGCAACGCAACTTTGATCAAGTTATTTATTCAGTATATCAGTGATAAATCAATCAATGTAAAGGATTGACAGTATCAGGGGGTTCCAAAGTATACACCAAATTGTACGTGCTTAGGTTCCTTTCACTGCAGATATTTTATTATATTGTGGCGAACATTATATTAAACTATGATTGTGATGTTTTTTAAAATAATTTCATTTTCATCTTTCAGGACCCGATAATGAAGAAAGAAGTGGACAGTATAACGCACAAATATGGGCATACACCAAATCCAAACTTAGTAGAGACTCTTAAAACAATTTTGGCCTAATATGAAGTTGCATTGCAGTTAAATAATACTAGTAGTTAAATAATATTAAAAGAAGGTATTGGTTTGGTTTCGTATCGTATAATACATTTAAACTACCATAAAACTGGAAAGAAGTTGTGAAGAACTGGAGTATACTATTATTTTACTTAAAAAATTAACTGTCTACTCACCCGTCAATTGTTGGGTGAATTGCACAAAAATGTTTTAGTATATATAGATTTTTTTGTATACAGAGTAAACTGCATAATTTGACCACAACAACGGCTTAAGGTAACAACATATGATTTGCGCCTTGTTGCAGATACTGAAACAAATAACATAGTTCGTTTTCTCATGTATAAAATTTGTATTTTTTGAGATACTGACAACACTTGATTTTTAAATAAAAATATATTTTGTTTCACCCTCAAAGCTTAATTTACGCAGTTTACATGAATATTACTAAGTAGATGAATGTAGTCTTGTCGGCGCTTTAAAATGTTTCAAAAATGTTTTATTTGTAAAAAATATCTACTATGCAAATAATAAATAAAAAGAAATCACAAACATAGTTGTCTGTTTTTTTTACCTTCGAAAGTAGTAACTTAAAAATAATCTATTAAGAAATACAATTAGGTAACAAAAAATGTATGGGCCCCACTTTCCTTGTCGGATGTCCTTTCGGGACTCTGCCACTACTCACCCCAGATACGGTGTCCGCATTTACGCATTTAAGACCAAAATGAACTTTGTTTTATTAAACAGTACCATTACCACTATCCCTTGCAAAAGTTTGAAGAAAACATTTGAAGCCATTTTTGAGAAAATGGCGTTTAAGCGTTTCTGAAAATGCAGAATTTAGATATCATTTTGACAGAAAACTCAAGAGTTTGACTGTTCAGTTTTCGAGAAACTTTATTTGACATTATTTAAAGCATATGTACCCATACATCTAAGAATGTGAAAAAATCACCTTTAGTGTCAATATTATCGACGTGAGAGACAAGTAAAAAACATTTCAATTTGTAAATAAAAAAAGAATAGAACATTACAGCGTTTATGACATCGTAGAGGGTTTGTTTGTCACTAACCCTACCAAAAATTTAAATAAAAAATTTGGAGCCGTGTTTGAGAAAATTGTTTTCTTAAACTGCAAATCTTGCACACATTATTTGCACGAAGACTACTAACATTTTCAAAAACATCTACATGATCTTTATGAAAGAACTATTTATGGACAACAAATTTTATTTGAAAGAAAAATCTGTCTTCAATTTTGTAGTTGAAGGAAAACACCGAAAAAAATTGAAACTTTTGAAATTTTCGAAACTTTAGAGTTAACCGTGAAAATTGGACCTACGACTCGTATTCCACATTTATATGTATACTTTACTCTATTCTTACAAGAAATTTAAAGAAAAATTTGGATGCGTTTTTGAGAAAATTTTGAAAATGTGCAGGGGGCTTTATGTTTCATGTTCCCAAATTTTAAAGAATACTTTTCATAATTTCGAAGCTTCAACTAGAGCCGGATGTACAGGGGTTTCTTCAATTTGGAAAGGTGAGGATGTATGGTTTAGGCGTTAGTAGTGTTCACAGACGGACGGACAGACAGGCGGGCAGACGGGCGTTTTGAAAACAGAAAAAAACAACACTTTTTCGGTATTAGAGGCCCCCAAAACGTGTATTTCCGTTGAAATCTCGAAATCGATTTTCCACAGCATTACATGTTTTTCTCTATACTAAGTATATTACTTCCGTATATACGTATGTATACGAGGAAGTAATAATCTCCTAACACGTGGAGTAGCCAGAATCCTTGTTTTGAGGGTCCTTGATGCCGAAAAACCAATTGAAAGCAAAACGTCCGTCCGTCTGTCTGCCTGTCTGTCCGTCTGTCTATCCGTCCGTCCGTCTGTGAACACTCCTAGCGCCTAAACAATTCGTACGATCTTCTCATAACTGAAGAATCCATTGTTTATCTGGATCAAGTTGAAGTTTTGAAATTTTGGAATGAGTTGTTTCAATTTTGGGGGTACTTAACATTTTCACGAAAACACTCATAAAACAAAATTTCAAACATACTCATATCAAAATTTTCTCAATAACGGCACCAAATTTGTTCTATAAATGTCTTAGAAGAATAGAGTAAAATACACGTATGAAGGTGTCATGGGTTCGATTTTCACGGTTAACTCTTAATTTTCAAAAATTGCAACTCTGAATTTTTTTCAGAGTCTTCCTGCAACTATAAAATTGAAGATAGAGATTTTTCCTTGAAATGAAACTTGTTGTCCATAAGTAGTTCATTTATTAATGTCTTATAAATATTTTTGAAATTTTTAGTATATTTCGATCTCAATTGCGCGCAATAATTGCAATTTTAAAAAATAACAAAAACAAGATTTACTAAATGTACCCTATGCGATGACATAACTTCATGTTACTCTATGTTTTTTTCAAAAATTACAGAAATGTATTTTTTTTACTTGCTTCTATCGTCGTTAAAATTTACATTACATACGCATTTCATTGTTCAATGCGTTTCTTAACACATGAGCTTCAAAGTATCTCTAATGATGGTTTTTTGATATGTCGGTAAGTTGACCATAATCATTGAGTGTAATTGAATAGAATTAAAGAATTTTCTGATGTTTGAACCAATTTTTCTCTAAAACTATGGAAAATGGGAAGAAAACTTATGGGTCGATACGGTGATGGTTCATGGGAAGGTTTACCTGGGTTTAAAAAGATTAGGATCTGTGCTACTTTTCATTGCGCTGGATAATGTCCGTTACGTATGATACTGTTGAAGAGACCAGTGATGAATGCTGTTCCTTTGCGTGCTAATTCTTTTAGCAGTGTTCTGGTGATTAGGTCATAACCGGGAGCCTTACTGCATAACCAAAAATCTGCACACTTGATGAGGTGAGTAGGACAATATGCATAAGGATTCTGCTAGTATTCACAGGTAAAATGACAAAGAAAACTGTGATTATAAGAAGCTTTTGATCAATTGTTATAAATTGAGATATGACTTGAGGAATAGTAGCCGATGACGTAATCAATGATGAAAATTTTTGGCTATTTTGTAACCGTCACGTACCTTCCTCCTGATTGGTAGTACGCCGAATTACTAAAGTAAATCTATCATTTACTTATTTCGTGACGTGTGGTTACACCGTCACGCAAACCTGGGAATACCTCAATTAATGGATAAAATTCCCTATCGGGGGTGGGTTCGTCTTTGCTAAACTAATTATCAAATAACAAGCAAACACAATTTTGTAGTTTTAAATAACAGATAACATGTATTCTAACGAATGAAATTCTCTGTACAATGGAGTTCACATATCCTCCTATGTTCTCACTTTTTGTTAAACTATGGCAGCTAGTTCCCTACCTAAACTGCAGTTTTCACTAAAGCGATAATAACTTTGATCCCCCTTTACAAGAAACAAGTAACAAATAACATATGTACACTTCACAAAAATATCACATATGAGACACACAAATCACAGTTCAAATACTCATCCTGCAAAACAAAACACATACAAACAATACTCAAAATTCTCTAATACCTTTTAACTAATTAATAATGTTACACTTAATATTCACATTTGACATTCGACTTCTACGTAGCCTTTCAGTACGAAATTTTGTTTTATAACGTCTTTTGACTGTCCATGAAGTAATACTTTAAAAGAAATAATTGAACGGCTTTCACTCCTGTTCAAAATTGCACACAGGCAATTTCTCTTAAATGGTTTGAAACAGCATTAAATCAATTACATATGAATTTAGATAAATGATTATGTACAAGAACAACTTTTATCATTAAACACAAGGATTACTCTGATCTGATTCCTCTTACGATTGTAGAAAAGAAATGAATTTACTGGCTAGTAAGACCAATGTTCAATGAAACTTGCCCGATCAACGTCTGTTATTGAGAGAAGCTCACATTGCAACGTTTTAGCTAGTACAATTATAATTCTATCTTAGAAGTTTTTCGGACTGAAATTTAATGAATGTTCTCTCTGTTTTTATGTGACTCACGACCGGCGAATTCCCCAAGCTGGTCACGCGCTGTGTAGTCGGCTGTCGAGCGATGCTCACGCCTCAAGGTCGTCGTTCTTCTGCAACAGTCCGTGCGCTGCCTGTCGCGTAGAAATCGGAATATTTCCGAGCGCCGTCTCCTCGTTGTTCAGCGAAGTTTTACCACAGCTTTCACAGAGGCGATTGTCGCATCAGAATGCGAGTCCGAAACTCCAAGTTATGACTTCGTAATAGCAAAAGTCAAGCTAGTTGTTGGATAAACCATACTTCTAAGAATTCTCAAAATTCTATAATAGGATTTCCAAAATGAAATTCCAAAAATAAAATGAAATAAAATAAAATAAAAGCTGTAACAAAGAAAAAAATGTCCTATGTTATAATAATCCTCCATTTTCTAGCAATGAGAATGCAGCAACCTGGTTTTAGAAATTTATTTCGATCTATTACCACTGTCGTTCTTTCATTCGTTGCATTCTTGTTTAATATTCATTTTAAATTTCATGTAATCTCGTGACATTTCACAGTAAGCAATTCTATGAAAAATGTTCAGGCATTTACCTTTTATTAAAGCTTTTGCATTCCGGTATCTTCGGCGTGTCCCTCGTCGACTGTGTGGTGTACCTGTAGCTTTCCGTTCACCTCGGCGACTCGAACAAGAAAGAAAAACGAGCTCTTCCGACACAAGTTCATGCCGCGTCCGTATTTCCACAAAAGTTTCTGATTGGCTATAGTCTGAGTGCGTTCAGAAATCTTTTTCTGGCTGACGCCATCTCTTCGCCACTATAGAAACTACGTGTAGGGCATGATGTCGGGTATTATCGCTTCTATTTTTTGTTGGTTGTAAATGTAGCCGACGACAAGCGGTTACAATTTAGCATTCCCACAATACGAAAGAACTTGGGAAAGACTAACTTCAATGTTGGGTGTTAGAATATCAAGTAAAATGTACTAAATATATCTTGTAATGTAAATGAAACTTGTCCAGATCAAGAAGCTAGAGAACTACAATTAGAAGAAATGGAAAGAAGTCCATGTTTGTAAGGCATTGAAGGAGGAAAGGACACAGGAGTGGGTAATCAATCTCTATCTTTAATGTAAAGACCGAATTTATTTCACCTGGAAGAGGAATACCAGTAAGAGGTATTTAAAATCATTGTAGAAATAAGTGAAATAAGAGATCAACATTAAAGAATAGGAATGTCTGGGTGTTTTAATTTTGAAAGAAAATAGCGAGAATACCGTGAATAAAGTTATTTAATCTGTAATTCTTGAGAATTTCACTTAACGGTACGTCAATGGTTTCATCGTAAATCAATCTGTGCAAATGTGCAGCTTACAATAAAACTTGGCCAGTTCTTTTATGGGTACTTATTCTATTATTTTCTATTGAGCCGTGTAGAGACTGTGAGACGTGTAGAGACAACGTGATATCGGTAATCGGTTTGTAAGTATGATTGAGTTAATATGAAATAATAATCACGCCCTTGTACGAGATTGAGTTGCAGCAAGCGATAAAATGTAATTCTGTCAGCGTAGTCAAGGCAGGAACATTATAATGACACGGAAATGACGCGTTAATAAAAATTAGTTGCCAACGTTTGAAACCTCTGGGAGATACAATGAAAACGATAGTTCATGGTGCGCTTGACCTAATTTCTTTTAGAATGCATGTTAGTGTAAGTGTGTGTAAGGGGAGAGAGCATAGGACAAGGTAGAGGAATGAAAGATCGCGCGCGGTCCGTGGCCCGTTTGGTAGGGTACTGCTCCGGTATTCGCCAGGTGTTGATCGGAGGAACCACGGACAACTACTGATCAGAGCAGCCGATCGCTAGAATTCTCCTCCAGACAACGACTGAATTCGACGTAGCTGAAAAGCTCGTCGAAAGTCCAAGCAAGTCGAAAATCCTCTCGCCGTCTGGACTCGAACCTAGGACCTCCCGGTCAGAGACGCTGCAGTGACATCAGTTGATGCACTGACCTACCGCTCTCGGTGCGCGAGAGGCTTTGCAGGTCTTTTATGTGGTGTTTTAAGGGAGCTGGGGCAAGCGTGGTGCAAAGCTGAAAAGCTAGCTGCGACGCAAGAAAATAGGAAACTAACTTATAAGTGAAAGTCTGTGCCATTATGAAACGCCACTAGTCCAGCCTCTGCGCATTCAAAAGTGCCGCCCTATACGGTTTTATTCGGGAACTGGCGCTGTCTGTATTTCGGTACTGGGAAAACTTTAGTACGGCTCAAGGCTGATAGATGGAAACAACATCCTTACTAGTTTCTATAGAACTGTTAGAGGACGCAGAATTCAAAGATCTGATTTGGGATTGTTAACGAGAAAAACCGCTCTTACTGCTGACATTTTTGTTTAGTTACAGTTTTTTTACAATGTTTAACTGTGTTTAACAACACAGTTTTTTAACTAAGCATTATTAGACATCAAATCAAATCTGTTTTCGTGGAAATTCTACGTTTTGTCAAATGCGAACATTCTATGCAAATAGCAAAAGGCACATTTCTCTCTTTTTGAAGACTTAAACTAGACAAAAGCACAGATGTTCATACAAAAAATATATATTATAATGCAATTTAAAAACACAGATTTTTTGTTGCTAATCGTTGGTATTTCATCCTGTTGCTTCTAAGATGTTTACTCTTCATTTAGAATCGGGCTGACATACAACATACTCGAACATAGTGGCCCAAGGACCAAACTTGCTGCTGCCAAGTTTTCAGGTTGCCATCATTTTTAAATTAGTATTCATAAATGACAATTCATATGAAATAAATATAATTATATGTGAAATACGAATAATATTAAAAGTGGTTTGTATTTCTGATAATTTTCTGTGATGTTTGTGTGAATGTTTTGGTACGAGAAGCTCTCTCGTTCATCATAAATAACCTTAATGTCTTCTCATTATTATAAGGATTAGGCATAACACATGACAGAATAAAAACTCTTGTCATTTCTTGGGGTAGATTCTGGTGAGATATTGCTTGTTGCTTTATTGCTTGTTTATCGTTATTTATTGTTGAAAATAGATTTTATTACATGGGAGTTTTTTTTCTCCATTTCAAAAAATTTAAAATTTAAGTAGTAGGGATCACAGAATTTTGAAAATGTGCACACAATTCACTTTTCCCCATAGCACGTCATACGCAGTTTCTTAACTGTTTTTTCGACGTAAAATAAAATAAATAAATGGATATTCTTGAAGTACATACAGGTGAACCTGAACCAGAATATCCATGCCATACACTTACATTAAATAAATGCCTAAAGAACCTTATGCTAATTTATATATTCTTAAAATGTATGATTTGATAATGATTTAATATTCGTGTAACGACTTTCATTCTGTCCCGGTTTAAATAATTTTATTTTATATTTTATTTTTGTCTATTTTCTTAAACAAAAAAGAAATTAGGTCAAGTGCACCATGAACTTTCGTTTTCATTGTATCTCTCAGAGATTTGAAACAACGTTGGCAAAGAATTTTGATTAACATGTCATTTTCGTGTCATTATAAAGTTCCTGCCTTGTCTACGCTGACAGAATTACATTTTATCGCTTGCTGCAACTCAATCCCTCGTACAAGGACGTGATTATCATGTCATATTAACTCAATTATATTTACAAACCGATTACTGAAATCACGTTGGTTCAGTCTCTACATGGGTCAATAGAAAATAATAGAATAAGTACCCATAAAAGAACTGACCAAGTTTTATTGTAAGCTGCACATTCGCACTGATTGATTTACGATGAAACCATTGACGTACCGTTAAGTGCAGTTCTCAAGAATTACAGATTAAATAACTTTATTCATGGCTTTCTCACTATTTTTCTTCCAAAATTAAAATATCCAGACATTCCAATTTCATAATGTGGCTCACTTGATTCACATATTTCTCAATTTTTTTCCAAACAAATTCAATCTTTACATTCAAGATCAAGATTAATTACCTACTCATATGTCCTTTCCTACTTCAATGTCTTACAAACAAGGACTTCTTTCCATCTCTTCTAATTGTAGTTATCTAGCTTCTTCATCTTGACATGGTCCATTCACATTACACGACGTATTTAGCACTTATATCTTGATATTCTAACACCCAAAATTGAAATTAGCCTTTCCCATGTTCTTCCATATTATGGGAATACTAAATAGCCGAAAACTTGTCATCATTGATTACGTCATCGGCTACTATTCCTCAAGTTAAAATTCGTGTACTATTTCCCACTACATACAGGATGCTGGTCAGTTAATTTTTTTATGTAAAATGTTCGAAAAATTCCTTTAGACGTTCCTTGTTTACTGACAAGCAAGAAATCGGGAGAGCGAACACAAAGAACGGTAATGTGCTAGGCTGTGGATTTTTTGTTGGTTCGTTTACTCCGAGGCCTCAGAATATTACTTGACCATTTATGATAGGGCAAAGTCCAAATTACTTCATTCCTCTTATTGATTCGGTAGTAACTTAGGGTACTAGTTAGGCATTTAATTTTAAAATTAAATTAAAATAATTTTAATTTTGAGAAAATTAAAAACAATTCTTACGGTTTGCCTACAAATAGGCGTCATTCTCTCTTTCATTTTATTCACGTATCTGGTCGAACGAAACTTGATGAACTCTCACAAAATCCAGCTCAAATAATTCTCGGAATAATATTCAAACACTTTTCATATGTAATAATAAAATAAGTTGATAGATCTCTACAGTCAATTTTTATACTATATAAAGTATAAGAAATATATAAACTAAAGAAAGAAGTGTTAAATAATACTACTCATTGTCAGTAATGGAGTTAATATCACCTTATACACATTTGTCTATCTCACGATTAGTGGTCTAAGGTAACTGGCGCAGTTTTTTTTTTTTTTTGTTATTTTAAGAGGTTTACATGGTTCAGTTATAACAACTTTGTCACATATATTTGTGGCTTAAAAACTAACTTACATCTAATTTCTTACAGCTAATACATTGGGTGAGGAAACCTCTTTAGGCACCTCTATTACATTTCGAAGAACAATTTTAGAAATACATGGAATGGATACTTGTTTTTGATTCTTGTATTGTGTGGGGGGTTTCTGCAAAACGTGAATTTGGATAGAAATGGTATTTGCATGAGGTTTGTATAAAAGTTTGAGGAGAGGTATGTGATAGGCTAATTGCTCGAGATTAAATTCTTTATGTAGTTGATTGTTTGAGACATATGGTGCATTTGTTATTGTCCTCAGATATTGGTTTTGGATAATTTGCATTTTATGAATGTTTGTTTTTGATGCGTTTAACCATATTGGACAGGCGTACAACAATAGGGGTCTTATTATTGTTTTGAATAATATCAGAGCAGTGTTGTATGGGAGATGGCTATTTCTGTTTATAAGAGGTTTAAGTTGGTGTAATTTATTTTTGGCTTGGTTAATTGGTCAATACGTTGTTTCCAGTTAAGACTGTGTCAATGTTTAATACAAGATATTTTATTGGTTTATTTGGAGGGTAACAGCTTATTTAGACATTGTTTAAGATTAAGGGAGGAGGCGGCGTGTACGGTCTGAGAGTGAAAATGTTTACTGGAGTTTTAGTTGGATTCAAGAGGATTTTAGATTTGCAAGCCCAGCTTTCGATTTGGTGTAGGTACAGTTAAATTTTAATTTTTATGTCTGTTAATGAAGTTCCGGCTGAGAACATGACTGTATCGTCAGCAAACTGTGCAATATGAACTTCATTTTGTTTCGGGATGTCGGCTACATATAGATTGAAGAGAGTGGGCGAAAAGGGGGTAAACCAGCCTTTATTATTTTGGGGTTG
The DNA here is from genome assembly GCA_964035755.1 of Teleogryllus oceanicus. NCBI lineage: Eukaryota > Metazoa > Arthropoda > Insecta > Orthoptera > Gryllidae > Teleogryllus > Teleogryllus oceanicus. Next base: position 165,409,424 of record CAXIVR010000002.1, on the reverse strand, counting down.
TATTGATGATTGTTCACTGTAACAGAAAATCCTTGGTCAATAGGAAGTTTTTTATTATTTCAGCAATGTAGTGAGGGGTTCCAGCTTTTCGTATTTTATAATTTAATGCTTTGTGCCAGACTCTATCGAATGCTTGGGTTATATCTATAAATAAGGCTACTGTATGATATTTTTTTCTGAAATGACGAGTACATGTGTTCCGTGATTCTTAGAAGTTGGTGTTGCGTGGAGATTTGTTTCATGAAACCGAATTGTTCTTTGGGTATTACATTGGTGCTTATTAGGTGTTTGCTTAACCGTTTTAATATAATTTTTTCAAATATTTTGGATAGGGTGGGCAATAAACTTATTGGTCTGTAACTATTCGCATTGTTGTGTTCTTGCTAGGTTTTGGTACTGGAATAACTATTGAATGTTTCCATATATGCGGAACGTGGTTTATTCTCAGACAGGAATTATATATGTTTGTTCGGAATGAGATTTTTTAATTGGCAATTTTTTTTATTATGCTTTTGATTTCACTTGGTGACGCGAAGTGAATTCTTTGATGGGGTCCATATTGGGGTTGAGCTATAGATTTAATTATAGTAGTGTGTTCAGGGTGGTTTTGTATTGTGTTTGTTGTGAATGTGGATTCGAATAATGAAGCTAGCTCTTCGGCTTTTTCTATTGCTGTGTAGGCTTTACTAGATGACGTGTTAAGAGGCGGTATTATTGTTTTTTGTTTTAGTATTTTTTTGTGAAATGCCAATGGAATTATTTTGGGTGTTAAAGATTGGATTTTACTTGCGTATTGCGATATTAACATCTTTTATTAGTCTTTTAACTTTGAATTAAATTGAGTTCTATTTTTAAATCAGGTTTTCTAGTAATTGCCCATAGCCTTCGTGTTTTCTTTTTGGCTTTTATAGTATTTAGAATTTCAGGAGGTAATCTGTTTTGATTGTAGGTTTTTAGATGTGTGTGAGTTTTTATTTGTGCGGTTTTGAGGGTAGCGTGAATTATTGTGTTGAATGTTGAAACTGCCTTCTCTATTTCTAGGGGATGATTTAAAATTTGGAATTTAGGAATGTCATTACTTAAAGTTTTCTGAAATTTTTACCAGTTTACCTTCAATGTATTTTGTTTCGGCGGAGGGATGTGAGGGGGTGGTAATTGGCGCGTTGTTATTAATACGGGTATATGATCGGAGTTAAGTTCAAATATTGGAGTTAGAAAATAAATTATGTTTGTGTTGGTTATTCCAATGTCGAGAATGTCTGGTCTTCTTAGTCGGTCATATGGATAGTAAGTCGGTTCCGCAGTTGCAATTATTTTTAGGTTGTGTTGATATACAATTCATTCAAGTATTTTGCCCTCTTGATTATTTGATTGACATCCCCATTGGGTATTTTTTGCGTTAGGGTCACCAAAATTTTTTTGGGGTTGGAATTTTCGAGTTTGCTGTGGCTATTTGGCGGTGGTTTTTTTATTCCAATTTTGGTTATTTATTGTTATTGGGATTGCAATTCTTTCTATACCTGGAGTATCGGAGATGTGAGTTTTATGGTGTTCGATCATTGATTTTATTGAATTCTTGGCCGTCTTCAGAGCTATATTGCTATAGGCAGTATATATCAGCAATATAGCTCTGAAGAAGCCCAGAGCATATAGTCTGAAGAAGGACAGCAAGATGGCCGAAACGTCAGCTCCACGACCATGACGCGGCTAATCCCGTACAGCCAAGAATTCAACAACTCCGGCCGCGGAAGCCTACGACTCCACATTGATTCTATAGCTATAATAACTCCACCTCCACTGTTGTTATTTCTATCTTCTCTGTAAATGGCGTAGCCTGGAATATACAATTTATTTTTATTTTTTAAGTGTGTTTCGTTTATGCATGCTATATCGACTTTTTGTGAATGAAGGTTAATTAGTGTGTGTGTATGTGTGTATATATATATATATATATATATATATATATATATATATATATATATATATATATATGGAACGGGTATCGTACGGGTTATTGTTTGCGGGAGACTGCCCGTAGGCAGTGTTCCGCACCCGAGTTTCGACCCAGGCTTCCTTCGAACCCTACCCCCGACACGGGTCTGGACCCTCTCCCCGTGGGCGTATTGCGCCTGGGATTTGACTCTCACTTTCTCCGCCAGATGTCGGGCTCAGTTAACTATATCCGAACTGTCTGGTTGGGAGAAAGTGGGATCTCGTTTGGGCGGGATGTTGTCGGAGGGATTTAATTTTGCCGGGCATCCTGCCAGGGTTCTTTTACATGCCACAAGAGTGACGTGGCTACTGTGGATTTTCCGCCCTTCGAAAATCCGGGTTCGAACCCGCGCACTGAGGATTCAGAGGCCAGTAAGCTAACCCCTCACCCACCGAGGAGCCGTAATTAGTTCCGTTTTTTATTTGCAATGCCATTTGCGTTTCAACTTACAAGAGTTAAGTTATTGTGGAGATGAGATTGTTGTTGCTTAAATACGAGGATACTGAATTCTAAATTGTTGTAATGATAGTAGGGATTGATTGTTGTAATGAAAGTGAGATGTTGAATTATTAGGAGTATGGGATGAGGTTTCTTGTTTGGGGTCAGATTTGTTTCTACTGTTTACTTTATTGGTATTTCTTTCATTTATAGCTTTATAGTAAGAACAGTTTGGATCTCTTACATCTGCCTGGTGTTCCCCGTTGCAGTTAGCAGACTTAGGTTTTGGATTTTTACTTTGACATGTAACTGTGTAGTGATTTCCAGCACAATAAGCACAATTTATTACATGGTTGGAATTGTTCTTTGTGTGTCCGTAGTCAAGGTATCTTTGACATTGAATGGGGCCGGAAGGTCTTCGTCTTCTTTCTATTATCACTTTATAATTACAAATTTCGTTAATTGATAATACAGTCTCTATAGGTTCGTTCCCGCGGAATTATGCTGCAACAACTGGAATGGGTTTAGTTTCTTTATGTAGTCTAGTTACTTTAATAATTGACTAGTGAGAACCCGTCAAAATTTGACGGTGAGATCTGAGATAAATGTAAAATACTGTACCCAGACTAATGTTCACAATATATTGCATTGTTTGGATCTTGAACACGTATGGCCCATGATCAGGTGGCAATGCAATATCGGCACAAAAGATATAGCACTATTATACAGAAGGATATTATTTCTAAGTTTTTGGATGTGTCATCATCTCCTATAAACAACTGTTTGATTTCTTCTGGCATATTGCTCGAAGGTATGCTTATTTTCACATTTAAGCAACACAGAGTAAATAGTTTGCAGAACTTCTCTGACATGGAAAGTACAAAGCAAAACAAAACTGACATTTCATAGACAATGACCCAATAGAAAACTAAATGACCTCACTATCACGACACCTAAGCTGACTTTCTTTTTCCCTGCGTCCTGTTAATGTACATTTGCGTCTATTGGGGCGCGTGGGCAAAGATTCGGAATTCGACATAACCTGTAAACAAGTGTACTAAAGTACAACCGAGCAAAACCCACTGTGCGAATGTTCTCTACAAAATACACCACAGAAGCAAATACATGCAAACTGTCAACACCACAATGCAATTATTACACTGAAACAAAACCTTGACGAATTGTAAACAAATCTCAACAATCAAAACAAAACATCAAGCAGCGTGGACTCACATCTATGCTCATGTATATCGATTTTGAAACTGCCACCCTTTGCAAGAAAACAATTGACTATTGATAAGCGTACTATTAAAGAATGATTTAATTAATTTATTTACACCGTAAATGTTGGTGAATCAACACAAACAAAATATGATAACACATCTAAGGATCAAATTCTTTCATTTAAAAGAAAAAATACAACAATCGGTTCAGTACAGAACATTGGTTATCTCCAAGAACTATTAAAGAACCATGAAGGTCCAACGTATGGGGGTTCCTGTATTTACGTTAGAAATAATATTGATTCTATCCCCTTGGCGGAATTAAATGTGTACTCCATTGAAAATATTTTCGAAATTTCTGTTGTGCATCTTACTTCACTAAAAGTGATAATACTTTGCATTTACAGACCTCCAACAAAGAGAACTGCAGATTATATTTCGTTCTTAGAAAACCTGGAGAAGTCAGCAATCGCTCTTTTTAAACATTACAATCTTCAATTTAGACATTACAATTAATGTACCTACACGGATCACACAACATTCGATGAAGGCAATTGATCAAATTATAATTAACAAAACTACTACTCGATATGAAGTTGAAACAAAAGATTTAGGATACAGTGACCACGATGCACAAATTCTTACCATTATAAAAAATGCGGTCACTGACACAATAAATAATACACGTATGACTAGATTGTTTACTAAAAGTAAAATTAAATTATTCATTGATTACTTGATGCAGGAGTCATGGGAAACGGTTTATAATACTGCTGATACAAACGACAAATATAATTCTTTTTTTTTCTACTCTTTCATTACATTTTAACGCTTGCTTTCCTCTTCAAAAAAGAAAAATAAATATTTCAGGGAAAAGCAATTCTTGGATAACACTAGGGATTAGGACTTCTTGTAAAAACAAGCGAATTCTTTCTTTCATTTCTAAAATTTCCTTATCTACTTTAAAAAATACAAAACATTGTTACGAAAAGTCATAAGACAGGCTAAAATCATGAAAAACGATCAGGATATTTTGAACTCAAATAATAAAACAAAAGCAATGTGGAATATAATAAAAAATACTACCAAATCAACTAGAAAACCCGTAGAGAATGTTGTTTTAAAATAAATGTGAACGATCCGGCAACAGTGGCTAGTCTCTTTAACCAATACTTTTCGAGAATTGCTGCCGATCTCACTAAGGGTCTTCAGGCACAAAATTCAAAAACAGACAGTTCACCCAAAATTGTAGACACAATGTTCGTTTCCGAAACTTCTTCCTAAGAAATTCTCAAAATAATCGGTAAACTAAAAAATAAATATTCGTCCGGTTTAGATGAATTCCCGGATTCTTTGTTAAAGGCTTGTGCGTATGCCATTATACACCCGTTAACTTACATATTTAATGCATCTTTATGCACTGGAACGTTTCCAGATATTTTCAAAACAGCTAAAATTAAGCCGCTTTTCAAAAAAGGCAAAAAATGAAATTCAAAACTATCGGCCCATTTATCTTCTATCAGTTTTTTCAAAAATATTAGAGATACTTTTTTACATAAGAATGGAAACCTTTCTCACTAAACACGACGCGCTTTCAGATTGCCAACATGGATTTAGAAAATCAAAATCAACGGAAACAGCTATATTTTCTTTTCTTAAAGATGTCGCCTCATCATTGGATCAAAACGAGGCACCTATTGGATTATTTTTAGATCTCTCAAAAGCTTTTGACGTCATTGATCATGACATTTTACTTTCAAAATTACCTTCATATGGAATTCGTGGTATTGCTCTAGATTGGTTATGTTCGTACCTTAAAAACGTTCAGAAAAGCTTTTGCGTCATTGATCATGACGTTTTACTTTCAAAATTACTTTCATTACTGGAATGATGGAACATTACGTACGCACCTTTCCGACTCTTTGCCCGTTGCATGTGGAGTTCCTCAAGGATCGATATTAGGCCCTATTCTGTTCCTACTTTACGTAAATGATATGCCCTCGACGATTCGAAACGGAAGAACGGTTCTCTTTGCGGATGATACGAACATTCTTTGCAATAAAGAAACAGTAAATAGTACAATATCAGATGTTTCAAATTGGTTCCGAAATAACAAATTAATAGTGAACGAAAAGAAAACGGTTTTAATGCAGTTTTCCATTTCAAATAAACAATTCTGTGCTCCATTGAAAATGAACAGTGTACCATTGACTGATGTTAAGGCAACAAAATTTTTAAGTCTCTCAATTCAGTCAAACCTTAAATGGAACGTCCATTTAAATGAATTGAACACAAAATTAAGTTCATTATGCTACGCGTTCAGAATTCTTGCAAATTCAGTCAGCCTTCATACTGCTCGTTGTGTATACTTCGCGAATGTTCATTTCCGCCTGAGATATGGCATACTATTCTGGGGAAATACATCTTATAGCTCCCAGACTTTTAGATTACAAAAACGAATTGTACGAATAATAACCAAATCCCACCCACGTGATTCATGTAAGCCTCTCTTCATTAATTCTTGTATAATTTCTGGATCACTCACTGACCTTTTACGATGATCCCTGTTATTTGTTGATATTTGGTTGGCTGTGTCTTCTGGGGTTGATGGGTTGGAGGTCTGCATTGCCTGATATGCTGCTTTGCTTGTTCATGGCTGCCTGTAGTTGGGTGTCCATTGCTTCTTCTGTAGAGGAAGATTGTTGAAATACGATCACTTCACCATTAGCTAAATAGTTATCATTGTTGACTAGGTGCAGGGCTTGGCTAATTGCTAGCCCCGTTGCTGAGAGACATAAAAAAGAGTCACTTCGTTGATTACTGGTTTACTTCTACTTATACAAGGTTTACTACACCAAGTTACGCGAAGTGAACGGAACTCCGCTGAGACGAACCTTACAGCTCGGACGCTCGGAGCAGACTGCTGGCGCCGGTAGTAGGAATTATCCATCCTCAGTGATGGACGGAGGATGAATTAAAGGAAGGGACGCGTTCCTTTTACTACGCAAAATCGAGGGTGTTTAGAAATAAAACATCGAGCAGAATACATACATGGGAACTGCCCCACATTCAAAGAAGCCATCCGCAATACATACTCAGCAGTAGAAAATTCTCAGCAGATCATCCTAGTGATATTTAAGGAAATGCAGGGTATGCTATTTGATGGAACTATCCACATGATACAAATTTAGAACAATCTGCTACCTCTGAAAACGATGACGCTAATGCAGACTCATTTCGTCTCTATAAAATACCCGTAGGTAGGTCTGTCCCGAACCAAAGAGTATATCTCAAAGATGGCACTCAATGTTTTAATGGTCCCGAACCACAGCGCGGTGCGGATCGTTCGTTACAGTGTCAGTAGTGAGAGTGTTAAGATACGTTACTAACCGAATATGCCTTATCAGCATCCCTTTGTAGTCGTCCTTGTGTAACAGCCTCGAGTAAATCGGTCCTACGGGGCCCTTTTTCTAGTCTCCTTGTTAGGAAAAAGTTCTTCTGACATCTTGTGCCAATTTAGAAGTGAAAGTTAATCGTCAGTTAGTCGAAAGTTAATCAAGGAAAAGTCTCCATTGGAAATGTCTTCTGACCAAGAAGCCATACCACCACTGACCGTTACAACTGATCAAGAAAATCAAGACATGCCCATCGAAAAGAATGTAACTTCTGCCAGTAACTACAGTATTGCAGCTCAGAAATGTATGTTTCCAACCAAAGAACAAGCAATAGTAATTGATTCAATTGACGGCGTCTCCATTAAAGACTATACCCAAGAAATTGCTAAAATAACTGACCCTAGAAACATTCGATTTGCCTCAAGAATTTCCATAAACCGTATTTGCTTTTTCATGACAACAAAATATACTGTTAAACAACTTACAGACAACAAATGTTCTATAAACATTAACAATACGGTATTAACGATCCGTCCATTAATATCTCAATTTAAGAGATTAATAATTTCGAATGTATGCCCGATCATTCCCCACACTGAAACTAAATGTTCGAATAGGATTTACAATGACTTTCCTAAGAGCTGGTATGTCTGAACCTGGGTTCGCCCATATTCTCAGTTTCAGGAGACAAGCCTATGTGCATCCCGACGATGTAAATATGATACTACAGATATTGAAAATAGAGTACGAAAACACGGTATTTTGGTTATACCAGTCAACTGAAACTATTACTTGTTTCTTATGCAAAGAACATGGTTATGTAGCAAAAAACTGCCCTGGAAAACAAGATTCAGCAGATGCGCCAGATGAAAATACGTCTCTGTCAAGAAATAATTTCCCAGAATTGTGTGACGTACTAGGATGAAAAAACACAGACGACGGCTCTGATTGATATTTACAATATATTTACAGTATATTTACAGTATATTTACAGTTAATGTACTAAGATTACAATACAAAAAACTAACCCCTTGGCAACCTTTCCGTTCTCTTAGCCGCGAAACCCCGCGACCGTCCCTAGGCCTCGCCCAGAACCACTGCTTCGAAAGCAGCAAAAAGCAACGCGAGGTGCGAAGCTGTCGGACATAGAGCCCCGTAACTATACCAGTTACATGGCCTGTCGCCAAACCGATCTTCGACCCGAAGATCACGTGCAATGAATGCACTGGAGATACCTCTCGTCTTTCGACACCCAGCGTATCCCCGAGGCGCCTGTCGGTGCGGCCTTATATATCCGTTGGCTCGCCCCCACCCTACAAGCAGCGGGCGTCATACGGCTCGCTGGCCAGCCCTTCCAGGGCTGCAACCGACATCTCTTAGCCTCGCATCCGCGCGCGTCCCTTTCGGGAATTTCCGCCTGGATTCCTACGGATTTCCAGCCGGCGCGGCGAGGCCGGCTAGAGCGGGTTTCCCCGAAGCGTCCGGCGCGTCCGGCGCGGCCCGGCGCGGCCCGACGCCGCGGCGCCGAACCACGCGACGCTACAATTGAAAGTAACTAGTAATGAAATTATTAACCCTAACAAAGAGTTAATAAATAATTCTAAACGCCCTTTGTGTTCAATATCAACATCAATATCGGATACTTCAAATGATTCAGAAATAATCAAAACCAAAGATACAGTAAACAATCACTCAGAGATTACCCAAGTGAAAGAAAAAGGTCAAGAGTAGAAAAAAAAAAAGATTTTGACGCATCAGAAGATCTGGACAAAAAAATTAGAGCCTCTCAAAGAATTACTTTCAGATCCAAAATATATATACCCCTGAAACTTACTCCAATTAAAATGTCTATTTGAAAAAATAAAAAAAAAAACAATCCTAACACTATCTAAACTGTTTTGGAACAAATACAACAGATGTGAAACCACTAATTAGTGGTAACATGTTAGAAGAAACATACAACAAATTGCTAGATAAAAATATGAAAAGAAGATTCACTAATTTAAAAAAGAAGTTAATAAAATATCATGGAGGAATGACAGATACAGCAAATTCAAGTGAAGGCAGTGAAGAGGAGGTAAATTAATTAAGCTAAGAAATGGTTGATAGCATAATGCAGTGGAACATTAATGGCTACAGACCACAAAAGGAGAACTTATCAATTTTAATTAACAAATACAACCCAGATATAATCTGTCGGCAAGAAACAAACTTTAAATATGGACAAAAATACAACATAAAAAATTATAACTCGTATATAAAAAATAGAACCAATGCAGAAGTAACAAGTGGAGATGTAGCTATTTACTTTAAAAAATCTTTAACAACACAAGAGATTTCCATCAATTCCACTCTAGAGTGCATTGCAGTCAAAATTTGCCTGCTTAATGAAGCTCTTAGTATCTGCAGTATCTATTTATCTAACAGCCGTGACTTAAATTCTAGACTTGCAACAACTAATTAACCAACTCCCTAGTCCATTTCTTCTCTTCGGTGACTTCAATAGTCAGAACTACATATGGGGTTCAAATAAAGAAGACAAAAGAGGGAAAATAATAATGAAAATTTTAGAAGATACAAATTTAGTACTACTCAATAGTAATCTTCCTACCCATCTTAACAATACATCTAGATCTCTTAGTACTATTGACTTGACCATATGCTCATCACCAATTGCTCATCACTGGAACTGGATAACTGCGGATGTCCTGCATGGCAGCGATCACTTCCCAATCATAATTACTCAGAATAAAAATTCTTTAATTACTGATAATATACACTACATCACTACATGGAAATTTGACAAAGCAGATTTTAACGAATTCAAAAGAGTAATCACAACAAAAATTAATGAAATTAATAATGTAAAGCCTCAAATATTATATTGAGAACTTGACAAATTTAATATTAAAAACTGCTAATGAAACTGTTCCAAAAACTACAGGGAAACCAAGAAAAAACAACTTCTATGGTGGAATGAAGAATGTGCTAACGCTCACAAAAATATAGACATGCATTCTCAAAATACAAAAGACATCCATCTATTGATAATCATATTGAATATGAAAAATCAACAGCATACGCTAGAAGAACATTCTAAGAAAATAAAAGAAATTCATGGATACAATTCATTTCCTCAATTAATCATCTCTCCAACATGTCTGAAAACTGGAAAAAAACAATAAATGGTACTTACAAGCCACCTACTAATGGTATCAAAAGAATTTATAATGACAAGCTTGTAACATCCAACAAACAAATAGCCAACATCTTGGCTAACCAATTTTTCAATAATTCAAGTGATAAAAATTTCAGTAATAAATTCCAAACATATAAGGCTAATTCTGAAATCAAAATTAAAAATATACTACAACAAAATACATAAATAATACAATACTAATGCTCCTCTTAAGTACATGAATCAAAACATCTAAATTGTACTAGGAATTCCAGCCCAGGACCTGATGGTATCTCCAACAATTTTTTGTAATGAGCTGTTGATACTGTCACCTGATGAATATGATTTCTACGTCGAGTGTTATAGTAATAGACTTCGGCATTTTCTGAAAAATATTCCCGCCCTTTAGCAAGTCATTTTTTACAAAAACAACTGATTCGTAAATAAAAAGACACGGTAATGGTAGAATTCCTAGATTAATGAAGAGAGGCTTACATGAATCACGTGGGTGGGATTTGGTTATTATTCGTACAATTCTTTTTTGTAATCTAAAGTCTGGGAGCTATAAGATGTATTTCCCCAGAATAGTATGCCATATCTCAGGCGGGAATGAACATTCGCGAAGTATACACAACGAGCAGTATGAAGGCTGACTGAATTTGCAAGAATTCTGAACGCGTAGCATAATGAACTTAATTTTGTGTTCAATTCATTTAAATGGACGTTCCATTTAAGGTTTGACTGAATTGAGAGACCTAAAAATTTTGTTGCCTTAACATCAGTCAATGGTACACTGTTCATTTTCAATGGGGCACAGAATTGTTTATTTGAAATGGAAAACTGCATTAAAACCGTTTTCTTTTCGTTTACTATTAATTTGTTATTTCGGAACCAATTTGAAACATCTGATATTGTACTATTTACTGTTTCTTTATTGCAAAGGATGTTCGTATCATTCGCAAAGAGAACCGTTCTTCCGTTTCGCATCGTCGAGGGCATATCATTTACGTAAAGTAGGAACAGAATAGGGCCTAAAATCGATCCTTGAGGAACTCCACATGCAACGGGCAAAGAGTCGGAAAGGTGCGTACGTAATGTTCCATCATTCCAGTAAGGTATTTCAACTCTCTGAGATCGTTGTTTAAGGTACGAACATAACCAATCTAGAGCAATACCACGAATTCCATATGAAGGTAATTTTGAAAGTAAAATGTCATGATCAATGACGTCAAAAGCTTTTGAGAGATCTAAAATAATCCAATAGGTGCCTCGTTTTGATCCAATGATGAGGCGACATCTTTAAGAAAAGAAAATATAGCTGTTTCCGTTGATTTTGATTTTCTAAATCCATGTTTGCAATCTGAAAGCGCGTCGTGTTTAGTGAGAAAGGTTTCCATTCTTATGTAAAAAAGTCTCTCTAATATTTTTGAAAAGACTGATAGAAGAGAAATGGGCCGATAATTTTGAATTTCATTTTTGTTGCCTTTTTTGGAAAGCGGCTTAATTTTAGCTGTTTGAAAATATTTGAAACGTTCCAGTGCATAAAGATGCATTAAATATGTGAGTTAACGGGTGTATAATGGCATACGCACAAGCCTTTAACAAAGAATCCAGGAATTCATCTAAACCGGACGAATATTTATTTTTTAGTTTACCGATTATTTTGAGAATTTCTTAGGAAGAAGTTTCGGAAACGAACATTGTGTCTACAATTTTGGGTGAACTGTCTGTTTTTGAATTTTGTGCCTGAAGACCCTTAGTGAGATCGGCAGCAATTCTCGAAAAGTATTGGTTAAGGAGATTAGCCACTGTTGCCGGATCGTTCACATTAATATCGTTATATTTTAAAACAACATTCTCTACGGGTTTTCTAGTTGATTTGGTAGTATTTTTTATTATATTCCACATTGCTTTTGTTTTATTATTTGAGTTCAAAATATCCTGATCGTTTTCATGATTTTAGCCTGCCTTATGACTTTTCGTAACAATGTTTTGTATTTTTTAAAGTAGATAAGAAAATCTTGAGATACGTCATGACGTTTAGAAATAAAGTAGAGAGTACGTTTATTTTTACACGATGTTCTAATTCCTTTTGTGATCCAAGCATTACTTTTTCGTGAAATGTTTAATTTTCTCTTTTTAATAGGAAAGCATGAGTTAAAGAGAAATGAAAGCTTTGAGAAAAATAAATTATATTTTTCATTTGTGTCAATAGCGTTATAAACTGCCTCCCATGATTCTTTCAGCAAGTAGTCCGTAAATAACTATGTTAACTGTAGTAAATGCTCTGCACATGCGTGTTTTATTTATTGTGTCAGTATTCATGTTATTAGTAATTGTAAGAATTTTTGCATCGTGGTCACTGTAACCTACATTATTCGTTATTATTTCATATCTAGTTGTGGTTTTGTTAATTATAATTCGATCTATTGCTGTTTGCGATTTAAGAGTATTCCGTGTAGGTACGTTCACTGTAATATCTAAATTAAAAGAAAATTAAAAAAATCAACTATTAATAATTTTTGTCTTTTTGTTCAGATTAACTGCTCTTTTTCGTGGGATTCGCTCAGAAAATCAATATTGAAATCTCCACATACAACAATGGATTTAAAAGAGAGATTACTAATTTTGTTCAGAGTTATCTCTAGATTTTCTACGAAATTGAAATAATCTAAAACTTGCTTTGTTGGAGGTCTGTAGATGCAAAGTAAGATAATTTTGAGCGTAGTAAGATGTACAACTGTTATTTCAAAAACCTTTTCAACTGCATATAAATTGAATTCTGACAAGAAGGTAGAATCAATATTATTTCTTACATAAATACACGAACCTCCGTAAGGTCCTTTATTTGATTCCCTTGCTCTACAATAAGATTCTGCAAGGTAAAAACTAGGAATTTGGAGTGTGTTTAGATCATTATGAGATAACCAATGTTCTGTAAAGCGAAGAACATCTATTTGACTGAGATCACACTCTAATGCTGCCTCGATAAATTCAATTTTATTTGAAAGAGATTGCACATTGTGATGCATTATTTGAATCTTTTGCATGTACCTACACGGATGCTTTTCTGCTGCATCTGACTGTAGTTGCTATTTATTTATCTCATTTTTACCTCGAGTGCGTGGTCGAAGGAAGTATCGTGTCCCAGCAGTGTTAGGAGGTGAGGAAGGAGGGTTACAGATGTAGGGGAATGAATAATGGGAGAGGTAGTACAAGGATTAGGTTCAGGGGATAAGGTAATTGGGTCCAAAGGGATTCCGGAGGATGGAAGAGAACTAGGAGATGTAGGTGGGGATGAATCATGGATAGAATACTGTTGAGGTGTAAGGATGTGTTTGGCAATGTCGCTACCGAGTGCATGTTTTCCGACAAGGTTCAAGTGAAGACCATGCTGGGTGAAGTGTTTTTCTGAGAGAAAGTTAAGCTCAAATAATTTAACATGTGCGCCTCTCAGATGCAGTTTTAATTTGTTGTTTGCGTGTCTAATTTCTTTGCACTTTTCGTTTGTTGTACCAGAAGGGCAGAGTCGATATTACAATGTTAGTGTTTTGGGCGGCACGTTGTAGTTTGTCAACATCAGGTGTAAAGTGACCACCCAAATTGATGTCATTCTGCCCTCCTATGATGATGACTGTATCCCGTTTGGTGAGAGTTTTTGTGTGGGTGTCCAATTCACTGATCACGTCGGCAAACCTCCCGTTAGGTTTAAACACACACATGACAGAGAAATTGGATGGGAGTTTCTCACTGAGCAGGGAGGAGATTTGTCGCCCACATCGAGAAGGCCTACGACATGTTATGGAAAGAAAGAATTATCAACATTCTACTCAGATTAGGGAATAGATGAACATACATTAATCTTCATTTCTAATTTTATGGAAGAGAGATATATTAAGGTTAAATTTAATGGTGTCTTATCTGACAGATATAAAATATGCAACGGCCTCCCAAAGGGTCTGTACTTAGTGTTTTTTCTCTTTCTTGTTGCTATAGATGAAATTAAAAATCTAATTCCTGGACCAATTAAGATATATTTGTTTGCGGATGTCATCATAATATTAATAAGTGAAAAAAATATCAATTCTTCTCAAAAAATGCTACAAAATGGTGTAAATAATATTCAAGAATGGGCTGATAAATCAGGGTTAAAGTTCTCCAAAACAAAGACTCAGTGTATACTTTTCAAAAAAAGAGACACACCCAATAGTCAACTTAAATTGACATTTGGATCACAAATAATTAAAACCTCAAATCATATCAAAATATTGGGAATGATTTATGATAGTAAATTAACATGGAGACCAACATACAAAAATTAAAAATGGAATTCTTTCACAGACTGAATACAATAAAATGTATTGCAGCCTCTAATTGGGGGTGCTGACAAAAATATAATACTGTCTTCCTATAAAACTCTTATACGGTCTAAGCTTGACTATGGATCTGTAGTATACCAATCTGCTAATCCAACAATACTAAATAGTGTCAATACAATTCAATTGACTTGTTTAAGACTGGCAATCGGTGCTTGTAGAACCAGTCCAATTTCAAGCATTCTTGCAGAAGCTAACGAAGAACCACTGCGCATCAGAATAAGGAAAATTTGCTACACATATGCGTGCAAAATATCACAGTTTCCACTTAACCCAACATACAAGAATGTTTTTTCCACTAGGAACAGTGAAAATACACCAAGAACTCAAGAACACCTAAACCAATCTACCACCTTACTAAACCAATTTCTCAAAGAAATACAAATAGAGTTTCCATTAATTAAACAAAACATAACTCTTAAAAGACCCCCTTGGATAACACCAAAAATAAAAGTTAATAAACATTTATGTATATACTCAAAGAAAGATACAAATCCACAAATATACCAATCCCTCTACAATGAAATTAAAAACAAACACAAGAACTATGTAAGTGTTTTCACAGAAGGTTCAAAAACAAAACATGGATCAGGTTGTGCTTTAATGATTGATAATATTATTGAATATATCAAACTCAACGATATCTGTTCTATTTTTTACTGTGAAGCATTTGCTATACTGAAAGCTCTAAAGAATATATCATTATTACCAACAATAAGTTTATAATATATACTGACTCCCGAAGTGTAATTCAATGCTTGGGACATAACAGACATGAACCTATAATCAAAGAAATAGTAAATGAATACCATGACCTAAACCAAAAAGAGAAAGAAATAATTATTGTTTGGACTCCATCACATAATGGCATTAAGGGAAATTTAATTGTTGATAATGCTGCTAGAGAAGCCATTAATCTACCTATCCAAGAACAATAAGTATCCCATACAGACATCAAAAAAGAGCTTCATCATAGAAATAGAAAATTCTGGAATGAAGAATGGATTAAATCACCTCCAATCAAGCTATTTGAAATAAGGAATTCAATCCTCGACTGTCATACCCCTCACTTAAAAAATAGAAAAGAACAAAGTATTCTCACCCGTTTAAGAATAGACCACTCAAAATTAACACAGGAATATCTGATAAATAAAGAAGATCCTAAATTATGTGACTATTGTAAAACTCCACTAACTATACTACATATTCTTATACAGTGCCAAAAATATAATATACTGAGAAGAAAGTATTCTCTCTCTAATGACATTAAAAGTCTACTAAATTGCAATACTGAAATTACAAAAGTTATGAAATTTTTAAAAGAAATAAACATGTATGACCTTGTGTAAACTTGTGCTATTCTAATTGTAATGTTAATTCATTCATTATGTTATGTAAACTTAATTTCCCCTTCAAGTTTAAAATTTAAATTAAAAAAAAGTATCTCAATACTTCACAGCACAGAAAGTTGGCAGTGCAGCTGGTTTTCCAGTTCCAATAGGTGTAAATAGTTTTTTTTATAATATTGGAAGTGGAAGACGTGATTTTGATTAATTTTTTTGTCATAGTGAACCAAATTAACTTACATGCTGCTTCAAGACTATCATACGGGTACCAGATGTATGTAACATCATGTGAAACAATACTTCTCTTTGTAATAAGTAATTATGCAATTTATTTTACCTACTCGTTACTGAGAAGAACAATACTTGCATTTTAAAGAATGTATAGTAACTCAATTATATGACAAGGAACTGAAGTTATTTATTTTTAAAACACACTATGATAGTTTAATAAAAGCCATGTTTTCCAAATTACAATTAATAATGGATAAGTTACTTGGCCCTAGATACTAAATTTCAGGTATTCCTAAAAAGACTAAATAGGGAATTTCACAAAATGTACATTTGAACATAGTCTACACAAATAGTAAAAAAATGTTGAAAATAATAAAATGTAAATGTATGATGTTTATAGCAAGTGTTTCTTTTGTTTCTTCCTTTCTTATTACACTGAATATTAAAATTTTTGTATCATCACATTGTGATCACGTCGATGTAAAAAGATTTGTCCAAAAGATTTGTATCATTTTGTAATAATTATAATTATATCGTGTTTTTTTCAAACATTGTTAATCTTATGTACAAACTATGTGGTCGCTCATGACCTAGAAGTTTATGCCACCTTAATAAATAAAGGAAAAAATACCCGTAGGTAGTACAAATTCTAGTAACTATAAATTACACAATATCAACTAGACAGAAATAATTCTAAATTTCTTCTTCCATTAAAATTTCTTACTTCATTTAGTAAGGACGAACATTTCAAAGCTAAGAAACTGAGTGGGAATATTATCGGAAAATAGGTGGTAGAGCCTCCAGGTAGAGATTTTGATACCACTCAATCGCATCGTACACTGGATCTACAGTATCTCATATTATTTTAGAAATTACCAAGAACATTGACGGTCGAAAGCCAAACAAAGAAAACAATTCAGTGCATGAACAAAAATTCTTATGAAGCGGATAGGCGACACATCTCTTTAAATTGCGCGCGAAATATCACTTTTAGCTGAGGCATCTTCTAAACCAAGACGCCCCTTTATTGTTGAATTAAGAATACTCAATGTAAAGAAATACCAACTAACGAATGCCACAACAAGGCAAATCGTGACTGAGTATTCGAAAGAGAAATTCCAACCTTTCTATATTATAGATTTAGTAGATTTCCGTATTGAGAATCGGTTGTTGTTTGATACAGACGCTAAGACGTTTTATTTCAGCTTGTCCCAAATTACGAAAGACAATCGTGTCCTTCCTACAAAGGAAGACGTCGAGACATTGTGGGCAGAAACCCTGAAAAAAACTCAACACAACAGAAAATCACCTTGGTGGCAATACGATGTCGCAGATTAACTTGTGAAAACAGCCAAACTTATTCAGGTATTCTCAGAGAAGGACCTCATCGAAGTGATTAAAAATACCGGTATTTTTCCAGCAATTGAAATTATCCCGAACAATTGGATAGAGAAATTGACACCATTGCATTTCCATCTAGAAAAGGCAATTAGTGGAATATTTGGTAAATCTGAGAAACTCTTGGAATGGCTCTCACACGGCATCACCTGCTACCAAAAGGAGCAGACAGTACTTTGAAACACAGAATACAAAGAATTACAGACCAATGCCTTGCCCGCAAATATTGTGTAAAATCAATTGCAGCATTATTAACAAACGTAATAACACCTACAGTAGTAAATCCTACAATCTGTTGCCAATTACACGGGAAAATGTGTAGGTTCGTAAGGCAGCAAGGAAATATTGTCACTCAACAATGTTATCTTAAACTATATAAAGAAACGAATATGTAATCTGAGCGACGCTTGGTTTGACCACCAGAAGGTCTTTGGCAATGTCCGACTTTATCACGATTAAATTACTAGGATGTAATTGATAAAGATTGAAGAACGTTTATATTCTAGCTGTACTGACGTTTGTAAAGCTAGTATGAAGTCACGGAGTACTAGGTTATTTGTATACAGCGAACAATAGTAGAAAAAAACCATTTCATATAAAAAGTGGCATTTTTCAAGAAGATTTGCTATCTGTTGTTTTGCAAGAGTTTAATCCTACTGGCGAAGCAAAAGGTTCGACTTGACCTACGTAACAAGTATCATTGTGATGAATGACCAGCGTGTGTGGTAAGTCACCAAGATGATCCACTTTTGAGACTGGTAATGAAACATAAACAAAGACTTCAATAGAGACATTGAAGAGTGTTATCAAGTATTGCGAAGAATGCAGAATAACAGAGACTATTAAATTCTCCTACCCCTTAACATTCAAAATTGTCGAAAAAATTTGGGAAACAAAACCGGAAGAATGCACAATCAACAAACACCTTAAAAGAGGAAGAATGAAATCAGAACTAGAAACGGTTGTAAAGACTGCGCAAGGTCAGGAATTAAGAACACAAAATTATGAAAAAGTTGTTGTCAAAATTTCTCATGATTATAACCGTATTGGTGCGACATTCAGACGTCTGGAATGTGCAATACCCCCTTGGCCTTCCGTATTGCTTTAATGGAAGCAATGTATACTTTGCGCGAAGAAGTGTAGAAACACCCACAAGTCACTAGATCTGCTTCTAAGGAAGCTTGTCGCAACCTGGAGAAGGTTTATATTAAGGTGGTTAGAGCGAGATACGTGTTATGTTTAACATACCTTTTTTATTGTACTAATCGAAAGATGAGAGGTTCGTCTATGTTCTGCTAAAAGTTGAAACTGTTTCACCGTCTAGTTTTTTAGAAATGAGACCGTAAAGTTTGTCGCTTTAACATGGGCTCTTATGGCAACCCGAGTGAGCCGACGAGAAATTTTAAAATTGTGGGAAAACTAGCTGTTGAAAATGTTTTAAAAAACTCTTCCTTAGGTAGCTAGCATCTCGAAGAATCAACATGCGCAATTTGAAGGACATCTACCGTCTCAAATAGAAGAAATACGCAATATTGTAAGCCTAAATCACTCCAAAGAGAGATATTCGCGCGCTTTCTACAGGGACGGGCCGGTAACGCTCAACTCGGCTACATTGTGCGCGTAGCGCACTTCATTCAAATCGAGTGACAAGTCTCCGGCAAGAGTTCTTACATTCCTCTGGGTCTTGTGGGGCCAATGAAAAGATCCTCACTCCTGGAAAACATTGCCTTTGTATATAATCAGATATTTAAATTTGATGGATGAAAACATTTGTGCGTTCTGAATGAAAAACTCAATGCAGTTAGTATTCCAAATGATTTTTTTTTCTATATAAACATTCTTGTATGCTATGAAAAAGTATGAATGATAGACAGGCCCGCGCACAGGATTAGTCCTCAGCAGAATAATGTATATTTTATATATATATTATTTGTATTTACACAGTCTGCAATAAATAAATAAATAAATCACTTTGATCAAGAAGACCTAGAGGTGTAAGCTTCCTGTTCTACTGGGAAACAGGAAAGGGCCTGCAGTTTATGATGATGATTCACTGTGATTCAACTTTATGAGCAAGTGGGTAATTTTGAGAGCTTATAGAAATATTTATATATTTATTATAGCATTATTTCAGTTTGAGCTCTATAACAGCTTTTTTCATTTTAGATCCTGAACAATGATTAATTATTTGAAAATAATTCATATTCTCTTTTTCATTATATGAGATACACAGTGGATACTGGACTCGAAGCAACAAAATTTTGCATATGTCAGCACCTCAATCAGTAGAACTACTGGGCTGAGAATTCAATTCACAAAGGTATTAGAAATTGCTGGTTTTAATTTCAACCATTCAAGGTATAAATGTAGAGCTGGATTTCCCTACTAGGAAAATATGAAAGCTTGGGACTCCTTTCCCTGTGCCAGGATTTTTGAAAACAAATATTCTTAAAAACTTCAAGAAATGTTTTAATCTGGATCAAATATTTTATTGAACCATAATATTTGAATTTAAAAATAAATTGAATGAAACAATAAGAAACGAAACATGCATTTATAAATGAGAAATTGACAATGGAACTTTCAATTTTTAAGCTATTTGTTAATTTACATTTGTGTTTATACAGGGATTTATATTATCATAATTAGTGATTTTTAGTTAAAGTTTTTTTTTCTGGAGTGCCCAACACAGTATTATGCTTCGAGACCCACTGTATATAAAACCAGCCAAGGGTAAATTGATTGAAATAGTAAGAGGAATTATAAATTCCATCCTAGGTAGTATTAGTGTTTTAACAGAAATCCCTTTTCCCTGTAGTACTATTCTGTCAAACCAATTGCACTCCCAATGCGCTCAGACATTGTTTACCGCGTGTCGACTAGGCACCAAACAGTACAGAAACAGTATTCAAAGTAAATGAAAACAAGGACAATTTGGAGCAGCATGAGCTCTGCGCAGGTATAGCAATGTCACAGACATTACGGCGTTGCCTAATTTACCAAAGACATTTCGCGATACTCAAGATGAGATTTCGGCCATTATTAGTGATCACTGTAAAAAATATGAAGATATATGTCTATAACGTTAGTTTTTATAATTTTGATCTTGCTAATGGTTAAATAGTGCTTTTTTATATTCAATCTTATGACTCAATTTTTCATTTTTTGGCTACGCGATCTGTTGGTACTAGTTAAGAAACTAGTAACGATAGGTCTTTATATAATATTGAAATATTTTTATTTTCTATCTATATAACACAATTAAATTGTGGATTAAAACACTTTAAAATGTGGATTTAGGGAAAATAAGTGTTGTCATCGATAGAAAAATAAGTAGGAGGAGGAAAAGTAGGAGGAGGAGGAAAAGAAGGGGAAGGAGGAGGAGGAAAAGAAGGAGGAGGAGGAGGAAAAGAAGGAGGAAGAAAAGGGGAGAAGGAGGAGGAAAAGGAGGATGAGGATAATGATGAGGGTGAGGGTGAGGGCATAGAGAAAAATGTCTTTAGTCATGGTGAGGGTTAGGGTGAGGGTGAGGAGGAGGAGAAGAAGAAGAAGAAGGAAGAAAACAGAAAATTTTACCTAACGTCAACATGTTCGATGCTGGTTTGAACATCTTCTTAACTCGCACTACGCGGATTAACCTCATGCAATGCGGCCGCGAGACCGCGTGTCTGGCTGGCACCGCGACTGCGGGTGGGCGCGATCGGTCAAGTGTCGGAGGCTGCGAGTAGCCGGGCCTTTCCGCGAAGGGAGGGTCCGATGGGGGTGTGGGAAGGTGGGAGGTGTCGTGCGGGGAGCCTTCGGTCGGGAGGGAGCGGAGGCGAGGGCAGGGAGTGGCGAGCGCGGGCGCGCTTATCGCTTGCTGGCTCGCGGCCAGGCGCAGATTGCGGCCACCATCCGTCTTCGACTCGTGAGGGGTCGCCGCGGGGCGGGGAAGGAAAGTCTCCATGCGCAGTGGGCCCAAATGTTAAAAAGGAGTGCGAAGTTTGAACATACGCACCGGCATAGGTGGCGCAGGGTATCAGCGGATGTCACTGCAGTGGCTCTGACCGGGAGGTCCTAGGGTTCGAGTCCCCACGCTGGCAGGGTTTCGGCACCAGTACATAGGTAGAATTCAGCCGCTGTCTGGAGGAGAATTCCAGCGGCCAATTGATTGCTCTGATCGGTAGTTTTCTGTGGTTTCTCCGATCAACACCAGGCTAATGCCGGAGCAGTAAACTGGCCACGATCCGCAGCGATCTTAACTTTCCCTTCCTTGCTGTATTCTCACTCCTTACTTACACTGAGACCAGTCGGGAGCTTAGGGTACTGGGTGGGGCGGTGCTCCGCTGGTGAGAGATGTCCAATAGGGAAAACCTCGCGAGTTGACGGGTAGGTCCTATCTCTCCATCCAGCGGAGAAAGATGACCGCCACCTTCCGCTATAAAACCATGCACCACACTGCCGTACTAATGACCTTAGAAATTGATGACCTCGCAATTACTAATCAATCATTTAATGATCATTCGCCGCCATCTGTTTCTGATTTGATTCTTGGGTTTCTCAATCCCTGAAAACCTGCTGAGATGGCCCCTCCTTTCCCTTCCCAGAAATAAATGAAAATTTCTCGTACTACCTTCCCAGTTAATGATATGATATGCCGAAATTTGCGTGGTCAGACGGAAGAGCAGGCATCATGGCCTGAGTCTCGCCACGTAAAATAAGGCAAATTCAATTCAATTCAATTCAATAGTTTAACTATGCCAAATGTAGCATGTCAATAATTATATGTCAATATTGGTATGGTAATAATATTTTTATGAGTATGTTAATGAATGTGAATGATGTGGTTAGGCGGGTGATCAATCTTTGTTGCCAAAACTGTTGATCATTTTTCTGTATCACATAAAAACTGGGTTTTCAAGAAATTATAGGGCTGTTTGCAAAATGTGTAATTTTATATTAATTGTGATTGCAATGTATTTAGAATAACAGACTTCTGAATCAATACAGATATCAATTATTTGATCATTTACTTTGACACTTTTTCGGTGAGACGGGCACTAGAGATAATAGGTATGAATTTTACATAATAATAATAATAATAATAATAATAATAATAATAATAATAATAATAATAATTTTCTACCGGGAGCGATTGCCAATGGAGTTGAGAGTTTGTAACTGAAGTTTGTAGATCGGGAGGACCTAGTTTCAAGCTCTTACGACGTCGAATATTTTTCACCAGCTGTAACACTGATGGAAGCCGACAACTTACTATTTGCAATTGGTAGTAGTCTTCCCCGATTGCTCGGTTTTGTGGTTTCCTCAGTTTAATTCCCAGAGGATTCTGGAACAGCGTCTTAACCACCATAGTGCGGTCACTGTGACCGCAGCATATTCGAAATCGTCCTCTGCTAGTCGAATTGTAAAGACCTTTTATCTGGAACATCACTCTACCTTATTGTAAGGCTGTTGAGAGCTACACAAATTGATCCGAGGCTAATAGGAGGTGTACTTTTAATATTTAAGTAAAGCAATGTTCACCAGTCTCTAGGTGACTGTACTGAGGTGTTTGCGTGGCATATGACACTGCGTCTGTGCAGTGATATCGCGTGTAGCATGTATAAATGTCATAGTTTATCAAACGAACTTTGAATAAGTTCTTCTGCAATGCCGTGATATGCGTGGAAGCACTTTTAATGATAAAATGTCATCCAGTATGAATATATTGATAAGCTTCTTTGGCATGCAAAACGTATTTATTGCACTTTTGTTTAATTGTAGCTATTTATTGTAGTTTCTACACTTTTTAATATTGTTCTAAGTTTTTACTTAAATCAATAGAATACAATATAATTTTTCAGATATTAATAAAGATTTTTCACTGAGTGATTTTTCACTTAGTAAAAGTCATTCTTTCCTTCCTTTGGTAAAGGAAATATTTTAATATGTCACCGTGACCGCATCACGGTGTTTGCGCGACTCATAAAGCACTCTAGTGATTAAGGATCAAAGAAAGGGTCTGGAATTACAAGCGATCCTTCCTTTTTACTTTCATTCTTTAAACCTGTTCTCATTCCCATCTTTTTGACAGCCATGTCTGCTCATCTATCCGTGACCCACAGAGTCTCCGATGGTCTTTGGAGATAAAGGACGCGATAGCTGTGAGACCTGCTCAAGGAATAAAAGGAGGCACACAAGGACCACCAAGGCCATGGCGCAGCATATTATTTATGATTTCCAGGTAATTGATATTTCTTTCAATTCTTGTTTTTAACGCCTAACAGCCGTCTTAGATTTGTTGGCAAAAATATTGTACTTACATAAAAAATTAAATATTTTGTGAAGACGGCAAGCTCATTTCATTTTAAAGCATTTTTAAAGCATTCATTCATTTTAATATATTTTCTATCAACTGATATTTAATGAATTTTTTATAGAATTGCAATAGGACATAGGATCCTGTTCGAATAGGATAGAAGAGGATATGGAAAATATAAAATGAGATAAAAGAAATATAGGAAATACGAAGAACGAAATTAAGAGAATAATTATATGATCTATAATATTCTGCGTTGTAGAATACGTACGTTTTACGGAACTTTGAAGTCTCCAGTTCATCAGCTCCATTTATTTCGAGGATATTGATTTGGAGATTGAAGACATTTCAACAGTTCCTTATTGTATGTACCATGTATGCATCATATGTGTGTTATTGTTATTGGTTTTTGAGTTTTAATGTTTGAAAACCACTTGTTCCCGCCTTGTCTTAAATAATACCAATTTATCAGTAGTATCTCAACTCGTTATATTAGTAATTTTTCTTTAAAAATTACGTATTTTCAAAATTTTAGCTCGTTAATGTACATAAATATTTTGTTTTACCATATAAAAATTCTTGTCCAAGTATGTTTCAACCAAGAAATTATTTTAGTAAATAAACTATTTTTATTGTTTGTATCTTGAATTCAATTGGGATAATTAACAAAGCTATATTAAAGGGACGCGACGCAGTATGTTTATAAAGTACGTGGCGTTGGGAGTGCAAAAGTTCCCAATAACATAATAGTGGAACTGAACAGAACAGTGTAAATGAACTGTATTACTTGAAAATACACAATTGTCGAGACTCGAATCCTAGGTCGATCCGGTGAAAGGCACTGCGGTTTGAACAGTTATTGCCAGAAGCTACCTCCAGCTGAGCGCGGTGTGATATTTCAGGTAAGAATGTCTACTGCATGAACTGACAGCATTGTGTAACAGGTTTGCACGAGTACGATATATAAAATTGATGTCTCAAGGATAAGAGAAATTTCGAAAATATTAATTAAATCAGTATTAATTTAGAAGTAAACTTATGTTTTTAATTTAATTTTTATAATTTTGAATTTGTTATATTTTTTCATTCCAGTTATTTTTGTCGGTTTATTTTAGGTTATTGTATTTTATTTTGTTTATGATTGCAGTTGAATTCATATTGGAATGCTTGTGTGTGTTTTCTTTTCTTCTATATTTACGAGTATAATCTCCGCGCTCCACTTTCGCGAGTTTGAGATAAGGTAATATTTGTATGATGTTTTTTAAATATTTGTTATAGGAGATAAGGTAATATTTTGTAAAGACACGTGGTTACATAAAGGAAATAATCTGAAGCTCGGTGTGGTGTTTCCTCGAAACATTAACTGTATCAAATTTTCTAGTAAATTAAATACAGGTTAGTCTGTAAAATATCCACATTGAATATATTTTAAACAGTTCACGATATTGAGATGGAATTTTCACCAACAGATTTAGAACAAAGCGCTTAGCAGTTTTTAGCTTTTTGATAGTATTTTTATTTTAATGAAGACATACACTAATCTAGTTTTTTAAATGATGTTACGAAACCTACATATTTATTTACGCAAAGTAGGTCTTGAGATTACGAATTCCGCCAAACCACATATCTCGACATTCAATGAATAGTTTTAAAATCCCTAATGAGTTTTAAAACCCCCCGATACAGAAGGTTCCCGATTTGCGTTGCGGTTGTCATTCGCGGATCCAAAGCGCCATGGAGTCAGATGTGTAGCACATGTGGTGACCTCAAAAAGACAACCGACGTCGCGGTACAGAAATAAACATATGGCAGTCTATATATTGCGCAACATATATTGTTAAGCTGAATTCGTCACCTCAAAATCTATATATTTGTATAAAAATGTATGGTGTTTCATTTAAGAAGCGAAGTCAGTTCAATATCTTTAAAATTAAAATAAAAGAATGCTACCACAAAGCTAATAAATGATGAGGCCCTATGTTCTGAATTGCTTGGTGAAAATTTAATATTCATATCTTTAACTTTATATTAATATCTATCTTAGAACATTGTCGATGTGGACGTTTTTATTGACTATACCTGTATTTATAGCTTAATATTATGCTATTTCCCGCACACCGTGTTCACGGGGTTGCGGCAGTCAGGGACAATTGCCGCATGTCATATTCTTGCCCAACTGACGGGGGTATGAAAACTTACTTATTCTTTCTTTTCAAGGTTTAATGTACAACGTTTTTACGTACGTGAACGTTTACATATACAACATATAGAAAATAAAGTACACATTGGTTAAATAACCTAACTTTACATTTAAAATAGCAGCACGGGATGATAAGACTTAAAGAAAGTATCTATGTATATCATTCGTCAATATTACTAGAGAATACGCGTAATATTTAGTTTTTGCGAACATTCGTTTTTTAAATTAAAAATGTGTAAGGAGTAACAAATAATTGTGTATGTATCATATTAATGGGAATACCCTAGAAATATGTTTCCGAGAGGAAACTTGCAAACAACTATTCCTGTAATTATTTCGAATAGCTGTTAAGCAAAATATATGTTACAGTCGCCTCGGCAATCTTGATTTCAAGTATACAGTGAAATTAATGAAAGAGAAATAAAATGTTACAAAAATCCTTGTTCCTAGGAACAAATTGAATTTAGATCAGGTGAATTTAATTTCTGAAATCCAGAGCGTGCATTAGGTACCATCTAATTGTAATTTTATATTTTTGGCCATGTTTCTCATAAGATATGCATTTTCAATTTTTTGTTCAATATTTTCTACTTCTGCCCTTAATTTTTGGGCTCTCTTTTTATTAATGATTCATTTCTCTATGATACGAGTAAACGGAAACACTTATTTTGTATCTACAAAACTTCACTATTTTACTCTTTCAAGAACTTAAGGACTTTTACACGGGATCATCTGTTTTAAACTCAATTTATAAATATATCGAAAAAAAATCAGATACATGACATCTAAAATTATAAAAATTATTTTCTCTAATTATCTGCTAGAAAATGCATATAGTCTGAATAATTTGCTACAATCACATTTTAAATGAAGAACAGTTTGAGCTCAACATGTGGAATGATAATTTTCCATCTTCAACGGAACGTCGACAGCTGAAAATATATCACAACATTAAAAAAATAATTCGAATTGATATAAAATTAGTTGATTTTTTAATTAATTTAATAATTGTTTTATTATAATAATATTATATATTATTAATTAATTAGAAATTAGTAATAATTATTATGTTAATTATTGTAAATTTGAGTTAATGTTCCCAATCCATTCACAATAGCTACCGTTCAGATATAAAAACGGGGCAAATATATATATATATATATATATATATATATATATATATATATATATAAGAGAGAGAGAGAGTTCCTTGTTTTGCTTCTGGTTTAGGTTTTCTCAACATTCTCAAACGTCACAAGCAGTTGTTACGTATTTTTTACGAAAATAAATAAATTGTGCATACCTCTTTCGGTTGACAGACTGCGAGACTTTGCTGCTTGATAAAGACTTATTTAATGAATTGATCTCAATAGCCTGCTTTGCTTTGTCCAGTTATGCAAAACATGTAAAATTGTATGCTTCTTGAGCAATATGCTTTTTGAATTTTTTCTTTAATTCTGATAGACTTGTAGACATTTTATCCTTTGATAATTACGTTTTTGTTCTTCAGATAAAACTGCGCATTAAATCACCCTTAAAAATTCAATGACCACCCTTGATACAAGAACTGAGCAATGCTTTATATAGATTTCCTGTCGTTTTATAAGAAATACCAGCAAGAAATACCAGTTTGTTATGGAGAAAGAGCAATCACGGAGCAGCAGTTCTCCGGAATCTGCAAGAAAGCTGTCAATGAAAAAAACGAGGAAGGTGGATACATTGAATGAAATGAACAAGACATAATAAGAACGAACATACATTCATAATAAATACTCATACATACATACTCGCGGGGGCGCTGGCGGGTCGCGTGGCGCGGCGCGGCGGGGCGTGGGGGGAACGTGGCGGGGCGCGGGGGGGTGCGGCGGGGAGCGGCGGGGCGCGCCGGCGGGGCTCTGCGAGCGCGCCCCATCCCCGCCGCACCCCGCGCCAGGCAAAGGGGGCCGCGGGGCGCAGCGGAGCCCTGGGCGGGCAGCGCTCTGCCCCGCGCACCCGGACCGCCCTGCCCCGCCCACTCGGGGCTCGGGCTGCGGGTGGGGGGCCGGGAGCCGGTTGGCTGGAGGTGAGGTCGTCACTCGAGACAGGCATCTATCTCTCGCTCGTTGCAAGTATAAAATAATTCCGCTTCGATTCGTGAACCACAGAGAGTAAGATGTGAAACGTATGTAGTGGAGAGTGTAAATCAACCGTTCAATCAACCACTCTGGAATACACATTTTTGTCTTGAGATAGTATACAATAAATAACCAACTCTCACTTCCTATTTGGGTCGTTTTGGCACACTGTTTTCCGAAAGGTGTGACTTATTCGTGGTACAAGATGGCATTTGTTTATAAGTATTGCTGATTGTTTCAGTCACAGAAATATTACAAAATTACACAACAGCGTTTTGGTGATTAAACTTTCTGAAAGTATGCACAAAAGATTAGAATATTCAAAAGCAAATGAAACTATTATGCATCACATAACTGAAAACTCATTACAGTATTTATTCGAGCAATCCCCACTTACTGTAAGCCAAGTGAAGGCGGAGCGAATGCCACAATAGTGGCAGATTTGCTGTCAAAGTCTGCTATTGCTGGTAATACGTATGGTTCTCTTGTGAAAATTCATGAAAATATTTGTGAAAATTTAACAGTTCGTTCATTAGAGTATTAAGCTCAAGAAGAAGCACACTTTCACAGAACTTCACAGCATTTATTGACTCCGATTACAAACTCTCTCCTTTTGAAAATCAGAAGAACGAAACTTATCAATTCAAACATTTTTTAAAAATATACGTATGCATAAATACAGCATCACAAACGTGTACCGATACCAATTGAAACCTGCACGTACTATAGACACGCTATTAAACTAAGGGTATTCGAAATACCATGCCATTTAAATCCTTCTTTCACGATATGATTGTGGGGACAATTCTGCTCATCCCCTTAACAGCAAAAAATTTTTTGGGATGCAAGGATAAAATATATTTTTAACTGCACCACGTATTCAGCTTTCGATGTCTGAAAGAGCGAGTAACAGCTACAGAGGAAAAAGGCCGAGCCTGTCTGACGTGGCAACGTCACTTCCGGATTTCCAGTGATCGTGTGGAAGCCTAAGAGCAGAACCCTCCAACTTCTTTCTTTTCCGCTTCGTATTTCCGTTAGAAGCAAATGTTTTGCTCCGAATACAAAATTGCTGATATCTATTATTCATTCTCAGTGTAGGGAGACAGTAACGTTAAAGCTCGAGAACAAATCAAATACACAGCACTGTTAATGCGGACAGAGCACTGGTCGCGCTCCTAGCGAAATATATGTATTATTCTGTAACGCACGGGAAACAGAAAAAGAAAAGAAGGGTCTGCCTAAGAGCGGATTTTACTCACACTACCGTAATGCATTTATTTTAGCATGGCAGCACGTATCCGTTCAGAAGAGAGGACTTCTCCCGGAGGTCCACTGTCTTGCACTGCTGCAGAGAGCAGTGACCGTATTAAAAACATCAACTTTCCGCTCATGTTTATATTTCTACCAAGGTTATTCTACCATTTCAAAAACACAGTAAGCGCCACGGAAGGTGATGGAGACTGAACGAATGTTTCCCCACCATGAAGCGATAGCCACAGTACCAAACAGTTGCGAAGTGCCATGCTAAAATATGAGTACATTTCTGTTCCAGGCGCGGCAGCGCACGGTCGCTCTACGCTCAACGGTTGCCTGAGGCGTGCGAGCAACCTCTAGGAAGTCGCATGCAACTCGCAACGCTGTTGCTGTTTCCACTAACTGAAAGATATGTCTATGAGAAGATGCTGGTTTGGTTTGAAACAAGCGGCTCCGTTGTCCTTTGCAGAGTGGGGATAAGCCGTAGTAAGTCAAGGCCGCTACGCAAGCTCTATGAGTGTGTGAATCCACGCACTGCACAGAAATATGGGAGATGGGCCGCTGAGTCTTAGATTGCGGCAGTCAGAATGACTTTGACCAGGGCTAATATTTTGTATAAAAATCTCCAGTACCGGGTGTTTCCAGCTTCGTTTGGAGAGCAAGGAATATCCAGAGCTCCACGTAGGCTCATATTGTTTTAAATGGTTAGTACACCTGGAGATATGACTATGTGGATACACAAAACTCCGGATATTTTGCTTTTAAATTCGTAAATTCACTGTTCAAGATCTAACAGGTAGCCAACTCTATGGATATTTATTGACTTTGCGCTATCTAAACGTCTGAAGCTCAGAACACCGGTGGTGTAGCTCTAGTTTCGAAATTCCATGCGCGAATTGCTAAGCGTGAAGTGAAACCTGAGAGGTCGTGAGATGCAGTGAGAGATGGCGCTGTGCCTTAGAACTGTTCTTCGAAGGCGCGGTCATTATTTATATTGGGAGCTACCTAGACCACACGCACAGAGATCATCTGTTCAGACAGTTGACAAAGCTCACCAATCCTTTTCGAAAGATAGTTGATGAGTGGATAAGAAATACAGATGCTTCTCACTTTGTTGAAGAATCGGGTAAGAAAACAATGAACATTTCAGACCCAGCAACAGTCGAAATAAAGGTTAATGAATAGTTTCTCTTACAAAATAAATGGTTAAATATTGAGTTTAGACGAAAATAATTTAAAATTAGAAAACTCAGATTAAGATCAAAATATTCATTTTCTTTTGCGAGTCTGAGTACTTTTAATAGTTGAAGGTCTGTTAATTACTTGTTTAAAGCACGAGCTTTGAGTGGTGCTAATCTGTCAGGGTAGACTAAACAGGAACACTGAATACCGTGATGTCTAAGAACACGAGAATACGTGGAAGAGTTACTTTTCATTCTCCAAACGAGACAAAACGCACGAATCGTAGCTGGTGTCTTCATTGAAGTGAAGTTGTGGAAGTTCTAGTGTATAGCCACAACGTTGCAAATTAAGGTAATCTATAAAAGCGTTTTGTACATTTGTTGATATCCACATTACTGCCGATGCCGTTGTCTCGTTTCGAAAAAGTAATTAGTAATGATATCAACGTATTCATTGCATTATCAGCTAATAGCATTTTACACCGTACTGATACAACACATCGTAGCACTCAATCGCGTGAGACGTCCTTTGAGCGTATACCTGGGCCAATGTTTCTGTCTGGTCGCGACCTACACAGCGATGTACGAAGGAATGGCTAACTCCAAGAGCGGGGTTATCTCGCTGGGGTGACGTGCCGAGCGAACCGGCTCGCGGACGCTGGGGTTCCAAGACCCGGGACAACGGCGACAGGGGGAGGGGGATGTCGAGACGGAGCCATCTGTCGGGGCGGAGGGTCCACAAGAGGGCGCTACACGTCTACTCAAGCGGTGGAGCTGTCTCGGGCGGGCCGCAGGCGGCCAGCCTACGTCATGTGAAGGTCTCCTTTTAGAATGCGCGTGAAGGTCTTCTTGAACTGCTGGTTGGCGAGCGCGTAGCAGAACGGGTTCATGGGGCTGTTGGCGTAGCACAGAAAGTAGGAGAACATGAAGAGGTGCTCGTTGGTGCAGGGCGGCTCCGCGCAGAAGCCCTCCACCAGCGCCAGCACGTGGTAGGGCGTCCAGCACGCGACGAACGCGCCCAGGATGAAGGAGATGGTGCGGAACGCCTTGCGCGCGCGGTTCTCCGACTTGGACTTCTGCCGACCTGCGCACACGCGCGCGCGCACCCCGCGCTGTCACTGGGGAATGCAACAGCTCCGATTCACTGCTCTACTAACAATAACAACGAGGTTTATTGGTTTGGGTTTTCGTGTTTCCGGGCGCGTCAACTGCTTTGGTCATTAGTCCCGTTAGTATAGGCATGTTTTTCTCGGGAGATGGCGGTGATCTTCCCCCTGGATGGCGAGATCCGGCGCCGACCTACCTTCGGCTAGTGGGGTTTCCCAACCAGGACTCTCCCACCAGCGGGGCACCGCCCCAGCCGGGACAAGCTCTAAGCTCCCGACCGGTCTCCCGGAATATGTGGTAGTGTAGTGCATGTTAGTGTAAGTGTGTGTGTGTAAGGGGAGATGATAGGACAAGGAAGAGGAAGGAAAGATCGCGCGCGGTCCGTGGCCCGTTTGTAGGGTACTGCTCCGGCATTCGCCTGGTGTTGATCGGAGAAACCACGGAAAACTACCGATCAGAGCAGCCGGCGCTAGAATTCTCCTCCAGGCAGCGACTGAATTCGACCTAGCTGAAAAGCTAGTGTCGAAAATCCTTCCGCCGTCAGGACTCGAACCTAGGATCTCCCGGTCAGAGGCGCTGCAGTTGCATCAGTTGATGCACTGAGCTACCGCTCCCGGTAACGAGGTTTGAGTGCTCAGTGAGTACTCAAGTGAGGTTTGAGTAGTACAATGTGCCAGGACAATCCCTCCGCACCGAGCAGAATCAGGGACCTAATAAAATTAAAATTCGCATTTTAATTTTCGCTTCCTATTAAAATTTGCATTTATATCTGTACCAACCAGAACACAGGAAAACAAGTAGTGGGGACAGCATTTCCAGTATTTATTTTGATTGTGGTGAGTATGAATTTTACGTTTACTTTTGTTACAAGCAGCAGTTCGGGCTACCAACAAAAAAATCTGTTGGTAGTTCTCTCATCAGCAAGGCGCCACTGCGGAGAGACTTTCCTGGCGCGGTATATTAACAATAATGATAATAACAACACCAACTTCACCACCTTGTAATTGGTGGGGGAGCTTGAGTACCTTCGTGAGCCTGAAAGCTATGTCGGCGCTAGCCTAGCTACTGGTAGGGCCTCTCTTGTTGAATAGGTTGAAGGTGAGGGGTCAGACGAACAGTACTCCAGGGGAGAGCCTCAACGGCTTCTTCAAAGAAGACAAAAGAAGGACTGAGGATGGAGGAAGAGGCACCTCGAACAACGAGGGCGATGAATACTTATGAGTAGAGAGCAGGCTTTTATGTAATTACATACTTTTTGTCTTTCAACTTTCCATTCTCAAAACTGAAGTCTTGGCGAATCGTCGCCATCCTAAAACAATATCAAATTGTTTCGTTACATATTTTTACATATCTAGTACTTTATTACATATTTGACATATTTTGCTATTTTCACAAAATATTTTTAATATATCAATTTGCCTCAATTTTATTACATAGATTTATTAAAAGAATACTTTCTAAAAAATCTAAATTTTTCTCTCATAATTACGGATTACTGTCGACTTAAGGTGCGCGAAATTATGAGGCGATCGGGTGTTTTTACAGTCCGCCGCGCCTGTTTCAGTTGTGTGACGGGAAGTGCGCGACTGAGATATAATTTTCTCCTTTAGGAGTGAAAAGTATTACTGACGTCGCGTTTCGTGACCTTTAACCTTATTTACCGAGAAACGTTGGCAATCGCCGAGTGCAATAATTCAAATAGAATGCTGCACGCTGCAGTAATTACTTGCATATCGTAGATATCGCCAGTTTTTACGAGGTCTTCTATTACATCTAGTTTGCTTGCTAAACTACGGTACTAGGATTGCAATAGATAAAGCTTTTTTTTCCTGACGGGAAAGTTGTAAAGTGCAAAAAGCGCATCAATTTGTGCTCTCCAAATGATTTTTAAAAAGTTTGTATTATTTTTAAAAATTGTTTATGAAATTTTTGATAAATTTAATTTCGAATTAGGTTAATGCATTTTGTAATTTATGTAATGTGAATTTTAATATTACATATTATATCCCATTTTATATATTTATTACATATTCTTTCTGTTTTCATTACATTTTTATGTACATATTTTGACGTCTCATCTTCATATTTTTTCCGGTCTTTTTTTTATTTTTTTTTTTTAATTTGTTGCGTCTAACCCCCCTGGGGGTTTTCCCATCCCATTTTATATATTTATTACATTTGTTTTATGGAGTAATCCTCCGTTAACATTGTTGCGTCTCGTCATAGTCGATTGTCAAGAGGACCGCCAGGTAGCATCTCCGCATACGCGCCTCCTACCGCGCGCTCCTGCGTCACTACCCAGCGGCCAGAATTAGGAAGGAATAAGGATAGGGGTAGGGTTTAGAACACTTCACAGGGGTTGGACTAGCCCTTATGAAGCAGCCGAACTCGTTTTGTTGGAACAAATTTCACATGATATTCGACGGGAATGGAACGCGGATCTCAGTGGTGAAAGGCTTGCGACTTTGCAATGAGCCACGAGTTCAGCTCATGCGGGAAGTGGGCGCACCCGCCGGGCGAGCGAGTACCTGGTAGGCCGGCGGGGGCGTCCTGCGCGCGCCGCCTCCGCTTGCCCTTGAGGCGTCTTCCGAGCGAGCGCACCAGCTCCCCCCGCGCGCTGCCTCCTCGCCCCCCGCCCCCGCTGTGGCGCCGTCGCCGCCACCGCCGCCGCTGCACGTCGCCGACGTCGTCGCCTGCGCGGGGAAAAGACGGTCATGCACAACGTACTCCAAACTTCTGGGCGATATTTCTTTGCAAGTACAGTTGTACAGTATACGAGTAAATTTTGCAACATTAAAAAATTATAATAAAAAATACTTTGTTAGATTTACTAAATATTCAAGACAAACAATTACGAATACCATTATGGAATATAGATATGATTACGATAAATGGGTCTTTGGGGTCTCTTTTAACTGCTAATGTCATTGACACTTCTTCAGTTAATGAGAGCGATAATGAAATGAATGGCCATAGATGAAGGGTGGAATGGGAGACAAGGGGAATGGTAGGACTCCGAAAGCTCGCAAGGATTGGCCAGGAATTGACCCGAATACCAGCAGAACAAGACGTACACGCCAGTCCATCCTCAACACCTATAAAGTGATATTTCACATAGTTACGAAGGCTGCAAAGAAAAACTAGTGGCACTACAATATGGGGTTTGTAAAACTTTTAATACTCATATGTTTTCGGAAGACGATGGTATTGAATCTGAGGGTGCCTGAGAGATTATGAGAGCAAAAGCAAGTGAGACTTCACCCCATTAAAGGCCATTCTCATCCTGCTATATACTGCGACCCAAAGCTTTCGTTTGTGATTATCTGTAATACTAAATACCAGATCGTATCGCAGGTTCATATTTTAACGTTCTTAAGAAATTTGATGTTAAGAAATTGTTACCTAACTTCCATCATTTCACATAACACATTAAAAATGTAATATGTAATATGTAATTTGTAATACAAATGATTCCTATTTGAAGTAGTAACTTAACCTCGATGAACATAAACTATCAGCAATATAGAACATAAATTGACTGCTTGATAGTCTTGCAGATTCAGAGACGGGGGAATAGTTCAAAGGCAGAGTAAGTGAGTGAGAGAGACAGAATGGGGGAAAAGAGGGGAGGAGGGAAGAGAGAGAAGGAGAGAGGAGACGGAGAAAAAAAGATGAGTCAAAGGGGTGTTAGCCCAAGAGGGAGAGAAGGGAGAAACGAGTGAGAATGAGTGCAGTGTGAGGGGGATAGTAAGCCCAACTCACGTCCCCGGGCGGCGCGAGGCCGGCGGGCGCGCCGTTGGCGCCGTTGCACAGGGCGGCGGGTGAGGCGAGAGGAGAGGGGAGAAACCGGTGAGAATGAGTGCGAGTGGGGGGATAGGCCAGCCAAGCCGTCCCCGGGCGGCGCGAGGCCGGCGGGCGCGCCGTTGGCGCCGTTGCACAGGGCGGCGGGTGAGAGAGTCCGAGAAGGAGAGAGAAGGGAGAAACCGAGTGAGAATGAGTGCAAGTGTGAGGGGAATAGTAATAGCCCAACTCACGTCCCCGGGCGGCGCGAGGCCGGCGGGCGCGCCGTTGGCGCCGTTGCACAGGGCGGCGGGGGCGTGGGACGGCGGGCTCTCGAAGGACGGCGACGGCACGATCACCGAGCTCTCGTCCATGAAGCGCAGGTCGGCGCCGTCCAGCCCCACCAGGATGTCGAAGGTGCAGGCACCGTAGCCGGCGGGCGCGCACCCCAGCGAACGCGGCCGCTCCGGCAGCATCCGCTCTGGAAGCGAACCCTGCGGAACGCCGCCGAGCTTGCGTTAGGCTCCTGGCCCGAAATGTCAACTGCACTCATCCGACAGCGGTTGAGGCACTTGGTTTTTTCGTAGTTTTCACGTGCATTTTCCCCACTGTTTTTATGCTACTAAAATATTTCTTTATCCTCAGGAAGGTCTAAAAGTGATTTTAATTCCCTAGACAGTCAACGTAATTTAACTAAGTTAAAGAGAATAAGAGAGTTTAAAAATGAGACAATGGTACATTGACAACGGAACGAAAGATCTATGAATCATAAAAGTATAATGTTAATACTATAGAGAGATAGTAGATTAAATTGAATAGTGAATGAGATCCTGAGGAAATGGGAAAGCTTACAAAACCTGACGAGAGCCGGTCTTAAACCATCTTAAACCAACACAAGGTTCATATGGAGTATTTGGGATTTAAATTCTAAATGCAACTATAATAAATCTGTAAAATTGTAAGTACGTGCTTTTGACTAACTTATTACATGCCTTTAGTGTCCAAACACAGTTCAATGAATTGCTTATTGCTTGAATCATTTACTTTTAATCACGGAATATACGATTGTTTATTTCTACGAATCCTCATTGCTATGAATGCAGTACTTAGACTTTGTTCCGATCAAAACAACATGAATGATGGCAGAGCAATGGAGGTATAAATTTCTTGGAAATGCAAACGAAAAATTCCTAAAAAACTTGTCACAGATAATCTGTATCAGTTACAATTTTGCCAACGTTGCTAAGAGATTAGAACATTTTTTCCCAGAAGAGGAAGACTCCGAAACTTTCCTTGAGAGGTTCCTTGGCTGGTTCATTATAATAGGAATATGAAGAGCTTACCTGCGAGGGCGGGCTCTGGAACTGCGCGGGCGGCGGAATGACAGGGTCGGGGCCGGCGGGCACGTCCGCGTCCAGCAGCGAGGCCTCGGCGGCCGCCGCCGCCGCTGCCGCCGCCGCCACCGCGGCCACCAGCCCCACGTCGGGGTGGGCGTTGGGCACGGGGGCGGGCGTGGCGTGGGCGCGGGCGGGGGCGGCACGGGCGGCGCGGGCCGGCTGACGGCGACGGTGGCGGCGGCCGTGGCGGCTACCGCCTCGACGGCGGCGGCGGCTGCGGCGGGCGCCGCGGGCGGGGCGCCGCCTCCGCCGGCGCGCGCGGCGCGGCGGGCGGGGCGCGAGCGCACCAGCGCCGCCGCGCGGCCGCCACGACGGCCGTCGCACCGGCGCCGCCGCCGTCGCCGCCAGCGTCGCCGCCGGGGCGCCGCCCGCCGCGCTCTCCTCGTCCGAGTCGAAGGCCGGCGAACTGGAGCGCTCGCCCTCCACGGCGGCGGCGCTCGCGATGCCCGGCGCCGTGGCCGCCACGCCCGGCGCGCAGCGCGGCGCCCGCCCCTGCCCCGGCCCCGCCCCACCCGCGCCCGCGCCGCCCGCACGCGGCGACGACGCCCGCGCGCTCGACGCCGAGTCGCCCGCGCCGCCGCTGCCGCTGCCACTGCCGCTGCCGCTCCCGCCACCTGCGCCCACACACATCAATGCCAATGCGCTTGTCGAGGTTGCATATGTCGCTCATTAAATTCAAAACCAATCTCTAACTGTAGAACCGGCCGCGATAGCACAGAGACAACATCGTTGTCTATGCAACATCGGTGTCCGGATGATCTAGCGTTCGAGTATCGGTGCGAGCTACAAACTTGGGACGTGTTCAACTGTTGTTTGAAGGATTGATTAATTGATTGATTCCTAGCAATTTCAGGCGTGTCAAAGGTTAAGGTCATTATTCCCGTAAGTGTAGTACATGTTCTTTTCTCGGAATGTGGAGATGATCTTGCCCCGCTGAATGTCGAGATCCGGCACCGACCTACCGTCGTCTAGCGGGGTTTTCCCCGTGCAGCAATCTCGCCCCGACCGTTCTCAAGGTATGTGTACAAGAATTGTGTGTGTATGTGTGCGCGTGTGTGTGCAAGGGGTTGCGAAAGGACAAGAAGTGGGAACGAAAGTTCGTGCGTGGTCCGTGGCCCGTTTGGTACAGTACTGGCATTCGACTGGTATTGATCGGAGAAACCACCTATCGGAGAAAACTGCCGATCAGCGCAGCCGGCCGCAAGAATTCTCCTCCATATAACGACAGAAATCGTCCTAACTATTTACCTAGTGTCAAAAATCCTGCCATCGTTGGGTCTCGAACCGCAGGACCATCCGGTCAAAAGCACTGCAATGACATCAGTTGTTGCCCTAAGTGTTTGGAGGAGAATTATAATGGTCATCCTGTCTGATAGAGTTTCACAGGTTTTCCGATCAATAGGGGTAGGTGCAATTCCTAAACAAACAGACCTCTGAGCGCGAGCATTCTTACCTTCCTCGTCCTTGCCCATTGCAGCGAGTTTACACATTTACAAGCACACTTACATATACACACACTGCCAGACCAGCTGTGAGCTTAGATCTTGTCCAGGATGGAGCGGTGTTCCCACCGGTGAGTGGTGAGTTATCTAGGAGCGGAAACACCGCAATTGGGTAAAGTGAGTGTCGGATCTTAAGCCTGTTTTACACGGTAATTTTTTCATCATTTTTCTGTACAGAAACTGGATGGAAAAAGGACGTTCGGTTCTATGCGTACCGAAACTGGATGAACGTGATTCCAACGTTTTACACGGTCATTCTTGGTCTGTACGTAATCGTGATGAAAATACTTCCTCCAAACGCCGCCAAAAGCGCTGGAAATTTAACAGTTGAACGTCGCATTTACAGAAACAAATTAAATTAGCGGGAAGAATGATCAGATAGTTACGAATTCGCAGAGTAAGGAGTAGAACGATGTGTGAGGTATTGTGGTTTTATTTGCGAGAGGGATCACTGAACGCAAAGACTCAATATCACAAACAACACGTGTCCACGTTACGCACCAGATAAATATACTCCCTGCCGGAGAACTCACGCAATCGAAGAAAGTTCCATAAAGAGACAGTAGGGGCGCTGTAGTCAAAATGGATGACATCTGTAGGGAAAAATGAAGCATGCTTCATTTTTTCGTACAAATTACATCCAGTCTGCTCCGTATCGACGGGACATGATGAAAAAATGACCGTGTAAAACAGGCTTTAGGTATGTGCTGGGTAAGAGCACCGTGACAAAGCGGGGTATAACATGTTCTGGATTTGCGGGCATAATAAATCTCGGAACTCGGTTTCTGGAATTATTACTTACTAACCCCACCCCAACCAATAGGTTATAACCAAACCACACTCGATGGATTTTGACCGTGCGAAAATCGATTAAACGTCATGAAAAAAAACAAAAAAACACCAGGAACACTGCTTGGGCAGTAAATTTAAGAAATATTAATTACCTGTAGTGCACCATTTGGTCATTTTCCCTATGCACAATTCGATTTCATTATTAAGACTGCAGTGAATAGAAAAATGGGCGTGCTCACTCTTTTGATTAAATGAGACATACAAATTTGTACGTAGTGTCGCTATGAAGTGTAACGGCAAACTCCTCCAGGAATAGACTTTCATCT
Organism: Teleogryllus oceanicus; assembly: GCA_964035755.1. Taxonomy (NCBI): domain Eukaryota; kingdom Metazoa; phylum Arthropoda; class Insecta; order Orthoptera; family Gryllidae; genus Teleogryllus; species Teleogryllus oceanicus. The sequence continues at coordinate 165,369,895 of CAXIVR010000002.1, read as the reverse complement.
CAAGCAAATAACGTTTTCTACTAAGCATCTGCAATGAAAACAAACTAACATTTCTATCCTTGAGTTTTTGAAGAAATCGGCTTTCTGTCTTCCCTCTGCCCTCAAGGACCAAATATACTGAGACCTGTGATGGTTATCAGAACTTTTGATAATCGTTTCAGATTAGTGCCTTGTTTATGTCTCGGTCTCTTCTTAAAACTAGTTTAAAGGTAAGTAAGAAGCGAAATTAATCAACAAGCTTTATTATTGCTTTTTTTTGTACTTGAGCTTTACTTGATACATGTGACGGCCGATAATTTGAAAATTAAATAATAACGACAAAAGTAAGCTGAATGGTAATTGGTCAATGGTAGAGTTGAAAACTGGGAAACGGGAGATATCTCCAGAGACCTACCAATAACTCGCTTCGGACACTAAAAGTTCTACTTGGAAGCATCTTTGTTTGCCCAACGAAACTGCAAATTAAAAATGATAATGGGGAAACTAAAGGGGCAGGAAACGTCTCTTAGGCAATTGAGAGTTTTGAACACATCAGTATTTCTAGAACTAGTATTTGATTATGAAGTAATGAAGTAATTTTAAAATAAATTTCTGATCACTCTATGAATACCCGCTTTGTTAAAAGAGTGATGCAAGGAAATAATTCCTGCACTTACTCTAATACAAAATACTACACTGTCCAATGTCCCTCTTCAATGTCTTTGCTGCAAGGTATTAAATAAACGAGCTTGAGTTGATACAGGTGTTTCTGAAAAAAAAATTAATACGAGTCTTGCAAACCGTTTTCGAAATTAAAAGATCGTTGACTAATATAATATGCTTAACGCAAAGAACAGAGGTTCGTTATTTGTTTTCTAGTTTGCTTTTAATACTCCAAAAAATTAAGTTAATATTTTAAAGAAAGTTATTTTGAAAGAAACTGCATGAAAGACCTTGGATACAAATATTTTATTACTTTCTGGACAAGACACTGCTCTTTTGTTCGTGTTCAAGGTTGAGAACAGTACCACTTGCGTAGAGCTTTGACCTTTTTTCAAGTCCTCGTAATAAACCACCCTCATTTTTATTTTCCCCTTATTTTCATTTTTAATATGAGTTTATTCCTAAGAAAATATTGTTAGACACATTGTTTCAGCATTGGACGAATGAGATCCGAATATTTAATATATTTTTACTTCAATAAGATCCAGTTATTTTATAACAATAATTTCCCCCTAGAAGTTGGTACTTCATTATCGAATCCACTTCAAAGCAATTAAACAAATCGTTGAATTTTTATTTCTAATTATAATCCTAAGGAAAATAATATCACAAAGAGATTTCTTTCTGGTGTAAATTCGATTAAATTCCATTGAATATTATCTTGAAGACTAGTTTCAGAAAAAAACGAAAGTTATTGTAATGTGTACTAACTAAAATATATAGTCCTACATTGGGTGATCAAGAAATATTTCCTGCCGACGATTGGGAGCAAGATGTTGTTTAAAACTAAAGGTGATAAAACCTTCCTCATAAGAGGTCTGGGAAAAGGCGCCGCTCCCTTCCAGAGCCCTTGAGGAGCCTAGCTGTACGCGGAGGCGTCATTTGGGGACATCTCGCCGCCGACTCCATTGAAGAAGCGGCTTGAGGGTTCTGCAGTCAGCGCCTGCCCGGTCGTGAGAGCTTTTGCGGGTGACTCGGAGGGTCGGAAGGGGGAAAGGAACGAGAAAGAAGGGGAGGGGTGCAAAGAGAAGCCGAGGGATCAGAAATTGGGACGCAGAAGGAGACGGGAGGTGGCGTATGAAGTGTGAGTGGAAATAGGGCACACAAAAATAGGTATTGGTTGGAGCGACGAACAGTTGCGGGTAATAGAGGAGGGGACCAGAAGAGATGGAGGGGGCATAATGCGGCGGGGCGAGGGAAAATCAATGCAAGCAATGACACGTGGCAGCGGAAGAAGAGAACAACGCAGGGGGCGGACAGGATGGTGGCGCCGCACGGAAGGAGAGAGGATCGGAGAAAAGAGGATGGATGGATGGATAAGGAGCAGAGGGAAGGCGAAGCAGACCCAAGGGAGAGCAAGAGGAGAACGGACGGAGGCACGAACGGAGTCACGGACGGACACACGGACGGACACACGGACGGGAAGACAGGGACGGTGAGAGGTATGAGACAGGAGCAGTCGATGACGGGAAAGGACAGAGTGGCGTATGGGGCAGTGACAAAGAATAGGGGAAGATCAGGGTGGGGTCGGCGTCAGGGGCGGCGACCAGACGCGTGGAACACGCAAAGGGCCGGGGAGCGAGGGATAGACGAGGGCTGATGGGGAGCAGCAGTGAGGGGCGTCGAGGGGCTCTCCCAGCGACTTCGTTAAGGCGGCGAACGGCGACGCGCTTTCCCGGACCCATCAGAACTGCAGCGGCGGTAATTACTTGTGTCGCGCCGACGAAGGCGCCGGCAGCGGGTGGCCGGGGAAGGGGGAAGGACGAGCTGCCGAATTGCACCGCTCGGCGAGCGCCCCCGCCGCCGCCGCCTGCGTCTCGCAACGAATTTTGGCGCCCCGTAGGCTCGTTAGCGTTGTCGGCTGCCGGCGGTGATGGAAGCGGAGAAGGGGGTGCAGGAGGAGAAGGGAGAGAGGGATGGAGGGAGGGGTAACAAGGGGTGGCGTCGCGGGGTCGTGGGCCCATGAACACACGCCGCAGCGGAAGCATGGGAGCGGTGCGTTTGTAAAGGGAATGGGGAATGCGTTGGAGATGAAAAGGGGAAGCATGGAGGGGACGGACGTTCGGACCTAAAAACGTAAGAATCTACAAGAAAAAAAAATGAAAAATTGAGAAAGTGAGAAAAAGGGACATTTAAAAAGAATCCTATAGTTGCTTTGAAGTAAAGATTATAAATAAATAAATGATAAATTGTAACAACAGCAAGAAAAAACATAATAGGGACGATATTAAGTCACCCGAGATATACGATGCGAAAAATATGTAACTGGCGGGGATTTACGATAAAAATGACAATAACCGAGAAATTTATGTTTTACTCGCAATGTGTGCTGCGTGCCAAAGTCGATTCTGAGAAACAAGAACACATGACTAGTTAGTTTTGTCTCTTCCTTTTTATTATAATTTACTTCAAGGGATGTGCTGCTGATAAGTCCAAAACTGTACTGATGAACAGTTTTTACCATTTTTCCGAAAAAAATGTTTTGTGCCACTTTGATCGCTTAGCCTCTCCACTCTTCATGTAAGATACGTGCGAGTACGTAAGCCGGGTTGAAAAGGAAAATCTTAACTGAGGGCAGAGAGGGGACGGAGGGACCGTGAATGTGAAAGGCGGAGACGGGGACGGAAAATGGAAGGAGAGAGGGACAAAGAGGAAAAAGAAACGCACGGACACAATAGAAAGACAATCTTGAATAGAAAGACAGATAGAATAGAAAGAAACGATGGGGAATGGCAAAGAAAAAATGCGTAGGATTATTAATGAAAGAGGGGAGTAAATCTGTAAAAGTTAAAAGGGTATCAACAGAAAGGGAAAAATTAGAAAGACAATAAGTATATAAAGAAAATAATAAAAGTGTGTTAGAAAAGAAGTTATGTGTTTATAGATGTTATAAGCCTGAGGAAACGGAATTTTACTTTATTGTAATCATTTAAAATTTCAGGCAAAAATAGTTCACGAAACTTAAAAGAAATAATTGAAGATTCACATTACTGCATGTCAAATCGTGACAAATCACATTATTGCATTCTTCATGGACCACGTATTCAGATCCTTACTTTGTCTTTATTTATTTATTTATTTATTTTACGTAAAAAAACAGTTAAAACTGCGTATGACGTGTCTTACTCAAATAACATAAAAGGATTAATCTGTGATCCTTTCAATGTTTTGTAAAGTTGACTAGTTAACAGACGTATATGTTAAGTGTAAAATTTAGGAAATCTACAAGTGAGTATTAATAAGAATTTAAACTAAAAGAAATTCCTAGATTCAAAATGGTGAGCCAGACCCATTAGTAGGGTTTTTATTTTAACGTTTGAGCAACTGGTACTTTGAAGCAGAGCACAGAGATGTACAAAATAACTGTACGGAGGAATAAAATAAGAGTTATTTACGCACCAACAGCGTTATATGGATTCGAAGAAAATCGAGTGCCCGAGGGCTTTTTGACGATCGGGATCATTAGAACCAGTTAACGCCCATGTTAGTAGGTACATTTAGTTTTTTGCCTATGTTTAATGATTCAGATTTACTTAATTGCTAATTAACTGGATGTTAAGTTGACTTGATTTGTCTTTTCGTATTTCCCTCTCATAATTCCATTTCATTATTCCCTCTCGTAGTTCTCTCCATAAGAGAACATGTAGCATCTTTCAATTGTTTTCATATTTCCCTCGTAACAATGATCATCTCGATCCAAAAATTATGCAGTGTAATTCGAGCTTCCTTTGAAGGCAATGACAAGGACTTACGTATTAGTAAAGAATAAACGGTTTTTGTCCATATTGCAAAATGAGGAAAAATTAATTGAACCACGTTGCGTGTTATGAGACGATTTGATGCTTAATATTGACAGGTTTTCCTGTTTTTGTTTTTATATTTCAGATTTCCGTTCGTCCGGTGAAAACCCCTGGGATGGAACACGGATTGAGAGCTGGCGGGCAGCGGGTGAGTGAGTGAGTGAGTGGGTGAGTGGGGCGGGGGCGGGGGCGGGGAGCGCGCATGAGCTGCAGGCGTCTACGGCCAAGTGCTCGCGCCGGCCGATCAGCAAACCGTGTTTTGTCCCATCTTGGGGAGCGCAATCTTCACGGGCTAATGGAGCTGGCGTTAATAGCGCGTGTAACGCAATAAGCAGCGCCGGCAGCGGAGTTGGCGGGGCGGCGGTGATGGTAGTAGTAGGGCAGCGACAGCTGCGGGGGGGGGGGCGATAGAGCAGGGATGAGGGACGCGCAGAGGTGGATCACGAAGGTCGAGGGAGACGTTATCCATCGCGTTAGTTCTCGTTTAATAGATTAACCGTTTATTACGTTAAAAATGGAATTCATTTTGCGTGTGACGTTTGGGTAGGAATGAACTTTCAATTATCTTTACATAATATTACGATAATCTTTACATAATATCGATAGACTCGTTTATTCTGAGAGTTGAAATGAAGGCTCACACGACTTTTTGAAAAGATTAATAATTGAATTGCCTTCCATGATGTCGAGCTAATGATTTATCGACAGAGCAAAGGAAATTTCATGTTTACAGAAAATGAGAAATTATGCTCAGAAAGTGAGTTGTGATCATCTTATTACAAAACATTCTGTATCTTTTCTGCGTAAATAATTTTTCGTTTCGATTGTTCAATACATTTATTAATTTATGACAAAATAGTAATAGTCTACAAGTATGGGCGTCGACACCCAGAATGTACGACACGAGGAAAAATAAGGGAACATCGCACACACATATTACCGTTAGTTCTAGTTTATATCGGATATTTTTGAGGAGTTAAACATTTTAAAATCTTTTTAATATTACAAATTCCAATTATTTGCCCTTTAAAATGTAAATTGCAAGAAAGAAACAATTGTTCAGTCGTATAGTGGGGGAGGGGTGGGTAAAGTGGGTAGAGTTGATTAGGATTTGCGGTGCCCTAATATTAAACGTTGCTCTCGCTACGACTTCCTTGTATATTTTGCACGTATATTTATATTTATATAGATATTTTGTATTTTTATAGAAAACATTCGTGCTCGGCATTGGTTTAATAACTTCAAAATTCATGATTTGGTATATGTCACCACTGCCTATAGGCGGGAAATGGCTAAGGAAGTAATCATACCTCTTATAAATTCAATCACTATTAATTATGTAATCTTGAAGTGCTACCTCTATAAACAATGTTTTCAAGAATTCCTCCGTGTACTGTAACATATCGTTTTCACACTTTAAATACTGTGTTATAGGTTACATCTTCTCCTCTGTTTTGTTACGACTTTAAACATTGTTAATCCGCACATTTACCCTAAAAAAAAAACAATTGTCCACATACGTCTACGTAGTTCGACGTTGAAAACTTATTTCATTTGGTACTCGATTAATAAAATTTTCATACAAGATTGCTTGCGGCTGTCTTTCTATATACTCAATCGTTATGCAATAATTGTTCAATTGTAGAAGCAAGTCGTAACAGAATTCCGGTCTGTTCGGGAAGTGTAGTTAAACAGTAAGGTTGTAGAATGAAGGATCGCATGCGATGCTGTTTGATGGAAATTGGACGATGAGCGATGAAGGATTGTTTATGAAGGGCGAAAGTTGAATAATGGAAAATTGACAAAAGAACTTAAAATGGACGATGAATGATCTATATGCAATGAAGAATGAGCTTCGAGCAATTGAAAATGGACACTGGATTATTGACTGTAGATGATGGGTGATGGGCAATTGGCGTTCAACGATTGACGCTGGACAATAGTGAAGGACGACGGACGATGTTTGATAACGATGTGCGAGGACTATTGGTGATGGACGATGTACAATGGATGATTGGCGATGACCGATTGGTAATGGGCGATTGACATGGCCGATGAAATATGGACGTAGGAAGAAAGGCGATAGACAATTAGCGATGAACGATGGACAATGGTCGTTAGGCGTTTGGCGATGGCCGGTGGGCGACGAACGATGGGCGATGGGCGATGGGCGAGGGCGAGGGCGAGGGCAGGGCGATGGGCCAAGGGCGAGTGGGCGACGGGCAGGAGCGAGGGGTGAGGGGCGAAGGGCGTGGGGCGAGTGGCGCGTGGGCGAGTGGCGAGGGGCGATGGTCGCGAGGCGAGGGGCGAGGGGGAGGGTGAGGGCGAGGTGAGGGCGAGGGGGAGGGCAGGGGCGGGGGCGGGGCGAGGGTGAGGGCCGAGGGCGAGGGGCGAGAGGCGAGGGTTGATGCGAGGGCGAGGGCAGGGATGAGGGACTAGGGGCGAGGGGCGAGGGCGAGGGGCGAAGGCGAGGGGCGAGGGGCAGGGCGATGGCGATTGGCGAGGGTGAGGGGTGAGGGGAGGGTGAGGGCGAGGGGCGAGGGCGAGGGGCGAGGGCGAGGGCAAGGGGCGAGGGCGGGGGAGGGACGAGGCGAGGGCGAGGCGAGGTGGGAGGGCGTGGGGAGGGGTGAGGGCGAGGGGGGCGAGGGGCGAGGGCGAGGGACGAGGGGCGAGGGGCAGGGCGAGGGGCAAGGGGCGAGGGTCGCGGGAGGGAGGGCGAGGCGAGGGCGAGGGCGAGTGGGAGGGCGAGGGCGAGGTGGGAGGGGCGAGGGCGGGGGCGAGGGTCGAGGGGCGAGGGTCGAGGGCGAGGGCGAGGGCGGGGCGAGGGCGAGGGCGAGGGGGAGGGCGAGAGGCGAGGGCGAGAGGCGAGGGTTGATGCGAGGGCAGGGAGCGTGAGGTGAGGGACAGGGCAGGGCAGGGGCGAGGGCGAGGGCGAGGGGCGAGGGGAGAGGGCGAGGGGCGGGGGCGAGGGCGAGGGGCGAGGGGCGATGGCCAAGGGGCGATGGGCGACGGGCAAGGAGCGAGGGGTGAGGGGCGAGGCGGGGGCGATGGCGCGTGGCGAGTGGCGAGGGCGAGGCGCGAGGCGAGGGCGAGGGGCGATTGGCGATTGGCGAGGGGTGAGGGGAGGGTGAGGGCGGGGGGTGAGGGGGTGAGGGGAGGGGCGAGGGGAGGGGAGGGGAGGGGCGAGGGGCGAGGGGCGAGGGGCGAGGGGCGGGAGCTGACTCACCTGAAGTGGTGGTGACGTGCGCGTGCGCGGGCGTGTGCGCCGCCGGGGGCTTCTCCTGGCTGAGCAATGTGCTCTGCGTCTTGGAGAGGCCGATGCCCGCCGCGCGCCCCGCCATGCCCTGCATGGCCCCCGCGCTCAGCGCCACCTGCACGCACACCAACGGACACATGGGCTCCAGCAAACGCACACATGGGTAGTGATGGCAAATTTTTCCAAAACATCGGTACATCGATGTTTCGATACATCGCTAAACTGTTTTCGATATCGATGAAACATCGACGAAAAATATCGATTTTAATTATTGACTAATAAACATGCTACTTTCCTATCCATTATTAATTATATTGCGGAAAAGAGATATATTTTATTGTTTGGTAATCAGCATGTAAGTAGTGTGTAAAAATTATTATCGGATGTAAAGAAAAAACAATAAAGAACATTGTGTTTTGATATCAATTTTGTGACGATAACATACATTTATCTAGTAAATAAATAAAAGGAGTATAAAAACACAGCTTTAATGATATAGTAATTAAAAAACAATTGATTTTATGTTGAATCATTCAGGTAACCAAATGGTTCGGAGAACTTTTTCCTCAAATGCGTACCAATTCCTCAAATTGTTAGCTTAGAAAATAGGGACGCAGGGGATTAAAAAGGAGAAAATTCAGGAATTGATCACATTTACGTAAGTAAAATGTTTTATCACGTAGAAGCATTCTAAATTTTCAGGGGTATCTGGATCCCTTCCCCCTCCACTTTCCAGCACCTCAATGGTTATCTCCAGTAAACAAATTTTATACATATTGACGATATCCCATGGATTGACGACATCCCTTGGATTGCCCATATTGACGACATCCCTTGGATTGTCGAAATCCCATCAGCCGTTCTCTTTGGCTCTAACTTCCGAATACAATAAATGTTCATGAGTTGAACACTGGTCGTCTAATATATGTAAATTTTCGTCCTCCGATTCATAGTAAATACTTTTTCATGTAATATATTTACGATGTGTAGGGAAACAGCTGACATGATCTCGCCGTTAATAATGACAGTATATGAGCCTCTCCTTTACTAATGACATCTTATTATGCTGAATCCTTGCGATTACATCGTAAAAAAGGAAAAACAGTGGAAAAAGTATAATAGAAAAGCACAACACATGGACTATGGAAAATAGAAAACCAGAAAGGATTCTTTCATTTCATTCAGTATCATTCTTCAATGTTAATGAAATGAAGGTTTACGGATTCTGTAATATTACTATTCACTGTGAACACAAAGTTAAATATATTTCTTCAAATATAATTGAATTGTTTTATATTTCCAAGATCTGTCATGTATGTATGTTGTAGTGGATTATAGACAAAATACTGTTACCTGAAAATTGTTTGTAAAGAGATATATATGCGTCAGACCATTCTGGAAACAACAAAACGAAGATCAACTTTACATTAATTTGTATTGACTAAACGACGTGACGTAATGAAGAAATATCTGCAGGTAAGCTTTCACACTATTAATTTTGAGTTATTATTAAAATTTAGTGATTATACCGATGGTCTTGTTAGCAGTGAAATCTCCAAATTTGACTGAGTATTTATCCTTGTCCATTATGGATAGCGGGCACTTAACGGAAAACTCACCGAAGACATAGAAAAAACGCTTATTTAAAAAAGTTCTTAGTGAAATATTTAAAATGATATTCGACTGGTTAGGGGGAAACCCCACTAGCCGAAGGTAGGTCGGCGCCGGATCTCGCCATCCAGCGGGGGAAAATCACCGCCATCTCCCGAGGAAAAAACTGCACTACACTAACGTGACTAATGACCAAAGCAGTTGACGCGCCCGGAAACACGAAAAAATCAATCAATCAAAAACAATTTATATTGATGATTGTTAATCAAATAATGTCTTTTCACTTTAAATTATGAAATTTATTCAAAATAAAATGGAATGGCCAATGTCATTTTGTATTTTAATGCCTGATTAAAAGTCGCATTTTAAAAGGTTTCTCCGATTTGACCTTGGAATTGGTGAAATGTAGGGTGTATAAAGGGAAATTACTCTCGCGACTCATATTAATATAACATAATTTTGTTCTTGTTTTAATTTTTTTAACATCTACTTGATTTGAACGTTTATGCATCCATGTAATTAGTCTTTAGCATAGATAGGTAATAAGGAGGTTGAACAATGAGAGGCAACAATCAAACAGTTGTGAACCCCTATTGAGTTGTGCGCAGAGATGCCAATATCAGAGGTAATATCCCTGAGATATTTCCGATGCGTGAAATTGTAGATCGAGGAATGTTGAGTATTTACGGAATCCGAAAATGGAATCCCATTCACGAGGCCACCATGATCAAGCCCCATTCAAACAGACATAATTCGTGTCTTGACAAAGGCGGTCCAACAGTTGCTCGAACTGCTGAGGAATCAGTTCCCAGGTGATACATGTGCCGGAATTTCCTTGACGCTGGACAACATCACACATTACTATCACAAGCTATTTCATATTTTTTGTTTGATCATCGTTCGGAGAATTTCGTTGCGTTGTGTATCTTTCCCAGGAGTTTTGGTATCAAATAAAATATTTGCGCGTTTTATTAATAAATTTCAATTATTGATTTGACAGGAAATCTCGAACGTGAAGCCACTATTTTAGGGGATTTCGTGGCGTAATGAGTGGCATATTATCCTTACATTCCTTCCACCTGGGACTTATCTTCGATCAATTCATGTACAGTAGACCCTCGGTAAGTGTTCTAAGGGTTTTCCAATTTCGCCTGAATCTTTTTCTACCATTGTTTCATCATCATTCAGCCCTTTATCGCTATCATCTACTCATTAGATCATCACTCATGAGCCTCAATGCCATTAGGGGTTGATTACTTTCTAAATCGCAATAAATAAATATACAAAATGGTTAACGAGAAATAGTGTGTAAATGTTGGGTCGTAATTTGAACAATTATATTATAATTTTTTGAGGAAAATCCAAAGGAGATAACAGATTGTTTTAAAAAAATTGGTGAGAGATAGATTTAATTGCCATTATTTGTATTTGAAAGTGAAGTAGTTCTGATATTTTGTGTTCCAAAAAACGTACAAATTGTATTTTAACAGTCTTCACAGCAACAGTTTGTTGGATACAAAACCACTCTCTTTAGGTATAAAAGGCCTTCGAAACATATTTATTAACGAACCGTCTGAATTTTTATCAAATACTTATAAGTGTTGTGGGTTTTGGCAGCACTTCCTATATATTTTTTTCTTTGAATTACCGGATACCACGCGGTACGTTACCAAATGCACCACGACCTCTTGAGACCTCTAAATAGAATAGTTCAAACTAAGAAAGTGCAAAGACTGTTACATAGTCAACGCATGCGATGTATCGTTTATCTGGGAACTGTGAATGTGTTGTTACTGGGTTGTGAAAACAACCACATGGCACTAAGCAGAGTGCTCACAACAGATTTTTTAAAATAAAATTCCAGGAGAACTTGAACTATGTTAATAAAATAACATAATTATCCCATCGCGCGTTTTTATACATACTATAGAGAGTAACTTATTACCATAATGCTTCTCAAGGCTTTGCTTCATAAAATGCTACGGGAGATCTTTTGCGAAACATTCCAAGTTAGAGTATAAATGAAGAATATAAATAATTACAGTTATATTTGTTCTGTCATACACAGACGTTTCTTGAAACATTGGCGATTTTAGAACTTTAGATATCGCTTCAGACCCGCTATTTGAAGCAGCTTTGAAAGGGCTGTTTGCGCCTGCCAAAAATTCTTGAAAGGAAAACCCAAACATCACTGACACCATACACCATACTCAGTGCAATAATATATAAGTTAATTTGTGAAATATTAACCTAAATATTGTGTAATCAAGAAATCCATAATACATGAAAGCAGAATACAGATTTAAAGTAAAAAAAACGCGAATTATTAGAAAACCGTAACAAAATACAGCGATTCAATGTTCATTAACTCAATTGGATGGGAAACATCGTGTAGTTGGAGGCGTACAATATCTCATGTCCATATACAGCGGAAACGTGAACTCTACCGCCAAACTTCGTGTAGTGGCGCTAAGTGAAAGTGAAGAGGGAGTAGTGAGAAAAGAGAGAACTCAAAAATGCATCTTTTTGATATTTAAGGTCTTTTTCATCGACATCTAAGTCATTAGCGACGACTATTGGGTTTAACGTTATGGTAACTGTGGAGATGAAACGATATGATGATGATGATGATGATAAGGGGTGAAATGACGAACACAAATACAACCATGCCCGAAGCGGGACTCGAACCCGCGACCCTTCGGTCCGAGATCGCTACGACACTACTGCCTTAGCGATCTCGGCTACCGGATCCGCAAAAATACATTTTACAACCAATATTTCACAATTGCTTGCACACGGAAATCCTTCATTCCAATACGCTGAACTACTTAGTCAGAAATAAGGACTGGTCTCATCAACTGAATTGTCACCTGTGTTACTGTGACACAGCTACTCATTATGAATGGAAGACCCATTTCAATCTTCTTTTCTAAAACTTCAGGAATTTTTGGGTGTATGTTCTTATTAGCAGTTTCGCTTTACTTGTACTCAAGAGTCACATTTATTGATTTGCCAGAAGAATTTGTTCGTTCTGCGTAAACTAACTAAAGCATTGCCCGAGTATAAATTTTTCACATTCATCTGTTAGAAAGCAAAATAAGAAAACTGTATCTACACTATTCCGCTCCCAGCCTTGCTCCGCTTTACCCCTCCCGATTCTAATCTGCCTCATCTTGCTCTGCACCTCTCTGTTCTGCCCCGCCCCCTTTCGCCCAGCCTCTCCCCAAAAATTCACCACCCTGGCCTTTTATGAATTGATGGACAATAGATCGATCGAAAGAGGGATGGATGAATCGATGGATGGATTAATAGGATGGAAGAATGGATGAATATGCCCATGAAAAAATGAAGAAGGGGAAGGGAAATGAATGGATGGATAGATTGATGAACAGAATGATGGATGAACAGTTAGATGGATTGTGGGATGAAAAGGTTAAAAGGGTGTATAGAAGGTTGGAAAAGGGAAAAAAAAGGTATTTGAATGGATGTTGATGGGAGGGGGATCTGCTCACCATGCTCTGCATCTTCCGCTGCTTCGCTTCGCTCTTCTTCTGCATGTCGTAGGCCGTTTTGTAGATGCCGCCATACAGCACGAAGAGCACCACGAGCGTGGTCCAGTAGTAGCCGATGATGAGCGCCGTGTTGAAGACCGGGTCCTTGAGGAACTGCACGGCGCACTGGCCGGGCAGCAGGTCGCGTAGCCCACGAAGTGCTCCCAGCCGAAGATGGAGATGAAGAACAGAAGAGCGGGGATCACCCACGTAATGCTCACCTGCAACGCGATGTTGGGAAGACACGATTATTGTTCAATCAGAGAACAAACAATCCGACTTTTTTATATTCTTGAAAGATCTTGACATTAATATATATCGATGCACTTTACATTGATCAGCACATTAGAGAGGTTGCTTTGTACATTGTTATAGATTTGCTTAAAGCGTGCTTTATTATTTCGCAATTTTCTTATTTCTTTTGTCTTTACCCTCAATTGATTATGAAGTTGAAGAATATTTCGTGCAGTGGGATATGATTAATATTGTCCATTAAAAATGTATGTCTACTAATGATGTAGGATGTGAGATCTCCCCTTATTCTGGCTACTGGAAATCCTTAGCATGGAGATGAACCAGGGAATATTATTATGGAGCACAGAGTCTGAGATTGACATCTCGTGCAGAATTTCAACTTCCTGCTACTTCAAGCTACATTGAGCAAAGTGTATGCGAGTTTTATAGCACACCCTTTCTTAAAAAAAAATAATTCATTAATCGTTGAATGCAGCTGAGGATGCAGATTCCTTACGCTCTCGTGAATGCGTTAAATATCTGATGCTTCGAATTAGTATTGAATATGTATCGAAAAATTCATATCTGAAATGAAATCGTTATTACGAAAATTAGATTCCGTTTACTTCACCTTGTTCTCCTTAATAGCTGCATACTAATGACATTCCGAAACCCGGAGATCACCAATGAGAGCTCAACATTCGTGATGTTGAACAAATATACAACAGAGAATAGCCACAGATACTAAAACAATACTCTAAGTGTTTTAGGTAGACTATCTGAAAGAAAACACCGGAGTTTCCATGAAGAGGGCGGCGGTTTAGAATTTTTATATATAATAAGCGCTGAAAGACGAAACTATCTCAATGTTATGAAAGTTTCTAATAATAAAAGCACTAAACGATGAAAGAGTAACTTTGTGCCTGAACCTAGGAGGGTGAAATCTACGATGGGGTCCATCTATGACTATCTCCCTCGTTGGTTTGAGTACCTCAGTGGTAACTTTGACGTTTAAAATTGGGGAATTGTAAAGAACTGTTTTTTAAAGCTGATGAATTCTGAGTTTTACGCTCATTACAGGTTGATTTCTCTCATATTGTTTTGCTGTCCAAGAACATCTATAGTTTGTTTAAAAGTAAAAAATACGAATAAAAACTTGTAACTATCACATATGCAATGTGAGTTGACTTTTATAAACCGATTTATTTAGTTAGCAATCATTAGGGTGTGAATAATATATTAAATGCATTTATTTAATAGATAATATCCAAATTTATACTGTTTGACAAGTGGAAAAGAATTTTACACACCCAGTGCTGATAGTATAGCAATTATATTTGTGAATGTTCAACGTGCACAAAGCTTATTACAAAAACGAGAAAATCATCAACAATTTTTATTAATTTCTCGTCAGACACAACCATTTCTATGCTTGTATCCATAAGTGGGCTGCTACAGCATGTGAACACTAGTACACATCGTTGTTTTTAAAGGGGAAAGAGAATACCAAGTTATATTTTTTGAAGATATTTTGAACCAAATCCTAAAAGCAGAACATTTTAAAATAAGGGTTTTAGATGAATATCTTGCCATTACATCCAAAATATCAGTTTGAAAGGACGGTTCATAACAAGTTTAACCACTTTTGCCAGGAAGACGACTAAAATACGTGATAATACATTTGTTTTCCAACTTTGTCGTATTTACTGGTCAGAGTCGCGATAAGTCACCAAAATGTGGTTCTTACGGTAATGAAATAAAGTTGATTACGATGCATACCATTTATTCTTAACCTCATCAGTTCTGAATAACAATACGTAGTACGAGAAAACAGTTTGTACACTTACAAATATAATTTTGATGGAAGAAAATGCTGACCAGTCAATATTTATGAAAAAATATCATTATCATTAAATTAGTGATAACGAAATTTAATACTTTGATCTAGCAACAACATTTTATTGCGAATAAAGGAGAAATCTAGGTGGATGGAAAATAGAAAATATAAAAAATGTGTACCAATAGTTTATGCTTATCTTAGATTATATATTTCGTACTTGAATCATGAAGTTCAGTGTTGTAATTATGAGCTTTCTAGAGACAAACTCTATTATACTCAGAATGATATTTCTCACTCTAAATTAGTATATAACTGTTTTGTTGTTCACCATTTTTCGTAATTCCTGGAAATTTAATGGATTTAAAACCAATAAATCAGGACTTGAACGCCTTCCAGACGTGCTGCCCGTCTCTGATATGTAGTATTTTGAAAACTTTAGATTTCCAAAGTTAGGAAAAAAGATAGTAAGTAGGATATGAAGAACACACGGAGAAAACGAGTTAGCATGAAGAAAACTTCCATTTTCGTAAAATGAAATATAAATTAAACAGAAAAATTCAATGAAAGAAGAAAGAGGTAAGTTGTGCAATAAGGTAATAAGAAAGAGTAAGTGCAATAAGGTAAGAATTCTTAAAAAGAAAAATGAAACTTTCTCATTTCGATAAATATTCTTTGAGCAAATATTATTAACATTTCCCCTCTCATGTTCATGGATAAAATTTCTAACTTTTCAAACATATTCCTTATGATTTGTGGTCTTTCGACGGTAGCCAGTGGAGTTCGATTCTCGGCTCCTGCTCGTGGTCGCCTGAGCTGCATGTCGTCAGGCGCAAGGACTTGTCCGTCCTCCACTCATTGGGGTTCCAGGCACCGTGCCAAGCACTAGCCTTCTTTGCGGCCCCTGCTAGAACATCGTGCGTCTCTTGTCCAACTGTGTTCCTGGTAGAAGACGGTCTCCACTTGCGAGGAGAAATGGAAATCATCCAGAATAACATTTATCCAATCTTTCATATTTAGCATTAAAAGTGGTAAATAAAGAAACTGCTGTAAATACGTAGTATTGCCAAAGCGCTCTGTGCTAGTTGATTTGATAGTAGTTCATTCGAAATCCCATTCGTTTGAGACGTACAATGTGAAGCTAGATTGATTCTTTTTCACATTATCTCCTCCCATAAATTACATAAAACTATACATCTTTGACATGTACATTAATAATTGGCAATACAAATAAATAAGTTTTTTGTCAAGAAGATATATCATCATCTCCAGTGTCGTCTGGGTTTAAGCTTCATTACCTGTTTCTGTTGGGTAGTTTGGTGTTTCTATCCTTCGATAATCATGTTTTTAATCATGTATAAATTCACCATTATTTTTTGTTTTAGGTAACGATAAAGTTTTATAAATTCATTTTCAATGGTTTTAATTCAAAAGAGCAAATCACTACAATCTCTTTAGTATAACTAAAAACGTATTAAATTTTAAAATTTAATCCTAAAAGTCAAGTATTCATGAAAGATAACTATTCTATTATTGTATAATCAACACAAACGTTCCAGAGTAGATACATTATAGACTAGTTTAGAGAAAACGAGAGGAACAATAACTGTTTAATGCATGTCACTTAACCACAAATCTATCTTCAATTTTTTGAAATATATTTTTCTTTAATCCATATCACATCTTCTTAATATACATGAAGGTTAGCGTAGAAGAGTATTTGATCGAATTTAATTGTTATTCACAAGTAATTTACTGATATCTATCTCTTTCCATCCACCCAACGCACAATTCAAGTCAGGCAATACATACTACACTGCCAGGATGTTCCATTCGCAAATAATAGCTATAAACAAATTGCGGAGTCGGAAGTTAAAACTATATATAATAATAATAAAATAATAACAATAATAATAATTGTAGAAGAAGGAGAAGACAAGGAATAAAAATATTGAAGTAAAAAATCGTTCAATAATGAAAGGAAAACAGCCTGCTCTAAATGCTCACTACATGCGACACTAACTAGTTCTCACTTACCGATGACCTTTATTACATTCTTCCATCTCCTTTATCATATAACATGCTTATTAACGAGTTTTTTATAACTATATTTTCTTCTGCTATTGTGTAATTCTCGTACTAGATTATTTCAGCTCGTTGCGTAATGATAGTCATTACAACACAGCTTCATTATAGTACTGATATTTGACTAATCACAGAGAAGTTTATAATTGGGAAGTAATCAATCATAGGTCATTGTTCTATTAAATGTTTCATTGGATTGTGTGCGTTACTGTACCGAACCAACCTGCGGGCTGGCGACGGTAAATCGCACATGCCCTTCATAACTGATAAGAAAATTAGAAGATCGTCTCATTCTATAAGAACTGTATCAGTTACTATGCTGATAAGAAATTATAACTTATACTAAATGTTGATGATATTTCTTTAATAAATTGGACATTGACTCGTGTACTGCTCGTTTGAAATCGGTCCGTGCTCATGCTCAACCAACGCCATCTGGGAGACCTACGTGACTGTCTGCTAGGTGGCATTGGTTGAACACTACCTCAAAACCGTTCAATGTAAGAGTTTACTTGCAATAAGGATTATTATTGTATAAAACAATTGTGTGAAACTCGATACAAGAGTATATAATCGTATCAGGTTTACGATATTCGCAGGTACCGTAGTATCAATTCACACTCGTTTATTTATACCCATCATTATATTATACTATTCTTAGAATACAAAAAAATCGTTGGTAGAATGTATCTTTGTTCAAATAAGCATTCCTCATCAAGGTGCCAAATATACAACGTTTCTAAATATTTGTAAAAACAGATCACAAAATAAATCTCTAAGATGTATTCACAAAACATGACACCTACGTGCATTAACTCAACTGTATACTTAAAATATTAAAACACTACAAAAGCATTTGCAGGTATCTAAGGGTTCACAATATTTTTCAATGAAAATATTAAAAATTTATTTCAGACATTTTTCACAAGATGATTATTTCTCGATATTTTGCTGTGTCAATTTATGCAAGGAAGTACTTACCATCCAAATGACACGTTGCTTCGTTCGCCAACCGCGGTACTTAGCGGCGATCTTCACCGAACAGAAGCGGTCGATGGTGATGAGCAGCACGGTGTATTGCGACACCAGGCACACGGTGTAGTCCACAGACAGCCACAGGTCGCACAGCAGCGGGCCCAGGTCCCAGTATCCCATGAGCACGTACACCGTGTAGAAGGGCATGGACACTGTCCCTGAACAGAGCCCGCATCCTCTCATTGATTATTTTGGGTTTACACGCGTCAACAGCTATGTTAATTACTCCCATAAGTATAGTGTATGCCGACCTGGATGGCCGAGGTGGCTAAGAGCGAGTACCGACTCAGCGCTTCGGTCTGAAGGGTCGCGGGTTCGAGTCCCGTCTTAGGCATGGTTGTTTGTCCCTTGACTTTGTGTGTGTGTTGTCGCGGAGGGCCTCGCGTTCTGCTGACCCCAGATCAGAGGAGCCTGCAAGTGTTTGTCTAGTGTATGGTAGAACAGGCGTCCCTTCGGGACGTAAAGGGCAACCGGCTGTCGGCTAGATAAAAGCCCTAGGAAGGAAGAAGAAGAAGTATGGTGTATATTTTATCTATTCCTCTGGATGATCAGGTATGGCACGTTTGCGAGATCCCTCCCCCCCAACCAGGTATCTCCCTTCAGCCGGGACAAGCGCTAAGCTCCACATGCGAAGTGTTTTATTTGAAATAGTTCTTTTTGAAGTTCACCGGCAAGACAATACTTTTCTTCAACCAGCCCTACTTGAGAAGTCAATTTTCACAGTCACACTCGTCATATCTATAGATTTTTATTGACTTAAAGAGATTTGTTTTTTCGAAATTTCAATAGAAAATTATGCTTCAAGAGGTCATTTCAATGTGCAACTGACCATGGATTTCTGACTCCGACATCGACGTAGTACATGTGCCAGACCAGCTTTATCTTAAACATCTAATAATAATAATAATAATAATAATAATAATAATAATAATAATAATAATAATGATAATGATAATAATAATGCATTTGGAGATGATAATAGTAATTTTTTATTTATCCACGCAAAGTTTGGTTGAATAACGGTAGAGGAATAATTAAAACTACTTTCCAATAGTCAAAAAGGTGATATACTTCTTTTGACAAAATCAAATTTTGAGGGCATTTCTACGATAAATGATGATTTACCTTGAACATCTAAATTTGAAGGAATTTGTAATCATTTTAACTATTCCAGGTCGATCACTTTTTTTAATTTGTACATCAATTTATTATACTATTTTAGTATCCAAAAATCTTTAGATGTATCTTTGTTCTGATTTGATGGGTAACAACTTCAAATAGAAATAAACAAAAAAACTGATGTATTCATATAACAAAGCAAAGACCATAGGCCATGTCTAGAATAAACTATTACACCTAAGCATTTATCGACTGTATCTCAATTCTAGACCACTGCTTCAGGATATCTTTGGACACAATCAGTTTTTTCGAAAACCATTAAATACGCATTTCAAGATGGTCTACTCGAGAGCGTTCACTCAAGACGTACCTGCCTCCTGACCGGACGCGCCAACCGCGGGACGATAGAGGCGATCTTCACCGACGAGCGTCGATGTGATGGCGCCGTGCCTGCGACCTCACCTGTTCCCGCGCCGTGCGGTGCCGCACCGCGCCGCGGCCGACCTGAGCACGCTACACGGAAAAGGGGGCATGGACACTGGTGTGAACGAGAGCCGATCGACCAGGATGTTGGGTGGAGCGGCCGGACAGAGAGCGTGAGGACTGCGGCAGGTGGGGATGGATGGATCTATTGCCCGGATGATAGGTGGCGTGCTGCAGATTGTGAGACCCCGAACCAGGTATCTCCCTAGCTGGGACAGGCCATGGCACTGGCGAGGTGAGAAGTTCTTTGAGTTCAGACGCATTACTTTCTTAATCACCACTGGCCATTTCAACGTTATATTATATTTATGACTCAATATTTGTTTGTTCAATTTATCAATTATTTAGTATTTAATGTATGACGTTTCTGTCACTTCGGGACAAGAGATAGTTCATTTTTTAAAAATAATAATATAATATTTAAAAAAACCTTAATCAATAATGATAATACATTTGAGATTCTAATACATTATTTACTATCAGCATCTTTTCTGGGAATTTAACTACTTCCCAATATCAAATGTAAACTTTTTATCATATCAACATTCTCTGTTACTATGATAACATTGAACATCTAAATTTCAAGTAATTTGTTAAATATCTCCTTTCAAATCCTGAATTTGTAAAGACATTTTACAGACGTAAAGATGGTGGGCAGAATATTCAGTCAGATGATAATGTGAGGATGGTAGTGTAGAAAAATGTTGGTTTCAGGAATGGTGAGCTATACTGGTAGGCATGTGTGCGGATTGGGGGCAATTCACGGATGGAGAGAACAGGGCTGCAGTCAGTGACAAGGCGGGGCACTGGAGGGCGCCAGGGTCTGGCAGACACTACACACTCAAAGACAGTTATCGATCGGTCGTATCAGCTCAGGCCACTGCAGAACCTTGGCCGGAGACCAGTTCTGGCCGAGCCTGGACTGGCAGGGCAGAGGTCTACCAGAGCTTCACCAGGCGGAGCCTGGCGCCGTTGCTGGACGCGCCGGCGGCGGGACCGGCTGGAGGCGCAGGCTCCGGCCGAGCATGGCAGGGCGGGCTGGCTGCCTCGGGCGTGCCTGCGCGCTGCGCGTGGAGGATGCGGCTGGCGTGCTGGGCGCGCTGCGTGGGCGGGCGTCTGCGGGCTGGCGCGGCTGGGCTGTCGTGGCGGGCGTGAAGGGGGCGCGTGGCAGGGCTGCGTGGCGGGCTGTCGGGAGGGTGTCGTGGCGGGCTGTCGGGGGCTGCGTGGGGTGGATGGCGGACGGGTGGCTGGCAGGTGGCGTGGCAGGTGGGGTGCGGGCGGCTGGTGGCGGGGTGGTGGATGTCGTGGCGGGCTGGTGGAGCTGGGCTGGCGGGGCGGGGCTGGTGTGGCAGAAACGGCGTGGGGGGGCATGCGGAGCGGGAGGAGTGGGGCGGGGCGGGACGAAGCGGACGTGAGTCGAAGCGAGCGGGGCTAGACTTGGGGGCCTGGCAGGCTCGTGTGGGGAAAGTTGTGGATGAGTGGGGGCGGGAATTGAAGGAGACCATTACGACAGTGGCCAGGGGAGGAGGAGGATTGGGGCCAACAGGCAGAGGAGGCGGAGGTGGATAAGGAAGATGTTTACTCGGTACTCCATCCTGAGGTCAGAAGCTACCTTCGCTTGGGAAAATGAAGTTGCTGTGTCGGGCGCCTTTTGGAGATGCAAATAGGAATTGACAGGAGTGGTATTTGGGTGCTTAGATGCCTGTTATATATTCTGGGAGAAATGTGTCGTAAGTTAATGTTGCGCAGTTCTTCAGGTGAGAAGATTACGATTACGAGCTTTGTTGCTCACCTAATATACTTCTCGCATATGCCGTCGATTAACTTGGGGGTAATAACTTGTGAGGAATTTTGCACGAAAATGAGAAAATGTCCTAGTGATACAGACTGTCTGCAGAATACTCTATTTATGGTCTCAGTAAATATTTGCTTACACGCCACGGGCGAGATAGTGCCGTAGTTCAAGATATTCGAAATATATCTGTACAATTTTTTAATAAACGATTAATACTACTGCTAAGAAAACAACTTTCTTTTATTAGTTTCGATTATGAAAATGAATTACTGATTCACAACCAAAACTGCGGAATCTCGCGTATTAGTCTATCAAAAACTGTAATTTAAAATGCACTGAGAAACTTTGAATCATATACCGTCTTTGGAATACTGCTTTCATTTTCCATAACGACCTTTGTTGTTAGGATTTGGGTCGCTAAATATGCGAGGATTTTAGTCTTTGTTTTTACAGTTTTTAGTCACGGTTTTAGTCACTGTTGTTACCGATATACATTCCTTTCGTTTCTTGAGAATGCAACTCGTAGGGAAAATCTGATATGTCGACAGAGAACAGCCACTGATGGTGTATTCTAAAAAAAGTGTTGCAAAAATGTTTACAATAATACCTGCTCTTTATGTCTCGAATCAGTAATACGTTTATGTCAAAATTCAATAAATTTAACACGACAATTATGCTCAATTCGTTTGTTTAATTCTGTGCTTCGTGACGATTCACAATTCCCGGTTCGTCACTTATGAACATACATTTGTATAGTTACTGATCATGTACATTTGTCACCGTACACTTAACAATGCATACTTATCAACGCACACGGATTAGTAAGGCATTTAAGGTGCTCATCGCATGAATTGAATTTTTTGTGATACACTTTGGTTCAAATGGAACTGGAACGTCTTGTTCGCAATATAATTTTTTAAAAAAGGTTATTTCAACAACAGGTTATTTTGAATCGGTATAATTTGCGGGTTAAAATAAAGATAAAAATCAGAATAGCCAAAAACTAGTCATTTTTGTAATCACAGCTATCCCTACTGCAAAAGGATATTCATAAAATAGTGATTTTTTACTTGACAACCCGTTATGCAGGAGTGTTTCGCGGGTTAGCCTAAACGTCAGGCGTTCATACTAGTCACTCAATTTCAGCACACACAATTTGGTTAGTGATTATTTCAATATTAGTGCCTCAACATTACAAGGAAACTTGACAATGTTCATAGAAGAGAGATAAAAACTTACTGGTAAACGTATCGGAGACGCAAGCCATCTTTTTAGGCCACCATGCTCCAACTTCTGGAGTTGAATTGTCGCATTACGTGGCCAATATTTGAACAATTGTGTGGGGCAAATATTAAAATATGATTTAGCAATTTATTTATTTTAGTACTTGTTTAAACAATTATATAAGTATTCATTTCACCAACTTTAATTTTACTTTCAAGAAGCTTTCCTGTCTTCACCATTTAGGTCACAGTTTTCTCAGAACCCGTTTTCCAGCATGCTTCAAGTACTGTTATTATAGATTTTTAATTATAAAATTTTTTTCAAATAAATTTTTTCTTAAAATTATAGGTAAAATATAAATGTGAATTCTTGTTAATATTCAGTGTAATGCCATGAACAGATTCACGGGGGGCGTTGCAACTCGAAACGGTTTGCATTCAAAACCATTAACTGATCATGAGTTAACCAAAACAGTTTAAAAGAGCGCATGCGCTTGCACAATTATAATTCTGAGTAAAAGTTAGCAAGAATAAAAAGCGGTTGTAGCACAGTATCAATAACATTGTGAGTCACGTAACGTTAATACTTCTGCAGTTTATAATGGTTGAAGTTATTGTAATGCATGAGGGAATGAAGCTAATTAATAATTGTATTCATTTTGCGGGGAAAGTTATTCACGGTAGGTGGTAAAACCAACCGCGTCACAATAGACAGAAAAATAGCCATAGCTACGCGGGACTCCAAGCGACGTTCGTACTATGATCACGACTGCATTATGAAATAACATCCACGGCCCTTCCCGTGGGTCAAATATGTGATGGACGATGATTAGTACTTGTAAGGACTCTACACACGAGCGAGATTTCCTCAAGGATTGGTCCGAACAGTCCACAGCTTCAGGAAGTTTGCAATGTGTCTGGTGGTCTCCTTCAGGCAACGGAGGAGGCGACAGGCCGAAAATTCCCGAACCAAATTGAATTATTTTTGGCCCTGACGCCGGATTTCTCCGTTCTTGATCATGTGTGTGGTTAATGCTTAGACGCTCTTGAGGGTTTCATGTCATCAATAATGTCTCGCAAATTTTTAATAGAATTCATTAAAATGTTTGATAATGAGCCTTGCTTGTGGCAAACTAGTTACAAAGATTATCATAATCGAAATAAAAAGTATGTCGCGTACACGAAGCTGCTCGAAAAATTGCAACAAGTAGACAGAAGCAAAACTAAAGATGATGTTATAAAAATTAACATGAGAAGCACTATCTGTAAATGAAATAAGAAAATTAAACTATCTTTTAAGTCAGTCGCATTTACAAATTATGTTTACAAGCCTACGATGAAGCCTACGACGACACAACCAACAAACTCTAATATATTGTCATCCATAGATGCTCGAATTGCGAAAACCACGAACACATGACTACTGTGTTGACCTCAAAAAATCTTATGTCATTTTCCTGGAGGATTTCATTCAGGAGACCCCCTCCAAGTGTGGGCTACGGTTTGTTAGAGGAAATTTCCCAGGGAATGCTGAAGGCTTATTCTTTGATGATTTTCTGTACGTGTATGACTATCTTTTAAAGACACGTTCAATCTCGAAACTTTTTCCACGTAATCCCCGCGCCTATTTCCTTTCCCCACGTAACTCCCTTTTGGGCCGGCGTAGCGCGCTCGCTTACCGATGAGCATGTCGGTGGCGGCGAGCGAGGCGATGAAGTAGTTGGAGGGTTGTCGGATGCTGCGGTCCACGATGAAGGCAAGCAGCACGAGGATGTTGCCGCCCACGGTGAGACGATGCACACGCCCAGGCACAGCGCGATGAGCGCCGTCTGCCACAGCTCGAAAGGCGGCAGCACGGGCGCCGGCGCGCCGCTCCCGTCCCGGCCTCTGCGCACCGCCCCAGCAGTCACACACAGGAGGAACTAATGGTTTGCTTCATTGGGATTAAAAGTACACATTTTCACACTTTCTACAAATATTCTATTCTATCCTGTTCTATTTAATTTCTGTAGGGATTAAAATGGTGCTTTATTCACGCTGGATTAAAGTGCGACTAAAGCATGATGCTTAGGCACAGCGCGATGAGCGCCGATACATTCTAAATAATTTTATTTCTGCTGGGATTAAAATGTTGCTTTATTCACGCTGGATGCGACTAAAGCACGATGCACACGCCCAGACACAGCGCGATTAGCGCAGAGTGCACTGATATGTAGTGAGCATATGGAAAGTTATAGGGCGAGTCTAGTAAATGTGTAGTATGATTATGTATGGGTGCGAGCATGAATGTGTTTGTGTCTGTGTGAATGGTTTGAATTAAAACTAATGTATGTGTGTGCGAGTTTAGATATGTACAGAGGATGTAAGCTCTCGAGATGTGAATGCACTGTGAAGTTCAAGAAGTATATAGTAGATAGTATATATGAAATTGTGCGTCTATACCCACACTTTCTTGTTCATCAGGGAGATTTCTCCCTGGGGTGGGAACCTGGGCGTTCGCATCCCCTTCCAGTGCAAGAACACCATCTGGCTGGTATCTGGATCGCGGAACGCAGTTACCATTCAAGGAATCTCCCAATTTAACCTGGATTTGGTCACTCTGCGTGATACTAACTATCCGGGCTAGCACCGGAGTAAAATTAAACACTAATCACATGTGCAGGGACAAGTTCCTCCACAATTGCCCATGAGTATCGGGCACTCCCACGACGAAGCCAAATGCCTGACTGGGGCCGCCCGGACTAAGGCCAGAGGCTTGGGGGTCCCAACCCATCTCCTCATTGCCTCCACCTTGAAGCTATCGATATGAATTCAGCAGGCATCTAAGCTACCTGACAGGGGGCATTCATGTTCCCCGTCAGACTTTTATATACGAGATTCGGACAAATTCTGAACCCAAACCTGTTCAAACGTCGGTGGCAAACCGTCTTCTCACTACATCCACTTAACGACTAACGACATGAGTACCACTGAGTAACTCGGGTCCAAGTGGACGTTACATCTTCCACTAAGAGCCTCAGGACTTGCGATCGTCTGTCCCTCCCCTCCCCTGCGGGGACAAGAAGTGTGTGTGTGTGGGAGGCGGGTGTCAGCGTGTGTTTGTGAGAGAGCGTTTATGCTTGTGCTGCGCTCTTCAGTGGGCGAATGCTTAGCTTACTGCCCTCTGAACCCCCCAGTGCACGGCTTTAATGCCGGATGAAGTGCGTGGAGTTTCAAAGGACGGGAAATCCCACAATGACCATGTCATGTTTGTGGCATGTAAAATATCCCTGACAGGTGCCTGGGAAAATTAAATCCCTGCAGAAAATCCCGATCTAAAAGGATCTCCACGTTCTCCCAGCCAGAGAGTTCCGATGAAGTTAGATTCATAGGAGAAATGATAACAATCGGAGGCATTATGTAGGGTTTTGAGTATTGTCGTTGGTTTTTGGTAGATTGATGGATCCTAAATCATACACTATACCGCAGAGTGCAACTGGTTATAAAATGGCGGAATCGGTTGATCACTGGAATGCGCTACTCTCTGTAACTAGGGACTCTAGATTCCGTTAAATGAGACCGATGTTCAGAGGAGAAAATGAAAATCACACCCAGGCGCTTAAAGGGACGCGTACGGGGCGTGCATGTTGGAAGGTCCCCTAGAGACACGCCGGAGGAAGCGTTGAAAGGAACCATGAGTCGAAAGTAAGGGTGTGAAACTCCTGCCAAATGCCAAATCCCCGCAAACTAATCCATAGGATAAATGAAATATTCTTACGCACTATCTCCCGTAATATGGAGCGCAGATGGAATGCATACAACGGTCGAAAATGAGTAAGGATGCAGCATTGATGTCGATGTTTCGCAAACAAACACGTTTTTTAAAATGATTGACGGATGAAAAGGGTTGTTTTGAAGACGATGTTTTTTTTAACATTGACGTTTTTGTGTGTTGACATTTTATTTTTTAATTAAAAATGTACCAACATAACAAAAACCTAATATTCAGATATTTACAAATTTAACATCCATCGATGTGACCACGGGTGAGAATTTTCAAAATCGAGTTTTCATTTTTGATAAATGAAATTATATAATTCTGAATTATAAAATCAGATTAGAGTTAAGATAAATGTCATCGTCATTTTTTCGCCGTTTTGCTTCCTAAATCTCAATTAAAATTATTAAACGCGACAACCATCAAATTAAATCACCCCCACATGAACATATTGATTACTAATACAGTTTTAAAAAAACTGATATTTACTTTATTGAATGTTGATTCAAGAAGCGTCAACTGCTAAGGTTATTTGACCCGTAAGTGTAGTGCATGTTTTCTCTTCGGGAGTTGGCGGTGACCTTATCTCCCACTAGCTGGGCACCGCCCCAGCCGGGACACTCTGTATGCTCCCGACCGGTCTCCCGACATGTATGGTGCATGCAAGTGTAGTGTAGTGCTTGTAAGTGTAAATGGGTGTAAGTAACGAGTAACAATAGCACAAGAAAGAGGAAGGAAAGATCACGCACGGTCCGTGGCCCGTTTGTTGGGACACTGCTCCGGCATTTGCCTGGTATGATTAGAGCGCCCTGTTCGCTAGAATTCACCTCCACGCAGCAACTGAAATCGACATATTTAGCTAGCGTCGAAAATCATGCAACTGTCAGGAGTGGAGTCTAGGACCTCCCGGGCAGAGGGCTGCAGTGGTATCAGTTGATACCTTGAGTGATCTCTCCCGGTATCGATATTTAAAAATCATCGTTGGTTTGGGGGCGGAGTTTTATTAACACCGACGTATTAATTTTGAACATTAATGTTCATAAACACTGATGTTTTATCGCCGGTGTGGCAGCCCTAGCAGGGAGCGAACGTGCGTGCAACGGGGGTGCAGGGGCAGGCGCAGGGGCAGCGACTGACCGGTGGGGCCGCTGCCGTTGGCCGGGCCGGCGCCCGCGGGGCCGGAGCCGCTACCGTTGCCCGGCGCCCACTCGTAGTCGGGGTAGAGCGGCGGGAAGGCCGGCAGCGGCTGCAGGCGGCCCGTGGCGTTGGCCAGCAGGTCGGCGCAGTCGCGCGCCAGCTCCCGGCACAGCCGCTCCCGCTGCTTGCGCTCGCGCCTGCCGACACACACAAAAACACCCTTTGAACGTTTTAATAATAGTAATAATAGAATAATAATAATAATAGAAATAATAATAATATAAATAATAATAATAAATAGTAATAATAATAATAATAAATAATAATAATAATAATAATAATAATAATAATAAATTTAGTGAGACAACAGGGTTCTTGAAGGCTATTCAAGACAGGGTTACATCAACAAGAACTGTCAGAAGTATGTCTAAAAGAAGCTATCATAAAAGATAAATGTAGGAAATGTAAAAGTTCATCAGAAAGCATAGAACACATAATTGGATCGTGTAAACCTCTAGCAAGCACAGAATACACTAAGAGGCCTAACAATGTGGTGAAAATCCTTCATCAACCCTTAACATTAAACATAATGAAGTCCCTTTTTTTAATATGAACCTTTGAATGTTATTGGCAACCAGAGTTTGAGGCTATACTAGGACAAAGAAATAAGAACAGATTTTACCGTACAAGCCAACCGCGAAGACATCATCATGAAAGTAGACAAGAGGTGCATATCATTGACATTGCCATCTCTTTCACGCATAACATCAGTACTTCCTTCAATACAAAGATGAGTAAACATAAGGATTCTGCAGATGAGATAAAGAAGCTCTGGAGGGTAAAAAAGGTTACCATTCAATCTATAGTAATTTCAAATGCTGGAGTAGTGTTAAAATCGACAAAGCGTCAACTCGAGACATTAGGAGCTGGAAAACCGCTGATAACGATGAAAAAATCGGTAATTCTGGATACATGTCATTTAGTAAGAAAGTTGCTGGGAGAAGACCTTGATTAAACTAACAGAATCCACCAAAGTTCCCATACAGGAGCCTTACGAGTGAGCCTAGCCGAAGTGACTACGGCAGGTGAATGTTTCCCCTCTACGAGGGAAAAGTGAAAAAGTTATAATAATAATAATAATAATAATAATAATAATAATAATAATAATAATAATAGATCGTCGACGGTTATACCCAAGTTCGCGGGTTCAAACCCGATCAACACTCTGGATTTTTAAGGGCGAACAAATCCTTCGTACGCCTTTGTTCGGAAGGGAAATAGAGCGGACTGTCCCATGTTAGTAGATTAACTGCATGAAAAATATCTTCAAGTCTAAATGAAATCTATGAGCTAAATTCGAATTTCCCGTATTGTCGGTCTAGTAATATCGTCTTTCGCCCCGAGTGGATACAGTTATAAGTTTTAACAATTCATGGGAACCATGTTTTTGCCCACTGCCATTGCGATCTCATAGATACTTTCCAGAAGTATTGTTACAAATGATGTTTGTCGTAAAAGAATCGTTGCATGAAACTTACAACTGTGACTGGGAGGAGAACAGTAAAATAATAATAATAATAATAATAATAATAATAATAATAATAACAACAACAACAATCGAAATCTTCTTCGACGCGAGATAGAACGAGTGCATCTACTTCCATTCAAATTTCGTGCAGCTTTGATTTGTGTATGAAAATACATAGGTTGGATAAAAAGTAATGAGAATATTGAGTAACTTAAAGCCGGCAAGTCGGCGTGCTGCCATCTGCCGTGTCAAAAGGAAAAACTACAAGATGAGCGTGTGCAGCGAGTTGGAACAGTGCTCTCGTCAGTCTACTGCAGTAGTATGTACATCGTTGAACTTCATAGCAATAGTTCAAGCGCCCTAACCTCACGGTTGCAAACGTATAGCAACGTCCGTGGCTTCAAGTTGATTGATTGATTTGATTTTTTCTGTTTCCGGGCGCGTCAACTGCTTCGGTCATTAGCCTGTTAGTGTAGTGCATGTTTTTTCTCGGGAGATGGCGGTGATTTTCCCCTCGCTGGATGGTGAAATCCGGCACCGACCTACGTCGGCTAGTGGGGTATCCCCCTAACCAGGACTCTCCCACCAGCGGGCACCGCCCCAGCCGGGACAAGCTCTAAGCTCCCGACCGGTCTCCCGGAATATGTGGTAATGTAGTGAATGTTAGTGTAAGTGAGTGTGTAAGGGGAGAGGATAGGACAAGGAAGGAAGGACAGATCGCGCGCGGTCCGTGGCCCGTTTGTTAGGGTAGTGCTCCGGCATCCGCCTGGTGTTGATCGGAGAAACCACGTAAAACTACCGATAAGAGCAGCCGGCCGCTAGAATTCTCCTCCGGACAGCGACTGAATTCGACCTAGCTGAAAAGCTAGTGTCAAAAATCCTGCCGCTGTCAGGACTCGAACCTAGGACCTCCCGGTCAAAGGCGCTGGAGTGGCATCAGTTGATGCATTGAGCTGCCGCTCCCGGTGCTTCAAGTTGAAGTGGCACGCGGTCGGAATAAGCAAGAATGTTTTCAGAAACTGCTTGAGGCATGTGGCGTTGCTGCGTTGCCATACTCCACAGTCGCATGACGGGTTAACGCGTTCGGATTAGGCAGAGATGCTGCGAAGGATAACCTCCATACAGGACGTCTAGTGGAGAGCTCTTGCGCCGCTGTCAATGGGATATTCTGGTACATTCACATTACTCACCCGGTATGAGTCCCTGTGATTATCATTTCTTCAGCAAAATGAAAGAACTACTGCAAAGAACCCGGTACCCTAACAGAGAAGAAATTATTCATGCTGCGCTACTGGGCGGTCAATATGGGACATTAACAGAAATAGACACGCAGATGGTGTACGACGCCTTCCTAACATTTGGAAAAAGGTCATTGGATGAGATTATATTGAAGGTGTGTAAATGTAAATACCCCTGTCAATAAAGTCATTTCAGAGAGAAAAACAATTTCTCATTACTAGAGCCCGGAAGTTCGGCAAAATGTCCTTTATTATTGTTCTCCTGGCACAAATCTCTATAAAACTGGAATCCTAGCTGCAAGCCTGGACAACATGAAGGCACGGTCATGTATTGTTTTTCGTTGAACGCGGAGGTTACAGTGTCATGCTGTATTAAAAATATAAAAGGGAAAATAATATGATACATGTGAAGAATTTAGATATTTTTCATTGATGCTAACAGACTTGTTCGCCCACGAGGAACTCGTCCTATGTCTGACTATGGCCTCAGATCCCTTTTGAGCTCGGAACCCTATACATGAGATACACTTCTCAGTTCCTTCTTGTTTTCTCTTCCCTTCTGGAGATTATACAAATGCGAAAAACGAAATCTATAATTCCATTTTCAATGATGGCATTTCAAGATTCGAAAGGATGTTTTAATAGTATTTCGTAGAGATATCGTCACGAGTTAAATAATTTCTTGGTCTCCATACCGGATGGTCACATGCAATCAAGATTACCAAGAAAAGATAGTTTCTTTGTTTTATCCAACCCTTGTACTAAAGCTAAGAGAGTGATGGAGACAGCGAATTCTGAGGCTCCCACAGACCGACGCGGGAGATACGCAGCCTAGCAGGATTGGTCGCAGCGGAAGTTTCGCGACACGGGTTGCCTTATGAGCACGTTCAGACCTGAGCGGCAGGTGTGCGTCGCGACAATGGATAGGCAGCGTTTAATCGGGTGCGAAATTTGTAACGCACTCAGGCGCGTTTTTTCCGCTGCAGCTCGAGTTTCGTGGAAGTCCGCCCGTGTTCGGGAGTCTTCCCTACCTTCTGGGTCGAGCGACCTTGCCAACCGTCACCAAATGCTTACTCATAATTGACGCTCCTGTATGAACGGTCTCGCGAATTCCACGGCCACGTTTAGCTCGACACTTTACGCGCCGCACCCGCTGCGGATCTACCGCGCCGGTCTGTGGGAGCCTTTAAATGAGGTGGTACGCACTCCAGGTATAGATATAGATACTGCCGAAATCAATCACATCGTGTTTGCAACTGGATCTATGGTATCTCAGATAATTTTGGGGCCAGCCAAGAACACCGACGGCCAAACAGAGTAAACAGTATCGTGCTCCCATGGACGAAAATAATTATGAAACGGATAGCAAACAGTCGGTGTTAAATATCACTCTTAGTCGGGTCTTATAAATCAACGCACGCCTCTAAAGTTTAACGAAAAATATTTCATGTTGAACAAATTACCAAATTGAAACTGACACAAGCAGCGCAATGTCTGAAAAGCTAAAAGAGAAAATCAATCATGGACTCAGCGTATTAATCGTTACAAAAGTAGAGCATATTTCCGTGTACGGAATCGGTTGTTTGAAACAGACGCCAAGAGATTCTATCGCTGTCTGAGTCAAAAAACTAAAGGCAACGCTGTCCCTCCTGCAAAAGATGAGGTCGAAACATTTTGAGCAGGAATCTGGGAAGAAAGATGAGCCTACAACAAAGACGCATCTTCGCTACAATCTGGACTTGATGCTGCCGGTGAACTTGTGGAAACAGTGGAACATGTTCACGAATTATCAGAAGATGACCTCTTCCAAGCAGTGAAGAATATGGGAAACTGGTATTCCCCCGGGATTGATAAGATCCAGAACTATTGGATTAAGAAATTAATAGCATTACATTCTCATCAATTAACAGAATTACATTCTCATCTAGCAAAGGCTGTTAATAAAATTTTAGAAAATCCAAAGGAACTCTCGGGATGGTTCACTTGTAATATCACGTATCTTCTACCGAAGTAGGAAGAAAATTCTTTGGCGGAGAACAACATGCCAACCACTTGTTTGTCAGTAATGTACAAACTATAACTGCAGCCATTGCTAAAAATCTGTACAGATTCCAAGAGAAGAACACATGTTGTCAGTTGAACAGAAAGAATGTTGTATGGCTGTAAGGAAATCGTGCTAATAAACAAAGCATCTTCAATGGTGTAAGAAAACAAAAACGTAATTTGGGTATGGTTTGGATTGACTACTAGAAGGCCTTCAGCAGTGTACCACACGATTGGATTTTGAAGACCCTCGAGATCTATCGATGTTATCTGAGACTCTGTTGAGTTTTGCATGACTAGAATGAAGTCGTGGAGTACCAGGTTACTAAAACACAGCAGAAAGGAAGTAGTAGAATCAAGAATTTTCAAATTAACAGGTTAATTTTCCAAGGAGATTCGTTATCACCTCTGCTGTTTTATATTAGTTTGATTCCACTATCTAAACAGTTGTCGCATATTGACTTTGGTTAAGCCTTCATGGTGATGAAAGAGCAGAATCACATTTGTTTTACATGGTTTTTATTAAAGTGTTTGCTAAGAATGGTTCTCCCCCAAATGCTGATTTTAGCAATGTCATCTGCATGAAATTTGGTCTTGACATATGTGAAAAAGTCAATTTAAACGAGAAAATGTAACAACTTCAAAGAGCATTGATGTCGATATGCTGTGATTCAAGATCTTGAGACAGGTAAAAATTACAAATATCAGGACATTCAAAAATGTGAGAATATCTCTAACGACACAATAGAAGAGACAATTTGCAAGGAGTATTACAGAAGAGTGAGGCTTGTCCTGCAGCCCCCTTTGAACTCCAGGAATAAAATACCTGCAATAGGTAGTTTGGCGATGCCTGTAGCCGAGTTCAGTGGACTGGACTGAGTAAGAAATTCGAATCATGGATCGAAAAAAAGTAAAACT
Source organism: Teleogryllus oceanicus (assembly GCA_964035755.1). Classification (NCBI taxonomy): domain Eukaryota; kingdom Metazoa; phylum Arthropoda; class Insecta; order Orthoptera; family Gryllidae; genus Teleogryllus; species Teleogryllus oceanicus. The sequence goes on along the minus strand of CAXIVR010000002.1, from coordinate 165,336,543 downwards.
GCTTACATTGCGTCATGTCGTCCACCCTCGAGCTAGTGTATATAGACTTGATGTGTCACGTAAGGAGGGAGGAAGAAGCCTGAGACAAATTTGAGCTTCCTGACACAATGCAATAGTCGGGATGGGAAAGTATGTAGTTAGCCATGAAGAGATCCATAATGAGACCGGACATTGAATCTGAATGGGAAACAGAAGCATTGTAAGTGTAGAAAGAAGCTTTTCAAAGAAAACTATGCAAGACACGCAGAATAACACAGACCCTGAACTTATCATGCTACTTAACATGAAATTGAGTCACAAAAATTGTTAAAGAAACAGCGAAGAGACAAACCACTCCTTGAAAAATATTTTAAAAGAATGTAAAAGGTGCAGATCAATAAAAATCAATCATTGATGAGGCTTACAATGGGAATAATGAAAACAAAATTGGAAGCAGTTTTAATAGCTGCCCAAGATCAGCCGTTGAGAACACAACGTTAAGATAAGCATTTTCAAAATTTCCAAGATGATGAATGCCGCATCTGGCAGAACAGGTAGAAACCGTTGATCATATTGTTTCAACATGTCGGATTCTAGCAAATTTCTGGTTCTAGCCCAAACACATTAAAAGACCCGATAGGATGAGTAGCTACTTCCACAGGCAGATCTGAACTGCCCTCCAAGTTTCAAACACATGATCCAAGTGGTACGAATACTCACTAAAACCAGTGGCGTCTGTTGGACAGTGTAAAACATTGTACGACTAACAAATTCAAACTTCTTGCACGATATCGACGAAACAAACCGGATATTGTTATTCGAGATTTGGAGAAAAATCTTGTCTACTTGTAGATGTTTCTGTGTCTCAGGTTCAAAACGTAACCACGGAGACAGGGAAACGTTTCAAATACAAGAGTTTGGAAATCGAGATCAGCTGAATGTAGGACGTAAAATCACAGATCTTCCAATTCTTATCGCAGCTCTAGGATTTGTTCCGTAAAATTTGTGTAAGAACTTGTCTAAACGCCCAGGTCATTTACGAGACTGAAGTGCAAGACATTGCTTTATTTGAAACAATCCACATTTTACGCAGAGTATTGTAGAGTGATCGGTAGTCCCTAGATCTGCTCCTTAGGAAGCTGGTTGCAACCTGGAGTAGATTTTATATTCAATCGACTCATAACATTTTTAGTCGTGTAGTGGAATAAAAATAATAATAATAATGATAATAATAATAATAATAATAATAATAATAATAATAATAATATAATGATAATGATAATAATATATGATAATAATAATTATTATTATTATTATTATTATTATGTCGTCCCTCAAATGAAAAGATTAAGAAACCGCTCTCACAACTGGTAGTTCGGCTACGAGAAGCTGGTCATTCAACCTGGACCCAACAAGTAGCGCGGTCAAAGGTGGAAGAGTCATCCCATGCGCGTGGTGCACCGTTTCCTTCCACCCCCTTGCCCAGCGTCACCGCAGCCGGCAGATGACTCCGCCAGTCGCGTGTAAATGTGAGGAGCCGTCAAGGTAGAGGCAATTTTTATTCATTTACAGAAGACTCACTACGGCGGTCAGTGTACGTCTACAATAGTGAGAGATATCTGTGGACGATCTATTCTACAGTAACTGCTTTTCTAGGTACAGGAGTTTACAGTAACTTCTAGGCACGTACTTCATTGTTAAGATAACTTCGTTTTGTATTTGGATATCTCGAACTTGGAATACCTCGGGTTAATTTTTGGTTTTTATACCGGATTTATGTACTTTACATCTGGAAATAAACTTCCAGTGTAAAAAGTAGTTATGTGTTGGTTTTGTTCACAATGTGGCGGATTCTTTTATTGCCTTCTTCCAATCTCACGTTGATGCGCCTATGTGGTGAGTTAATAGCCTATACCAGCTTCCCGTTGGTGCGCCGCTGTGGCGACTTAATTAGCAAGCCTATTTACACCTCGCGTTGTGTTGCTAATGTGACAAATTCCATTTATTCCTCTCGTAGGACTGTAAATCTAACAATTTCACTCCTTCCACTATTATTATATACGCTAATATATTGGGCGCCAATGTAACAAAATCGTCTCCTCCCTCCATTAAATACGTTAATAGCCCGTTTGCTAGCTAACTTTTCGTAATTCTGAAGATTTATGGGGTCGTGGATTTGTGATGGGCCCTGTACAGGGTTCGAAACGTAATACTCGTGCAACGCGCGCGTGGGTCAGCGTCTAACTACCATAAATCACATGTCATTGAAAGGGTTTTATCGATAAACACGATTGTGTTCATCTTGATTTATTCTAACATGACTAACTGATTCTCTCATTCTTAAAACACCAACAATGAACGCATAACAAAAAAAATACCCTCCAATGGCATACATAAAAAATGCACTTGACATAAAAACACAGAAAAAACATTCACTCTGCAACTTTACAAAAACAATCTCATTCACACCGAATGCGCATTCTGCAATACCAAGTTATTGACTTTAATTTGTACCAATTTAACATGACTTAAACTTGGACAGAAATGCGTTTTTGCAGCAACCAAAATAAATCAATCGTGTCACTTCCCTGTCTGCTGGTTCGGCGTCGCGGCACGCAACGTAAGTCACGTTTGTCGCCAGCCACCAATTTGCACACCCTCAGTGCGCAATTACCGCAAAGCTCCAGCCACCATATCAGGGATAATTTCACAGCGCGAAGCTTACACATTTCGGGAAAAGTGAGAAATATTCTGCGTAAACGCAACACAAAGTTCCCGCTGAATGTTTAAAATCACGGAGCATAGACGCACTATGTCCTTTTACAAAACAAAACTTCGCTTGCACTTCCCTTCAATATTCAGTCGAGATCGCGAAAAATTCGTGTTATTAAACACGATACAAAATGTCCGCCTACTACTGCTTCAGGCCGCGATCACAAAAAACAACTATTATCCCGCATTGCCACTATTTACTAATTATGCGCCACTATTTGCCAATACATGTGCACGTTTTTTTATAAAGTTCGTGCGCCATTAAGATAAAAATAAACTATAAATTCCCAACAATCATAAAAAAGCAGCGTCTAATACGGACCTCCCGTTCACACACTGCTCGAAAGTGTCTCCCCTTGGGCATTGTTGTCCTCAGTTTATATGGTTTTTCCGCCAACAAAAGCAGATCACCCGCTTAATGCGCCGAACATCATAACGAAAAGTATTTCTTCTTTTCATTTATTAACGTTCACTTGCCTTATCATTGCCTCTATATTATGTCCGAAATTTCTCTGATAATTGTCATATTGTCTTCTTCGCCTCTCAGCGCCTTATTTAAATAAAATATTACAATTCGCCGCTCGTCGTCTTATCATGACGTCAGGACAATGTGTCCTTGTTTCATGTCTCTCGCCTCCTAAGCGTCCTCCAAAATTGTGACTACTCTAAAAAATTTCTATAATTTTTGCTGTTTTGTTCTGCCAAATCTTAACCCGATCCTTTAAGGCGTTCCCTTACTGTTTATGAAAAACACTATTCGTAATTTGCTTCTTCTCGGCAACAATGGCGTCTACATGCTCTTTTTTTATTAAACTGAGATGCACGATTACTAAAATTCTCGAACTAAGCAAACCCCTGGTCCGATTTTGTTGATTGTTGTTTCAAATGATTCCTAAAATTGTGCTTCATCAAATGTTTACGTTATGCTTCCCATTCCTCCGCGCATTCATTTAATTTAGAAAAATGTTAGTGCGGGCTACATCATTGCCTCTTCGGGTATAATTTATTTCATTTGTAGGGATTTTTTTTTCATTTAAAGGAAATACTTATTTGGTTGATGATTATAAATCATTACAACAACTCACATAGTAGTGGTGAATTTAAATTTTTTCTTCAATTCTTCTAGTTAAATACAAGTCCGTTATTACGAATTATCAATATTATTGGCATCCCTATGTTGGCAAATACAAGTCTCCTGTTCTTTTAGAGGTTAAGAAAATACGGGCTCTACCATTCCATTACCTTCCGGAAGTAGATGCAGATAGGAAGGCAAGTCTCTTGCTCTCAACTCCTTTTACTGGTGAAGCTTTGCCGCAAAAGTACGACTTTACCAAATAAAATTTCACAGCAAACCTGAGAGAGTAAGCTCGGAATTGAATAATAAATGTGACAATAATATTCTCATACGATTTAGTAGGAGTACATATTATTTACATTCACACTGGTTATATATTACTCAGAATTGGAAAACCTTTCAATAATTTTATACTCCTCATAACACTCAATTTACATATTAAGATAAATATATTTTCAATCACACAATGCATTTCTTCTGTATTTCTTTTATTCTAGTGTTCAGAGTGTCAACTCCATCCTTTGCATCTAGAATTTTCGTAATGTCACTATTTTCTTCCTAGCTCCCTTCCCAGCGTCTCAACGTTTCTGCTTTCGCTTCCAACTCACCACGATCTCCAGGCTTTGACCTCTCACGAGGGTGGGTGGGTGGGGTGGGTGGGAAGGCGGTGCGGAGGGCAGAGGCGGCAAGAGTTGCTCTGCCGGAAGGCTGATAAGTGCGCGCCAGCTCTCACTGCCACTGCCCGGCGAATGCCCTGTTGCGACCCGCCCCATCGATGTGTATATGTGGGTTCGGAGGCGGACTATTGGGGTATCCCCCCAAATCGTACTGGGGTCCATATTTTTGATCGGGCGCGTCTAATGCTCGTTAGTCCCGGAAGTATAGTCCATTTTTGCCTGAGCTTTGGGGGTGATCTTCCACCGCTGGAAGGTGAGATCCGGCGTCGACTTACCGTTGGCTAGCGGGGTTTTCCATAACCAGGTATCTCCCACCAGCGGGGCACCGCCCCAGCCTGGCAAGCTCTAAGCTACCGACCAGTTTCGCGATATGAGTGTTAGTGTGGTATGTGCAAGTATGATAGGCCAAAGAAGGGGTAGGAATGATCGCGCGCGGTCCGTGATCCGTTTGTTAGTGTTGTGACCGGCCGCACAGTCAAAGCAGCCGCCGCCGAGTGACGTCAGCGGAGCGTTACCGCCGCTGGCGAGAGAAGGAAGCAACCGGTGCGAGCCGGCCGGGCCCGTCTGCGCACGGCCGTCACGCCCAAGCAGGCGGGTAGACGCGACACCGCCCCTACTCCGCAGCTAGTCGGCGGGTCAATAGTCCAGCGGGCTATAAGAGGGCTCCGACTCGACGCCAGGGCAGACAGCGAGCGGCAGTGCAAACGAGTGTATCCTGGCCAGTGTATTGGTGATAGAAGTGTGGCGAACTACTACTACGACGACTTGTGCTACGGACTTGGAACTCTCCTGCGGATATTCGACTACTTGGCTGATTTTTTTAACTCTACTACGACGACTTGTGCTACGGACTTGGAACTCTCCTGCGGATATCCGACTACTTGGCTGATTTCTTTTTGTTTTCTGAAATAAAAACCATTTTAAGAATCCTCTTTTATTGGATACTACGTTGGTAGTTTGGAAGATTTCCCGGTCAAAGGCACTGTTAATTGATGCTCTAAGACGCCTCACCCGGCTCTCTGGTTCAATTTGTCATGTCCTATTGTGGTCCTGCCATCTCATTTTAATATAAACTACATTTATTCACTCTTAAGTAGTAACTGCTTATTATTTTCACTTTGCAATGAATATGTATAGTTTATGTATAATTTAAACACAGAGGTTTCAGTAGAGTGGCATGGAGATTACCCTGGATGTGACAACCCAAGTTCGTGGATAAAACCGGGCTGAGGATGGTGGATTTCTGAAGGGTGGGAAATCCTCAATGAGCAATGCTATCCTTGTGCCATAGATAATACGAATGACTGAATGCCCAGTAAAATCACATTCCCCGATATTTCTCGCCCCAATCATATTTTACTTTCAGTCAACCATTGAACAAAAAACCGGTTAAATATGAGTAAGGTAATATAGTGTTGGTTCATTGCGATGGATATAGAAGAGAAAAAACCCTAGGGCAGAGCGTCCATGGTGCCGAATTACAAAAGGATCAACAGCACAGCTCATGCCGAGAATAGGCTAATGGATATGTTTACAGCTCGAATAGGCTAATGGATAATTACAACAGCTGCAGGAACTCCTCTAAACAACAATATTAAATAGTGTTAATGGTTAATTTAATCATAAACGGTATTCGCATTTCATAGTAGTGTTTGTGGGTTCTTTTTCATTCATTGAAACTAGCGATTTTTGGGACTTCTAAGATATCTGAATAATGTTTAATAGATTTTTTAATTTATAAGAATATTTCTTTAAAAAGTTGAAAAGTGTTTTTAAAGTAACATGAACTCATGTTTTGAAACTCTTCTTTAAAAACAGAAACCCGGAAACGGCCAAGACTTCCGCCTGGAACAAAACCACTAACATTCGTTTGGGATGCTTTGCTTCCAGGAGATATTTGTTGGCCCAAAATAAAAGATAATTTTCGTTTTCGTAACAATTCATCATACGATTTTGTGAGTTACATATTCAGAAATATTCTCAACCCCAAAACTAACATATTAGAATGCTGCAAACATTTTGGTAGTTCCTGATGTTTGTATTTCAGAAGTATTACTACTTAACCATTACTAGACAATGTATTAATGCACACACTTTATTACATCTTCGTTATTCAATGAGAAAGCCTAAAACCGCAAGAAGCCTCCAGTAACATTATCGATTCTCATATCATAATATTAACGATTTTCCCCAAATTACATTAGAGTATTTCTCAAGAGTTGTTGAGAAAAATGTCATTTTTTGTTAATACTGGCAATGACTGATATTATTAGGAATTTAATATACAATTTTACGGAATATAATATACAATTATACGGAAAAGTTTTCTGAGAATTTAGAAGAAATGATTCAAGAGAAGAAGAAGGCATATATGAAATGGTTAAATGATAAAACACCAGAGTCAAGAGAGAAATATGTTCTGATTCGACAAAAAGTTAAAACAGGTGTAAAAATGGAAAAAAATGAACATTGGGATAGGTTATGTACATACATCGATGGAACTGTAGGATGCAATAAATCTTCGGAAGCCTGGAAAATTATAAATAAAATGACAAGAAATAATGAGTGTAAAAGCATAGTACAAAGAATCCCCTCTCAAAAATGGATACACCACTACTCAATGCTCCTACAAGAAAACAGACCAGAATGTGAAGGAGAAGAAGAAATAAGAGATGTGGAGGAAAGCAATTTTGAAATAACTGAGGATGGTATTAAGTAGGCACTATGCAAAGCAAAAACCAATAAAGCCCCAGGACCTGGAAATATAAGAATGGAGCTCTTGAAATATGGTGGAGATGTGGTTGCAAATACCTAAAGAAAATGTTCAATAAGATAGAATTAGGTGAGGATCCACCTGTAGAATGGAACATATCCTACATCTATTCTATATTTAAAAAAGGGGACAAAAACTCAGGTGCAAATTACAGGGGAATAAGTGTCATACCGTCAACAGCAAGATTGTTTTCTAGTATTCTAAGTAAAAATCGAAGAAGATAAACCTGATTGAGTGAAGAGTCAGAGTGGTTTAGATGGACGATCATGCCTAGATAACATCAAACTTATCAACGTTATAGAGAAACTATATAAGCAAGAAATATGATATTTATGTAAATTTAAACCTTTCAGAAAGGGCATGGATATTCCCTGAGAAAAAGGTATAAAACTGGTAAGGATTGATTTCGAGGGTAATTCTAAAAATTATTACAAAAACGAAGTCAAATAAAATCACATTCCTGAAAATTCAAGGTTAACATAGATGTATTCCATTGTTCAAATTAACTAAAAACCTCTATAACTGAGTAAGGAAAAGTGCTTCTTGGTGTATGGAAAAAATCTGGAGAGGATATTTTACAATCACCACAGCTCATGACCGGAATATTCGCTAAGATAAGTTAGGTATATAGGCTAATGGATAAGCTAAAAAGCTGCGGGAACAATCACAATATAAATGGATTGAAATAAATTTAATAAAACTTCGAATGTATGTGCTTATTGATAAGGAAACTAGCATTTTAGACTTTATGGTATATAAAATTAATGTTTAATAGTCAAATTTTCTGGATTTAATTTAATTTTATAAGAATATTCTAATAAAGGAAAGAAAGCAACTAACTTTTAAACTTATTATAAAACAAATCCAAGCCAAGATTCCGCCTAAAAAAGCATATTCCTTGATGTTATAGCTTCAGGAGTAGTATGTGACCAAAATAAGAGATAAGATATGCAGTTGAAATCATACATTGGAGACATTGCTTCAGAATACTCGCACACAGAATACTAAATAACTAGAATGGAGAATATATTTGTAGTTCCTGAATGACTTGTATTTAAAATTACTTACAACTAACATTTCAGAGAATGTGCCAGAAAACAGATGCCACAAAATCTTAAATGCATACCTACTGAAGCAAAAGAGAACACGCTTTAGAAGTGCAAACATATCATTCATAAAGTATGAAGTATAGAGTTCCTCAATTACAGATTGGAGGAGATCAAGAGTTGTGAGTAAAACGCATTGTTAATGGAATGATTGAATTAAGAAGTAATATACATTTTTACCGGTGAAATGACTCAACTGAAATTACTTACTACTCTGAACACATTTCTGGGAGGAACACACCTCACGGTAAATAATGACAATTGCATCATCACTGGATATCATACAAAGAGATTGATATGAAGGATACAAAAGTAGACTAAAAATCCTAATACCGTCCTACCAGAAACTAGAAAAACTTTCGCGGATGTATCATCCGGGTCCAAGTAGGCGTACCAAATTGCCAACAAGAAACGTGGATTTAGAGGTTCTTGAAAGCATCCCTCGCACTTTGTCGGACCTTATTTGAACCTCGTTCTCCAATATTGTGAACGTGAAGCCATCGGAGTCAGGTCAATGAGCAGAACCTTCGCAGCGATAATCCTCTCAGAAGATGGAAGCCTTTCCACGACCTCCGACCGCGAAGGGTTATATCCTGCCTAATACGGACATTTATTGCGTGTAATCATCTCTTCTATCAAAGAGGATAAGATGTCGTCAGAGATCCGAGATCTTGGTGAGGAGAAGATGGCGAATGTTGGTTTGGCTGGTTGGTTGTTAGTGATTCCGGGTGCGTCAACAACTGAGATCATTAGTCCCGTAAGTTTAATGCATGTTAGTGTAAGTGTGTGAGAGGGTGAGGATAGGACAAGAAAGAGGAAGGAAAGATCGTGCGCGGTCCGTGGCCCGCTTGTTAGGGTACTGCTCCGGCATTCACCACCACGGACAACTACCGGTCAGAGCAGCCGGTCTCTAGAATTCCCCTCCAGACCGTGAATATTGAGGTGGATGTGACATCACACATGGTACATGTGGTAAATGTAGCGGCGGGATGGTGGCGAAGGAGATGATGGCAGTAGTGGGGGTGGCTTTGGGGATGGTGATAGTGATAAAATTACTCAGTTGAGTTTTTCGAATATTTTTCTTGATTTTGTGTACTAATTGTGATATTTTCTATGGTCCATTTTGCCGCTTTAGTGGCTTATATTCATCTACATGGCATTCTATAAAAAATAAAACCTTTGATTGCATATTATGTGTATTTTATTTTGATAAAACTTTAAATCAGAAAAAAAATTTAACAATTTTCTGGGTATATGGAGACAGGTACCAATTACCCCACTAAACTTTTATTTATCCTCCACTTCAACCATTCCATGCTACTATTATAAAGCGCTGAATCAATTTACTGGGGATAAAGTGAATTGACTTGTTTAGCCAGCAAAAATTAAAGCGCATTTATCGTAAACATAACGTATGCTTTCCTCGGGATTGGAGTTGTCAGCCACATCTCCCGTGAATGGATGACAATGTTCTCTAACGAATACTAAACGCCCATATTTTTTTAGCGCATTGTCAGAGATTGTTCCATTTTTCGACATGTTCCATTAGCCATTTTTCTTGTAGAAACTCTCAATTAAATTCATGAAAATTTAGGTAAAATTACATTCCAAACTAATGCTAAATTGCAATTAGATACAGTATAATATACTTTGACTTTAAATTTCTATCGTGTTATAATTCCAACAGCCATTATATTATAATATCAGTGAATGTATTGCCAGTAACATACCTCCATTAATTATTTTTGATCAGAAAATCAATCAGGAAAATAGAATGTCAATTAATTGGACCACATACAAACGTTGCACAGACTATCTCACCTACATAATTATACCCATTCTGTTTTGCACCACAATACGTACATTTGTGAAAATTCCCATCCGGAATTTGCGCCAAACTACAAAATTTTTCTTTCCGCGGTCGGTGAAAGGAATTGCAAGCTCGCGTTTTTCAACCGCTCGTGCAAGTCGGTCTGTAGGCGACTGGGGCAGCAGGAGGGAGGTCGGGCATTGTCTGCGGGAGCGGGGGAGTGGGGGGGGCCAGTCTTGCGACAGCCACCTCCGCAGCACAGTGGTCGAAACACGTGACCAGGGCGCGCAGAACACTCGCTCTACCCGTCCACTTTAAACTACACGTTGAAACTTTAAATTCCTACAAAATAGTTTTATTCGTTAAGTTGACATTCGAATGTTAAAACGCATTTTAAACATATTTTTATTTAACGATACAAGTATATTTTATCAAGCATTGGGCAAGAAGTTTTATTCGGCTGATGTCTTGCTTTCAATGTGCTATAGAATGTAAAATTGACAGAATAAATTTATATTTTATTTCCTAGTTTTTGGGCGTTTCAAGAATGGATTAAAACGAACTTTCGAGATGAAAAGATAACACTTTTTTAAAGATTTGAAAGATGGTAACATGGAAAGATGATGATTGGAAATATTACGTAGGTTTGTTTTGTAGCTTGGTTATGTTTTCCAGTGTTAAGTGATAGATTGGATTTGAACAATGAGGTTCAAAGTCAAAAGATTTCGCAAGAGGAAAATTAATTTCTAGTTTAACGTAAGCCACTAGCTGCTTGAACATTGTTAGCAAATGTTTGGTTAATTTACTTCAAACATTAAACAAAAATGTATAAAAGTGTTATTCAAATTGGTCTAAAGCATATTTCTCATATTTTGAAGTTGCCTTGACAGCTGTTTAATGGTGAAAACCTTAACTATACATGTCTCATTGCAGCCAAGAAATTGTCCAGTTAAATAAGACAAAAGAGATCAAAATGTCGGAAAATTCGAACTACGATGATTTTTATAAATAATAGTAACTGTCATTCAATTTTAATTGATGCAAAGTATATGATGAATAAAACCAGTTATAATATTCATGATCCGGGCTCTCAATAATGCTTTGAACTTAACTAGCGTTCAGGGAACTGTCCCCACTGTCGATCCTCAGGAAGGTCCAAAATACGTCCTAAACCCGACAGTATTTAATTAAAATAATAATAAGCAGTAAGCAAGAATTTAGGAGATTCTCCATGTTCCAAGCAAGACTTATCTGTACTTATTTCTAATGGCGGATAACATAATTCGAGATGAAAACAAGAGAGTACGAAAGGAAAACCGTGAAAACAATTCTTTCCGCGTGTGGTGGCCAAGTATTCACTCTTTTGCCTATGCGCACGTTTGAGTCTGGTTCATGCCACCGTGCGCCGCCCCCACCTGTCCGGCCCCGGCTGACACCGCACCTCCCTCGCCCCCTTCGTCGCCACCACCCCCGCCCCCCGCCCCGCGCTGCCACCCCCAGCTCCACCGCCGCCACCACGGTCACCGCCGCTGCCGCCACCGCTGCCTCTGCCGCCACCGGCGCCGGCACCGCCACCGCCACCGCCACCGCCACCGCCACCGCCACCGCCACCGCCACCGCCACCGCCACCGCCACCGCCACGGCCACCGCTACCGTTGTTGTTGTGGCGTAACGTGGCATCGACCGCGCGTACACGAGGGCGTCGCGCTGCCGGTCACCACTGCGTGCCGGTGCGAGCCGATGGCCGCGCCCGTGGCGCTCCCAAAGACCTTTACGTGAGAGCAGAAGAGGCCCTTTCACTCACCTTCCACCTTTGGGTACCATGGGACAAATCTTGTTCACTCCGTGTGACAGATAATACGAAATCGGGTTTTTCCCGTTTCCCCTGACAAGCATTCCATCACAACTCCATCATCATCATGGATTATCACAATTTCGTCTGTCATCCATCTCAGTTACTTTATTACTCATCTCGTATTTGAAGGAGAACTTTCTTGCAGCTGACCCGAGTGACACGGCTGTGGAGTCGTCCCTAGTGATCTTCCCGAAAAACAATTCTTGCGATGAAGAAAACATGAGGGCGGCTGCTTGGCGTGAGTAGTCTAGACCCACAGTCCCACAACGCGTAAACCTCTGCGGACAGCATGAAAGAGTCTAGGAAGGCAGGCTATCCCGTCCCATGTGTCGGGTACACTTCAAATTCTGAGACAGACTAGGTGGCGTGTGAATAGCGGAATCAACTCTCATCCAACGGCATTGTTTGATAATTTTCCTATCTCGTTTTATTGAAAAATGTATCTCACAGGTTCACTCCGAATACTCAAATGAAAATAATGATAACAAAGCAGTAGAGAGCGCTTACTTGTGGATTCACTCTTGAACATATAGAACTCTTGAAATTCATTTTTTAAATAGATATATTTATTGCTCTAATACCGAATTGATTTGGTTTGTATCTAAAGTAAATTGGGTTCATGTGACGCTGACTTTGTCGAAGCGAATGTTTGATTTTCAAACTGTTTTCAAATTTTTCTTAAAATTGCTGCCAAATATTTTTAAGAATTTCATTTTTCAGAAACAAATGAATAATTTTATTGCCATTAAGTTTGGATTTTTTATAATCAAATTGTGATAATTTTAAAACTTTATCTTCAGATTTACGAAGTCGAGTGGACGGCACTTTTTCCATAACTCTTGGATATCACCTTACGCGTAACGCTATAGTCTGCATCCCTATAATCTGGTTAATAACATAGGATAGAGTTCCAAGGTTCAAAGACCTTCTCCGAGTCGTGAATGTTTGGAGAGAAGATGCGCTCCAGTTTTTATACGCCGCGTTCCATCTCTTGAAGGGCGTCTTTTAAACGACACCTGCGTGATGTGCGTGTCGTAAACTACACGAGTTCAACTAAATTACCGCGTAAGTGGTACTAGACATTTATGGCCCAGCGTGATTTTATGAACACATAAATTCACAAATATTGCATGGACCGAAGTTTCTCTAAATCTTCACATTCATTTTCCAGAGTTTTAAATCTCACTTGCTTAAAAAATCTACCGAAGGAAAAGAAAATGCATTTTAATAATTGATGTAACAAAGTCGTACTCCATAGCTTCAAGACCAATAGAACAATAATGACCAATAGATCTATAAAAGACATGCGGCGTAAATTATTTAGAATTAGAGTTGTGAGGTTGGAGTGGTAAACAACCAACCATAAAACTTTAAGAAGACACATTCTTTTTTTAATGCCTCATAAATTCCAGACATGTTTTAGAAATCCAAATAATGTACATTTGAAAAAAATGAAAACAAAATTTCATCTCCAAAAACATTCGTAAACTCTTCTTGAAAAGCGATATATAATGTGCAAAATATGTTGGAACAAATCATAGAAAATAAAGTAGTGAAATCATAGTGAAAATTTTTTAATTAAAAAAAAAACCAATATGAAGATGAAAATAGAAAATGCGGAAGAAAAATACAGAGTAATTATAGGGAGAGTGAATATAAAATATAAATAAAAGGGGAAGAGACAGGAAGGGTTACAGCAACTGAGGTGGCTCAAGGCATCAAATGATGTCACTGTAGTTTCTCTGACCGGGAAGTCCTAGGTTCGAACCCTGACTGTGGTAGGAGTTTCGACACTAGCTACACAGCTAGGTCCAATTCAACTGCTGTTTGGAAGAGAATGTTAACGGCCGGCAGCTCTGATCGTTAGTTTTTCTTGGCTTCTCCGGTCAATTTCGGGCGAATACCGGGGCAGTACCCTGTCAAAGGGTAACGGATTGCGTGCGATCTTCCCTTCCTATTCCTTGTCCTAACCTCACCCATTACATTCACACACTTACATGCACTACACTCCCACGCATGTCTGGAGACTAGTCGGGAGCTTGGGGCGGTATTCCACTCCTAGGAAGTACTTGGATGTGGATTATCTCGCAAGCCGACGAACAGGTTGGCGCCGGATCTCACCATCCTCCACGGAAATATCACCGCCACTTTCCGTAATAAACACCTTAATTACTTCCCGGACTAATGACCGCAGTAGTTGGGCACCAGAAAACACAAAATAATGAATAAAAACGAGCGAGTACAAAAAAAAGAATACAGAAGGTATTGAAACGAAAAGAAAATTAAAAGGGAAAAGAAAAGAAGAAAAGAAGGAATATAGGAAGGGAAGAGTAAAAATGAAGGAGGAAAAAAAAAAATGGACGAGTAAAAGGGGTATAAGAATAAAACCAAGAGACGACGAAAAGCAGAAGAGTAAAAGAGAAATAGGGGCCATAGCTCGTGCAGCAGGATCTCGCTGGTTTCCCGCTGAAGTGCCATTCCGTCGGCTGGAGGTCTTCGCACCGGAGTCCATCAGGCAGCGTCTCCCTTACGAGATACCGCCGTCACGTGGATCCGCACGTCTCCAAGCTTTACGGCAGCGGGAGCCATACCTCCCACACGGAGAGGGATGTTTGTCGCGTCACGCGAGTTGCAGTCAATAAGGGGCACAATCACGACTGATTGGTTAATGTTTCCGGGCGCGTCACTACTAATTCCCGCAAGTGTCCTCTACATTATATTCCAGGAGGTGGCGGTGTACCTTCCCCGCTCGAGCGTACGATTCTGTGCGAATCTACATATCGCTTGTGGGATTTCCTTCCTCCAGGTATCTTCTCCAGCGAAGCTCAAGCAAACTATAAGCCCTGGACACGCGTGTTAGTGTAGTGGTGTGTGTGTTCGTGTGTGTGTGTGTGTGTGGTGGTGTGTGTGTGTGTGTGTGTGTGAGGGGTGAGGAGGGGACAAGGATGAGTCAGTAAAGATCGCGCGCGATCCGTGGTCCGTGGTCCTTTTGTAAAGGTGTGGTTTTGGCATTCACCTGGTTTTGATCCGAGACGCCACGGAAAATTACCGATCAGAGCAGCTAGCCGCTATAATTCTCCTGCAGACAGTGGTTGAATTTGGCATAGTCAAACTTCATTCTTCAGGGCTGGAATCCTAGTACTTTGCGCCCAGGCAACCATCTCATAACTACGTGATAAAAGACACGTGAGCACGAACTACAACCTTTGGTCTTCAGAACCTCCTTCTTGAACGTTGTCCCGAGACCAGAACGATGTACGCAATTCTCTTTAACAATTTATGCCTTTTCAGGTTACAGCTAGATCCCCTCATATGTTACTTTTTCTTCGAAATCTCAAAAATTTATATGCTTTTAATTCTAAACTATGTTTTTTGCTTACTTATGCTATCAAGTTTTCTGCCTCCATCCTTTCTTCAATCCAATTATTCTCACTCATTCCCTATTATTCCTATACCTAATCATTCACTACGTTATTTTGCCTGATTCGTAACATACCTATTTCACCTACTTTTATATTTTGTTCTCTTCTCATTTTATTCCTTCTTTCAAGTATCTCTTAATTCCATGTACAAATTTCCTTCTTCCCTCCAACACTTAATGAGTAGTCTGAATAGCTGTCGATGTTATGTTGTAGTCTACAGTTTTCGAAGACGATGATGGTTGGATTTAGGGCTGATCTAAGAGTAGTAGAGTTGCATAAATATGTTGTAAACGGTTTGCGATATTTAGGTTGCAAATCCACATTTCGTCGTAGCCCGAGTAGTCCCAATTTCAGAATGTGGTTCGAAAATGTTTAAGAAGCTTGGAGGGATAGTGAAGTTGTAGAGACAGGTACTGGAGGACACAAAAATTAGGTACAAACAATATTAAATGGTCTTTTCAAGGAATATTAATATGACGTCTTTTAAATTAAAATTAAATTAAGTGGAAAGATTATATTATACCTATTTTCAATCTGCGAAAAGCTACTTAAGTTGATAATAATCTGATGACCTTGCACAAAAACGCTTTTCGTGCCAAAAGAAGTCGACCTAAAAAATTAGGTCTTTGAAATTCCATTATTCTAATAAAATGCATGAACTGTTCTCACGTAATGATATTCAAAGTCTTTACATAACACAGATACAAAGCCATAATACATTTCAGTATCCACTTTTTTTGCTCTTTTACATTTTTGAAATCCTTTTGTCGAATTGACAAACAATATCATCCAATTTATTTATGAAAAATACATTTTATCACTCATACTAAAGCATTCTGATATTTATCTTATTTTCTTCTCAACATTTGTATTATTTATTCTTTTACTTTGATTTTAAAACTACTTACCATTAAATATATTAAAATTTTGTTAAATGTATTGTAACAGTCCATTGAATTATATTTAGAAACTTTTTAACAATTATTTTCTACACAGTTTCTTCAATTTTTCGTCACCAGTTTTCATAGTCTATGTTCTTCTCCTCCAAAACCTTCCGAGATTCCATACGTTCAATCACGTAGTAAAATTTCCCATTTTCGTCTTATCGAAGGTACCCAAACCGTTATTAATTGATTGTTACTGATTCCGAGCGCGTCAACTACTATGGTCATTAGTCCCGTAAGTTTTGCTCGGGAGATGGCGGTGGTCCTCTCCCGCCGTATCCAGCGCCGATGTACCGTCGGCTAACGGGGTTTTCCCCAACCAGGTATCTCCCACCAGCGGGTACCGCTCCAGCCGGACAAGTCCTAAGTCCCCGACCGCTCTCTCGGCATGTGTGGTAATGAAGTGCATGTTAGTGTAAGTGTGTGTGTGTAAGGGGTGAAGATAAAACAAGGAACAGAAAGGAAAGAACGCCCGCGGTCCGTGGTTCGTTTGTTAGGGTACTGCTCCGACATTCACCTGGTGTTGATCAGAGAAACCACAGAAAACTACCGATCAGAACAGCCGGCCACTAGAATTCTCCTCCAGACCGTGACTGAATTCGACCTAGCTGAAAAGCTAATGTCGAAAATCCTGCCGGCGTCGGGATTCGAATCTAGGACCTCTCGATCAGAGGCGCTGCAGTGACATCAGAGCCACCGCTCCCGGTCCAGACCGTTATTATTTTCGGCTTTCGTCGTTCTGTCATTCTTTTCACACGTACACTCCCCCACCTAACTAAATCGTTGCATCCTCACGCGAATCAGTGCCAGCAACAGCTCGCTGTCATTTCCGAGCCTCGTACGATCTGGGATTTCCGAAATTAGCTTCAGCCGAATTAAAAGCGCCGCCTCTTCCGTGGCGGCGAGCAGTGGTGACGTCACGCCGTCACCCAGCTGTCAGCCCACGCCGCAGCGCGGGTCTCCGCCGACTGCCTCGAGTGGCGAAAGGAGGGCGAGGGGGCTCGTTCTGTTCTAAAGCCACCCCCGCGCTGGACATAAGCGGATGAGCCGGGCAGCAGCAGCTGGTGAATAGACCCGCGCGAGGAGTCGCTTACAGGTTGAACGCGTCGCCGAGAGAGGCCGCGTGAGCGAAGGGGATTGAGGTCGCGAGTGGAGCTGTGGAACGGAGATCAGGAAGCAGGGACTGATGTACAGACGAGCCGAATATAATAATAATAATAATAATAATAATAATAATAATAATAATAATAATAATAATAATAATGCCGGTCCCGTTGAGCTGATGGTTGCGGCAGCCATCGTATGCGCCGAGGAGGCTGCAGGTTCCAGTCCTACGTAGGCATGGTCGTATTTGTAATTGTTCCATCATCCTTCATCTTCACCCTATCACCTCATAATTCACACTTCAAGTCGTAACAACCTTGTCGTACTGAGGGATACAGTTGAAAAGCTGATCTCAAAGTTACACACGTTAATCGTATTATATATATATATATATATATATATATATATATATATATATATATGTATGTATATATGTATATACATACATATATACATACATACACTGAATCTCCAGTTTCACTGTAAGTCACCAAAATAATACGCTCACGCGTATTTGTCAGATTTTTTATCAGTCATTGTGTATTCTTCAGCAAGTAAGAAAATAATGTTACAAAGGAAATCCTTCCAAAATAAACAATTGCAACATAATTAATAGATAATTGTCAGAAAGGTAGAATATATACAAAAATGACAAAAATTAATATCCTGCATTTGAAAATTACTACATAATTAAAATGATATGATATGATACTACAAAATTAAAATGAGAAGTTTAAGGAAGTTTATAATAAACATGACAATTTGAGTATGGGCATTACCAACGTTTTGAGCATAGGAAGTTTTGGTTGTGAACATAAAATAAAGAAGAACTTACAACATTGTTTAATTTTGTTTAGAGGAATTTATTTTGTGGATGTTTTCCAATGGAACATAAAACCTTAACGTTTTTTGAAAATGAAATTTATTGCTATAATTCGAATAAGGCGGAGGAGACGAGACTTGGCCTTACGCCTCATGCGTGCCGGCCGGAGTGGTGGTAGTGATAGTGGTAGCAGTGAGGCACATCTGAGAAAAAGATCGGAGGGTCCAAGAACGAAGGTGATGTGGGAGGAACGATGATCAAGAGAAGAGGGTAGAGGCTGGGCGGATATTGAGGACAAACGTCGCTTACAGATCGGGGAAATCGTGTCTGCGCGTAAGAGGGAGGTTGAAAACTTCTTGGCGCGATCACGAAGGATGTGTCGCAGAAGGGGGTGCCATGGAGAAGGAAAGGGTAGATTAAAGGAGCCGAGTTTCCTGGAGGACGGTGAATAAGAAGCAGGACGGGAGATGATGAAGATGACGGAGATGGAAAGGACGCTTAAAGGCTTGTTCTCTCTCTGCGTATGAACCACGTGGAGGAAGACTAGGAATAAAGATCATTGTGGGAGCGGAAGTGTAGAAGTAGAATAGGAGGAAGTAAATGCTTTGCGCCGGAAGAAGTGGGTGAGGAGAGAGGAAAAAGGAAGAAAGCCTTTGACTGACAATAGAACCGCAAACGAAAAAGGGAGTAATTGGAGGGAAGCACATAATACAAGCTTGAGGTAGTCCAAATATGTGAGGAAATAATGAGTAGGGGAAAAAAACAGAAATATGGAAGTGGTAAGACATGAACAGACAATCGTGTTGGGAATGAAAAAATAATTTTTAACAAAAGAACGGAAAAATCGAATTTAGGGAAGAATTGAAACTCAGACTCCAGGAAAAGAACCTAGAAATGAATATTTGGTAAATGAAATGAGAACTAGTGCTTGATGGAAAGAGGCTAAAGGAAATACAAAATAAGGATGTCAGAGATAAACAGAGAGAGAAGGAGACATCGAGAGAGAGAGAGAGAGAGAGAGAAGAGAGTTAGTGAAAAAGAAGATGGAGTGAGAGAGAGGGAGAGAGAGAGAGAAGAAAGAAGAAGGAGAGGGAGAGAGTGAAAAAGAGAGATAGAAAGAAGGAGAGAGTCAGAAATTTAGTGAAAAAAAGATTAGAAAGAGAAAGAGAGAGTGTGGCTGAACGAAGAACGTCACGATAGCAAGATGTGGAAAGTAGAATTACAAGGAGAAAAAATGAAGTAAAGAAACGGTGAGGAAAAGGAGACTAGAGCAGCAAAGCGAGTGGTGGACAGCGGGAGCGGGGCCGCCGACACAAGGCCAATCACGGGGCTGACAGCGGAGTCGACGGCTGATCCCTCCGGCGGGGTTCGGCAACGCCTGCCCCGGGCGCGGGGCGGTGGCGCTGGAGGTCGCCTGAAGAGCGAGAGAGAGAGACGGCCGCGGCAGACGCTATCACTCGGAGTCGTCGCACGGCGGGAGCTTCGGCCCCCCAAGGCCCCGGGGCGGGGGGGGGGGGGGGCCGGGGGCGGCGGAGGAGCGCGCGGCGCCGGGCCGCCCCCCGGCCTGTCGCCGGCGTTTGAGTGATGAAGACAAACTGCGAGCAAAAAATCTCGGCGCCGCGGCGCGTCGCCCCGCGTCGCGTCGAGTCGATGGCACGCAAAAATATGTAAGCGCCGCCGCCACCGTCGCCTCCGCCTCCGGCAGCCCCGGGGGGGATTAATCTTCGGGGGGAGCGGGGTGCGGCGCCGGCGCCGAGGCGGGTGGGAAGGAGGGAGGGGCGAGACGGCGCTGAGAGGCGGTAATTACACGAGAGGGGGCGCCCCCCTCCCAGTGTCCACGCTACCCTCTCCTCTGCGCTTCGCTGGCGCTGTCTGGTCGCGCTCACGGACGCGTGCTTGCACTCCAAGGACCGCGGTGCGGCGAGGCATATACGATTTTTGGAAGATACATAAAAACTGCGTTGGTATGTGTGTTTTTGTGAAAATGTTCACTAACACCGTTGATCATTTCATTACTGTAACGGTCCGCATTATCATGAGATAAATAAAGGAAGTAAGTGTAAAGTGTTAAAATAATTTTTACTATTTTGAAAATAGAATGATATAATATATTTTTATTAATTCATTAGTAAAGAAATATCATTTTATAAATAAAATTATATGATTTCATTCATATAATAAAATGACATTCCTTTAAATTGCTATTGACGAAATGAGTTTTATATAAAAAAATAAAGAGTGAGGCAGTACTTTTATTATTAGTAGAATCAGAAAATGATTTGCTATATTACTATTTTACCCTTAACATCCCATCTGTTAATAGAAGGGTTTTCGAGAACATTATACCAAAGTATATTCAATTCTGTTCTGAATATTAAACGACGTGGAATAGTTTGCGAAGGTTCTTGGAAGAGTCGCAATGAAATTTGTAAATGAAAATTTCGTGTTCGTGAATCTCAAAAGTTAAATTAATGACAGGGAATTTTTTAAAACTTCGTCTTTTGTTATGTGTAGGTATCGTATGGCCCAAGTTGTGTCGATTTTTGTGTAATTTTATTTTGCGTATGCATGCATATTATCCTGAAACGTTTCAATCACTTTATCCATTACACTGTAAAACCCTCAGTATGTTCTGGTACAAAATAGGATAACTTAGGTGATCAACCAACTGATTCTCGCTAGACAAAGGTAAGTCAATTGTTGCACATCTACGCGGTGTAGTTGCAATGAACATTAATAGTTTGGTTCATGGTGGATTTTAAACATTTCCTATTGGAATACTGATACATGCAGTTATATCATATTTTCTATGCAGGAAGAAATAAGGATTATTTTGCCCTTAAAAATCCACGGATTAGTCGAGGTTCGAATACGTGAACTCATGTACAACGTTTCAATACGGTAAATATTGTAGCATCGAAGCAGCCCCGCAATGAATGAATGAAGTTCCCGCAATGTGCACAGCGCCTATCTGAAATCACGTGTGTGCACCCAGTGAATAATGCTCTTTTGGATCATATTGTTTGGTTGGTTATTTTATTAATGATTCCGGGCGCGTCAACATCTTAGGTCACTAGTCCCGTAAGTGTAGTGCATTTATTTCCTCGGGAGGTGGCGGTAATCTTCCCCCGCTGGATGGCGAGATCGAAAGACGACCTACCGTCGGCTAGCGGGTTTCCCCTAGCCACGTCTCTCCCACCAGCGGGGCCCCGCCCCAGCCGGGACTAGCTCTAAGCTCCCGACCGGTCTCCCGGAATATATGGTAGTGTAGTGCATGTTAGTGTAAGTGTATTAAGGGGAACGGATAAAACAAGTAAGATATACGAAGAATCGCTCGCGGTCCGTGGCCCGTTTGTTAGAGCACTGTACTCCGGCATTCGCCTGGTGTTGATCGGAGAAAGCACGGAAAAGTACTGATCAGAGCAGCTAGTCGCTAGAATTCTCCTTCAGACAGCAATTGAATTCGAGCTAGCTGATAAGTTAGTGTCGAAAATCCTGCGACCGTCGGGACTCGAACCTGGGACCACCCGCTCAGACGGACTGCAATGACATCAGCTGATGTCCTGAGACATCTCTCCCGTGTAGTTCATATTGCAAGGCAGAAGCAGGATCAGGAGTACATCGCAAGCGGTATCTACAACCTCAACTCACCTAGAAGATGAAAGAAACACGTGAAACATGAACAAAATAAAATAGTGTAAAATTTGATCCTGAAACTGTCCATTTTTTGTTTCTCTTCACATTTGGTCAATTGTTTTATTTCACATTTGGTTTCATAGCGAAATATCTAATACGATTTGTATCCAACTTTCTCATGGAAATTTAATTACATACATTTAAGTTACATTCATTTAGTCTCTGTTCTGTCGCTGTAATAAGGAAACGATGAATTTGTAATGACGAAAACAAAGGAAATTCTCAGCATTTCACGTACAACCTACTGCAGCCGAACACCCACATTTTTTTACATTCCACGATACATTAAGTTTTATAAAGTAAAACCTTTAAAATCACATTTTTATTTCACACCTAGTAGTTGTGTATTTTGTGACAATTTTTTCTCTCCTTTCATGTATACTGGCTTTAAGTCTATCAGTGCGTGGCATCGGAGAGCCACTTACGGGACGGTGCAGGGTGAGTGAGGGGCTTGCGTGGGCGTTGTCAGAGTGCGGGTGGGCGCGCAGATGCAGCTTTGTGATGCTCCCAAATGGCTGTTGACTACCGCAAATGGCGCGTGGCGCGGAGTCGAGTCTTTCATAGAGAGCTCCTGTTCACCGATGGCGGACAGGCCTGGCTGCTCTCTCGATTGCTGACAGGCGTGCCTACTCAGTCGACACTTCTCTGCTGAATCCATTGCGCTAGGTCAACTACCCTCAAGAATAAAAATATCAGTTTGAAACTCTCAAAACCTTGAGTTCATTTAGATCGATCGGGGAATATAAATTTTGGAGAAAATCGGGGAACGGTTTAGGCGCAAACGTTGATCACAGACAGACGGCAGAATACATATGAGAGTCAGGCGTTTGACGAATAATTTTTCGGTATCAAGGACCCAAATGGCTTGAGAAACATGTTAGAGGATTTTAAAAAATATTAACACGATTTATCCACTTTTTCCGATATAACAGGACCCGGCAATAGGAATTTTTCTACCTGAAAATTCCCCATTTTCGGGCGCACGATTACATAAATTTTCTTAGAAGTACCTTCTCAGGGCAAAAATTAAAAATTCGCCACCCGGGAGTCGAACCATAAGGTCTCCCGGTCAGAGTCGCTGCGCATTCAGTAGCAATGCTCCTCTGAGCTAACCCCACGCAGCGAAAGATTCCGTGTGGCTGGCTGGCAGGCAGCGGCTGCTGGCGTGGTGGTGGGCCGATCGCGCGGGGCGGTGGGGGGTGGGCGGGGGATGGGGTGGGTCGCGTGGGAGGGCGCGCGCGGCTGCCGCCGCTTGTGGTGATTAGCGGCTCGTTGAGGGCGACCTCAATGCGCTGGGATGCGCGGCCGGCTCCCCGGAGCCGGCTCGCTCGCTGTGGAAATCCGAATTTCACAGCTGTAGATACACCGCCTGTGGCACGTCAAGGGGTCAAACCGGTTTAGGTGGCTCAGGACATCAATTGATGCCACTACAGTGCTTCTGACCGGGAGGTCCTAGTTCGAGTCCGGACGGTGGCAGGATTTTCGACACTAGCTTTTCAGCTAGATCGAATTCAGTATTTGTCTGGAGGAGAATTGTAGCGGCCGGTTGCTCTGATGGGAAATTTTCCGTAGTATCAATCCTAGGTAATTGCCGGAGAAATAACCTAACAAACGAGATATAGATCGCGCGTGATCTTTGCTTCCTCTTCTTTGCTCTATCCTCACACCTTACATACATACACACACACACACACACACACACACACACACACACACTTATATGGACAATACTACCACACGCGTCAGGTGCATTGAACGTGTCCTGGTTTGGGCGGTGCCTCGACCAGGGACATGCTAAAGTAGGGGTGGCCGAGCAAGCTGACAAGTAGGTCGGCGCCATATCTAGTCATCCACGCAGGGAAAGATCACTACACTAACGGGAGTAATGATCTAAGGTATTGACGCACCTGGAATCATTGATCAATCACTTAATCAAGACTTCAGAATTGTAGCACGGTAGAAATGGCGGTAGTGTTGATACTCTTCTTAAAAATCGACGAAGTTAATGACAAAGTCTTTACAACATAACCCAATAGAACGAGAAAAGTGTGATAAACAGCACGTATAACAACCGGAACGCGTGATTCTGAACAGAGTGTAATGCTTAATCAGTTAAATTATGTATCAAAATGAGGGTGGCTGTTCCAACAACACGATACGCTATATGCTACATGCATTTTGAATAATTTCTAACGCATTTGTATGCCAAAGTACTTCATGCGGGAAAACCAAATGTCTTACTCTCGGACAGACAGCTTACTTTAGCTAGCGCCCTGGGGCGCATAACTTCCTCGGATGAAATCCGGAATGATGGTTGAATCATCGTCATTCAAACAGCTTCATCCCAACCGCTTTTCCGAGAATATACAATTTTTAATGAACCCTTCTAATACCAGTCACATTTCGGACTTAAATATCAGTACGTACGCTAAATTCAATGTGAAATACGCCAAGCATACGATAATGTGGACGGAATTACTAAACAGTTAACCTTGTTCAGTGAACGCTATGCGACTCATTTTGGTCATCACCTTAGGGTCATCGTTTCGGTACAAAAAACTTTTCCCTTCCTTAGCGGGAAATTAGCGACTTCTAGTTGTATAAAATGTTTTGTCACAATGGGGCTCATCAGATTTCTTTGCTGGCGGGAATAAGATTGCTATTTCGAAAAACAAAAATAAAAATAAAAATAGAATCTCGCACTCAATTCATATCGTGAGATGACTTTCAGGAAGTCAAAAGGAATTTCGAATACATATTGAACAGAGATTTTTTGTAAATCATTTAGTCCTGATTTAGTATTACAGATTCATAAAATGACAAATTTGTGATTTTTTTAGATGGGATCACTAAAAATTACTTAGCGTTTGTACGTCTCTTATTATTGTTAATGCAAGAATTACAAGTACAGAATCAATTCCCGATATAATTTTCACCAACAAAGTTCTTAAGAAAAAAATTATGATATCATATATGAATACATCTCGAACGTTAAAAACGTTGAAAATGAACACTGATTTTTAGCTTGACGGAGACAGCCACACCGAAAAGCCTGCGCTTGTTTCGTGGTAATTGGACGAGAGACTCCAGCAGAGAAAACAAAGCTGCTCTCCCGTCGCAGGCAACGATGTTCTCCTGCAGGAAAAAAGAAGATAATTTACGAGAGTGGCCACAGTTGGCAGAGAGAAGAGAAAGGGCTTTCTCAGAAACCTTTCAAAGTAAGCAGGATGATGACAAGCTATTATCCTGCCTGAGAAGCCTTCTATGAGAATGAGAGTTCAGAAGTTTGAAGTGTGTGAATTAGTGAATAAATACAGTATTTGGACTTAAGTGACCTGAATAATTAAGCATAATAGAAGACTGCTTTGTTCATCTCTGTAATGTTGCGTCTGGGAATTATTAAATGTAAAAATAAGTATCAGGTAAGTAATTAAACTAGTGGAAGGTTTGCGTTTTAATGATTTAATAACCCGAAAATGAAACTCACACTGTGGCATCACGGTTAGTTTTTTCTAAATCTAAATTAAAAGGTGTAATGTGATATCTGATTAACAATACGCTAATAAGTATTGTAGGTATTGCTTTCGAGCAAACAAATATTATTCATCTTAAGAATATTCACTATTTGACAATAAAAGCACAAGTGACTAGGATGTTTTCAAAGACATCTCAAACTCCAAAATTTTAATCTGAAAATAAATAAAAAAGCGTAAGATTTTCTTCTTTTCTGACATTAGCTTTCTAACAGTTAACAAAATGTTTGTGATAAAGGAGTGTTTAACATATTTGTGAGATCTTTGTTGCATACATACACTTTTAATTATCACTCTTGTAAAATGTGATATTGAATTTTGGGTAGAAATATTGATATTATCAAACCATGTAATTCTCTTTATCAACGTTAAGAGAGGAAGTTTTAAAGTTTTTTTGGCAAAGAAAATACAAAACGCACAAAAATTGTTCCGGCGTATTATTAATAATAACATAATGCAAAACTCGCAGTATAAAACGGAGACATACTGCGTCAGAAACAAAATAGAATCTTCAGAAAAATAAATTAAGCTGGAGTATTAAAATAACTGGAGTATTAAAGGTTTATGTATTCTATTTATATCGTGTAAACAATTCATCATCACTACATGAGTAACTGTTGAAAATGGGCATGCCAACAAAAGCAACTGATTTGCCACACAGTAGCAACCGTCACACAATGCAAATTCGTATCGTGCCAGAACCGGACAAGGAAACCCAAATTAGTAAGCTTAACTGCAGCCATTCGCTGTCGCGCGGGATAAAAACGCGATATCGCGGCATTCCTCTGCCTCGCCATTCATCTTCCCGCTGCGCGCAGGCCGCTCCGCGCTTTCTTCCACCCATTCATCATCGCAAACGGCGCAGCGCCACGATACGGTGCCCGGAGCACAGCGGTGGACAAGCGGCGAAACAAGGCGGCAGATAATTAATTGATTATTTCGTTGATTGATTGATTGAGTGAGATTCCAGGCGCGCCAACTACTATGGTCATTAGTCCCGTAAGAGTACTGCGAGTTTTTGCTCGAGAGGTGGCGGTGGTCTTCCCACGCTGGATGGCCAGATCGAACGACGACCAACCGTCGGCTAGCGGAGTTTTCCCAACCAGGTATCTCCCACCAGCGGGGCATCACCCCAGCTGGGACAAGCTCTAAGTCTCTGACCGGTCTCCAGGCATGAAATGCATGTTAGTGTAAGTGTGGGTGTAATGGGTGTAGATAGGACAAGGAAGAGAAAGGAAAGATAGCGCGCGGTCCATGGCCTTGTTTGTTAGGGTACTGCTCCAGCATTCGCCAAGTGCTGATCGGAGAAACCACGGTAAACTACCGATCAGACCAGCCGGCCGTTAGAATTCTCCTCCAGACAACGATTGAATTCGACCTAGCTGAAAAGCTAGTGTCGAAAATCCTGCCGCCGTCAGGACTCGAACCTAGGACTACCCGGTCAGGGGCGCTGCAGTGACATCAGCTGATGCACTGAACCACCGCTCCCGGTGATTATGTCGTGTTTTCGGGCGCATCTACAGCTATGGTCATTGGTCCCGTAGTTGTAGTGCATGTTTTTACCACGAGAGGTGGCATTGTTGTTCCCTCGTTGGATAGCGAGATCCGGCGCCGATATACACGGCGGTTTGCAGGTGTCCCTCATCCATGTATCTCTCATCAGTAGGGTACCGCAGCAGCCGGAACAAGCTCTAAGTTCCTGGCATACAATGTAGTGCATATCCGTGTGTAAGTAAGGGATGTGGATAGGACAAAGAAGAGGAAGGAAAGATCGCGCGCGGTGCGTGCTGCGTATGTTAGTGTACTGCTCTTGTTTGGTTTTAATCGGAGAAATCACGGAAACTAACGATCAGAGGAATTTTACTTCAGACAGCACTTGAACTCGGTCTAGCTATGTTGCTAGAATCATAAATCTTGCAACCGTCGGGACTCGAAACCTAAGGCAGAGAGAGCGGATGAGAGGGAGTACGAGATTGACCCTGTTTGAATACCTATTTCACAGAGCAATCGATGATTATGGTATACTGCGCATAGCGTATACAACAGAGGTCTGTCAGTTTTGATGTATTTACCTGCTTCCAGATGTAATTTGAACAATTCCTATGTTTAAGTTTTTTCTGCTTTCCTATCCTAAGTGCCCCAATTTATCCTTCTCAATTTTGCAAATAATTTTATTTAAATGATATGAGAACTTTTCAAAGACGTGTCAAATTGCACATTGACTTGAAAAATATGAAGATTTGTTGAAAAAACGCGTCTAATATTCATGTGGAATGAAACCCGTAACAGTTGAGAGCATTTTAAAAATCTATTTAGTTAAATAACTCCCAAAGCGTCCCGTGGCCTTGATACTTGGAATTTTGATGCTAAAAGTTTCACATAAACTTTCCTCACACCTGAATCTACAGATCATCTTGGACATTGTATTACATTATTGCTGGTCTGGCGCTTCTCGATACTATCCCACTTGTTCAGAGACGTGCAGAATCTGTAACTGTCTGTGAAATTAAACTAATTGCTTGATATTCTATGCGACTGGAGTGTACATCTTTGCTCGGTAATGAAGTTAAATATTCATTATGAAGTATAATATTGCAAAGAGAAGGGTTGGACTCGCCCTATCCTGGATTCTGCATGGACAACTTTACGTAGCTTTCTCAGAGAAAAAGCTTTTGTAATATTTTTGTGACTACTACGGAAAGCGAGATGCTGTCAAGAAAGATGGTATAAATACTTCAAATGTTTTTAAGGAAGTGTAGTAAATTGTTCGAAAAACATGTGTCTATAATATTGAATAAAATTTTATTGAGAATTATTATTTGTTGTTATGTGAGTATATTGGAAGTTACCTTTATATATTTTTAAACAAATAAACACGTTTCGTTGACAACTTTCCCTTTTAACATGGAAATGAAAGGATAAGGAACAGGGTGGGTCTTCACAAATGAAAGTTCTCGCACGGGGATACATAAGAGGTAAATGTAAACTATGACTACAATATAAAATTATTGCTATATACAGATAATTCAACAATTAACATTTCGAAAATGATTTTATTCCATGAGATGTTTCTATTTTACTTCTTCCAATTTCCCTAGGTCTTCGTCTTCAACTGAATTGAACATATTGTCTCAGTTGTTGGACAACCTCCTACGTGACGGAATTGACAATTTTTACATTTTGGAATCGATGATTCAGAATTTGCTAGTTATTCAGTTTAAATTTTTCAGTAAAAAGTTTCAAAGAAAACTAGAAATTGTGGTCTTAAAATAGAAATTAAAAAACCTTCTAAGTGACTCTTTCAATTTTTAAAGGAGGTTTTCGTAAGATGGTTTCAGAAAAAAATATTGCAATAATTAAATATAAAGTACAGAATGTCTAACATGGCACATGTACATATTAACATCAGTGTTTTTCCTTCCTCCTGTAATTTTGTTTACATAGGAGGTTGTCTATCATCAACGACGATCACAAAAAATTGTGTTCAATTATGAAAATCGTTAACACTTTTTACTACATTTCGTATCGATCCTAATTATATTTCATTACGACATACATAAAAGTACGTCAACAGGATTGACAATAGTAGAATGTAAGTTGTAGAGGTCCCTAGTGTCAGTCAGAACTAATGTTTACTCTCGAAACCAGTTGACTGAACGGATCAATGCACCGTCACGGCGCATGTCCTGGAGCCACATGCTCTGCTCGAGTGTTTCTGGCTTCCCTGACTCTGTGGGGAGCACTATTGGGTTTGGGACATTGGAAAACCGCAACGCTGGGAACAAAACAGTTCAAACACCGATTGACTTACGAAGGGCACTTATTCATGAGTTTATCTAACAAAGTTATCTCACATTAGTGAGCACCAAGAAGAGATGCATTCACTTTTTGTATTTGGATAAAAATAAAGTAATGCTGAATCAGAACTAATAATGGCTTACATTTATTTTTAATAAAGAATATTTTTAGATAGAGGAGTTCTATTAACATTATTGTAGGGTCGGTGCATTGAGGAAAGAGTTTACTCTTGACGAAAGTTAAATTGATGCGTGGATAATAAAGTAAATGCGAAATGGATTCTACACAATCAACGTTCATCCACATGACTACTACTATCATTAATATTGGCTGTATATCATTCTTTGCCGTTTCCATCTTTGCTGTACATCATTCATTGCCGTTACAAAATACTGTTTAATAAACTGGTGCTACATCTTTTGAAAGGCATGAACAACAGTTCTGGCACTTCAACACACATTTTTGAAAGAATTACAAACACGTCTGTCCTAAGGGTCTTTGAAACTCAGTGTATAACGTATGTCGAGCAACATTAAGTTTAAGCGTCCGGGTCGAGCATCTTTGTCACCCTTCTTCAACAACTGTAGCGTCCGTTCTGGGTCAGGTTACCACAGTTGCTGGCTTCAGTTATCGAGATCCCACACCAGTGTATGCTTTAGCATCGTTTCATAAGTAGTATAATGGTTCACCCTACATCGAGAGAAACATAGTGGGACATTTCATATATAACTCCGTTATATGAAATTTCACACTGTTTTTTCATTGACAAAAAGTGACGATTTTCGACGAATCTACATGACCGAGATTTTTGTAACATTTATTCTGAGACATTCTGGGTTTTAGTATTAAAATTAACATAGGCAATACAAAAATAATTGTTCATGGAAGTGGAATTATCAGATATCTCAATATAAATATTAGAAACTTGACGTGATATTTTGGAGGGAACTATGATGATAATGTTTTTCCAATGAACATGGGATAAAATATATCTCAAATAAGAAAGTTAATCCTGAGACCATTTTGAAATAACGCCCCTAATTAGTAGGTAAGACAAAGGTGTAGTACAATAAACATCAGAATTCAATATTGTCAATGTTACTACCGTGTCCTGAGAATTCATGTACCTGCCAAAAACTAGTGTACGATGATTTGACTACCATTTGGGGCGACATTAAATGGAATAATAAATCATTTTGAGGCAGAATACCATTTACAAATTCTAAAGTGTGTTGTTTAAATAACCATCATTACATCAAAACCCAATTAGAATACACAAATCTCAAAGCATCTGACGTGAAACTACTTGTAGTTTATTATTACCATCAACGTTTAAAACAACCCAGGAAAGTCACTTAACTGCAACATCATCTGCGACTATAAAATTTTCTTTCAGTGATTGCGTTCTATTTCGGTTGCAACATCCGGGCACGATTACGCGGTAAACAACGGGCCCTTTACAATAACTCCATCTTTAAAGAAAACGAACAAACGTCCTTTCGCGTAATGCGCGCACAAAAGCGCTTGTGCAGCCGTATAAAAAGTATAAAGCCAAAAGTGCGCCGCGGACGACCCCTCAACGGAAGCGCTCCTGAGAGTCCATTCTGCGTGGGTGCAGCGCCGCCCGCCGCATGGAAAGAGACCCACATTCGCGGCGAACAATACGACGAATCAGCGCCGCTCATTCTACAGCGGAATTGGGCGGTCTTGCCTTCCTCGTCGCTCACGGCACGAGAGAGGTTGCCTTCAACAATCATTTTTGTGAATCACATTTATTTGTTCGTAAAGATCACTAGGCGGTCAGTGATTTAGGAAGAAAGTGATGTTATTCAATACTGGGTTGTACATCTCGTGAAGCTATTTAAATTCAGATGCAAAGCATTGTAGTAGGTCATTAATAATTACATAATAATAATAATAATAATAATAATAATAATAATAATAATAAAATAATTAATAATAATTGTAAAACCGTATAATTATTTTTCTATTGTAGGATTTCGTGTGTTAACTAGCACAGAGTTTGTACAATATAACCAATGTAAGGTTGAGAAAATAAAGTATAATAATAATAATAATAATAATAATAATAATAATAATAATAATAATGATGATAATAGGTATCTGAGGTAGCCACCTTACGTATCCCATTTTGAATTTTAAATACAATTCACATTTCATCCCACATTAAAATCCACGATACTACAAATGCGTATGCGCAACACTTTAAATTAAACCCGATGGAATTAACAAAACAAACCAATCTAGGCTTGAGGAAAGGCGACCCGGTGGATGCAGGGCCGTGTCATTCGCAGACTTTATGGAGGTGGTGGGAGAGGGGTGGCATTCCGCGCAGCGGATGCTACGTAATTGGCGGCGGCGGTGACGGGTCGGCGGTCGATGCGGAGGGGCGGCGAGGGCGGTGGCGAAGGCGGCGGAGTGGGTTTGATTGATTTTGATTTATTCATGTTTCCGGGCGCGTCAACTGCTCTGGTCATTAGTCCCGTTAGTGTAGTGCATGTTTTTCACGGGACATGGCGGTGATCTTCCCCGCTGGATGGCACCGACCTACCGTCGGCTAGTGGGGTTTCCTTCTAACAGGACTCTCCACCAGCGGTGCACCACCCCAGCCGGGACAAGCTCTCAGTTCCGACCGGTCTCCCGGAATATGTGGTTGTGTAGTGCATGTTAGTGTAAGTGTGTGCGTAATGGGAGAGGATAGGACAAGGAATGGGAAGGACAGATCGCGCGCGGTCCGTGGCCCGTTACTGCTCCGGCATTCGCCCAGTGTTGACCGGAGAAACCATGGAAAACTACCGATCAGAGCAACCGGCCGCTAGAATTCTCCTCCAGATAACGACTGAATTCGACCTAGCTGAAAAGCTAGTGTCGAAAATCCTGCCGCCGTCAACGGCGTGGGCATTGATGGAGGACGCAACGGACATGAGCACACTGAGAATATAACGAAGGAAGCGAGGGTGTTTCCCGAGAGGCCGAAAATACAAAAGAGGAAGAGAGGAGGGGAATCGAGGACAGAATGAACGCTAGTGGTTATATTCTGGAAGATATTACTTCAGGATTGACAGTTGAGTGGCATTCAATGTCTATGTACAAGAGGATGGACAGTTGAGTGGCACTGAATGTCTATGAACTTCAACATGACTCGTCTAAGTTTCGTCTCGTAGTTGTCAAAGCATCACATGGAGATGCTTAGCCTATGGTGATTTACGAGTTTTCAGAACAAGGTGATTTCTGTCTCTATTGCAGATTTGTACATGTAGCGCTTTTATTCCGTGCAATGAGTATCAAATTTACTTGCAGGTTATTGAAATAAATGCATAGTTAGTTATTGCCTCTTTAATTCCCGGTTTTTCCGTCAGTGAGATTTCTATTCCTGTGAATCTTTGTCTCATGAGTTGTGTCTAGTCTAATGTTAAATGTTCTATAAACGGGAAGTAAGATAAAAAGAATAGAATTGAAATCGATCATATGTAACCATAATCATAAAGCAATCATATTTCAAGAGAGTTGTGGTAAGATTTGCCAGGAAAGAATACCTTTATTACTTTTTCAGACTATTCTCGTGAAATATTTCAACCAAAGTATTGTATGGAGGGAATTATACGACGTGTATTTGCATTCATAGTCTATAACTTGTACGGAGTATTTCAGAACGAGGCTTGTGTCTTGCGGGTTGCATAACCGTCGAGCTTTTACGAATTTTAACACAAAGATTTTGTTAATAACCAATGACTTCATTTAATTAAGTGCAATTACCCATTTTTTCAATAAATCAGAATGCTTCCTAAGTCTCAGCGACCCAGCGAGAAAGAACCTCTCAATTAATTCACTCTATGAACGATTGATGTCGATACATATGAAAATTCAACATCTGTAATGTACCAAAAAGTACGAAAGATCTCGCTCATTCTTGAGTTCCAATGTATCTTCCGTCCTCCTTTCAATTTCTCATTATATTTATCTCAGACTATCAAATTTTCGGTCATATTAACATATGATCGTTAATTTCTTTACTCTTTTCTACATCGTCTTTATCTTCTCCATTTCCTTCCTGACTCCATCTTCCTTCCTTCCCCCGTTTGGAGGAATGATCGTTTAAGAGGGCGCACGGGAGGCGGTGTCACGCCCGCGGGGAGGGGCGGCGATGGGTCTAAGCGGCCGGGGCGCCGCGCCGCGCCGGTAAAAACGGCGCCTGGGAGCACTGCGGGCGCGGCGGCGAGGGCGAGGGCGAGGGCGAGGAGGACTGAAAAATTGAAGACACGAGGCGGCGAGGCACCGGAGCGCCAACGGAGCGCGACGCCCACCAACCCGGGAAAACACTCTCTGCTCCTCATCCTCCCGCCCACACGCTCGGACCTCGGGTCGGCTTCAGCACTGAATGCGAATTAAGAAAGCATTATGCTATCACTATTATTATTATTATTATTATTATTATTATTATTATTATTATTATTATTATTATTATTATTATTATTATTATTATTATTATTATTATTATTATTATTATTATTATTATATGCAGAGAAATATTGACAAAAATCCACAATAAAATATTTTGATTAATTAGATCATTGGTGAGATACCTTCTAATATATAAGTAAATAAAAGGTGTTGTCCGGTACCAAATATATATTTAAGCTTAAGATCTTTTTGATTGCGTAGCCATCATCATCATCATCATCATCATCATAGCTATTTGAAAAATTACAGGAATACATGAAATATAAAAATATAAAATACATACAAAATTGGTACATCAATGTGTACAGTCGTAACTCCACCTGCCTTCCCGCCCGCGTCCTCCTCACGCCTGCACCAGCAGCCGCGTCTCCCGACCCTTCGGCCGCGCCCCCCTCTCCCGCCCCCGCACACGTCCGACCGACGCCCTGCCTTCTTAAGCGAACCGCACACTAAAACAAAAATCTCTTTACTTTGTTTTCCGCCCAGATGCTGCAAGGTACGAACGACACAGTTTGCTTACGCATGGATACTTAAATTTCGTTTATCCTGTAATTTTTTCAGATGGTGATACGCGATCGAAAAGGTTTAAGCTTAAATAAATATTTGATACCGGACACCTTTTATTTACTTAAAATATTTTAAGTTATATACACTTACAATGATTCAGGAATCTATTAAATAATAGTGTACCGAATAACCCTTGTATAATTGGAATGATTCTGTCTTGGTATAAGGTATTTTTACATCCTGAAGTAAGAAGTCTAAAAATGACTTATTGACAGAAAATGGACATAAATAATTCTTTATTTCATGAGTCTTTCATATTATTGGCTGTTGCGAACTGAAGTGTTGTTTACATCAATTGTCTGTCTATAAACTATTCATGGGGCTCCTTATCTTCAAGATTGTTAAAATTTACCGAAAATAATTATGTTTAATGGATTTTATATTGTATTGCTATTTGCTATTCAATTAATGATTGAACGGCAAAGAATTTGTTCTTGTATACAAAGTACAAATAGAATTACTTATGTATTTCCAACACATCTGAATAGCTTATAATAGAATATTAATCTCACAATTATATCCAAATTGCGAACAAATGTTCCTCAATATTAAAACGGAGAACCAGTCTCCGCACGTATTAACTAAGCTAGGAATATCGACCTTTTCATTTGATTTCATAAATCACTGATTGGTGGAACTATATTTTTAAATTCTCTTATTTTCGCGTGAACAAAATTGTATCTTCCGTTATCAAAGTGAAAGTTGTCTTAGACAAGTATTAAAACCCTGATGCATGCAAATCGGTTGCACATTATATGCTTTAGTTTTCCTCGATCAAGAAATATTTTGAAGATGAAAAATATTTGTGATAGTTCGGACATACATGCCGCCTCTCCTAATTTGTAACCCACCGGCTGATGCAATGTGTTTAAAAATTAGTGAAATCGTGTTATTAAGAGTGAGAAAGCAAGGCACAGGTGAGTTCAGGGGAAGTAGTGAAGTAGAAAATTAAACGACCTGAGGGGAGGGAGTGCAATGCATTAGGGAAGAAGGGAAATGGAGATAAAGAGGAGAATTAGATTATAAATTAAAAACAACAACAAAAAACTGTAGTACTTGAGAGGGGGAAACAAAAAGGTGCGGTCGTTCTGAAGAACTTGCTAAATACACCCGAAACATTGACAGTAATAAAACCAACTTAATTGTACAAGTATCGAAATTTAATAACTATTAAACTTAATTTATTGTATTAAAATAATGCATACATATTTAATTACAAAGCTCGTAAATATCACGATACAAATTTGTGAAATATTTCAGTTTATCAAACGTGAATATGAACCCAAACTTCCAACAGTGCACGTCTACAAAAGGTAACATTAA
Source organism: Teleogryllus oceanicus (assembly GCA_964035755.1). Lineage (NCBI taxonomy): Eukaryota > Metazoa > Arthropoda > Insecta > Orthoptera > Gryllidae > Teleogryllus > Teleogryllus oceanicus. The sequence goes on along the minus strand of CAXIVR010000002.1, from coordinate 165,300,804 downwards.
TTAATGAAATTCATTTGTGATATTATTTAGAACATATATTTTTGAAGACGTTTTATCTTATTTTGAAGTTCTTTTTTGGCTCAAGATGTTTTAAGCGCCTAAAATATATTTTCTTGGTAATATTAGTTTTGGCCGAGTGCTGTGTTGACGACATTGAGGTTTAGGTTTCGGGAACTAAGAAACACGGGAGAAATGATTGAACGTCTGAAATCTGTACGAATCCGGTACGAATCTGGGTCCGGATACTTCACCTCTCATTTGCTTAGTTTCATGAATTCCTCCTTGAATAATTTCTTTTTATTTTAAATGAGAAACTATTTCCTATGCTACGATCTACATGTTGTTTAAACAGTGCTTCGTTTCAACGTCATAGCGATGCATCCCAAAAGCGTGTGTCAAATTAATTACAACCGAATTACTAGTGATGTTTGAATTATTACAGACCGACATCATAGATTAGCACAAACAGCACTTCTATTGGGTGCCACTGGAAAAATATCAAAAAATTCTCCGTCGGCGCTACGAATTATATCAGGCTTTTATCTTACATCCGCGTTTATGAATTAAAGCAGGAGTTCTTCCCGATACACAGATTAATTCTTTCATATGAAAATTACGTCAGATTGAGATGTAATATTGAATTATTGCATCGTGCAAATAGTATCAGAGATAATTATTCATTGTAATACGGGTTTGTGTAATAAATGAGATATCAATATATTGAGGAATTCATTGAATTAAACAATGCAATTGTATCAGAGATCTATTTGACTCGTTGTACTAGGCCCGGTTGTAATATTAAAACAAGGGCAATAATTATCAGATATAACGTTAAAGTTTTTAACTTGTATTAGAATTAAAAACACAAATATTGTCATAATGATTTATATTATATTTAATTACCAAGCAAATACCATTAAATTAGAACCATAAAAAATAACACACTTCAACAAGAAAAAAACACAACAAAGAAAAGTATATAAAAGAGCGTCTAATAATGAAATGAAATACGTAAATCCCGTTTATAAAAGTAACACTGAAATTTTCAACGAATTTGATTCTAGTGTATTTCTTTGTAAATAATATAAACTTTAAAGATGTCCTAATGATGTGACAATAAATGAATTAAAAAAACAGTTTTTTAAGTAACTGTCAAGCGAACAGCAAAGAAAAGAGCGAGATGCGAGTATTACGTTTTCAGCCATAGACTTTCACACAGAAATCTCGAGTTAATAAGGAATCGAATGAGACATTCCGGTTAGTGTACGTCCACTCACTGCATTTTCAATAGTAGTCGCGTCCGGATAGTACCAGATTGGTTGATGTGAACAGAAAGCTCTATGCTGAAGAAAGTTATGTGCGTGCTATAAAGGTGTTTAAGGGCTACAATCGAGGTGAAGAATGCATTAAAATGGGACCACATCAAGAAAACGGTCATAGAACACTAGTCCAATAACGGAAAACACGTCATCTTCCTCCTCATCATGTTTGCTCAGTGAAGGAACTATTCAATATCATTATCACTGCCATCACTATTAACCACTGTTAATTACGTTTATAATAATAATAATAATAATAATAATAATAATAATAATAATAATAATAATAGAGCTCCAGGAGAAGATGGAATTATTGCAGAACTTTGGAAACTAAACGATGAAAGATTAACGGGAAAATTCATAGGATCATATTGACATTTGGGAAACTGAACAGATCCCTTCTGATTGGAAATGTGCAATTATCCATCCACTCCATAAGAAAGGGACAAAACCGATCCGAATAATTACAGGGAATCTCGCTCTTGCCGGTCACGTATAAAATTCTCTCAAAAGCCCTCTTGAATAGGTTAGAAGAACAAGCTGATAGACAGATAGGACAATACCAGGCTGGTTTCCCAAGGGATACTCCTGCATAGAACAGATCTGGAATCTGAAAATGATTCTCCAGATGAGAAACACCCGAAACACAGTGGTCACATTTGTGGACTTCAAGAAGGCCTACGACTCCATAGACAGGGAAACACTCTACAACACCCTAGACGAATTCTGTATCGACAGAAAGACAAGAGCACTCATCCGGCAAACTTTAACTAACACAATTTCAAAGTTAAATTCATGGGGAAGTTTCGAACCATTTGAGATCCAAACTGGACTGCGACAGGGTGACGGACTTTCGCCGTTGCTTTTAATATTCTTCTGGAGAAAATTATCAGGACTTGGGAAAAGAAGTTAAAGGTATCCAAATTGGTATAAAAAGAGAATAGGTTCCATGTGAAATGCTTAGCCTTTGCGGATGACCTCGCAATTCTCACTAATAATAGAAAAGGGCCACAGACGCCATAGAGAAACTACACGAAATTGCACATAAAACGGGTCTTCAAATTTCGTACGAGAAAACACAATACATAGAAAGAGTGCCACAAGACAAACTGCCTATCGAAACAACCTACGGACAATCATACAAATGCCGCATTTTAAATATCTAGGAGAAATCATCCAACCATCAGGATCAACCGAAGGGCCAATGAGGAGAGAATAAGAAAATTGCAGAGAGCATACAAACTCACATGGAACTATTACAACAAAAAGTCCATATCCATTAACGCAAAATTAAGACATTATAACACTGTCGTACTTTCTGAGGCACTATATGCCGCTGAAACGACACAAATCGGTGGTCAATCAAAAATAAAAGAAATAGAGAAACAAGAAAGGAAAATTCTCAGAAAATTTTTTAACCGGTACAAGAGCAAGGGATTTGGATGAAGAGGCCCACATTAGAAATTTATAAGCACACTGGTTAAGATTACGGACACATTCAGAAAAGGAGAATGCAGTTCTACGGACATATTCATAGGATGGAATGAAATTAGAATTTCAAGGCGGATTCTCAGTTAAGTCATCATCTCGGGCAGGGGAAAACCAAAATGGATTAAAGATAAGTCGAGGAGGATTTCAGACAAGCACACGTTACAATAAATGATGCAGAAAATAGAAAATAATTCAGGAACATCATCAAAAACATACATTTGAAACCGAAAGCAAGAAGAGGCCAGGATGTAAATGGACAGCAGAGCGGAAGAAACAACACAGTGAACACATGAAGAAAATAGGCCAGAGAAACACAAACAATCATCATAAAGGAATTCAAGTTCAAACGCTCTCTTTAAATGGGAATAATCGTGAATAATAATAATTATAATAATAATAATAATAATAATAATAATAATAATAATAATAATAATAATAGTTATTAGGATTATAATGCATTTCACCATAATTGCAAACCCATTCGGGTGCGAGTTTGGGTTCTGGCGCGAATTTAGTGCGGGACCGGGATCCGAGTCCGGGATCCGAGTCCGGGATCCGAGTCCGGGATCCGAGTCCGGGATCCGAGTCCGGGATCCGAGTCCGGGATCCGAGTCCGGGATCCGAGTCCGGGATCCGAGTCCGGGATCCGAGTCCGGGGGCCCCGGGATCCGAGTTGTTTTTTCCAACCGGGGGGGTCCAACTCGGGATCCTTCAAGTTCGGGGCCGAGTTGTGAGCTGGGGGCGGGAGCGCCGGCGAAGAACGCGGTCGCGCAGGAGCTGCCTGGAGCGGGAGGGTGAAGGGCGACAGGGCGGAAAATCGTCGGCGCGCCGCGGTGGCAGCCGACGTGCTCTGAGCGATCGCGGCCATTCGTCAAAACGCTTCTTTGCATCCCTCGCGGAGTCCCTTTAAGAGCCCAGGCGACCGGAATGCAGCTGCAATCCTTGACTGCTCTCGACGAAGGATAATGCTTCCATAGACAACACCGGCGAATCTTGCACGCTATACTTCAGGCCGTACGCGAATCACTTCCGCACGCTGTACTTGCCGCCTTCACTTTGATACCTAATCTTTCATTAATCTTGCGCGCCTCGCTGTCTTGCGTAGCGACGACAACCATTTTCATATATGGTTGTGGGTTCGAGACCCACGAATAGTAGGGATGTTTACACTAGTTCATGTGTCTTTGTAGTTAAATTAAAGTTTCCCGGAAAAGTAGAATATAAATTATCTGCTTTTAGTCCAGATTTTTCCTAAGAAACTAAAAAAAAATATTTATAACACTACACGAGAAATGTTTAACTAAATACAGTAGATAAATAAATGCCGCTCTAGATAGCCGTGGTTGCTAAAGCAGTAGTGTCGTAGCCGTCTTAGAGCGAAGGTATCGTGGGTTCGAATCCCACCTCAAGCATGGTTGTGTATGTTCGTGTCTGTTTGTGATTGTCCATTCAGTCGTCATCATCATCATCTCATATTTCATCCCTCCAGGGCTGACAACCCTGGGGTGTAGGAATGGATTCTGCATATATGTGCTGATACCCCTCGAAAAAGGCACGTGCACTTGCCCCTGAGAGAATATGATTGTGTAACGTCGTGAGTAGGGATCTACACCACAAAGAAACAGACACGAGTGGGTATTTACAATAAATTATGTACACTATTTACAGACCTCACTCTAAGGTGTTTGTCGGAGCTACCTGCAGCAGCCCCCCTCTCCCAACACGCGCCTTGCGGCCGCGCCTGCGTTTAGCCAACTCGGCCGAGTCGCAAATGGCACCTGGTGTGCCTCGGCAGACAATCTGCCCCGAAGTATCAAGCATACTTCACAGTGCTCGAGACTCGAACACCTACACGTACCTACGCGCCAGACTTGGCGGACAAGTTTTGCGGTGTTTTGCCGCGAGGAAACCAGAAACGTTACCCAACCCACGGCTTCTGCGACAGCCCTTTTATATGCTCGAGTCACATGACTTCCTTCGTCATCTTTCCCCCACGCACTCGTCTTGAGGCGCCTGCTTTTCCGTTGCAATTTGCATCCGGCACCTCCAAGCCCTCTCCCCTTTTGGACTTTCCCTGAAGGGTTGGCCTTGGTTCGGAAGCCTATTTTTGGCTCCCTCATTCCCATACCTTGCAACTTGTCTCTCTGGAGCAGGGAGTCAAGTCTATGACGCTACAATTGTTCTCGGGGGGTACAGGTGGCGCGTTCGCGTGATCCAAGGATGGCCGCGACAAAAGAGAGATGAGTCAAGATATGATATAGTCAGGATGGAGCAATTGTGCTAGGAGTGGCAGAATAATCAGGAGAAACCTTTAAAATACCCATGATTATTCTTTGCATATCATACATTTCAAAAAGCAGCTACAAAATACGTTATGCTTCGTCACACTATGGGTTATACGTCAATGTCATTTCAAAAATCTGGATTTTTTCTAATTTCATAGTAAAAATATATTTTCTTTGCGTACATATTCATGTTGAATATGGTAAGTGACGTACCATTTCGCATTTAGTATCATTACTCACATGACAAAAAGTAACTATATTCAAAATAATGTGTACACGCAAGATACTACAGAAGAGTTAAATAAAACGGACACAATGAAAAGCATTCATTTAATGGAAAAAGCGTCAGGTTTTGACAGAAATCTCCACATTATTGAATACCAAATTAGATTTAAAATCATAAAGATCTCATTTCTTCACAAAATTATTTTTCGTTGTGTTTCTGAAGTACCTTTTGCAAAGGGACAGGATTCTTATCAATCTCCAGAAAGTTTTTAGATTTTCATGCTGAGTAAAGTCTTTATGTTACCAGTCTTTTAAAGATATTTTTGAAATTTCCATTTCATTTCCTTGCGGCAATGAAAATGAAGTCATACAGTTTAAAAATATGACGACTGTGATAATGGACGAATAATGTTATTCTCTAATGTCAATATTTTGACAATCGAGGTTTACATTCGAGTTCCATATGCAGGATGCAAATAGACTACATATAAAGAGATTATTCTGGGAAACGTAATTAATCTTCTTGAATCTGACATATCTAAAGGACGTAATTTATAAATGAAAGTTCTCATTAGTTACAAAAATTTCTTTTGATTTCCTTTTATCCAATGTTTTATTTAAAATCTAAAAATTAAACTTTTTATGAGTTTCAGTAAATTATTAGTGAAAATAATCCGAACTTCTTTCTTACAACCACAAGTATCTACGATATACACGAGTTATACCGTATTTTCCATCTCGAAATAGGTCGGTGAAACGAGCAGTCGCCAACCGGCAGTAGAAAGTCTGTTTCATCGATTCAATACTAAGAAAAGGTATAAGAATTCCAGGTCAAAAGCATTTCCAGAATACTATGTCTACATTTTCTGTCGAATGTTGTAGTGCAACATACACAATACTTATTCTTCGTGGAATAGCGCTGGTAATGCAAAAAACACAAATTTTTGAGTTGTATTCGCGGCGTTATGAGAGGGACTTCAAGACATAATATGCATCGATACCGCCTTGATTTACTAGTGAGAATGAGAACACACTACATTGTCAGAACACAGACATTAAAAGCTCGTTATGAGGCTCTGAGGCATTGCAGAAACGGTTCGTAGACTTTATGATTGAGGCATTCTCAACATCCATTTGTTAACACGTGTATTTCATATATCATACGGTGAAACTTCATTGTTATTCTCTTAAACTCTTCCTGTTAAACTCTTTCTTAATAATCAGTTTACAATATAAGCAGATACTTGAATATAATATTGTGATAAAGGTATTTATAAAATAATGTGCCAAAACAAAGAAAGAAATTTATCAATGACAATATTTTTGTTGGAAACTTTAAATAAAATTTTAATTTGTATTAGTTTATCCATTTGCATGCCACATCAAATGGTACATGAAATTACGTCGTTTTATGTTTTGATTTGGCATCGGTAGGAAAAAAATAATGAAGTGAACAAAATTGCGTATTCTACGAGTTTCTGAAAAAAAAAAACTGAGTTCTGAAATGACTAAGAACAAATATGCAACACTTATAAAAATAGTCATATTTTCTTGTAAATACATCACAATTTTTACAAGAAAAATTGATAAAACATCCACTTCAACTCTTTCTCATATATTCATCCTAATTACACTGATCTGATATTATTTTTTTAAATGCTGACCAAAACATATTATACAGCGTTTTGCTTACATAAAAAAATTAAATAAAAATTGTCGAATTTAGTTCAGATACAAGATAGTACAAATAAAGCAGCAAACTCCAAAACTAGCCCATTGCCCCGTATCCATAATGAGTGTATCCAGCCTGCCTTGATTCAGTTCATATCCGGCCTTCGACCACCCTAATTCAGTTCATATCCCGCCTACAAACAACCCTGATTCAGTTCATATCCGGCCTTCGACCATCCTGATTCAGTTCATATTCCGCCCCAACAATCTTTATTCAGTTCATGTTCCGCCTCCAACCACCCTGATTCAGTTCATTTCCCGCCCCCGACCACCCTGATTCAGTTCATATCCCGCCCCCAACAACCTTGATTCAGTTCATATTCCGCCTCCAACCATCCTGATTCAGTTCATTTTTCACAAGAGCTTGCTTATCGAATCTTGGCAGACCACTTGCGCAGCCTCGGAGCTTTTACGAGCGCTCGACGTCGGGAAACAGCGGCCTCCCGCAGCGCCCGCCCGGCCGCTTCATTAAATTTGGAAAAAGCCTAATTTCCATCATTCGTCTCCGCGGCCGCAGCGGAAGGCAATCGAATGAATCTTTAATTCACCTTCTTACGCGGGCGGCTTCCATTAGCGGCCGCAAGGGAGCGGCCGTGGAGCGGAGAAAGCCCCGCGTTCTGCGTGGAATTGGCTGCGACGATCTCTTTCTCTCCGACAGCGGGCAGCGTCCTCGCGGCGCAGTGGGCTGATTTTATAAAAGACAGCGCCCAAATTTCTAGTCTTAACTCGTGCTCTTTATCCCTCTGGTGGTAAGATTTGCTTCTCAGGCAGACAGTTTATTGTTATCACTAGAGACCGGTTTCTTATGTAATTACATTTTTTTGTCTTCCTACTCACGGTCTCAAGATTGTAAACTTGGCAAATCTTCGCCGTCCTAACACAATATCCAACTTTTCCGTTACATATTTTTACATATTTAGTACTGTATTACATTTTTGATATATTTTGCAATTTTAACAAAATATTTTTTTATTCTATCACGTTTCTTAATATTATTAACTTTTTTACGATAAGAAGTACTTTCAAAAAATCAGAATTTTCCCATACATTATTGGTGAAACAGGAAAAGACACATTGACGCCGCTTTTTGTGACATTTAACCTTAATTTACGAGGAAAGTTGACGATCGCCGACATGTAACACTTCGATGAGAATGTTGCATGCTGTAGTGATTCTTTGCTGGTCGGAAACATCGCCAGTTTGTACGATGGCTTCTATTGCGTCTGGTCTGGCTGCTACGAATGAATGAAGGCTATCAGTGAATGAAGTTTTTACTACTGACAGGAAAATTGTATGATGCATCAAAGTGTGCATCACCTTGTGCTCTCCCAGTGATTTTTAAAATGTTTGTATTAATTTTAAAATTTATTTAGGAATTTTTTATAAATGTAATTTCTCATTATGGAAATGTGGAATTTTTTAATTACAGTGCAATAATATTACATATTAAATTCGATTTACATATTTACATATTCTTACCGTTTTCAATACATGTACACATTTTGATGTTTAATACTACATATTTTCCGGTCTCTAGTTATCACTGGGAGAGCTATATTATGCCAAACGTCTTTAGCCTCATCAAGTGCTTCAGTACGCTTACAATTTTCAAGGAGAGAGAATTATTGCAGCTGTAGCATGCGACCTTCTCATGTGAGCTATTATTTTTTGAACTACAGATGCTTCACAGACGGATGCTCCCACAGTTGTAGGTTTTGATATTTGCTTTCCATGCCGATGTTCATACACATGCATGATTTAAAATCTGCTTCTCAAGCAGCTTTTTTTTTACAAAATGTAGAAAAAGTAACTTCTCTGAACTCCATGATTAAAAAAAGAGTCATTAATGCGTTATGGTTATGTCTGCCTCTGAGACAAATATTCCCTCTGGAGGGGAAACATTCGTATTACCACCAGAGACTCGAATTACCAGGTGAGTTTATGGGACAAGCATGGTTTCGTGAGTATGTGAAAGTGTTTGCTCACACCTTTCATCTTCTCCAATTTCTGATTAGGAGATGATAGCGGTGGTTTCTCTTTGCTTCCACAGTGTGAAGAGTCGTAAGGTGAGGGATGGGTCATGAAGAATGGGCTTTGGAAGAGCACAAAAAGTTACCAAAGTTCTACGTCACTCTTATGTCATATAATACAACCCTGGCAGGTGCTCGTGGCCAAGCAGAATTCCTCCGTCAATTGCTCGTCCAAGCGAGATCCCACGCACCACTGACAAGGCAGTTTTGATATTATAAACTGGGACCATCGTGTCTAGGCAAGGGAAGTCCCTCAGGGTGCGCCTGCTTGAACGATATCTGCTTCCTAAATACGAGTGACCGCCTCCCTGCAAAGTACACTACGCGATGAATATCGGAAGTAAATAGTAATGAGAGTTCTATTTGTTGATTTCCAGATGGAATGAGTGGTAGTAAGAGAAAGTACCTCAAGAACGCTATGCCACAAACACATGAAACTAATTTGATGAAACATGGTGAAACTAAGACTGAGACAATTATTCTTGAACTTCAATACACAAATGAATGAAGAAAAATGTTGGAACTTCTAGATCACGTACGGGGTCAAAGTTGATCACTTTCTGTACCTGAACGTGTGCGATGGGAAATCTAGCATATCGAAGTTGCAAAAATATATTTCTGACAGCATTTCAGATTGGCATGTAACTCATTCTGTACTGGAGTTTGGAAGATCAACGAACACTCGAGAGGCAAAATGTTCAGTAGCAATGACAATGTTGTATTTTTTGCCTTTTACTGTTCACCTTTGACTGCGTCAGATTGCGCATGGCCGTTACCAGACATGAATCAAATCTTGTGGTCGTTAATTCGGGAAAAGTACTTGCGAGGTACATTTTGTACAACGTTAAGGTATTTGCAGATTTGCAATATTGAGTTTTTGTTACACTTCATTAATTAAATAATTAATTAAACTATTTTGAAAATAAAAGGAATCCGTTTAAAAAAATGTTAGTGATACGTGTAATGCAAGAGAGTAAAATAACAGTGAAACATTTTGCTTTTCAACTGGGAAACGATACTGACTCTGATCGCTCAGTGTCAACAACTGATACCACTGCAGCTTCGTTGATCGGAACGTCGTTGGATTAGACTGTTAATGATTTTTTATACTAAGTTCCGTTCGCTGCAAGTTTAATCAGCATGTAAACACATGAACGTCACATGGCGAACGAAACACACACGAAAGCACATGGACGTCAGTCATTCACATTTGCTGACGGACACTGCATTCATTTTCGCGGTGTCACGCATGCGCTATACGAGTTAATTCTCTTTCAAAATTCAAATATTTATTGATTCCCTTCACAAACGAAGTCGAAATAATGTTATCCTATGACTTGATGCGAAATCCGACTCCGAAAGTGCCCCAAACAGGAGTGGAGCTGTCAACGGTACCCGTTAAGATAACGTTCGTTTGCCAGGCAGTGGCCACCGCGCCTCCGTGCTCGTGGACTGTGGATATCAATGTGTTTCCTGTTTCATATGACACCGCAGTTTCGATAACGGATTTTTGAACTGTTGCAGTTTCGTTCTTGAATGAGAATGTTCTACAAATGCTTGCTGTATTTGTCTTGTTAGTGAAACGTAGTGTTTTCTAATTGCGTGAAGTAAAAATTTACTTTCATTGCCGTGTCAAACACAATAAGTGAAGTAGTGCCCGGTACGTCAGGTTTGAAACATTCCTAGGAAAAATCACTCGGAAATGGCGAGAGCAAAGTGGTTTTGTATGTTTTTGAAACAATAGCGGTTAAAAATTCAACAGTTACAGGGGTAGGTGGAAGAAATAACTGCTGAATTGACAGGTGCCAAAGTCGGAATTATTGGTAAAATATGTAGTGAATTACGAGGAAAGATATCTACTTCATGCAAGGAGAGACTTAGAGCAAAATCGGTGCAGGGCGAGTGCGGCGAATTTATCTGCCATGGCACTCATGTACATTCTTTTGTTCATGGGAAAGGAAATATCAACATTAAATTAAGTTTTGAATGTAATTAATGATTCGAGCAAGCCTAGTTTTAAAATAACGTCTCTGTATATTCGGTCGAAATCTTTGAACGCTGCTTCGCGAAGTCACATCGTAAATGTAAGTACTATGATAAAACAAAGTATCTGTATGCTGTGGCTGGAATTTTGGACGTATTTAAGAAATGAACGTGAAACTTGTACGACAATTCGTCCTGGGACACGTGCTGGCCTTTGAGTTTTATCATGACACGAAACGTGCAGCCAATCACAAGATACAGGACGGAGGGATTCAGACAAAATTTGTTTACATGCGGAGTAAAGTTAGCGCGATAGGATCCTTAGTTATATGGCTAAGCAGAATTCAGTCATTGCCCCATCAAAGAATTCTAGCAGCCGGCTGTTCTGATCGGTGGTTTTCCGATCAATAACAGAAAAAAAACTGTTGCCGTACCTTAAGACACCGGGCTAGGGTCTGTGCAGATCGGACCAAAGACTGCGCGCAATCTTACCTTCCTCATCCTGGATATCTCCTCCCCCTTACGCACACTCGTGCACTTACATACACCACACTATCACTCACGCCGGGGGACCAGTCGCGAGCTTATAACTTGATTCAGTGGGGGCAGTGCTGTCTTGGGGGAGACACCTGAGCGAGCTGTCGTGTAGATCGGCGTCGAATATCAGTGTTCTACCGTTGGCGGAACATCGCCATCACTCCACTCCACTCTAGGACTTATGATAATACTAATTCACGCGCTCGGAAGCTCTAAATACTCGCTCACTCACTGGAACGATGATAATGATGAATATTCAGTGACGATTGTGAAGGTGCTGAAGGTCGTGACATGGGAAACAAATATGTAGAAAAAATCGTAGGAATCGTAGGAATATACAGACTGGTGAACAAGATGGATTAGGCAAAAGTGTATTTTCCTGACCCACTTTTTGAGGAAGGACTTAGGAAACGAGAAAGTTCACCCTCAAGTGCAATCGATCGACTACTGCCAGACAATGCACTCTAAAGCTTGAAAGAAAACTCTGAAGCCTAGAGCGCCTACATTCATTTTGCGAAATTAAGATACTCTACGGAATTGGAGAAGTGATTTCTCTTTGATAATAGTAATACATAACTTTAAGTTTCCATTTAGAAGATACATAACAACGTGGTTCAACTTTCCCAGTGAAGATTGAAATTTTAAACGAACACTTAAGTAATTGAACGTCTCTGTTTAGTTCTTATTCTAAGGGTATCTGTTCCAATTTAAAGAGCAGGTGGTGTTATTTAAGTGAATTATCAGAAGAAATTAGTCTAAGCACAAATATCTACGCAATATTATACTTTAGCGATGTTAATGTTTTGAAATTTTCGAAATACACCCAAAAGGAACCCGCTTAAAGTCTAATGATCCATTCAACGAAAAAAATCAAAAAGCTTGGAGCTATTTTTTAGAAAATACTTCTTTTAAGTATCTGTATTTAATGCAAAAACTAGTCATAGTTTTAAAAAATGGAAAGGATCTTCTTAAAGATATGTCATTAAGAACAGATATCACTAAGGAAAAACTATCTATAATACTGTACTTGTTGAAAGACGCAGAAAATTGATTTTTGAAATTTCCGAAAATGCAAAGATTTCTACGAAAATAAGACATTTGCCATTTTGAGCGTTCTTTACGCTACTCTAGGAAACAATTTAATAAACAATTTTGAGCCTTTATTTTTAGAAAATGTTGAAAATGTGTTTGTCGCTTCATAAAAGTACCTTCAAATAGCAAAATATCCGTTTCAAACACGCAGAGCTGGGAGTGCGTTCAGATTGAACACGGTTAATAAATTTTGGACAAAATCGTTCGAATACTTGACGTGCTGGGCGTTGATCACAGACGGACGGAAGAACACACGGACAACCAAACAGATGTTTTGCCGTCAACGGATTTTTCGGAATCAAATAGCAATGATTACACGAGTTAGAGAAATTATTTTACTACATTCAAAAGTAAAATTTATCCACCTCTTTATACCAGCGCCCCTACACAAGTTTGCCTGTCAAAGATTCGCGTATTTTTGCAGCAACTTGTACGTTGTCCTTGCTACGTAAGTACGTAGTACGGCGATCAAGTACAAACGAGTAGTTCGTCTTTTCGTCCTCTATACTGTAGATCCGGACCACAGCGTCCTGCCCATGCCGGGAGCTCCGAGAGAAGCCCAACAGGTGGGACGGGGTCGCGCGTGGTGGCGACGGGGGAGGGTGGTGCGAAGAGGGGCGGGTGGGCGCGGCGCGGCGAGGCGAGGCGAGGCGAGGCGCAGCAATTAGCCTCCTGTGAATTAAAACCACGCCGGCGCGCCGCGCCGCGCGCGACCTCCTTCCACCGTCTGCACACTGCGCAGCAGGGCGGCCGCGAAGACGCCCACTCCCGACACGTCTCGCACGATTCGATTGGTTGGTTGGTAGTGACTCCGGTCAGGTCAACTACCGAGGTCATTTGTCCCGTAAGTGTAGTGATTTTTTTTCATCGGGAGATGGCAGTGATCTTCTCCCGCTGGATGGCGAGAGCCGGCGCCGGCCTACCGTCGGCTAGGGTTTTTTTCCTTAACCAGGTATCTGAGGCACCGCCCCAGCCAGGATAATTTCTAAGCTCCCGACCGGTCTTCCGGCACGTGTGGTAGTGTAGTGTAGTGCATGTAAGTGTGTGTGTGTGTGTGTGTGTGTTGTGTAAGGGGTAGGATAGGACAAGAAAGAGGAAGGAAACATCACGCACTATCCGTGGCTCGATTGGTAAGGTACTGCTCCGGCATTTGCTTCGTGTTCATCGGAGAAACATCAGAAATCTAGCGATCAGAGCAGCCGGTCTCTAGAATTCTCATCCAGACAGCGACTGCATTTGACCTAGCTGACAAGTGTGTCGAAAATTTGCCACTGTCGGGACTCGAACCTAGGACCTCCCGGTCAGAGGCACTGCAGTGATATCAGTTGACACCTCCCCGGTAGCACGATTTGAAAGAGTAAAATTCTCGGATGTGTGATTGGAGTGGTAAGATGAACTGGTTAACGAGGAAGAAATGGCCAAGGCTAAAGGATATGTGGATGAGCAAAAGCTTAAAGGATGAGCGAAGATGTGAGGGATATGCAAAAGTGTGAGGCATGAGCAAAAGAGTGAGGAATGAGGAAGGATGAGCAAAGGAGAGGGAGATGAGGAAAAGACTGAAGGATGAGGAAAGGAGTAATGAGTGTGTAAAATTGTGAAGAATGAGCAAGGAAGTGAGAAATGAGCGAAGAAGCAGATCGATTAAAAGCGTGAGGGATGAGCCAGTTGATAGGGTGAGAAGGACGGGAGGATGGGCGGGGTGAGCACTGAGCCGCGAGTATTGTGTGCGTCAGGGTAAGTGGCGAGCTGGATAATGGGAATGTAAAGGATGAGTGGTGATTTGGGAAAGTGCTGAATGCGGGAAATTACGTAAAGAATAATAAAATAAGAGGGGATAACCGATGTGAAGAGGATGAGTGGGTTTGAGAAGTCAGTAAACATGCATATGTGCAGGCAGTGGAGGGCACGAGGATGATGCCATGGAGGATAGTATTGGGAGGTGTAATATTACGAGCTATAAACGGTGTAATGAATGCCGGTGTGTGCACACGCAAATGGGGACAGTGTGAGTGGATAGTCTTAGTCTACACCGTACGCTTAAGAGTTCGGGGCGGCAGAAATGAAAAGGGGATAGTTGTTTGTCAATTAGATAATACGATGTCCAAGGTTGCAATGAAAAGCGAGGGTGGAATAAACCTGCTTCTAAAAGAAAACAGGCGATAAAATTATGGGACGGGTATCTAATTTTAATGGTTGGAAGCTGTGAAATTGCACAAACAGAAATCCATTACCTGTCAGCCTTAAAATGGTTCAGCCACACAGGTAAATACAAGAAAAAGTACGTATGAAAATAAAATCATCTTTTTTTTAGTGTAGCCAACCCGTAGATATATATTATTTATCATATACGTTCACACAAAAATTACTCTAACAAGTTTCCCCTAGTTTAGAAGTGATAGGTTCCACAACATTACATCCGTTAGCAAGTACTAACTGCGAACATACGGAATTATCGTTCGCGTTGTACTACTTCACTCTTAGACCTTTCTGATATAATAACGCGCTCGTAAATTCTGTCAAACTAACGCAACTGTGACACTCATATTGACGCTATTTCTTTCGGTGAATATTCATTCTTGTCGACAATCGATATGGTAGCACAGCTGAAGGTGAGTGAACAGCTATGTAATAAAACGGGACGCTGGTTTATCAGTTCGGTATGCTCTGGACGTACTCGCATCGCAAATAAATTTCCAGTGCTGTCATTGTTCTGCAGTTCAAAGCATGATAAATGTATGAATTTCCATGAATGTGCCCTACAACGTCATCCGAGCTAAAATGTGCTTCGGTTCTTAGGATGATGGGATTCTCTCAACTAATCACGGAATGAAGCCATTCTCCCCAAAGGTATCTCTAAATTCCATCAGTCAAATCTTATTTAATATCACATAAATTACTGATTGATTGCCTGACGAACTTATAGAATATAAAAAGTAATATAGTGGCAGTGGTTTTGTCTGCAAGCAATATTTGGTGTACTAATGCTGGTTATACACTTGTTGCTAAGCCATTACATTTACTTTGTGAAAAGGAATACTTTTAATTCATTTTTCCAAAAGTAAAATACAACACACTGAATACTTTCACAATTTCAACATCAATACTTCTTCCTTTATGGAGTTTTAATAATGTACTGGCTTGATTGAGAGGATTTAAGAGTACGCGCTGATCATTTTCACAAACGTTACACACGTATTGATTATCTGAAAACTGCTGAGCAGTGATAGTTGGAGGTTTAATCGCCGTTATATTCACCTCGCATGTACCAAAATCAAAGGCAAATTTATTTATGAGAATCAGCTTAGTAAATTCAGTTCTTAATCGTCTCATTGCTTGTCAAAAGAATGAACGAAATATGTTACCGATGTCCAATTTTGAAATTTTGACTGGAAACTCTAGATCTGACCTTTTGAGGTTTACATCAAGCTTGGTCAATGCGTATAAAAGTGTATGAATTTCGTTTAACCATCTAATTATTTTAAAAAAGGTATAAAATGACTTGATAGTTCATATTTTTTGAATTTACATTGAATAAATAGGACCATGCTCAACTCAGATTAGAATCGCAGATTTTGAACATCAGGAGTAACCACTACTCTTACTTGCGCAGACTAATACGAGTACACTTCATATTGCTGCTGGTTGGGATGTCTATTTGAATACACGTTAATGTGAAGTATGGGACACAGCAATCATCGTTATGGCAAATGGATGCTAGTGCTTCTCCTGCGAATCTCTAATTAAGGGTTGGTGCAGAACAGAGAATACAATGGAGTAATGACTTTCACATTTTTGAATGCCGATCATTACAAGTCACTCTATTCTCGGAAGATAAATGGATAACAATGATGGTATAGATATTACGTAAGAAAATTATTTTTACATGTTTTAGAAGATAAATCAAAAATTAATTCTCAATTTTTACACGAAGGAAAATACTCTTCTTTATCTCCCCTTGGTAATTTATAATGGTTCACACGATTCTGAAATTATTCCAGAAAATATTTATTATTGAAATGTTCCCCGACTGTCAAGTGTCAAGATTCATGCCTGGAAAGTGAGAGTGGCGCAAAGTTTTCTTCTGCTATTTCTCCTTGTTCCAAGTAAGTGTGCTACGGACGCCGCCACCACAACGATCAATAGCAAGAGTTTCATCGTATTGCAATAGCAACATCTACAAATCACTTAAGATATACGACACTTCTCAGCAAACTTTTATTTATGGCGTGAAGTATTAATGAGTCATTGTGACAGAACAAAAGCGTGAGTTATTGCCAAGAATTTACCACAATAGGGCTAATCGTTAAACACAGAGACGTTAGCATGTATATTTAAATATAAACATAGACGTTTGCTGATGTGTAGTACTTACTGATATCGAACGGTAATCGCTGCTTTAATGCGAGAATACGAAGGTATAATATCAAGAAGATGAAAAATACAGTAATAAGACACTAGACAATTATATATTGAAGGAACTTATCAACTGTGTCTATGATTTATTAATTACATATTAAAGAAGATGTATGAAGTTACCTTAAAAGATATAACACAAACGTTTACAATTAAATTGTATAAATTCAACTGCCATATTTTCCACGATATACCAGTCAATTAATTCCGGACATGACTTCAGAAATGCCAGAAAGTATTTGACTCCTTATTGAGAGTTAAATATCGTATCAAGAGGTTCTAATAAATGAAGATCTCAGAAGAATCTCGAGAAAATATTATTAATTTAAATAGAGCTAATGAATGGGACTCATTCCTACATTTCATTATAGGAGTTGCTTTATCTACGGTACGTGCATGTGAAAACATTAGATTCATGTATTTAAATGCGTACCGTCAGTGGCAGGAATTACGACACTAGCTACATATTTGAACCGAATTCAACGGCTGTGAGAAGGAGAATTCTAGCGACCGGCTGTTCTGTTCGGTAGTTCTTTTTGTTTCTCCGACGAATACCAGGCGAATGTCGGATCATAACACAAGGGATACGGACCGAGCGCCATCTTTCTTTCCTCTTCCTCGTCTTTTCCGCTCCCCTTATTTACACACACACACACACACACACGCGCGCACACACACACGCTTGAATGCACTATACGACCATACTTGTCGGGAGACCAATCTGTATCTTAAAGTTACTACCGTCTAGGTTGGTGCTCGTGCGAGATACCTGGTTGGGGAAAACCCTGGAAGACGACATGTACGTATGTGCTGGATGTTACCACTGAGAGAGGAAATACACCACCACTACGCATGATAAAATATGCACTTCACTTACAGAAGAATACTGTAACGTCACCACATGGCGGCCAGGTTCGACCATCTTTAGAAAGTAGCAGAGGGAAGTGCATCCGGTCGGCTAGGACAAAAGCTGTTAGTAGCTTTGTCAACTGAAAAGGAGCCATTAACACCCCGGGACGCAAGTCGGCGGGCACAGGGCCTGACCCCGCCGGCGGTCAGGAGGCTGGCTGGCCATGTGGTCTCAGAGCCACCCACACGTGCAAAGGCTAGGGTGGGGTGGGGACATGACCGCCAGAAGCTAGCCGGCCGGAAGCGGAGTTCGTTTAGAGATCGCCTCGCGTGCGGACGCAACTGCGGCCGTTGGCGGTAGTGCATTCCTTGGGCACTGCGAGTGCGTAGCACCGGGTGTCGGACACCGGCGCGGTAAAGCGTCTGGGTGGAGGATGCACTAGCCAGGAGATGGGAGCAGGGTGCGTGGAGTCGCGGAGGTAGATTGCGAACGGAACCCCAGAGCTGTACATACTGTATAATATTCTGTAAATAAATTTGTAACTAGAGCTCGTGTCGTGTAGTCATTTCGCTACCACGACGCCACAGACGAGGGTTATTTAAATGGTGGCAGCGGTCAACGAACCCAGGCAAGGGGAAGCTGTGTTAAAATTAGTTAACAAATTTTAATAGTGCAGCGGCATAAATACCCAGGCTGGGGGAGGAAGTATGCGGTTACGATAGACTCGTATATCGGTACTTGGATGAACTTTCGAGGGCTCGCCGGCGTAGTAACGCACGGGGTTATTTAAATCGTAAAGGCATCGAAGGGGCAGAGACTGGATCGTCGGACCGAAGAAAGAAGCCATCCCGGACAGGAAGGAAGGACGACGTCAAAGCCAACTGACGCCGATACAAGGACATCAAGGACACCTGCACGTAAGTGTAGCCTTCGGCATTCATAGCGATCAGAATCAGGCATAATGGCATTTTTAGCAAAGTACCGGAAAGACTGTCTGGTGCAGGTCGAGAGAATTAGGAGAGTCTGTAACTAATGAGAATACATGATCAGTCTCAAACAGATAATTCTAGATAGTGTTCATTGAGGAAGAATTTGTTAAAGAATTAGCGAATAATTGTCAAGATATTATCGCCAGGGAACGAGAAGAAAGGGAAAGAGAAAGGGAGAGGGAACGAGAAGAAAGGGAAAGAGAAAGGGAGAGGGAACGAGAAGAAAGGGAAAGAGAAAGGGAAAGAGAAAGGGAGAGGGAAAGGGAACGAGAAGCAAGGGAGTTTGAACTGGAGAAGTTGAGGCTAACGAGGCAGACGACGACTATTTCGGAAGCAGGTACGGAGGCAAATTCTAAAGCGCACATTAAGTTATATCATGTAATGGATAAATTTAGAGGCGAAAAGGATGACATCACGGCTTATTTAAGTGTATTCGAAGCAAGGCCAATCAATTGGGCGTACCGGAAGAAGATTGGGTAATCAATCTTATGGGGTTGTTGCCGAACCAAGTCAACTCATGGCTTATGATTGAAGGTCGGGGAAATGCGACCGAATATACCGAGATAAAAGCAAAATTATTAGAAATGTATAAGTTTAATGCGGAAAAGTTTAGGCAACTATTTACTAAACATATGAAGCAGACCGGTACCACTTGGAACGTGTACGCGAGAGAGTTGCCAATTATTGTAAGCAGTGGGTGGCGGGATTGCAAATATCTACCTTTGAAGCTCTTCTTGATCTAATTGTTACCGATCAAATGAAGCGGCGGGTTCCGTCCGAGATCAGGGAACATTTTATAGACGAATGGGGTACATTTACAGTTGCGTTGGACTTCGCAAAAAAATTAGATAATTATGAAAATAATAGGGCAGGATGGAAGAGCTTGTTTCCAAAGCACGGTAAGAAGGCCGAACCAGTTGCAGATATTACCCCGAGTTCGGAGAAGCATAGTGCGAAGCCATATGATAAGAAGGGTGAAGTAAGAATAGATTTCGATCAGCCGAGCAAACGGAAATGTTTCTCTTGTGGCTCGACTCAACACCTTAAGCGAGACTGTCCAGGTGCACGAAACGGGGAGAAGGTTGGTCATGTGGCCGACCAAGATGCGCGTGAATTATTTCGCCCACACACGGTTTCCGGATTAATTAACGGAATCAGATCGGAACTTTTGAGAGACACTGGTGCGAGTTTTGATATTGTTAATGAACGGCTGGTAAAAGATGAGCACATGACGGGCGAGTCGGTTTGATATTTCAGCCACTCAGACTCTGAACCACGGAACTTGCCAGTCGCGCAGGTAACAGTTCAAGGGCCGTTTGGAACCGTAGTTACGAAGGCAGCGGTAGTAAAAAAAGAATGTGATATCGGTTACTATCTGTTGAGTAACAGAACTGCTCTGCTGCTCGATGAAATACGCAAAGGTTACGTAGAGCCGCAAGTGGTTGGGGCCGTGGTAACTCGCGCGGGCGCGGCCAGGGCCGAGGCTCGGGAGGACGTAGCATCCGAGTCGCCGTCAGGTGAGCGACCGAGAGGCTCCGGACGGGGCCCACGAAACAGAAGGGCTAGAGCCACCGCAAGCCGTGAGGGAAGTCAGACGGAACTTGAACCTCAGGTTGTCGAATTAATCCGCGTAGACAGAGAGACGTTTGCGGCGGAACAACAAAGGGACAATAGCCTGAAGGAAATATATAAAGCGTACGTGAATAGAGTACCAGAGAAGGGAAAAGACGCGTACTTCATTAAGGATCAAGTTATTTCGATCGCGACACAGTAAACGCGGAGAAAGATTCGACATGATTGTTGTACCGAAATCTATCGAAGTACCGTCCTTGTTGTGTCATGAAACAGCCAATGCACACTTAGGCACCACTAAGAGCAAGGATAGCATGGCTAAATACTTTTATTGGCCGAATTGTTTCCAGGAAATGGAAAAATTTATCAGATCTTGTGATAGTTGTCAGAAGGTGGGAAGGTCGGGAGACAAGGTGCGTGGCTACCTTACCTTAGTACCGCCTGTCTCAGAAATATTTGGCAAAATAAACGTAGATGCATGCGGACCATTTCCTGAATCGCAAACGGGGCATAAATTCATCTGACTGCCATCTGTGTAGCTAGTCGATTTCCGGAGGCAATCCCGATAACGGATTTAAGATCTACTACGGTTATTGATGCGCTACTGGAATTATTTAGTAGAATAGGATTCCCAAAGAGATGCAAACGGATCAAGGCACTTGCTTTACTAGTATACTGACAGCGGAATTCGCACAGAAATTCGAATTCGGCTAGTTAGGAGTTCGCCGTACCACCCTCAATCCAATGCAATAGAGCGTGTTCATCGAACGATGAATAGACTCATTAAGGTTATGTGTTTGGAAGCGGGCACGGAATGGGAAAAGCAGCTTCCGGCAATCTTATTTGCGTTACGGACTACTGTGCACGAAAGCTTAGGATTCACTCCCGCCGAGCTTGTGTATGGCAGGAACTTACGTACTCCAATCACTTTAATGTATGAGCGTCTTGCGGGAACTGAGGAGGAAGAGAATTCCGTGGTCGAATACGTGTTTAAATTAGTGAACCGTCTCAAAAGATCGCGCGAGCTTGCTCATCAAAAATTAGTTAAGGAGCAAGAAAAGAGAAAGGTGTGGTATGACCGCAAAGCAGTGCACCGCACATTTGCTGTAGGAGATCGTGTCCTAGTGTTAGCGCCGAACAGAACCCAGAAACTTTCGGTACAGTGGGTCGGGCCCGGCGAGGTGTTAGAAAAAATATCCGAAACGAATTATGTCGTTTTGTTACCTGGGAAAAAAGAGGGCCGTGTATACCATGTGAACATGTTGAAAAGGTACCATCAGAGAACGGAATACATTAGTTACGTGGCAACACAGGCACCCGAGTTCGAACCAGACGAAGATGAATTGGACAAATATGCCGTGAAACTAGAAAATAGGGATTTTGAGTTAGAAGTGATGTTCGAGGGTACAGATGTCGAACCGAGTTTCGGAAAAGGCTGGAAGATAGTATTCAAATATAGAGAGATATTCTCGGACAAGCCTGGTCTGACTGACATGGTAACAATGGATATCGAAATCATGGACGAATCCAAACCTGTCAGAAGTGCACCCTACCGTATGTCGCCTAGACAGTCGGAAATTCTGAAAGAAGAAATTACAAAATGTTAGGATAAAATCATTGAAGTAGGTGATTCAGATTATACATCACCGATGATTTTAGTAGAAGCACTGGAAGGAAGCCGCGGCCGTGTATTGACTACAGACGTCTGAACCAATGCATTAAGACAGAGTATTACCCCTTACCGAGCATGGAGGAAAGAATAGAGACAGTGGCGGCGGCCAAAATCATTAGCACACTTGATTTGGCAAAGTGTTATTGGCAAATTGCCCTCACGCCGAGAGCACAGCGTTATGCGGCTTTTGTGACGAAATTCGGAACTTATCGACCATTACGACTTCCCTTTGGGATTAAGAACGCACCTTACCAGTGCAGTCGCATGATGGCATCCTTGTTAGATTCGTGTAGTACATTTGCTGTACCGACATGGATGACATGCCATTTTTAGTAATAACTGGGAAGATCATATCCGTCCTCTTGAAGAAGTATTTCAGATTATCAAAAAGGCGAAACTGCATATCCAGCCGACTAAATGTAAATTCGCTAGGAATTCCGTGCAGTACTTGGGATACGTTGTGGGCGGGGCGTAATGAGGCCAGTCCAAGCAAAGGTTCACGCGATCCAAGAGTATCCGCTTCCCAAATCAAAAAAGCAAGTCAGGGCTTTTCTAGGGCTCGCAGGATATTATAGAAGGTTCATTCCAGGATTTGCAGAAAAAGCGGCACCGTTAACAGATTTACTGCGTGGGAGGAACGCCAAGGCAAAGTAAATTGGTCGCAAGAATGTGATGATGCATTCAAAGCCCTAAAGGACGCCCTATGTAGTGAATCTTAGTACACGCTCCAGATTTCAGCAACCTTTTATTATGCAATGATGCATCAGATCGGGGAATAGGCGTAATTCTGGCTCAAAATGATGAGGAAGGGAATGAACATCCTATATTGTACATAAGTAGGAAATTATCTGACTCGGAAATTAAATTTTGTGCAACGGAAAAGGAGTGTACGGCTATAATTTGGGGCTTGCAGAAACTGAAATATTATTTAGACGGGCAAGTAAAGATCAAAATTGAGACTGATCATAACCCCTTGGTATGGTTAAGTAATTGTTCTGGAAAAAATCCTAGGTTAATGAGGTGGTCACTAATGATTCAATACCACAACATTGAAATCATTCATAAAAAGGGGAAAGAACATGTAAATGTCGACGCATTGAGTCGAATGTTTTGAGAAGGCTGATCTGATCACAATGATGCGGAAGGACACACTGTAGGGGTCCTTGCAACGGTTGCATTATATAAATCCAATATGTGCTTATATATGTATTGTTTTTTGTTTTTTCTTTTGTCGAAGTTATATTTAGGTTCATGTTTAATCGTTTTATTTTTATTATGTTTTTGAAAATAATATATAAATGTACATATGTGTGTATGACATAGATCTAATACGAAATTGTAATCTTGCTTTGTACTGACAAAAAAACGGGGTCGTTCGCAGTCGAGACATTAGATTAGAATGGCTAGGAGAAAAAATAGTAAAGGTATAGAGAATTGCTTTAGCCTGTAGGCCAAAACGGCCATGTAGAATCCAGAATACAGGTTACTAGTGAATTTTTGTCCTGTGGTTGGCACCTGCGGAAAAAATTCATTTCCGCGGATATAGGAGTCTGTAACGTCACCACATGGCGGCCAGGTTCGACCATCTTTAGAAAGTAGCAGAGGGGAAGTGCATCCGGTCGGCTAGGACAAAAGCTGTTAGTAGCTTTTGTCAACTGAAAAGGGAGCCATTAACACCCCGGGACGCAAGTCGGCCGGGCACAGGGCCTGACCCCGCCGGCGGTCAGGGGAGGCTGGCTGGCCATGTGGTCTCAGAGCCACCCACACGTGCAAAGAAGCTAGGGGGTGGGGGTGGGGGACATGACCGCCAGAAGCTAGCCGGCCGGAAGCGGAGTTCGTTTAGAGATCGCCTCGCGTGCGGACGCAACTGCGGCCCGTTGGCGGTAGTGCATTCCTTGGACACTGCGAGTGCGTAGCACCGGGTGTCAGGACACCGGCGCGGTAAAGCGTCTGGGTGGAGGATGCACTAGCCAGGAGATGGGAGCAGGGTGCGTGGAGTCGCGGAGGTAGATTGCGAACGGAACCCCAGAGCTGTAGTGTCAGGACACCGGCAGGATCCCTCCACCGGACAGCTCTTCAGTCTCGTCTCTTCTTAAAGTATTTCTTTATAGTTCTCGTGAAGACATCACTACGCGAGTCCGAGAAATATAGAAATTTAATTAGGTATTTGCAAAAATCTCTTGACTTGCTCTCTTATTCAGTAAAATAATCCTACCACAGATTTAAATACAGCTTGCCACCTTACAGCACAGACGCCGGAAACACGTGAACCATACGCACTTACATTCAAGACTGGGTTTTAAAAAAACGTAACACTTACCACACAAAAAGTAAATTCAATGTAATATTTATAAAAAATATTTGTTTCGGAAGAGCACATAGTACAATTATTTCTCGTGGCGCACTACATTTTTGTCAGACGATGACATCACAAAAGAAAGCGTCGAAGTCATTCACAAGTTAACCAACAACAAACGAACGAATGGAGGAAGGAGAATCTAACGGGCTCAGGGACACAACGACCACAGAACCTTCAGTTATGTTGCCAGCACTAGCTGTCACAACGGTCCTTTCTTATAAAAATCGCTCTGTAGCAATGGACTAATGACGATTACAGTTAATATGTCCGAAAACACGAAATAATCAATCAATTAAGCTGTTTACGGCGAATACGACGATTAAGACTCCACGTCCTATCACATCGCGTTCCTGCGCTGCACTAATATAAATTTACGCACGACGATAATTCCAGGCAATCATGCGCAAGCGCCTACAACGGGCGTTCCATAGGCGGACCACATTTCTCGCGACACACAACACTACGTGACAAATTTTAACTTTTTGTCTGTATTTGGACATTAATTTGTTTTACTCTTTTCACGGGGCTAGAAAGTTCAAAAAATGTGCTGTAGAAATTGGTTTTGTGGCCAAGATATCGATATGTGGATTTGGCTTATTGTCACGTTACAGGTTTGTGATTATTCTGTGCATTTGCATGCTGGAATACATATTTCCTTGCCGTTGGTTCACAAAGTAGCGTGAAGAACCTGCAAACATTCATCAGACAGATTTTGGTGTATCTGTGGTATATTTCTCAAGAGAGCGAAAAATGTACTATATACAAGCATCACAGTGAAGTGTGCGGACCAATACACATTGAGTGTGTATTTCTAAATATTTTTAGTTTTGATCTATAAATAAACATTACATTTAGTCTAAATGTTGTCAGTCCAAACACCTTTTACCTATGTCCGTTTAAGGGGATATGCAAAGTAAAAGAAACATTCTCTAGTGCTCAAAAGCAAACGTTGAAAGGTATAATGGCCATTTTCGCGACGCATGGGGCATAGGGCAGTGGGAAATAACACTCGATTTACAAGGTCAGAATGTGTGTTTTCATCCGCTGAACACGGATTTTATCTCAGAGAAACTTTTAAATAACCACCACTATACCGAGCAAATCGAAGTTTTCAAGTCGGAACAGTTTTAGGCAAAATAAAGTGAAGTATGTGAAAATCTACATTTGTATAAACTTATATTCAAAATATATCTATAGGCTATTTACTCCTTATAAGAACCTATTTAAAAGTCTAAATTCGAGATATTAATCACTAAATATTCGAAGTGTTGTTATTATGAAGAAAACATTTCCTCCATACAGATCTCAGGCACCTCACCAGCGAAATTAGTTCCTTTAAATATGTAAAAATAGAAATTGTGTGTTCTTTTACAAACACTTTAAACATATGAAACTAGTGTTCTTATCACAGCCTATACCTTATCGAATTATTTCTAAAGTTTGGAATTTTCAAAAATTAAGTTCAGAGAGTTCAACGAAAATTAGGCCTCCATTTTTTAAACGTACGATTCTCCATCCGCAAAACAAAGTTTAGAAAAAATTTGAAATCATTTTCGAAAAGAAGAAATGACGCAAACTACTAGTTTTTTTTAAAAATCATGGACATTACCTTTTATAAAGATCTAATTTACTTAACATTTAAGAACAATGTCGATACCTACATCGGAGGAAATTTTCAAAAATAAGAGCAGTTTTTGAGAAAATAATTGTTTAAAAATGGCTATTTTTCACGCAAAATTAAGTCAGAACTACTCATATTTTCAAAAAGTTGTTCATGACCAAACAGTTGCTCATGACCTTTCAAGATCAATCTTTGAGAATCTTTCAAGAATAAATTTTTATTAAAATATCTATCTTCAACATTGTTGTTTTAGGAAGACGCCAAACATTTGAAATTTTGTAATTTTCAAAAATTCAGACATTTCAATGAAAGTGAGACCTACATCACTGGTTTCTTTACGATATCCGAGGACAAAGCTTAATAAATAAACTGGATCCATTTTTGAGAACATTTAGAAAATTTGATACTTTATGTAAAACACCCGCAAAAATCGAAATAGACGTTTCAATCTCATGGGTCATGAGTTAGTTTAATCGATTGGAGAATATCAATTTGGAGAAGTTCGTCTGAACAATTTTGGCGCTAGCGTTGACAGGGACTATCAGACGGGCAGACGAACGGATTGACGGACGGACGGTCTGAGGACTGAGAGTCTGACAGACTAATGGACGGGCGTTCTGCTGTCAATCGATTTTTCGGTATCAAGAACCCACAAAACAGATATTCTGACTATTAACGTATCAGAAAAAGAAATTTACTACACATGCACTACAATTTATCCCCTTTTTCGTTACCAGAGCCCAACAAGACTAGTTTTTCTGTCGAAAAATAAAACATTTCCGGCGACGATTACAGTACTTTCCCTTTACCACGTTAGTACGTAGAAAGGCGAGAAAATAAAGCGAACTTCACGTACGCTTAGAGAAACTAGAGTTCTCTTTTTATACAGTTGAAAAAAAAATCATCTCCCCGCTTCGTTTCCTTCCTTTCGAGGATTCCCTCGAGCATTATGAGCCGTCGAGCTGGCAAACAACCGTCCATCTCGCGGGCTTGCAGCACATCCTCTTGAGTCGCCGCCGAGAGGCAGGGTGGCGGGAGCGGGGCGACTTCACCAGGCGCGACGAAGGGTGGCGGTGGTGAATGTGGGGCGCGCGGGCAGGGCGGGGCGGCGAGGGCGGGACGGCGAGGGGCGGGACGGCGAGGGGCGGGACGGCGAGGGGCGGACGGCGAGGCGGGACGGCGAGGGCGGACGGCGAGGGGCGGGACGGCGAGGGCGGGACGGCGAGGGCGGACGGCGAGGGCGGACGGCGAGGGGCGGGGCGGCGCGGGGCGGCGCGGGGCGGCGAGGGCGGGACGGGCGGCGCGGGGCGGCGCGGGGCGGCGCGGGGCGGCGCGGGGCGGCGCGGGGGTGGACGGGAAAGGGCGGCGCGGGGCTGCACTGGGGTGGTGACGGACGTCGCGCCGCTAGCTGCGAATGTGGACCACGAGCGGGTCGCAGTAGGGAAAGTTGTCGGCAGGGGCAGTTGACGTTTCGCGAAAGGGAAAGAATCAAATATGTAGAGTTGTACTCTACAGATATTTAAATTTTTTTTTTTCAGAATAATGTGGTTTTTAGGTTTTCAACCTTTTACGTTAAAAAATACAAAGTTCATTGTATAGCTGTCACAATAGCATTCATACATAAATGCAAGAGTAGAATACATAAAATACTAAAACTTAATAATGTTAATACGAATAAACCATACCAATACAAACAGAATATAAAGTTCATGAAAACATTAGACATTCTACAAGCAACAAAATTAAATAATGTTAATTACTCTTTGAATACGCTTCTATAATGCTATAATTGTCTGATACCAATGCATGAAAATTCATTGTTATTGTCCCTACCAATTTCAAGCAGTGCATACTTTTAAAACATCGTACATATACAAATTCAGTGTTCGAATTTAATATCTGCGTAAAAAAATCATCGTTGATATGACGTAGTTTTTACGTTATTTGTTTCTATTTCAGGGAGGAGGATAGCAGGATTTATATGTGGTATGCGAATTATTAATTAGCGTTTTAGTTATTAATGGAGAAGGCTGTAAAATGTTTAATGTATTGTTTAAAAAAAACAGCGCATGATTAACAACTATCGACGTTCGTGGTTATATAAATAAATTTGACAAAACAATGTTCTTTTATTAGTCATATATGGACGTTCATGGTGCCCACGTATTCTTCGGCCTTGAAGGGACATTGGTTACTTCTCGAATGATTTTGCTTACATCTAACGATTAGAGCTTTCCAATCGACATAACTAATGATAATAATAAATGATGATATGTGAATAATAGTAGGAGAGGCGAATGTTACGAAAATTAGCAATGAATAAGCACAAGTAGAGTTTAAGTAAAAAAAAACAGAAAAATAAAAAAAGTAACGATAAAACAAACCTTGATAAATAAGCAGCGCAGCAAGAAAAATCTAGCTTAATGAAGGAAAATTGCAGAAGTGATAATCCAGCCAATAAAGAAAAAGAGCTCGTATCATTTGATGAGATTACTAACACCTAAAGCTACGCTATTCTGGCCAGAAGTCGTTGATGAAAGGAGCCTTGTGTAATATGGGCGGTAAATTGAAGGAACATCATCTCAAAGGAGAATTATACAAAGGGAAAACTGATCACAGGTCAAGACGACCAAAGGCATGAATAGAGCCGTAATACGACGAAGTCTGAAAAAAAAAATCATCGGAAATGACTGCAGTGGTGGATGAAACAACTCAATATACAGTGTTCTGCGGTGAAGCGTTGTTGTGATCACTCGCTCCAGAGCTTCTGCTCATAATCCAATGTCTAGTATTTAATTCAGGTAATGATTATGATTAAAATAACAAAATCATTGAATTAAGAGGTAGAAGAAATAGTGAGCCATAACAACGGCTGATAATGTAGTACTTTCATTAACACCAACTTCACATGGGGCGATAGAGCTTTAAGCACAGTACACTTATAAAACTAAAGTACCTACAGAAGCACATTTTCTCGTATTATGACGATAATGTAATGTTAAAATATTGCAATCCTAATCGTACTTCAGTTTTCGCTTTCGAACGAGAGCAGGAGATCCGAAAAAAAACAACACTTCAATAATTTTTCAAAACCACTGTGTATTATATTGTGCAAATGTGTTGTGCAGTATTCACTTGAAAAGTTACAGAACGCTGAGACATTTTCAAAGAACCTTGTTTAAGTATTTTTTGAGGGTTACATTTATTATGGTATACTTTTTTCGCTGATACTGCGAAATTTAATTAATCACAATTCACATTTTCTTGAATTTTGTACAACACAAATAATTACATCAATATTGAAGTGATAATTTTTAATATTTAATGAATTTCTTTCAGGATGTCACCTCTCCATGGTTTTCTATTTTATAAATATTGGTCTCTCTTTTCCCCGTCATGGAGATGATAACCACAACTACCGTCCTTTTACTTATTGTTTTTAAGAATCCATTTTAAAGGCATCAATTTTGTTTCTATTCAGAACGAAGACGAGTGAATCAGCACGAGCGAGGCTGCAGCGGGGCAGCGGCCATCACACGGGGGATGGCGGTGTGGGTCACGGCCGTCTGCGGGAGCCGGCGCGGCGGCGGCTGTGACAGGCGCAGGGCAAGCGGTAGAAGGGGACAGCGCCACGGCGCTATGGAGCGTGGCGGCCAGGAATAGCCCAGGGCCGCCTCCGCTCCCGTGAACCCCTCGCCGCTTCCACCCCCGCCGCCGCCCCCGCCGCCCACCCGCCGCCCCCCCCACGGTAGTTTACGCCCACGCCGCCACTTTCCCGCCCCACAAGCTACCCCGATGGCCTTGCCGTAGCCCGCTCCGCCCCCACGCTGTCAGCCCCCGCCGCCCCGACAGATGCCCTGCCACTCCCGTTCCCCCGTTCCATGTGTCCCCCCTCCCGCCACGCCCCGGCCCCCCCCCCCCCCACCCCTTCCGCCCCACGGGAGTTCACGCCCACTCCTACACCCAGGCCGTCACTTTCACTGTCCCACAAGCGACTCCGTCGTCCAAGCTGACGCCGTCTCCCGGTGCAGCCTACGGCGCAAGCGTCAACTTCGCCACCCATGCCGCCCCGCTGATCCTGCAGCTATGCCTCCCATCACCGCCAACCCGCTACCCGGCTCCTTCAGAACCTGCGACTTAGCATCAACAGACGCCACCGCTTCTACCCCCGCCGCAACAGTCGTACCTACGGTTGACCACTTCTGTGAGCGTGTGCGGCGACGCGGGCTGCCGGGTCGGAGTGGGCGAGAGGTAGGCGGCGGGCGGCGGGCGGCGGGCGGCGGGCGGCGGGCGGCGGGCGGCGCGGTCTGCCCCGTGCCTCCTTCCGCCCCTATTCAAGACGGCCGCTCCGCTTAGGACGCGCTCCCCGGAGCGCCGCAGCCTCATCACCTCCAGAAATAGGCGGAGAGTGGACGGCAAGCTGCGCGCGCCGTATCTCCTCTACGCAATAACTAGCACACGCACAGTGCAATGTGCTTTTGGTCTTTCTGTGAACGGATAATAGTTTCTAAAATAATGTACCCGCTTAAATGGCATTGATGTCACTGCAGTGCCTCTGACCGGGAAGACCAAGGGTTCTAGCGCCGACGGTGGCTGGCTTTTCAAACGACTGTCTGGGCGAGAATTCTAGCGACCGGATTCTCTGATCGGTAATTCTCAGTGATTTCTCCGATCAATGCCGCAGCAGTACCCTAACAAACGGACCACGGACCGCGCGCGATCTGTCCATCCTCTTCCTTGTCCTATCCTCACTCCTTACGTGCACACACTTATGATTGCGCACTACTATACCACTGCCGGGAGACACGTCGGGAGCCTAGAGCTTGTCCCAGCTGGAGCGGTGCCCCGCTGGTTGGAGACTTGGTTGGGGAAAACTCCGCTAGCCGAACGGTCGGTGGGCGCCGAACTCGCCATCCAACGGTGGAAGATCACCACCACCTCCCGAAGATAACATATGTACTATACTTGCTGGATTAACGCTCTTAGCAGTTGACGCGCCCGGAATCACAAATTAGTCAATCAATCGTAAGGGACAATAAGCAACTTGCAATCGTCTTATGATCATTCAATGCAATTTTGTGAAGTTTTAAAGGAAATACTTTTATAATCGTCCTACGAATTCGACTTCACGGTTTGCGTCTGACAGTCGGGTTGAAAATTTCAGTTACACCATTAATAACTTCATATATATTATTTTATAATTTACACACTTTCAGGAAAAAGGTCTTTGTAATAGTAAGACTTGGTAAAAACTAATTTATGTTTCAAGGACATATTTTGGAAATTCATGAAAGTAGTATAGTATAATTTATAATAAATCTGGTCAGGGTGGCATAGTGGCTTGGAGTATTTGCACCCTCAACGCTTATCATTCTATGGGTTCGAATCCGGAGTAAGGAATTGATGTTATGTGGTGTCGCATGATGAGACACACACAACGATCATGTTTCATACTCTAAACCCTATACTCACCTACACCAGACATATACATCCCTCCACCAAAGAATCTTCCTTTCGGAAACATAGGCATTTAAAGTGCATCGGAAATATAGCGCAATAATAAAGGAACTGAAAGCAGAGTTTGAGCGCAGTCTAAAAGCAGTTCTGAAGATCTACCTCAACTCAAAAAACCTTACTACTGAAATTAACACCTACGCTACACCAGTACTCACATACTCTATGGGTGTTGTGAAGGACTAAGACAGACATCGACGCTATAGAAAGATCTATGAGAGTACAAATGACTCCTTAGATACCACCATCCCAGGAACTGTACTCAAAGGGTTACGTTACCGAGGAAAAGAGGGGGACGAGACATGGTAAACCTCTCAAATCTACACATCAGGATCTATCAGATTACTATTCTATATCTCAGATTAATATTCTGAGAAAGTATTTCGAAGAAAAAGCTCGGATCTCGCTACTACATGAAGTGGTACAACCAGGTGATGATAATCTTACACCTCTCAGCCTCAGAAACGACATGAACCATGAACAGGCCACTCTGGGAAACAAAAATGGTCAAATGGAAGCAGAAGGCACTCCACGGTGCATTCCCGCAGCAATAGCCAATGCAAATGTAGACGTAGACATGTCGTTCAAGTGGCTCACTGTGGGGTATTTATACTCTGAAACTGAGGGCCTCATTACCAAGACCAAGTAATACCAACAAAAAATTATCTCAAGCACATAGTTAAAGACTCTTCAGAAGTAGAAGATAATTGCAGAATGTGTTGCCAAACATCTGAAACAATCCAGAATTTTTTAACTGGCTGTAGTGTACTGATGACCTCCTTTATTTCTTCACATAATAACGTCAACAACACGATTTCCACAATTATCTCTTATTGGTGTGCAGAACACGTAACAAAAATGCACATGTACTGTCGGAGTTTTAAATGTTTTCAATGCTTATTTTCTCGGTAATCCGATTGCAGGCACATTTTCTAATTATTAATGGCGATGGAATGTTGCAATATGAATGTATGATTATTATTTTAACCTTTTTTAGCTTCTGTTATCAACCTACATTTGAAAATCAGTTATAATTTTTTTTACGAATTTGTTTTTTTAATAAAAAAAAATAGTTTTCCGCGTCCTCCGAAGAATTAATTCACATATATATGCATAAGAAATGTCAGTTGCACCAGAGACTGTTTATTTACCTCTTTAATGCATCTCTTTAAAAGTTTATCGTAATATTTAACAAGTAAAAACCAACGACAGGTTCGCATTTTACCCGCAAAGCTATTGAAAATGAGTATGCCTGAAACAAAACAAAAAAAGTTTAAAAGTCGTTCGAAGCACAGACATTGAGATACAGAACAAATACCACGAAACATCTCTCTTCTGTGTGCTATCAGACCGTTCGGAATGCGCCATCGGACCGCGAAACGAGTAGTTTCCTGCATCCGGAACTATTCAGCATCACCAATGCCTTTCATTTAAACTTTCATTTATCACTCGCCGATCGCAACGACCGATCGCGAACTTCCTCAGTGTCGCGCGGTGCGAATATTGCGACAGCGCACAGAGGAAAGAGACCGAGGTGGAAGCGCTTCCATTCGTCGGCGCGGCCCTCGATCGTTGCGCGCGCGGAGGGACGCGGCGAGCGGCGCCGGCGGACGCGGGGGGAGCGGTGATAATGGGCGCGGAGTGCGGCGAGCGGGCACGCAATATGAAGCTTTAGGGCGGATGAATGGCTGCAAAGAGGAGTGTCAGTGCGGGGAGGGCCACTAGTAATGCAACTGGCGCAGGTGGTGGATATGATTGTGATGGTGTTATTGAATGGTACTGGGGGTTGGTTGGTTGGTTGATTCTTAGTGATTCCGAGAGCGTCAAGAGTTATTCCCGTAAGTGTAGTGCATTTTGTTTCGTCGGGAGATGGTGGTGATCTTCCCCCGCTGTATGGCGAGATCGAACGACGACCTACCGTCGGCTAGTGGGGTTTCCCCTAGTCAGGTCTCTCCCACCAGCGGGGCGCCACCCCAACCGGGACTAGCTCTAAGCTCCCGACCGGTCTCCCGGAATATATGGTAGTGTAGTGCATGTTGTGTGGGGGGGTGTCGGAGAGAGGATAGGACAAGGAGGAGGTAGGAAAGATCGCGCGCGGTCCGCGGCCCGTTTGGTAGGGTACTGCTACGGCATTCGCCTGGTGTTGATCGGAAAAACCACGGAAAACCACCGATCAGAGCAGCTGGCCACTAGAATTCTCCTACAGACAGCGACGGAATTCGACCTAGCTGCAAAGCTAGTGTCGAAAATCCTGCCGCCGGCAGGACTTGAACCTAGGACCTCCCGGTCAGAGGTGCTGTAGTGACAACAGTTGATGCACTGAGATACCGCTCCCAGTACTGAATTCGACCTTATGTCCCCATGCTAGTGTCTAAAATCCTGCCACCATGGGACTCGAACCTAGACCTCCCGGTCAGAGAGCGGTACGAACGGTACATCGAGGTAGCGGCATTGTGCTGTGTGCGAATGGTAGAGTCATGTTTCCAAAATGACAGAGTTGCCGTGACACTGTGGTTGTGGAAGATTTGAGAGGGGTTCGGTTTAGTGAAGAGAACTGTGAGATTGTGGGGTGCCGAAAGTGGCATGTGTGGCGGAAGATTGAATGTAAGAAGTGTGAAGCTCATGGATAGTGTTAAAGAGGTAGCGGACTTAATTGGGACATGGTCACTCGTACAACAGGTATAACAAAACAAGCAATTAAATAATAGTCAACAGTAATAACGACTGTCTAGCCTCTTTCGAAGAAGTCATTATTCTAGACACAAAAGTGTGTGTGAGTGTGTGTGAGGCCAATAGTACATTTTCTAATAAATATGTAACAAACGATTGCAACAATTGGCTTAAATTAAGAAAAGCAAATCATAATTTTGATGTTAAATATTGCTGAAATTTCAAATGCTATTCAGCCTAATGGTAAAATAGACATTGGTATGGACTTAAGGTAGACTGTATAATTTATGGAAATATGCAGAGAAATATATAGCAGCAAACGTAGTTAGTCTGGTGGTGCAGAGATTTGTAACTTGTGCGTTCGAGTACGCAGATCGTAAGGTTGTAATTTTGTAACCCGCCTAAGGCGTAGATATTTTCACATGTGTGTGGCAAGGAGAAAGTCCCCAGCATCTAATATACGAGTATCCTCTTGATAACGAAATATTTCCGTAATACCTTGTGACACCCAAAATCAGAATAATGGCTGAAGCACGGAGATGGGCTCACAGACCACACTGACGGGTCACATGGGGGGCGGGGATACGTGTCATTGGAGAAGTCTGTGGTCGTACTTTCTCCGATCAACACCAGGTGATTGCCGGAAAATGTACCCTAACGAATGGACCATGGACCGCGCGCGATCTCTCCTTTCTCTTTTTTATACTATCCTCACACACACGTACACGTACACACACATACACACACACACTTACATTTACATGCACTACACAACCGCACATGACGAGAGAGCGATCGGGAGCTTCAGGCTTGTTCTGACTGGTGCGGTGCATCGCTGATGGGAGATACCTCTTGGGGAAACCCTGCTAACTGGCGAGTAGGTCGGCGCTGGATCTCACCATCGAGCGGGAGAAGATCACCGCCTCCTACCGAGGAAAAAATGCACTACACTCACGGAACTAATGACCTCAGCAGTTGACGCCCCCGGAAACACGAAATAATGAATCCGATAGTGTGGGTGGTCGCTGATGGCACTGAGGGCGCTAGAGGCGTCGGAGCGGCAGGAGGCGGTGGTGCAAACGCGACGGATGGGACCGCGAGAGCGCCAGCGGGTGTGGGGGCAGCGGGCGGTCGTCGTCCGCTCTCGGCCGCGTTTACTGCCCATTTTGCAGATGCTCTTCCGATAACGCGGAAAAAGCGCGCGGCTGAGCACCTTTATTCACACGCCGGTCGTTGCACAGTGGCTGTCCGGCGCTTTCAGCAAACGACTTGGCCCTAGCGACACGGAGAATGGGTCTGCCGGTCACCCGGTTAGGCCACAAAGGGCCCTGGTTGAGGTAAACCCTGTGCAACCACCCGGTGTGGGCGGACATGTTTACGTGAAAACGGCGAATTCCATTTCATCGCATCTCCTTTCAGAAGCCTAGCTGCTTCTCACGAGTGGTTGAGAAGATCTTTCAAGAGCAGAATGGGGTGAATTCAAGGGATAAATGTAAGAATGTTCTTCATTATATTCAGATAAAAGTATGTGCTTTGCGTGAAACACTTAAGAAAACGACACCCAAGAGATGAAAAAAATCTTTAATTTTTGACAATTCAAAAGTTAAGGAAAATGATACTTCTGGAATTAAGTTTATTGAACTCTATAATTACAAACAGGAGATGCAAAAAAAGTTTAGATGGGCCCACTCTTTTTTCCGAAAACTTCTATCGAACAGCTAGTGCGTTACCCTCTGAGCTTAACGCTTAAAATTTATTCTCAATTATATTGGTTCTGCCATCTAAGAATATACTCCAAGGAAATCTACAAAAGGCAGCAAAAACGTTGAAGAAAAATAGAACTGTGTGAAAAAATCTTGTTTGTGTATTTGTGGCAACTTGTCACGAATTTACAAAATAATACGCAAAACTAATAATATTTTTGAAAGGTAGTAAACAAATTATTTTAAATCCAGTATTGATGAACATATTCATAAAAAATACGAGCTACAATACTCAATGTACAGAATAGGTTCCAAAAAATTGAAAATTTGCAATTTTTGAAAATGTACAATTTTAAGGAAAATTGAACCTATAAAATTTTTCAGAGCGTATTTTGGATTATTGGAGGAAAATATAAAAACAAATGAGAGATATTTTAAAAAAATTGAAAAGTCGAGGCTTCATGTCAATATCTCCTCAATAAATTAAATAATACGTTCCAAATTTGAGGGATCACGACATCAGTCAATTCCATCATGTAATACCCATTTTTGTTGAAGTCCTGAAAATGGTTTTCAGGCACTAAAATTGTTCACACTAGCACGACACACTAGCAGATTGTTCACACTCTTACACGATAAAGTGAAATTATATTAATTTAGGATGTTACATGTGCATTTGAAGGTAGTCATTGTTTTTCATGGTTAATTCAATAGCAAATTAAATAAAGTATACTCGTCACACAAAATTGTTTTTAACTGTTCAGAAATATACTAAATATGTTGCGACACGAATTCATGTTAATTTATCCCAACGAAATTTGTCACACTTTCAAACTAGTCCAAGAGGGAAAAGACGCTGCTCTGAAATATCTTCACCCTTACTCGACCCACACGCGCGTTAAGCGTCCCCCATCCGCCCACAAGTACCTGCGCTCGTCGACTCCCTTTCTCCTGTGCTATCCTGTTCCGGAGGCGCTCCGCGAGCGGGCGCCGGCCGCGATTTATTTAGCGCCTGCGTCACGGGCCCACGGCGAGACGGCGCGCCGAGATTAAAGCGCGCGCAGAGGCCGTCCAGCTACCGGCGCGCGGGCGGGGATGGGGCGAGGCGGGGAGGTGTGACGTGGCGACAAGGCGACGAGGCGAGGTGGAAGAGGAAAGCTGGGATGGTGACAGGTCGGGCGGTTGGGAAACGGTGAAGGGATAGAGCGGGGGAAATGAGCGGGGAGAGGTTGCAGGGCAGAACGGCGGGAACAGTTGAGTAGGGACAGTTCGGGGGTTGAACTAAGTGTATCGCGCAAGTGGGGAAATGAGTTTGCGGGCGAACAAGCTAGTTGTAACGGCGAGCAGGCAAACAAGTGGATGGGTCGGGCGGGTAGGCGCGTAGGCGGTTGGGCGGGTGCGTTGGTGCGTGGGTGGGTGGTGGGTGAGTGGGCGGACGAGCGAGCGGGCGGGTGGGGGGTTGCCAGGGGCGGAGGCGTGGGAGCAATGACGTCAGGGAACATCGCGTCCCCGAATGTCCTCCCGTGCGACTTCAAAGCGCCGAATTGTGGGCGGTGTCCGGTCCTCGAGGCACCAAAGCAGCCAATCACACGCACTGCGGGGCCTCCTGGCAGTTGCGGCGCCTGCAGAGCCCGGCGGAAGTCGCCGGCAGACGAAGCAGTGAGTTTCCCGTCCGAGGAGGAGGCGGAACGACACGCGATTCGTGTGAGCTGAACGTACCGTGGTCGTGATGTAGATAAGGGTCGACAAACTGCTAGCAGCCTCGGAGTGGAATAGCTTTTAGTTGTACAATAGAAAGAAAACGCGTAAGAGAAGTGAGATTGAGGTATCGAAGGGAATTTTAAGTAAATTAATTGTTTATTCACATAATTTCGTGGATAAACAATGACGGGCATTTATTTGATCACGTAAGTTTCTTTAGAACTTGTTGAATTTTTTAAACAGTGGAAGATATTTAATCGCAATTTGCCCAACAATGGTTGAGACATTGCAGCTACATTAGACTATGTAATTTTTAGTTTTTTTGACATTTCATCTCCCGAGAAAATGAGATAAACTTTATTTCTCTACAACTGTGCCCAGGACTAACATTTGTGTAACCATGATGATCGGAAAACAATGATTCCATTATACACATGTATTCATATTTCATGAAATAAATTATTTGAGTAATTTTGAGTTTTCTGCGATTCACGACCAATAAAAATACTGAATTCATCCGACAGGTTAATTGAGAAAAACAAATGTGTATAGAAATGCGCGCTTGTCTCATACATCGCACAGGAAATAGTGCTCAATTCAAGTCACAAATCATATTACAAAGGGTTTCCAACTCAGTACAAAATCGCATTAACTATACTGAAAGTATCGATGCTCTCGTATTTTATGAAAAGCTGTGATATGGTTATATAGCAAAAGGAAGTAAAATAATATTTATTTCACTACACTTTGTTTTGGTTCGGTAACATTCCGTTAAATCGTTGTCATTCAGAAGTTTCTTGTTTTACCTGTTTAATTACTTCGTACAATTGCATAAATTCCGTTGCTATTTTAGTTACATAACATTCAATATGCAATTTAATGATGGAAAATTTCATTGCCAAATATTCTAATTAATGTACACTGTACTTAAAATTTTTTTTTTTTTAAACAATGCAATTTAATAATATAATTAATATTTTTATTTTGCAAC
Source organism: Teleogryllus oceanicus (assembly GCA_964035755.1). Lineage (NCBI taxonomy): Eukaryota > Metazoa > Arthropoda > Insecta > Orthoptera > Gryllidae > Teleogryllus > Teleogryllus oceanicus. The sequence continues at coordinate 165,262,056 of CAXIVR010000002.1, read as the reverse complement.
CTTAACAGCAAATAAAACAATGTAGCTTCACGGCCGGAGTTGAGTCAAAGATTTCTTCGCTGAAGGCCGTTCCATGGAAACATATTTCCAGAGTTTGTCCAATTGCAGAATCTCAGTAGGATGTGGTCTCGACGAAGAATCCTCCTTGAAGGTTCCCGGTGATCGACAGGGTTCCCGTGTCAGTCACCGAGGAACCTTCAGGAGATCTCGTCGAGACCACATCGCCACTGAGGATGTCTGCCGTAGTTCGGACGAAACGTCTGGAAATATGTTTTCCATGGACCACGGCCCTTCAGCCGGAAGAAATCTTTGACCTTAACACAAAGTTAATATTTCAATTCTACTCATTCATATTAATTTCACTTGAATTGCCTTAGATAAATTTCATGCTTAATTGTATTTATGATGTACTGTGATTGTTTACATTAAATTTAGTTAAAATTAATTTAGATTACAAAAAATTGTACGAATAATAACCAAATCCCACCCACGTGATTCTTGTAAGCCTCTCTTCATTAATCTAGGAATTTTACCATTACCTTGTCTGTTGATTTACGAATCAGTGGTTTTTGTCAAAAATGACTTGCTTAAGGGCGGGAATATATTTTCAGAAAATGCCGAAGTCTATTACTATAACCTCGACGTAGAAATCATATTCATCAGGTGACAGTATCAACAGCTCATTACAAAAATTCACATACAATACATTAAATTATTTTACAACACTTTGCCAGACGACATTAAACGATTAAATTCCATAGAAAAGTTTAAATTCCAAGTGAAATCGTTTCTGCTGCATAAATGTTTCTATACAATTGGAGACTATATTGGGCATCAAAAGGAAAGTAACATTAATTTTAACAGTGATATTTAATGTATTTACCATTGACTGTAAAATTCTAAATAACCTGTAACAAGTATTGTACCGCAGCCTCTGGGTCAATGACCCCATCTCGATCAGGTTTTCCGTCCAGTTTTCCTGATCCATTGAGTAAATGCTGAGATGGCCCCTTGTTTTGCTTCTGGACATAAATGTAACTTCCTTATCTGTGCAAGTCTTCTAGAATTCAGTGGGAAATATAGTTATTCAAATTATCGTTTCCATGTTGTTGCGGCAGGAAGTATTATTCCTTACGAAGGACATCATGGATAAGAGCCCCAAATTTATTGTTTATTTATCCTTGAAAATAGATTTTATTGCATGATAGCTCTTTTTTTTAATTCAAAATTCATGTAGTATATGACTTAGGGTAGGGATCACATAATTTTGAAAATGTGCACAGAATTCCCTTCTCAACAGCACGTCATACGCAGTTTTAACTGTTTTTTGACGTAAAAAAAAATAAATAATAATAATAAAAATAAAAATAATAGTTTGTTATGTTAACCATTACGAAACCTATCTGTCAGATTCATTTTTAGTGTTTCTGAAGGGAGATTCGCGGACTTTTAGTAGTCCTCCAAGGGTTTTCTTTTCAGTTGCATGAGTAGGCAGAATTCTATGTGAGAGCAGGTAAATATACGGTCCACTTTGCAACCAATTTTGTACTCTTAACCTGCTAACTCTCCCCAATTGTTGTATTGAATGACTTTCGTTAGCATAAAAAAAGAGTAAATATGTATCGTTGGCTTCGGGGGAGGGCTGAAGCTCCATGAGACCCTCCCCACTTTATATTCGCCTCTGGTCGAAAATACTGTACGAATTACAGAAAAAGTCATTCAAAGGAAATCTCTCATCAAAAGGAATGCAATAAGCTTAAAATGCCCTGTGCCAAGTGAATATGCATGCGTCGGAATAGGCTACAAATGGGACGCGAAATATGAGGAAGACGAGTACGCAGTTGGGAAATGGTATGTGTTCAAAGACCTGCGACTACCCGAAACTTATAATTTTTTTATATCTGAACATTTTTAAAATTCTATTCCAGATGCCACACTAAAAATGTACAGGGCAGACCCAAACTCTGTGCCCAAAATTGTTATAAATTTAACTTACGAATTAAATACGGTTGTGTTGAATAATCTGGTGAACCATTCTGTCAAAGAATGTATAAATTGCTTCGCCTACAAAAAGTCATTTAGTGCACTCAATGTTATCCCTAGATCCATCCCAAAAGTAAAGCCATTTCTTTCAGGCTTTGCCACTGAAGACTTCTTTCCTGTGGTAGGAAGAAAAGACGTTTTCCGTTACACAACGGCCAATCTGTATGGAAGATATCAATCGATTCTCAAAAAATATTGATTTCCTACCTTCCTTTTCATTATCTCCTTAAAATGCGATAAAAACCAACGTTTCCAACAACAATCATATCCAACACGAACATTCTTTACTACAATGCAGTTGATAATCCTTACTGTGGTATCTGGAATGATTTCATGATTAGGAGGGCTGGAAAATACTTCAACATGATGAATAATGAAGCATTTGTGGAATGAGAGTCAAGGGAATCGAAAACTCCACCGAAAACCTTTCACGAATTCACTTTGCTCATCACAAATCCCATGTGAATCGACAGTGGGTTGACCCCAGCGGCGGTTTCCCCTGCAAGCTCCATGTGCCACTTGTTCCACTTCAGCGGGCCGACGTTACGAACAGTGCCATCTACCCAGAACCACCACTCGTGTCGCATCCTCCCTTCCTCCTCCCTTTTATCCTCCTCATTTCATTCTTCTCCCTTTTATCCTTCTCGTCCTTTATCCCTCCTCCTCTTCAATCCTTTCCTCCTCTTCAATCCTTTCCTCCCTTCAATCCTTTCCTCCTCTTCAATCCTTTCCTCCTCTTCAATCCTTTCCTCCTCTTCAATCCTTTCCTCCTCTTCAATCCTTTCCTCCTCTTCAATCCTTTCCCTCCTCTTCAATCCTTTCCTCCTCTTCAATCCTTCCCTCCTCTTCAATCCTTCTCCTCCTCTTCAACCTTCCTCCTCTTTCTTCCTTTTCTTCCTCCTCATCCTCTTTCTCCTCCCCACCTGGTCGGGTGCCGCGCCGTGGACGCTGAGGCGCTCGGAAGCTGAGGTTGCAGCGGTCGATGCCGCGGGGCGCGGGGCGATCCCGGGCGGCGTCTAAATTATTCATCCTAAAAGGGGTGGGCGGCCACCCACACTGGTCCGAAACAGGCCACGAAGTGCACGTTAGGGTGGACGTTATTTTTTCGAATTTGGACAACAAGTTGGTAGAGTTGGATGACCATGTGGTGAAAAAACTCAACATCACAATCAGTGTAGCTAAACTTCCAACATTCTAGACGTAAAATCAATAACCACATTTACATTCGTAATGATGTATTGTACATGGTATGTAAATTAAGGTGTTATTTTGGAGAAGTAGAAACGTTTTTAATCCCTCCTTCTTATATTTAAAATGCGGAAACACGAGGGGCACAGAAAAAAAATCGAAAGTAAAATGACAGCTTAATATTCAACTAGAATGTTTACACTTTTGTTGTAACCAAGTAATTCTTATAGAATTAAAAACTTCTATTCAAAATGCATTGTTTTTACGTTTTAAGTATTTTTAAGGCGAAAACATTTTGGAGTGTATTTGAACAATCTTGCGGGCTCCTCAGACTTGGTGTCACCACAAGTCCCTCCGCTACGCAATACATTCACACACACAGAGAGAGAGAGAGAGAGAGAGAGAGAGAGAGAGAGAGAGAGGGGGGGAAATAGAGAGAAAGAGATAGAAAGAGAGACAGGAGAGAGTGAAGGGACCAACATCAGTGCCTAGATCGGGAGTCAAGCCACAAGCTCGGCCCTAACATTCTTATGGGCTCCTCGGATTTGGGGTTGGCGTAAAATGAAGCCCTTCAGGACACAACGCCCATCAAAGACCAGGCAAACCCAATCGTGCTTAGGGTGAGGATCGAACCTGGAATCATTGAGACCGAGATGCTGAGACGTTACAGCTCCAAGGTACAACACTGTGATCATCTAGGTCAGTAGTCCAGTGCTTCCTGTTGGCGGAAAGTATACCCTTCCCTTTCAGTTCACTTTCGGCTCACTGTGGGGGAGTGGAGGCGGCTGCGCTGTGGGCCATGGCTCGAGCGCGGTGGGGGAGAGGGGGGCGTGCACAGGGGCGGAGGCGGCGGGGCCGCAGATAGCCGCACAAAGCGCGGGAAATTACGCGCCGCGCCGAGCAGCGCCTCTTCACAGCGTGCGCCCTAAATTAAAAATGTCTCCGTGCGATCGCGCCACCGTCGCGGTGCGACGTCGAGGCCGTGGCGCCACCGCCGCCGTTGCCACAGCCGCCCTCGCCACCCTGCCTCCCCTCCTCCCTCTCTTCAACTAGGGCACCATCGCTTCATCAGTCCCCAATGTCTCTGCTGCATACGTCCGTTATTTCACTTTCACTGACCACTTTTCCTTATTGTCATTGACTTCCTCGTTTTCTGCCTGCTACATAGTATACATCGAGTTTTCTACTTTCTGCGACATCACTACACGTTTCAATGCCGATGGATCGATCTTATCACTTTTTCCCGTCATCGTTTACCCCTTTCTAAGACATTGAACGGAGCTCTGGCACAAGCCACCATCGTTACTCCCGTCGCATTTCATATTGATATCGGCAACCTTATCTCATCATGATAAACACTGATGTTTCATCGCCTCTTCTCTCACCTTCTCTAACTGTTACCATCACAGCTTTCTCGTTGCTGGTATCAATCTTCGAGTGCCTTCCTCTCAATTTCAAGTCTCGCCCCCTCCCTTCTGCTCCACAATCACCACATCTGCTGGTGTTTCTATTCCACCTTCCTCAGCGTCTTCATCACCTTCTCCTCCGCTTTCTTTCAATCCCAGCTCTTTCCTCCTCATCCACATTCACTTCCAATTCCACCTCACCCCCTCTTCTACCATCCTTGCCTTCTTTTCCATACTGCCAACTCCACCTTTATACCATTTGCACCCCTCCTGCTCTTATCCTTAGAACGGTCCCCGTCCTCCTCAACCTCGCTTTGCGTGCTCCATAGCCAGGTCGCCGGATGGGGGGGGGGGAGGGAGCGGCGCAGGTCGACGATGTGTGTACGTTCCTAAAGAGAAACTTTCATTACGACCATAAAAATTGTCTTGGAACGAACTCCACACCTAGGACATGAGTAGAATTAGAATGTGGTACTATTCATTTGTGACATGAAGATAAACTGAATGCAATATTGTAGAGATGATGAAATGGATAATTGATTGATGGGTCATGTCATTATATCACAACATGTGCAATTTAAATTGAATGATTACATGAAAAACTTTATAATTCCCGTTTTATCAGTAATAATGGTTGAACGAATTTTAATTTGCGAGTCGTTTTTAAATTAAATGGGCGAATTAATGTGTTAAAAAAGTAACCCAGCCGAAATTTTCGTTTCTTTTCTTTTCTTTGGAAGATGATTAGACAAAGGGTTCTAATACCTGGCTCCAAGTGTTAGTACATCTAAATGAGAGATGGGTGTATCTACAGAAGCAATATACCAGAACCAACTCTGGTAAATGACTATAAAAAGATCAGTGGAGAATTAGATAGAAAAATATCAATAGAGTTTCCATAATTTGCAAATATCACTATGAGCTGATGACCGGAGGCAAGTCATAACGTTTTCTGCAACTCACGTAATAAACATGTACTGCCGAACATTCATCACTTCTTACTTTTAGATTTTAGATAACGAAGCACTAATGGTAATAATGCAGTATGGACATTGTAAATTGAAAAAAATCAAATATTCAAAATTATTTTCTGACAATTCCAGCAATTTCCCTCGTTCATAAAAAAACTTATGGATTTGTTGAAGAGTAATTTTTGAGGGACATTCTGAATTATGTGTTTTTCAATGATCTACACATTCTTCAACGTTTGATCACATTATTGATGTTAGTTTTGCAGCAAAAACCATTTATTTCCATATTACTCCGGTCACAGTAATTATCTCAACTTTGAAGTATATTCGCATATTAATGAGAATTTTTATTACAAAATTCTCTCGACTATCCCTTCCCTTTTATTTAAGTGAATGATATTCAATATTAAATAAAAAATTCGAAACTGAAAGCCAATTTTTCGAAGGTTGATGTACACTGACGAACGTAATGAAGCATAATAACGAATGAACTGCGCGTGTGTAATGCGTTGTCAAGTACCTTCCTGAATGCGAGTATTCAAACTGAAGGAAATATCTCTTTAATTGGGAATATAAATCAGTAAAATGAAAATTCGTGGATAAAAGCCTTGATCTACATGTTTGTTTTGTGGTGATGCAAAAACGGTTTAAAAAAAACTATGTTTATAAACGAGCGATGCAGGAAGGTTATGTGTGATTTACACATGACAGTCTGTAGTTCGAGAGTTTGCACAAACAAAACCAGAAATAACATTTCAAACATCAGAACGTGTGTAATAAAGAGGCAATCTCATAACCTTTCATCGAAAAAGAAGGGAAAATTTTAAAACTAGATATCATTTAATTCATTATCATCATCATCAAGTGCATTTAATTTGGAAGATGGTGGCACTTAACGGCGAAGAGAAAGACAGTCAAAAACGAGCTGAATAATTGGATAAATTCATTTTAATTTCTTATAATTCCAAAGAGAGACAAAAATAATGCTTTCAAAAAAGTAGTAGAAGAAAACTTTTTACATACAATTCTCACAATATTCTCATCGTGATGTACCACTATCCATTCCCATAAATATCTGTGAAATATTTAGTATTAATACACGTTTTTTTCACAGAGGGTTCAGTAGGTAGAATCAGACAAATGCATCGATTTAAATACTGTTAAACCTTTCTCTTTTCTTATATTCTTCTATCATAACGAAGCCAACAAGGTTGAAATTGTTTCGAAGTGACAGCTAAAAATATCACTTACGCACAGAGATAAAACTCAAGGTCAAATATATATTGTTGTCATTACTTAGCAGCAAAGATACGACCCTGCGTTTATTCAAATAGCTTTTATTTCGTATCAATATTTCACTGTATTTTGTTCGTAATCCAGGCCGTTCGTTCTGTCAGTACAGACTCTTTGTATTAACACGTTTGAAAATGAATGTCCTCATTAATCGTTTATATTAATGGGTACTTTACTTTCACAACCAGTGCAGTATATGCATAATTTGTGAACATTGTTTATGATATTAATTTTCTAGTGAATGGGAAAATGTTTGCTCAATTAACCTGACAATGGAAGAAATTTGAAGTATCACTACCGAAGTTCCAAAATACCCCTAAAGATATTATTCTAAAATGTGTTACCAAATTAGTCTTGACGGCAAAAGCATTCCAAACAAAAACGTGAAAGGTTTCAAAAAAGAATCACAAGCAGAATGTAATAAAAACGGAATGACTGGAAGCGAAATGATATAGAGGAACCTGCAACCCTTTTCGTCTCACATGTAATTGTAACCAGGAATTTTAGCTATAAAGGAATATTGAATACACTACAAAGTTGAAGATAAGACAATGTAGTCCCTGAGATACTACTTCAATTAACAATTATTATAAATTGAATCCATCCTCCCTCTCTTCTTTCTCTTTCTCTTTCTTTTTCTTTCTCTGTCTCTCTCTCATTTACTCTCCGTTCACGGTGGTTCTTAAACCCTCTCCCGCACTGTGAGCTTCATTGGACTCCATTATGATTTTTTCCCCTTCAAGTTAGTATTGTTCACAGTACTGTGCGAATTTTTATTTCATTATTTTTCTTCCTCGAGACATCGTTCATTCTCACATTTTCAATATCAATACCTCTCGTTTCATTCACACAAACTATTCATGCCAAGCCAGCTTCGATTTTTCAATTTCATCAATTCTGTTTGATATTCGTGTTCAATTTTATTTTTTCTCATAAGAAAATAGAGGTATTTAAATTTAATGTTCTGAAACTTCTTTTAGACCTTCGGACAGGGGTTGCAGCAGCTCAAAAGAACGGGATGTAATCCCGCTTCAGTCAAGGCTGGTTTCGTTAAGTGTTCGGCGTGGTTGGTTTCATAACACAATCATCATTATAACTCAGATTACTTAATCATATTTCATGGAATGGAAGGCAAATGCAAGTCATCACTTCAATCACCTGCCCAAAAAAGAGTAAAGAATGGGAAAACCACCTCTCCTAGTTTCAGAAATGTGTATGTCACTCATCACCAACTCTTCGAAAGGGATCCATTTCTCAATTCTTCAGTTGTTTTATTTACCTTTCGGTTTACTTCCCATGTGCCCATTTATATTCAATAATTAATTCTGATTAAACAACCTCACATCCATACAAAAATTTTACGTATATCCTTCGCGTTCATGAATTCTTTTCCCGTATCTTTCATTCCTTTGGTTTGCCAAATAAGATTTAATTGCTGCTTGCCTCTTTTTTCCACATTTCATATTCTTTAATTTCTTGTCAATTAATTTCGCTGACGAGATTTTTCAGCGATCTCCTCTTTCAGTGCACCCGGTGGCTCATAGCAGTAACGCCAGCAAACGATCGTAAAAATTATCTCACCCTCATTTACGATCGGGCCTTAACGAGTGAAAGGCTGTTCCATTACGCGGCCTTCCGACTTGTTCGCTGCGCAGAGGCTTCTTCAATCCACCGGCAGATGGCGGAGCGGGGCAGCACGCGTGCTGTAGATTACTTGTGATTTCCCTTCTTTTTTTAATGTTCGAAACAGCAGAGATGTGGATTTAGGGAAAATGAATGGGACCAGTTGGAGTGAAGTGGAAAAGAATGCGGTGGATCTGAAAAGGTAATGCGGTGGATTCTCAAAACAAATGCCGTTGATAGCCATGAAAACATTGATGTTGTCCTTCTCCATGGTTCCTTGCTTTACGTTACTAAACCCAGCCACCAACAATTACGAATTTAAAAAAAAATAACCATTTCAAGTTTCAACCAATTATCGAAGATTCATTGCTGTTACCATCGCATCTAGTATTACAAGGTATAGCGCCTCCTCTCATTGCAGCATCCATCACAACAAAACTTTCAATTAACATTAAATAATAAATCTTTTTATTCTCCGTTTCCCAGGGACCTTTCAGTTTTAATGATTTCCACAGATTCTAATGATCCTATGTAGTTACAATGATCCATATTTATTTGATTTAGAATGCAGCAAATACTCATCTATAAACGTATTTTGATTGATTTTTTCGTGTTTCCGGGCGCGTCAACTGCATCGGTCATTAGTCCCGTTAGTGTAGTGCATGTTTCCTTTCTCGGGAGATGGCGGTGATTTTCCCCTCGCTGGATGGCGAGATCCGGCACCGACCTACCGTCGGGTAGTGGGGTTTCCCCCTAACCAGGACTCTCCCACCAGCGGGGCACAGCCGCAGCCGGGACAAGCTCTAAACGTCCGACCGGTCTCCCGGAACATGTGGTAGTGTAGTGCATGTTAGTGTAAGTGAGTGTGTAAGGGGAGAGGATAGGACAAGGAATAGGAAGGACAGATCGCGCGCGGTCCGTGGCCCTTTTTGGTAGGGTACTGCTCCGGCATTCGCCTGGTGTTGATCGGAGAAACCACGGAAAATTACCGATCAGAGCAGCCGGCCGCTAGAATTCTCCTCCAGACAGCGACTGATATAAACGTATTTTGAATGAGTATATAACGTTTGGTTTGTTAACATTTTGGTCACTTATACAATTGATGTAATATGAATGTGGCAGCGAGAAATAATCTTATACCATTTACCGTAAATTTTGTACCCATGTTGTTGTCAACATGCAAGATCGACGACGTGCAAAATTTCCAAATGTCGATGACTACATATTATTGCAAAACATTTTAAAGTCAAAAGAATGACAAAATATTTTAAGCATAGAATTCCGTTAAAAGTCGCCATTTTACGTAGTGAATGTAAATCACACATTCGTTTAAATTCATGATAACTCGAACAGCATTCTTTGTCCTCAAGACGACTTGTCAGAGCGACAGTGCGTTTCATTCCGTGCTAATCGCACGCCACGCGGCTGAGTGACAAGTGGCGATAGCGCTGGCTACGGGACGTTTTATTTCCGCAACTCTCGCTCTGGTTAGGTTCTTGCACATCACGAGATTATCATGTGCTTACGGAATAAACAGAGAAACACTCGAAGCGTGTCTATTCCTCATTGTGAGCGCTTGTTCTATCGACTGTCAGATAATAAATAATCGAGTAAATTTTATTTTGATGGTTCGTGAACGAAAGTTATATTTTGCGAATGTCTTTGAGATAATTTCTCAATTGTGGACTTACTTCAGGTAGTATAGAACGATTTTCCTACGGATTAGCCACAGTGACAGTTCGCGAAAACAAGTGAGCATCACATGTATTTCAGAGAAGTACCCCTCCGCCGCGACAGCTGTTCAGCCACGCCCCTTCGTAAAGTGCTAATGGCTCGTGGTAAAACATCCCTGTACAGAAGTCTAAGAGTTCCGCTTAAATATATGCACGTAAGCGAGCTCGGGAAATATTTAAATTTAATTACGTATGTGGAAAATCTCTTAACATACTCTCAGAATCAGTAAAAGAAAACTGCCACGAATGTAAATAGGAAGCTCTCAATCACAGCTCGCCACACAACAGCACAAAGGCGGGGACCACGTGCATCGGTACGCATCTCGCATTCAAGTCTCGGTGTTAAAATAAACATAATATTTATCACGCAAAAAGTAAATTCAATGTAATGTTAATATAAAAAAATAATTTTTACAGAAGAGCACATAACACTGCACTTCCTAATTTCATTTATTTCTCGCGGTGCACTATATTTTTGTCGGACGAGGACATCACAAAAGAAGCGTCGAAGCCATTTACAAGTTAGCCAACTGCAAACGAACGAATGCGGGAAGGGAGTCTAATGGACTCAAGGGCACGACGACCACAGAACCTTCAATTATATTGCCAGCACTAGCTGTCACTTTGGCTCATCCTTAGGAAAATCGCTCTATACTACCTTTCTCCTTGCCCAATCAACCCTTCTAGGTCTCTCTTGCGGCCTCAATTTCTCTTTTACTACCAATGGCCGTCAATCCATTGCATTGATACTTCCTTTCCGCCTCCATCACACCCCATCTTCCTTTCGCTTCCTTTTGCTTCGCCACGCTCTCTCATCAGCTTCACTCCCCCTCCTACGAGCACTTTTTCATCATCACTAGGAGCGGATTTTGATGACCTAAAACATTGCTAAATATAATCAATAAAATGCTCTTAAAATGTTTTTAAAAACTCCTAAAACCAAAGAAGTTTCTTGTAGGGCATAGTTATTCCGAAATCGGCTGAACCATCAATTGGCGCTGACAGGCGTCACAGGAACCTTAGATTACATACTCACAATGGCCGACTTAACTTCTGAGGGAAGAAATCGAATAGGATACCAGCTGTTCAGGAATTTCGTGGAGAACATTTGCTGCATCTCGTAAATGTTATTTGAAGCAAGTACCATTAAAAATTATATTAAAATCAATGAAATCAGCAAAACATGCTTTGAAAATGACGAAAAATGGTAAAAAATGACTTATTAGCCGAAATCAACGAAAAATGCAAAAACGACAATAAAGTAGGTTATTTCATTGTGTCATAACCTAAAATGATTTCCCATACTAAACGGAATTTTTCTGAACTGAAAAGAAAAAAATGACATTTCATTAAAATCCGCCCCATCATCCTCACTTCCTCCACTTATCCCGCCGCCACCTTTATTTCCACGCCACCTCCACTTCCTCACCACCATCCCCACTTTCCCAAAGCCCCCTCCCTTTGTCGCGACCTCCACTTCCCGCCACTTCTGCTTCCCCCCCCTTCGCTTCCCCGCCCCCCCGCCCCCCCCCTCACTGCACCACCACTTCCCGCCACCTCCACTTTCCCACCACGTCTATTTTCCTGCCGTCACTCCCACCATTTGCCTACCTCTACCACTTCCGCGACATCTCCACTTCCTCTCCACCACCACATCGTCGCTTCCCCAATTCCCCCCTACCTCCTCTTCTCTGTCACTTCCCTGACCTCCCTTCCATCCCCCGCGCCTCAGCTCCCCTTTCCCCCCGCTACCTCTCCTTCCTTCTCCGCGCCCTTCGACGCTCTGTTCGCCCTCCTCCACGCCGTCGATCGGCCGTCATTTGGAGTGGAAACCCACTTCCGGGCGCGCGGCCGATAGCCGTTTAATTTCCAGCCGCCAGCGCCAATTCCACGCCGTCCTGCCTCGCCCCGCCGCTTGCCTGCCGCTCGAATCCCCTCGCTGGGGCGGTCTCGCGTCCCAGCGAGATAATCGTGAAACGCGCGAAGAAGGCTGAATCCGAATGGAAAGTAATACAATTTGTAAACGAGATAACGACTGCGCCCGCTTTTAACGGTCAATAAAAATGAAAACAGTAACAGCTTTATTCTTTCTATCATAAGTCTGGCCTTCAGAAGTCACTGTTTTTCACAAGGCTGAATAATCTGAATATATTATTTGCTAAAAGGTCAAGAGGGTTGACCATCAGTTGCTAACGTGTCTTCGTCTTCCCTTGATTGATGGATACTCGTTTCTCTATTATAAATTTTGTTTGTTTTTGAAGATCTACCATAGTACTCTTTTGTTTCATTGCAGATTGCTGTAGTCTACGTGGATTTGTTACGCAGCGATAATATGATTGATTGAAATTTAGTGGCTATTATAGAGAATATCAAAAACATTTTGACGTTTCTCACACCTTCACGCACATATTATTGTGTTATTTTTTCTCGCTACCTGAAAATAGTTTTTGTACTCCGAAATAATATTTACATGTGTATGTGTGTATATATAATTTATTGTATATATTTTCTTAAATTAAAAAAAGTATAATAAATACACATTTTTTAAAATGTATGGTTCAAAGGGTGTGTATATATAATTTATTGTCTTTTTTTTAGACTTCAAATTATTGTTGCCAAATGACATGGTAAAAATTACAAACCTGAAAAAGTGCACAAGCACTATAAAATTAAAGATTTTTTGCTTTAATATATTTTCAGTAAATATTTAAATTTAGTGCTTCTAGAAAAAAATGCACAAGAGACAATCATTTGACTCATTTACAGATATAAACAGATAAAAAATCAGTAAAGTTAATTCTGAAGTTTCTTCATGTGATTTTCTAGATTTGTCTGATAAGAAAGTATCAGAAAGACATTTGTGTAATATTTGCCATTATAGCTTGTGATTTTCCGCGAGAACTACAAGCAACCTGTAGGGGATTAAACGACCAGATATACTGCTCGGGCGGGGCAGGTCCGCACTCATTGTCGATTTCGCGGTGGTGGATGTAATTAAGGGAAAGCTCGACGAACACTCGATGTAGTAATCATATTCATCAGGTGACAGTATCAACAGCTCATTACAAAAACATTCACATACAATACATGTACATTATTTTACAACACTTTGCCGGACGAAATTAAACGATTAAATTCCATAGAAAAGTTTATTTCCCAAGTGAAATAGTTTCTACTGCATAATTGTTTCTATACAATTAGAGACTATACTGAGCATCAAAAGGAACGTAACATTAATTTTAACAGTGATATTTAATGTATTATTTACCATTTTCACTGTAAAATTCTAAACACCCTGTAACAAGTATTGTACCGCAGCCTCTGGGTCAATGACCCCATCTCGATCAGATTTTTCGTCCAGTTTCCCTGATCCTTTAAGCAAGTGCTGAAATTGCCCCTTTTTTTGCTTCTGGGCATAAATGTAACTGCGCACGTCTTCTAAAATTCAGTGGGAAATCTAGTTATCCAAATAACCGTGCTCCTTGTTGTCGCGACATTCCTTCACAAAGGATATGATGAGGGATAAGGGCCCAAATTTATTGCTGATTTACCCTTGAAAATAGATTTAATTACATCGGAACGGATACTTTCGTTAACAATCTTTGCAAAAAAAACAAACGTTTAGGATTAGGGTATGGCTATGGCTTAGGGTAGAGATCACAGAATTTTGAAAACGTGCACAGAATGCACTTCTCCGCATAGCACGTCACACACAGTTTTTGTTTTTGACGTAAAATAAATAAAAAGGGTGAGCTCGTTGAAATACGAGGCAAATACGAGCTACATCTCGTGAGAGCCCACCTCGAGGAGAGCCCACCTCGCTACATTCGGCTACGCAAATGCGGAAGTCCTCCCGCTCGTAGCGGGGACGCTTGGAGAATGGAATACGGGTAGTGACTAGAGACCGGATGTTAATGTTATAACATATTTTTTGTCTTTCTACTTACCGTTATTAAAATTGTAATCTTGGCGAATCGTCGCCGTCCTAACTCAACATTCAATTTTTTCGTCACATACTTTCACATATTTAGTACTAATGACATATTTTACATATTTTGCTATTTTCACAAAATATTTTAATATTCAATCATTTTTCTTCAATTTTATAGCATATTTTTTTATGAAAAGCAGTGTTTTAAAAATCTGCATTTCTTCCTAATTATTACTGGTGCTGTCTACTCCAGGTAAGCTACGTGAAGATGCGGTCGGATGACACAGTCTGGGAGCTGTTCAGTATCCAAAGCGAAGAGTGCGGGGGAAAAGTATCACTGACACATTTCCTGATATATAACCTTAATTTCCGGGAAACTTTGGCGATCACACACGTGTAACACTTCGATGAGAATGCTGCACGGCAGTGATTGTTTGCTGGTTGTAGATATCGTCAGTTTGCACGATGGCTTCTAATGCGCTCTAGGCGGACTGCAAATCAACGGTCCTGAATGGCTATAGATGGACCTTTTACTATTGACAGGAAAGTTGTATGGTGCAAAGTGTGCAACAAAGTGTGCTCTCCAAATGATGTTTAAAACGTTTATATTCTATTTACTACGTTTAGGAATTTTTTATAAAAGTAATTTCATATTATGTAAATGTGCTTTATAATTAGTGTATTTTAATACTACATATTCCATCCAATATTACATATATATTACATATTCTTACTGTTTTCATTACATTATTTGTTCGCATATTTTGACGTTTCATACGACATATTTTTCTAGTCCTAGTAGTGATGCCGCGTTGAAGAAGGTTGCCATGCGCCATCACCTTCGCACTCGAAGGGAAAACTGCGCGCGGAAGCGATCTCGGGCAGCTCGGCGTGCTACTACACGCACGCAGCGAGACTCCACTGGGCGCCGCGCGAGTACCAATCGGTTGCACGCACCCCAGTAAGGGCCAACAAAGCCGCCGCCCCCATCTCACCCGTCAGGAGAGCTACAGCAGAAGCCATCCCAGCAGGAGAATGCTAGCATGTGGCTACATAGACATTTACATTTCAAGACAAAACATGGCTAATACTAAAAATTGTTGATATAAATTTACACATTTTGGGCAATATACACCGATTCGTCGATACTGTAATATTCAGTTACATTGTAACTGATTCTAAGTAAAATGCATTATTAGTTGATGAAAAATGGTGGATTAAAAATCCTAATTTTAACACGGGCAGTACAGGCACCTCCGTCTCCCCTTAATGTCTTCAAGTTTTTGTATCGTGTAAAATTAGGTTGTTTAGGATTATGGATTTTTTTCCAGTAAATTAAAAATTTCAAAATCATTCCCATGTCTTCCCATCACCTGGACACTGTCCCATTCTCCTCTTCTCTCTTCAGCTGCTGCTCTGAAATTGTAATCATTGCGTCAGTAATTGCCTTCATTAACCACTTAATTTGAAATCTACGGGCGATGGAAAGCACTAATGAAATTTTGGTGTGGTGGTTGTAGCTTCACAATTTGTAGAAACACAACGAGAAGGGACAGTGTACGATATTTTATTTTTATTATGATGGATTCTAAACGCCGCATTACGAAAAGAATAGTAACCTGACGAGGAATGAAGACGTTATTCATTAAACTGTCTGATTTTTTAAAGTAATTCGTTATTCATTTGATGTGATCTGGTATATTACTCTGCAACACAATACTGTATTTTGCTAACTTGAATATTCATTTACATTTGAATAAGGACTTTATTGAGCGGACGATACTACTTGGTTTACACCAAACAATGATTGTTCACATTGAAATTAAATAAGTGTTCTGTGCACCGGTTTTACTGATACATCACGAATGTACATAATTTAAGAAATAAGCCATTACAAAACTGCAATAAAATATAATTCCTCTTATTTTATTACATATTAACAAAGCGTTATCCAAATGTTTCATATTAAATAATGTAACTATAGGATTTGAAGTAAACTCCTCTACGTTTTCACCTGCGTATTTAATGTTAAAATTGTCAAAATAAAAAAAACAACAACTAAAATCCTTCAAATCGTGTAATAAATCAAGTTACAAAAAAATATTATGCCTTCTAGCGTCCGGCACATTTATTTCCAAATAATACTATACAGCCCGTAACAATTTAACATCGCAGAGAGAGCGTTTTATTTACTCATTAAATTCCTCTGAGAGATTAAAATGTTTTGAGAGCGAAAAAATCACACAGCCAACGGGAGGAATGCGTTAGTTTCCTTCCTTTGAGGAAGCGGGCGAATTCTCGTGGATGCCAGGGGAAGTTTCTCCTAAGGTTAAATTTCACCTGCTGGAACAGTTTTAATTTGTTCCTACTAAGCTAGGGCCCCAATCGAAATTTAGATATCTCATGTTTGATTCCCACGCTATGAAACGTTCAAATCAAAAAAATTAGAAAAGAAAACTTATGTTACAGAATAGGGAAATTTTTGAAGCTTTAATTGCAAATGGGGATTGTCTCTATTATCACCGTAACAGTATAATCCATCGTGTGTTTACGAGTGTATTATACATCACATTTATAGTTAGTGAAAAGAAAATCAAAGTAGTAGCATCACGCAGCTACTGGCAGTTCAATTAAAAACCCATTTAGCTGTTACCCTGGCGTAAATTACCAATTCGCCGCTGATTAAACTGCGCCAAATACGTTTTTTCTCGCTGAAACCGAGGCGCCTGCGCACTGTGCGAGGGCGCGGAGCGACGTCTTCGACGCCTCGGTGACCTTGGGGGAGTGCGACACCCGCCGATTGAGATCGAGCGATAAGCCACGCGCGCCCGGCAACGAGCGCGACGACGACGACGACGACGAGGGAGCCGCGCCGGGAGAAGCAAAATGCTCCCGACAGGCGCCGAAAACCACCCATGGGGTCTCTGCGACAGAAGGGGTGATGCGCCAACAAGTGCAAGTCGATGCGAAAGCAGATACGGTCTACTACATGAATGAAATTTTGTAGCTTTTCACAGTTTAGAGGCGTTTGGGTAATTTTTTAGAATGTATGTATTATATATGCATGCTGAATGTATGTTATTTAATAATTAACATATTTAATATATTATGTATTATTTTGTAGGTATTTATGATACTATATAATCTTCCATCGGAGGGGACGTAAAACCGGTTGTCCCATGTTGTAGATTTACTGCATGTGAAATATCCTCAAGCCTAAAAGAATCCTTTGAGCTAAATCCAAATTGCCTGTTTCGTCGCCGAAGAAATACATTCTTTCTCAGCTGGATGTTGAAAGGAGCGTAGCTGAAGTTGCGTGGTTAAGATTCAGACCTAATGACCTGAGTCCCGCCTCGTAAAATAAGATGTCACTGAATTTATCGTTACCAGTAAGTGGTGTTTCCCGGACTTGAGCCCTATTTTTAATTATGGTCCACGCCTGGAGGTGAGGGCGAGGCAAAGGCGAGGTAAAGGCGAGAGTGAGGCAGGACCGAGGGCGAGACATGAACGAGGGCGAGACATGAACGAGGGCGAAACAAGACTGAGGGCGAGGCAGGAACGGGCCGGCCGGGCCGGCAGCAGCGAGAGTGAGGCAGGAACGAGGGAGAGACAGGAATGAGGGAGAAACCAGATCTGGCGAGGCAGGAACGAGAGCCAGGCAGTAGCAAGAGTGAAGCAGGAGCGAAGACGATACACGAACGAGGGCGAAACCAGACTGAGGGCGAGGCAGGAACGAGGGCGAGGCCAGACCAAGAGCATAGACTAATTCTTTACTATGCCGAGAACAAGAAAGACGAAAGGAAGCGGGGGGAGGGGGGAGGAGGCGAGGCAGGAACGAGAGCGAAACCAGATGAAGGGCGAGGCAGGACAAGGGCGAAACCAGATTGAGGGCGAAGAGGAATGAGGGCGAGGGAGGATCGAGGGCGAGGCAGGGATGAATGCGCGGGCGACGGCATCGAGGGGGAGGGTGAGCCGGGATGGAAGCGAGGGCGGGGGGGGGGGGCTGGAGACTGGGTGGGTGATTAATCGGGTGGCTGCTCGGCACCTGCCACGGGCGCGCGCCGCCGCAACGCCGCGGTCACACTTCGCACGTCCTGCCCGCCGCCGACACGGCACGGCCGACGCACCGCAGCGAAGCCAGGGGGTGGAGCGAAGTACTGCTCGGTAACAGTGTACATAGGCAATGTTGATCCGTAATTCTCAATAAGATGCAGTGCTTTCATCGATACAGCGAATCTGACAGGAGGTAAATTTCACTTACCGAATTTTTGATTTACAGACGATCGAATAGTTTTAGTGTGACGGGAAATAATAAGAAAGTTCGAGGGAACAAAAAATTAGACCGTAAATTACAGTTATCAAAGTTTGGATTATTGATGTTTTACTGTAATAGTGAGTTCTAGTTATGGAAGTCTGCAACAATTGCTGTTACTACCCAGAGAGCATACACATTTCAAGTACTACTTGATAACTGTTGGTTATTTCACTGTGTATATTTGTTTGTTTTTAATCTTGGCATCCTTTTAAAACTGATACAGATACTTTTAATAATACGGATACTGATAGTCAATAAAATTTTTGTGGATCAGAAGGTTGTACAATATTAGAAAAAATCGAGTTGTCAAGCAAGGGTTAGAGTAAAGGTAAAAATTCACCAAGGCTATTTTTCTTACTGAATAATCTACTTCATTTTATAAATCTTAGCACCGGAGAGATGTCTCAAGGCATCTGACGTCACTTAAGTTCCTCTCACTGGGAATTCCGACGGTAGCGGGATTTTCGATACAAGCTTGTCAGCTAGGTCAAATTCAGGCACTGTCTGGAGGGGAATTCCCAGCGACCGGTTGCTCTAATTGGTAGTTTACCGTGGTTTCTCCGATCAACACCAGGCGAAAGCCGGAGTAGTACCCTAACAAACGGGCCACGGATATCGCGAGAACTTTCCTACCCCTCTCCTTACATACATACTTACACTAACATGCACTACACAACCGCACCTTCCAGAAGACCGGCCGCTAGCTTAGAGCTTGTCCTGGCTGTGGCGGTGCCTCGCTGGTGGAAGATTCTTGGTTGGGAAAAACACCGCTAGCTGACGGTAGCTGGGCGCCGATATCGCCATCCAGTGGGGGAAGATCACCGCCACCTCCCGAGGAAACAGCATTGCACTACTTCCTTGCTAATGACCTGAGTAGTTGACGCGCCCTGAAATCACTAACAACCAACCACCTACAAATCTTAAACGATATTTAATGTATATCAAAATAAATTTTCTCCATGCATTATATTTCTGCCCATATTGGGTGAGGTTTAAGTGTAATCTAGATCTCTGTTTAAGTTCTGTGCGTATTGCACTCCTGAAATCGACAGCCTGGAACAAATGAAAGAGCGAGCTCTGTAAAGCTCTTTTGGTAACGATATCGTTCTCTTCCACATCGTAGGAAGCATTGCGATTAGTGATTTTTTAAGAAATTCGGATCTCTGACATATCTTCCGACATAATGTAAATAAAAAAGAAAAGGTTACTGCTGAATTAATATTTTGCATTTACAAAGAAATACTTTCGTGACCTTATAAATATTCATTAAAATTTTGTGAATTGATAATGAAATATTCTCATAACCGTTTCTAACTGTAACGAGCTAAGCAACCTTAATACTCCCTTAATAATTCTCTCTCTTTTAAACTCTCTTAATAATTAATAAAAAAAAGTTTGCGGGAGATTTCTTATTGTTCTTCAGTTTCACTTGCCTGTCTCTATTTTCTACTTCGCTGTCTGGGAGACGCCGCATCCGAGGCACAGATGTCAACGTTTCGGCCAGCGTGCTGCGACCTTCTTCAGGGCGAAATGCCCTGATAATGAATAATGTCATGGATTTCATACGATCTTCGTATGTTTAGAAATATGGCAACTCGAAAATAGTTATGTCGAAATTTTCGATGATCCGAAACTTAATACATTTTCCAATATATCACAATTTCCCTGGCTATACACGTTCACTGAATGTAGTACTAATTTTCTCATAGTTTTCCCTTTCGAAGCACCAAACAGGTTTAACAGCAAAGTGATATCTGTGCCAATGTTCGCGACTAAGCGGACACGTTCCGACAGGCTGGACCGCGAGAGGTGGCTCAGGGTATGAACTGATGACACTGCAGTGCCTCTAACAGGAGGTCCTGTTCGAGACCCGACGGTAGCAAGATTGTTGACCTGGCTAGATAGGAAGTTGAATTCACACTCGCTGTCTGGGGGAGAATTCAGCTGCCGTCTGCTCTGTTCGTATTTTTCCGTGGTTTCTCCGGTCAACACCAGGTGAATGCCGGAGCAGACCCTTACAAAGGCCCGCGACTTCGCGCGATCTTTCCTTCCTCGTCATTGTCTTATCCTTACCCTTTACTTACACAAACATGCACTAAACTACCATACATGCCGGGAGATCGGTCGGGAGGTTAGTGCTTATCCTGGCTGGGACGGTGCCCCGCTGGAAGGGATACTTGGTTGAGGAAAACCCCGGTTGGCCGACTGTATGTCGGCGTCGAATCTCGCCCTCCAGCGGGGCAAGATCGCCACCTCCTGGGCAAATACATGCACTACATTTACGTGACTAACGACCTTAGCAGGTCACGCGCCCGGAATGAGTAGCAATCAGTCAATCAACCAACCATAATAAATTTCCGAAATATCACAATTTGACTGGCTACACAGGTTCGCTGACTGTAGTGCTTAATTTCTCATAATAATAATAATAATAATAATAATAATAATAATAATAATAATAATAATAATAATAATAATAATAATGCCTTTATTAATGGCGAGGTTCAGGCTATAGGGCCTGCTCTTCCACGTAACCACTGAGTCTACATTGGTACAGAGTAATAACATATAAGGGGGGAGGGAAATCTGTACATTTACGGCTGGGAGTGCAAAACTAGGGACCATCCCGGCATACGCCTTAAGCGATTGAGTAAACCCAGAAAACCCTCAATCAGGATGGCGGCTTAGGGCCGAACAGCATTATGGTATAGAAAAGGAAGAGAAGAGAAAAATGAGAGAAGGGAATCATAAATGAAAATGAAGTAGAAAATACGAACGAGAAAGAAGAAAGGAGAGAGACTAAAGGGGAAAACTGTACATTTATGACTGGGAGGCAAAGCAAGGGGCCATCCCGGCGTACGCCTTAAGCAATTGAGTAAACCCAGAAAAACCTCAATCAGGATGGCGGCTTATGGCCGAACATTAATATAGAAGAATATGGTATGTAGTGAAGATGATAGTGATGGATAGTAGTGATGGATAGTAGTGATGGATAGTAGTGATGGACAGTAGTGATGGACAGTAGTGATGGACAGTAATGATGGATAGTAGTGATGGATAGTAGTGAATAGTAGTGATGGATAGTAGTGAGATGGGTTTGGGAAAGGTCTAAAGACATAAATGGGACGCTGGAAGGAAGGAAGGAAGAAAAAGCGAAGAAAAGGAGTAAGAAGCAGGTGGAAAAGTAAAATTTTTTCCAGAAGCGGTACAGAAATGTTACGTTTGGTATACATTAGCACTTTACGTAAATATACAACCATTTGTAACAGCATCTCATAGTTTTCCCTTTCGAAGCGCCCGGCAGGTGATCCCTGCGCGCATATCCGCAACGACGCGGACAAGTTCCGACGAGGTGGAAAGTGCGCGCGCGTGCTCGGGCCGTGAGCACGCGTGGGCGCGGTTTTCCGCGACCTGTGCGCGCGCCCGGGCCCGGTTTTTAACCGTTTGGTTGGCGCTATGGCTGGATTGCGTCAATCGCCTCGGCACGCTGCGCGACCGCTGGAATGCCTGCGTCTGGTATGGAGATCATTGTGTGCATCTGCTGTGCAGCTACGTCCCTTCGGAATGCCCTTTGAGTACGGAACACAGCTGCGGACTGGGTGGAATACTTTATCGATTGGAGATTTGTGGGCAGGCAGAATGGTCTAGTACATGAGGTTGTAGTGCGAATGGAATTTACGACTGATTTAATATATTTCTAACGACCAAATTGGTCCAATAAAAATACTTATTAAATGGAAGATCCAGATTGTGGTTTAAGTACTGAGACACGCAGGTAGGTAAGTCACGACTTTCCTTAAAATGTCGAAGATATTTTGCACGCTTACGAAAAATAGGAGTATATCTTGCCAGTGACCCCTCAAAAGGAAGGTAGCAGCTCTATCATATGAGGAAAAGAAAATTTGATATGCGCTTTATTGGTTTCTTCTGTCATATTGGGAGTACTACTTAATTGTGTTAACTGGTAACTGTTTTTATGCGGGTTCGAGAAGCTTCATGTTTCTTCTTCGAACTTTAAATAGTTTCAAATCTCGTAATAAAGATAATCTCTATGATTTTCGTTATTTTTTAAACTCATGCTTCGACCACGTATTCTCTCCTGGAAACAATTTAAAGGGAAAACAAAACAAAGCTGCCTTCCAATCCTACCCTCACTTCCACTTCTATTTACTTCAAGACTCATCTTTAAATTTTCGATTAAATTCCCTTTTTTTATTTTACATTTTCATTCAACATTTCAACACAGTGCAGGTTTCCCATGTCTTTTAATTTCTATTTCTTATATAGGATTTTGTGAAGCGAAAGGAATTTGTAGGATGAGAAGCGAATGAATTGTCATAAAATGAAAATGTATGATCACATTGAGGATTTTTTCTCTTAATTTAGCAACTGATTGAATGCACTTTTTCGCCACCAGAGCCTGTCAATTAATTTTTTTCACCGAAAATACGCCGTTTATTCGCGCAGCATTACATAACTTTCTCTATACTACGTATATTACTCTGTATATACGTACGTATACGAGAAAGTACAAATACTCTAACACATGGCGTAGCCAAAATTCCTGTTTTGTGGGTCCTTGATGCCGAAAAACTAATTGAAAGCAAAACGTCCCTCAGTCCATCAGTCCGTCCGTCCGCCTGTCCGTCTGTGAACACTACAATCGCTTAAACCAACCGTAGTATATTTTCCAAATTGAAGAAACCCCCTGTTTACATGACTCTAGTTGAAGCTATCTACCGTTAGTTGAAGTGCATCTGGCTCTAGTTGAATTTTGAAGAATAATCTTTAAAATGCGGGGGTACTTTAAATGAAGTCCTCCGCACATTTTCAAAATTTTATCAAAAACGACGCCAAATTTTTCTTGTAATAATAGAGTAAAAACACTTATAAAAGTGGCATAGGTCCGATTTTCACGGTTAACTCTGAATTCTCGAAAATCACGTCGGTAATATTTACATTAGAGGCGATTTTCTTACGTTAGTATATTTATGAGTATATGTGCTTTAAAAAAACTAGACAGTTTTCTGTGAAAATGATCTCAAAATTCCGCATTTTCAAAAAAACTTAAACGCCATTTTCTCAAAAATGCATCCAAATTTCTTTTTCAAATGGTTACAACGGATAGTGGTAATGGTAAATTTAACATGACGTAAATTTCATTTTGGTGTATTCTTTTGTTTATCCAAAAATTACACAAATTTAATTTTTTAAACTGGCGTTCTTTAAAAAATTTCCAGCAATTTGCACACAATATTTCATTAGCTAGTAAATGTAATGCATTTGCGAGTAAAAAGGAATTAAAATGAAGTTTTTCGAAAAAATTCCTGTGAAAAGGGCATCACATTTTTGCATTTATAGTAACGCTTGGACGCTATTTTCTTAAAAACCGTTCCAAGGTTTTCAATGAAAATTTGCATTTAGGATGAGATTATACTCTTCTTTAATTTTCTTGAAGTTATATTTCGGTTCTCTAATTAGGAAAGCGAAGAATTGAGAAAATGTCAAAAAAATGTGCTTTGGGTCGATAGGTAGCTGCTAACAAGATGGGACAAGACCGAAAAGCCAAAGAGTCTAGCTTTTAGTAAAGTCAGTCTACACCAAGGAAATTAGAAAAATGTGCTACGAGAAAGTCTGTGCCATTCTGTAGCAACTCTAGTTAGTAAATATTTGGCGGTATAAATTGCTTAATACCAGAAAAATAAATATTGAACACTCGCTATATTCGCACTATTCGCTAATTCAAAGATAAACTAGAGGTGCTACAAACTAGCACATACTTTCTCGTTTCAAATTTTTCTAATTTCCTTGGCGTGGCCTGGCTTTCAGGTCTTGTTCCATTCTCTGGCCCGCTGCCATCAAGCGTAGCCCAAAATACATGTTTTTTACGTTTTCTCAACTTCTCGATTTCTTAATAGTAGAACCGAAAGATTACTTTTTTCTCTAAAATCAGCGACTTAATCTCAAAATTCAAGAACACAACCATATTTCTTTAGTAGTCATACTTTTCGTTTCATTCTTACTAATTTTTTATCGTTTTTTTGAACATCTTCTTAGTTATATCATAAACATTATTATTATTATTATTATTATTATTATTATTTTTTTTTTTAACCATAAAAACGTTAAAATCAATGTATTGAGGAAAATGTTCTAATCATGATGGCAACGCGGTGAAATCATCCGTGTTTCCCAGGATACATTTCAACGCTAGGAGCACGCCCCGCCATATTTCAACCACACAAACGCGGCGCGTGGGTTATAGCCTTCTTGAATTGTCATAAACCTGAAGCTCGTAGATTACGCTCGTTATCTAAAACGACTGCCGGCAGAAACTCCCTCTTCGCATTTCGCTCGTATTCTGTCTTCGACCCACCTCGCCGCACGTCCGGCCTCTGCCTACGGAAGCAGTTTCACGACCCTTCCTCGTCTCCCTGCATCTTCCATATATTTACGTTGTTACTTGCTGCTTCTATATTAAACCTGAGACTGTGGTTCGACTTCACGTATAAAGGAACTACTTCGCATTACTGCATATCATATTTTATATCACAGAAAATAAGAGGTTCAATAGTAATAAAACAAAGATAAACAACAGAAACTAGACTATGATCTTCTGATATATTATTTAAAAATTATTTAGAATATATTTCTAAACTATTATAATAAATCGCTAAGAACCAAAATGACAATTAGTGTACCAAATATCTATAAATGCACACAATCATTTCCAATGAAAATATGATATTCGTCCCTTCTTTTCTACGTAGGAAATTGTTCCCCTAATAAGCGCGAGAAACAGCATTATCATTTGTTAGGAAATCTGACGTGTTAAAATGAATCGTTTTCTAGAGGATACATTACATCATTTAACTGTCTAACCTTATATATTTGTTAAATGCACATCAAAAACCAAAGAAAATTTAAATACCAAGAAACTACCTGATAATCAATTTCAAGCCACATTTAATGCAGGAATTTGGATTTAACTGCCTGCGATGGTCCGCTTACCATCAACTTTTCAAAAGTCTAGAGCCGATCACGTTCCTAACCTCGTCCCACGTCCTTAGGCTGATTTAAAAAGCTTTGAAATTTTGGAAAATGTTCTTTAATATTTGGGGGTACTTTGCATGAATCACTCCGGAAATTTTCAAAATTTTCTCAAAAAAGGCTCCACATTTTTTCTTCAATTTTTTTGTAAGAATCGAGTAAAATACACTTTTAAATGTGGCATAGGTCCCATTGACACGGCTAATTCTCAAAAATTTCAAAAGTTTGAATTTTATCGGCGTCTTCCTACAACTGCAAAATTGAAGACATGGATGTTTCCTTCAAATTAAATTTATTGTTCACAAATAGTTCTTTCATAAGGGTCATGCAGATTTTTTTGAAAATTCTAGTAGTTTTGGGCAAAAGTGCGTCTAATATTTGAAATTTTAAAAAATAACAAAAAACAAGATTTTCTCAAAACCGGCTCTAAATTTTTTCTTTCAGTTTTTGGTAGGGGTAGTGTACTTTAACGATGCGTTCATTCTATTTTCCTTTGTTTTTGCAAAAATTACAAAAATGTAATTTTTTTACTTGTCTCTCACGTTGGTACGGTTACATTATAGGCAATTTTTTCACATTATAATACTTATGATTACATGTGCTTTAAATAATGCTACAGAAAGTTTCTGAAAACTCAACCGTTTCCTGTTAAAATGAACTCAAAATTTCGCATTTTCAGAAATGCTCACACGCCATGTTCTGAAGAATGGCTCCAAATTTTTTTCTTCAATCTTTTCCAACGGTTAGTGCTAATTACACTATTTAATATGACGTAAAATTAACGTTGGTGTATTGTTTTTTTTAATTACACAAATGTATTTTTTAATATTTATTACTCCTGTATT
This sequence comes from Teleogryllus oceanicus, assembly GCA_964035755.1. Lineage (NCBI taxonomy): Eukaryota > Metazoa > Arthropoda > Insecta > Orthoptera > Gryllidae > Teleogryllus > Teleogryllus oceanicus. The sequence continues at coordinate 165,235,658 of CAXIVR010000002.1, read as the reverse complement.
ACCACATTTCCATCAATTTGTATAAATTATTGCATTTGTGAGTGGAATGCTTCAAATGACTTTAAATGAAGTTTTTCGAAAACTCAATGGATTTATGTGAAAAAGAGCTCTTAATTTCGCATTTTCAGTAACGCTTAATCCTCATCTTCTTAAAAACGGATGCAAATTTTTGTATGAAAATTTCTATTTAGGACGAGATTTTACTCTTCTTTAATATTCTTGAAGGTATATTTCATTTCTATTACTGGGAAACCGAAAAGAGGATAAAAAAAATTAAAAAAAAAAAAAAACTTTGGGCGACGATCGATGGCAGCTGACAAGAGGATGGAGCAACACTCTAAAACCTGTCCACACCTAGGAAATTAGAAATCTTTACTGCGAGAAAATCTGTGCCATTCAGTAGCACCTCTGGTTTTAGAGTTATAGTATGCGATTCTTTAGTAACAGTAGTACAAGTAGTAATAAGATATGTAAGGCGCATCGGTTAACATCCTCAAAATGTTATTTTCTGAAATTATGAAATATTCTAAATAGCTTTTGGCGAGAGAGGCAAATAACCTAAAAGTACAGATTCATCAGCACAATTCATACTGTTATTTTCCATACAACTCAAATACGCCAAAATCATTTTCGTATATTTCTAGAGATTTTACTGGATATCACTGTTTTGAAGCTTTGTTACCTTTTGAGAGATTTTCCGCAGGAACGTAACAATATTCTTTCATTTTGTACGAACAAATCAGTCCAACAACGAGTATGCAGTAGTAATTAGATACACACATCGTTTTGTTTATATGACGCTACAGGGACAAATGCCGATTACAACGCATCATTTCACTTTAGATGCAAGAAATGTTATGAAATGATTCGAATTGTTGTTTGATTCAGCAATGAACTAGTAAACCATGAAGTTTTCTATGCACCACGGGTGTTACTAGATGTTTTTGCCTCTGAGGCGACTTTTGGGCCAGAGGTTCTCGTCTTTGGAAGTCGCTCTCGCGGCAAAAACATCTACTTAACGCCCCAAACACATAAATAACTATTAATACCTGAAACGTAAAAGTTTTGTAAATATATTTTGAAATGAGGAAATAATGAATGGTTTGAATGTATTATCGACCAAATTGGTGGAGGTAGAATATACCATCTCAAGGAGAATAAAAGAACTCATTGAAATATGAATAATATATTTTATTGAACGCGAATTATGTATATCTGAGAATTATGATACACTGAATTATGACATTTTGTTATTTCAGGGAATCTCTGATATAGGCGTGAGTTATAGCAGATGTAAAAGATATGCAAAAACTCAACACTAGACCGGTGAACAAACACTAATATTGTCAGAACTTATTGCTAGTGAAAAAGGAGAAAATGTAAATGATATTTTTTGTACAATCCTTGCCTCCTGTGTCGCCAGCCCGGGAAAAGTCGTGTGTGTGTGTGTGTGTGTGTGATTATCATGCTACGGGCTACACAACAACAAATTTCATGCTATGTAATATGATTAATACTACATAGTTATTACCGCATTCTAGTTTGTAATTTAGGTAACCATTATATCTCATTTAATAATTGACAGTTTTGCATTGTTTGCTCCGATATTCGTAAATAAAACAACTGAAGAAAAAATGTGACATTATTAACATTAACATACATAACATTATGTATTCACATAATGTTTTAATTTGAGGTCTACTTGACGCTATTTTCTGGCATAGCATAAGAGAACAAAACTTAGTTTCGAAACCTCTACATATCATTACTGCCACATTCACTGCTACAAACGATAAGTTCGACATTTTGCATGTGTTTACACGGAAATTGTTGAATTTTAATTATTACCGTTACAGTTGTGAACACATTATTTTGTTAGTGGGGCCCGGTAAGTTAGGCTGTTTTATACTATAACGCAGTTTCAAGAAAAATGCAGCACTTTCTCAACAACATACACGTGAACACATGTGGAACATCAGGCTAGTGGGCTATGAAAAGCTCTTGGACAGTAGTCATAACCCACGTCTCGTATCCGCTATGTCGACATACGTGTATCTGGATGAAAGTAGAGTTGAATAAAAATATGCACCAAGGTCATTCCGTCTTTCCCCTGCACCCCAATACTACAACCATTTGCAGGTGACCATTGTTTGATAGGTTTGAGATTCCCAAGTTTGAGATTTCCCGGCCTGAAAGCAAAGAGCGACAATCAGGGGGAAAAGTAGGCTAGTGTTTCTGGAAAGGGGATACAGAAGTGTCATTGCCACGGCCGTGTTGCGACAGCCGAATCGTATCAGCAGTGGCAAAATATACACAGTCCTCGCACAGATCATGGCTGTTATATCGGTAACGAATCGTGGTGGCTGAGGGATTTACCTTGGCTGTCACATCTAGCGAGAGGACAAATGTATAGAAGAACGCACGGAAGTCACGGAAGGTAATTTCAGAATAGATGCTTCGGGAAAAGAAAAATGTACTTAACTGAAGGGTTTTAAAAATTCTCAAAAACTTGGGGATGGGACACCTCAGTCGCATACATTGAGTCTACGACACTGCTTGGGCTCTACGCAAACAAAGTAAAAAAACAACGAAATATGCACGATAGTCTGTAAATTGGTTTCGAATTCTTTTCATCTTCGAGTCGGTTTTGCACAGACGACTACGGTAGTCGATAACAACAAGGTCGCATCGATCGAGAAAAAAAAAAAAACAAGATAGAGGAAGACACGTGCCGAAGACTTCATATTCCTTCTTTGCATCTCGCAATATGTTCAGAGCTAGGCTGCTTTCCAACCGACAGCTACAAATTCCACGGCATGATTTCTGTCAAAACCTTATAAAACTACTACAATAGACGGAATTAGTTAAAAATCTGATGCAATTTAAAAAATTAGGTTCACAAGTCGAACGCGTAAGAACTGATTTTTTTTGATTTTCATAGAAGATATGTAAATAATAATTATTTACGATCTTGCCACTCCTACATATATTGTGAAATCAAAATATATTGTATTTGAGATTCCTGAACTGCAGAAAATGGTATTAACGGGTGATTGAATTGTACTAATATTTTTAAAACATTTTATAGCTTGTATTAATTTGTTCCGTAAATTACAAAATTCGACATTTTTTGAAAATATATTATTTGATTAATAATTTCTTCAACGCGAGCCACGATTTTTCTTGTTTAGTTTTATTAGTCAACAGCCGGTGACTATTTTCGTCCCGTTGGGTCGCATATTCTTCCATGAACCAGACATCAACACACTTGCGGGCTCTGGGCAGAACTGGAAGCCCTTCGCGACAACATATACTTGAGATTCAAAAGACAAACAACCATGCCAAAGGCGGGACTCGAACCAGCTACCCTTCGGGTCGAAGCGCTTGGACACGCTCTTAGCCACCTCGCCCATCCAGGTCAGCAGAAACAATTTATTTCATAATTTAAAAATTCTTTTTAGTTATAATATTAATTTGACCCCCTTGAATAAATAAGCCGTGAAAACTAAATTGTACTGGTAAGCAAACTATCTTGCTGTCTTGTATTTATTAGAACAAATCGTCTATCGTGAATAAAAATATTGGTGAAAAAACTTATTTGATGTTAATGATCTGAATGATTGTTGCAGCATGAATAACCAGAGCCCTCCATTTATCCTATATTTTACGGTTTTAGGAAATTTACGTTATTTTCGTAAATACGTTTATTTTCGTTATACGTTATTTTCGTAAATTCGTGGTGAAATTGCGAATTTCTCGCATGAAACTACCTTTACCTAACCAAATGGAAATTTATGAAATCAGAGAATTTATTTCACAACAATTAGAAGTAATCTATATTATCTGATTATAAACAAATGTAAGGAATAAAAAATAATTCCAGTAGTCGTATACCACTTTCAGCAGAAACTTGACTTTTTCACTTGACATGTCTTTGTCACTGTGGTCGAATTATTAAGAAAGCGATTACACCAAATTCCAATTATGATTCACATATTATATTAAAGTAAAATTCAGCAATATATTGAAAACAATAGGTAATTCAAATAAAGTAAAACGCTTCATCAAAACAAGATTATTCGAGAAGATATCCATCAGAAATCATCCTCTAGTTCTATTTTCATTTCATTCCCTCAAACTTTCATTTAAATCGGGATATGATGTGAAACATGCGAATTTCTTCGTCATGAAACCACCTTTCCCTAATGAAATGGAAATTTATCAAATCACAGAATTTTTTCATTGTTAGAGAAAATATTTATTCAGAGTTTCAAGATGACAGAGTGCCATTTCAGTTAATAATGCACTCTTAACTGAATCCATACTATACGAATAATCCTTTAATTTCCGTTCCGTTCTCGATGCCATTTTGTAGATCTCATCACATGTATATTAAAAAGAAAGCAAATCAGTATGAATTTATTAAAACTATTTGTTCATTGAAATAACTGAATATCATTAGCACAGTGTCATCCACTTCGCAATTTATAGTGTATCTGTTATGGCTACAGATTTATCTGATTTATCTAGTCTGTGAATAATAAATATTAGAATTCTAGATCCTCGCGCTCACAGCGACTGCTCCCTTCGCCCCTTTTACCCTCCCGCCAGAAACCCTCAATGTCCTCTGTTACCGCCCTCTTCTGGTTCCGTCCTGGATCAGCGACCTTCATCTTGCCCCTGAAATGCCATCCGTACCTAGTGCCCCGCGCCATAGCCTCCGCTCCATTCGATCACTTGCTGTTCACTGGGGGATTTGCGTCCCCTTTCTCAACCCCCCCCGTCCGTCCTCCGCGCCTCAGTCCTCCGCGTCCTCAGTCCCCCCGCCTCAGTCCTCCGCGTCCTCAGTCCTCCGCGTCCTCAGTCCTCCGCGCCCTCAGTCCTCCGCGCCTCAGTCCTCCGCGCCTCAGTCCTCTCTGCGCCCTCAGTCCTCCGCGCCTCAGTCCTCCGCGCGCCTCAGTCCTCCGCGCGCCTCAGTCCTCCGCGCCCTCAGTCCTCCGCGCCCTCAGTCCTCCGCGCCCTCCGTCCTCCGCGCCCTCAGTCCTCCGCGCCCTCAGTCCTCCGCGCCCTCAGTCCTCCGCGCCCTCAGTCCTCCGCGCCCTCAGTCCTCCGCGCCCTCAGTCCTCCGCGCCCTCAGTCCTCCGCGCCCTCAGTCCTCCGCGCCCTCAGTCCTCCGCGCCCTCACTCGTCCTCAGATCTGTCACCGCTCACCATGCCCGCCGCGTTGCCTCCTTCCCCTTCCGAGCTAAGTTCCACTACCCGCGGTGGCGTCTTCTGCTCTGGCGTTGCTCAGCTCGCCGACTGTCTCATCGATTTGCGGGCGGGCGGGCGGGCGCCTTGAGAGGCGAATGGAAATCGAGCGCGGGCGGCCACCACTCCTCTTCGCCTCCCCCGCTGCCGCCGCGTCGGGGTGCTCCACCCGCCTTTAATGAAAGTTGTTCTCCTCCCGAGAATCAACCGCGGAGTCGCTGGCTGCGCCCTTCTGCCAAGGGGCCCATCGCTGTGAATGCGAGAGGACTGTGGATGCCAGAGACCATCGCGAGGACAGTGGAAGTTGGCACGATCGCGTGCGTCGACACTAGGGAATCTTCCCGATCCAGATGGCGCCGTAGCGGAAACAATCTCCCAGGCGTAGTTGCGGCAGATGATTGACTTATAAACCACACATTAGAGGCATTTTGTTACATCGTTTCAAGAATTGAAATAAACTAGTAAACGTACAATTAAAGCTGTGACATAGATATTGATTGCATGATAGTTAACATGAATACTCATATGGGAAGTAGAAAAGGTAAAGGGATCTGGTATCTTTTTTATGAAATCCTTTTTTTTTAATTAAAGAAAATTCGTTAAACTTAGAAAGAACTATGCAATTTGTACATTGTTTTATTTAATATTATGCAAGGGTTTGCTTTAAAATAACCTATAATGCTCAAGTTTCTCCAAAAGCCTTAAGAGATATGAATGATTGTCAGAAGATTCCCAATGCGCAAAGTTCTTTTGTAATGACGTTGACTGAATTTTTACAAATAAAAACACATTAAGTATGTTGAATACCAATTAATTTGATTTTAAATGTTTAACCATTCACTTACAAAGAAACCTTCATCATATTTCACATTAAAAAATACGTAAATGCAACAAAATCGTTTCAGTCCCGACCACCGATTCCCTCACATCGCAAAGCGCTCGTAAACGTCGGAACACTAGCGTCGGTACAGGCCCGCCCGGTACTAACCAGTTTATATTTCAAGTGATTCTAGTAATAAGTAGAACCTTCCAAATAAACCCATTAAATATTTACGACTGCACATGGACACCAGAGTTGCAGACAACAGATAGACACCAAATAAAAAATTAAAAAAACATCAACTACAAACATCAATTAATAGGAATAAAAATCTACCATACAAATACTATCTACCCTACATCACCCAAATAATACTATACAAAATAATAACCAGACTGATTATTCACTATTCCTACCTATTTGGATTAATGCTGCAAAAACAGACATCAACAAAATCTAAATAGTACAAACCAATTCCTTCGCACTATCACTCATGTATCCTGGTTTATTTCAAATCACCAATTGCACAATAAATTCAACCTCGACCCATTACCGCATTATTTACCTACCCATGACGACTTCTCTAATATTCACCTCATCTATACTTATCTCATTCAACCTTCGTGAAAACCTCACTCATCCTACTCGCATCGAAAGTAAATATCTACTTCACATATTTTGCAAATTGTTTTCAGACCTTAAATAGAACCTATGAAGTGACATCAGGGTTTCTTCAATTTCTGTATTAGTGTTAAATTGGGTTAAAATTTATTTATTAAGCCATGATGACGTAAGTGTATTTCAATGAACTACTCTATGTACAAAAACAATAAAATAATAAATAAATGAAATTCAAAAGTGCAACAAAATATTTTTGTGTCCTTGGATTATTAAAATAAGAAAAAGAAAAGAAAAGGAACCCAGAGAATAATCCTCTCTAACAAGGGTTGTGACTGCGACTCGTCGAGTATATGATACGCATAGAATAGGCGACGGTTTTTGTCAATTTATAAGAAACTTTCGACACAAAATTCTGAAAGATTGCGTAGTTCTGCGTCCAACAAAGAAAAGAGACGTTTTCAGATTATCATACAAAACAGATAACTGCAACAAACACCACAACACAATTATCGAGTTACCGGCCTGGATACCTGAGGTCGCTAAAGGCGGAGAGCCTTAGCCGTGGCTAGCTGGTGGGTCGCGGGTTCGAATCCCACCTGAAGCATGGATGTTTGTGTACCGTTACCCCCTATGTCACTCACATTGGGTTGCTGCTATATGACGTTAATAGTTGAAAAGCAACCTTAAATAAGTAAACAAAATTGTCGGGTACCTTGGGCCATAAAAACCATCCCACCTTATAGCACGGGTGCAGAAAAGTGCACAAACACTAACACTACGTCAAATTAAATTGAAGGAAAAAACAAAAATGTCCCAATAAAATTAAACGGAATTCTTGATTCTCTGTGCAATTTAATCTTAACATACAGCAATATTAAAATGGTTACTCACTTAGAGAACCGAATCTATAACATTGTAATGCAGAGTTCAGAGGCCGGCTGTCGAACGTTGGACTTCACATAATTTTCACTTTTAAAACAATTATTTGGAAACAGGAGTTTTTGCACGGATCCAGACAGATATTTCTATACTTTATATGCAAGAGTGACCTAACTTAAAATGTGCCTATCAGGTCAATAAACTTGCTCGGCAGCATGCTAATCAAGTAATAATCGAAGTGCTCTTTTATCGTCGTTGAACAATTCATGACAAACATTTTTGTCGCTCTCAAAGAAATAGGCCCATCTCATAGAAATAGGACCAAACATCAAAAAGAAGCAACAATCCGGAAAATGGTACTTGTGAATGAGGGAGCTTTCTCGGCCAGAGTGGCATTGCTGCGACGAAAGTGCTCCGTTTTGGAGCATTAGACGCTTCGAGGTCCATAATGCCACCTGTGTGAGTCAGGAGTATTAAGTGCAGTCAGGAGGAACTGGACCTCATTCATGAAGCGGCGACCACAGGGCAGTGAAGGCGGGGCAAATCGCGTCAAAGGGAAAAAGTAGGAGAGAAAGATGTAAAAAATATATCAGTGTAAGATTTAAAAAAAACAGAAAAAATAAACTGAGAGATGATAACGAATCCTGAGCGCAGAAAGAAAATGGGAATAAGATAGAAGAGAGTTGTGAATGAAAATGTATAGCGAGGAAAAAGAAATCGTGCGAAAGATGAAAATATCATGATGACAAATGTTTTAATGCTAAATAAAAAGTGCTTTTCTGTAAGAAAATAAAGTGTTGAATGTGAAGTAATAGCACAAGTAAGTTCTGAAAAGTGCGGAATATGAAGGAATGGCCAAAACTATATTATTACAAGACCAGGTACCTTAGAAAGTGACGAGACAAGAAGAGAACACAGGAAATTAACAACTGATGACCGAGGTATCCCTCGTCATCGATGGGGTATCCCTTGATTGGGTAAGAAATAGGAAATGACATTGAAAAAAGGGCATACGACTAAGAAAGCAGATTTTTAGTGAATCTGGATACGCTATTTACTTTGACACGATCTAGGACACTATTTACTTGTATTTATGCTGTTGTTTTAGGGTATTATCTTGGAAATAACCACACGATATATGTACTAAAAAACTTTCATTACATCGTAAGTAGCGTTCGTGGACTCTCACAAAAAATTTGAAAATCATACATTAATGTAATTGTTAAGAGTTGTCTAATTATTGTTCCACAATACAAATATACCTTTTCAAGCATTTTGAAGACAGATTTTTGCGAATTTTTGCTGATTTTTAAACCGTTAGTGTAAGAAGTGCAAAGGAAGGTTGGAGAAGTAAGAGAAAAAGCTGGATACAGAATGGAGTACAATCTCACTGTTCGGTGTCATTAACGAAGAAATATCCCGAGATATTCCTCTTCGATTCTTTTTCAGATTTGGATGTAAAGGTTGAAAGATAACTCACATATGTTTCTTTTGCAAATAAATGTTTTAATCATACGATTAAAACATACTTTCTACTACTGTACATATTGTTTTCTTACGAAGTTCGACAAAGTGAAATTTGGTAAAATTGCTCGCGCTACTATGAGCTATTTTAAATTCCTTTCCCTGCCAGACCGGGAGAGATGGCTCAGAGCATCCACTACTGTCCCTGCAGTGCCTGTGACCGGGAGGTATTCATTCGAGTCCCGACGGTGGCAGAATTTTCTGCACTAGTTGGATAGCTAGGTCGGGCTCAGTCGTTATCTGCAGGAGAAATTTAGCGGCCGGCTACTATGATCGGTAGTTTTCAGTGATTTCTTCGAGCAACAACAAGCGAATGTCGGAGCAGCACCATACCAAACGGTCTACGTAACGCGCGCGATCTTTCCTTTCTCTTCCTGGTCCTATCCTCACATTTTGCTTACACACACTTTACATTCACATGCACTTCACTATCTCACTTGTCAGGACACCTGCTTAGATCTTGTCTCGGCTGGGGCGGTACTCTGCTGGTGTGAGGCACTTGTTTGGGAAAATTCCCTCAAGCCGACGTAGATCGCCAGTGGAGGAAGATCACCATCACCTTCCCCGCTACACACATGCACAACCTTTACGGCACTACTGACCCTAGAAGTGGACGTGCCCGGAATGGCTAATCAATCCATTAAACCAAGTTCACAGCTCCAAACGGCAGTCCGAAAAATATGAGATAGTCACGTGAGTGAGGCGAAAGGTGGCTGTAGAGGTATCTCAGCTGACCTGCATTGTAGTAAAGCTAGAGGACACCAGCGAAAAAGAGAGAGACAGAGACAGAGAGAGGCCCAGAGAGAGACAGAGAGAGGCACAGAGAGAAACAGAGGTGGGAGACAGAGGTGGGAGACAGAGGTGGGAGACAGGTGGGGTGGGAGACAGGTGGGAGACAGGTGGGAGACAGAGGTGGGAGACAGAAGTGGGAGACAGAGGTGGGAGACAGAGGTGGGAGACAGAGGTGGGAGACAGAGGTGGGAGAGAGACTGGGAGAGAGACTGGGAGAGAGGGACAGGGAGAGGGACAGGGAGAGGGACAGGGAGAGGGACAGGGAGAGGGATAGAGAGAGGGACAGGGGGACAGGGAGAGGGACAGGGAGAGGGACAGGGAGAGGGACAGGGAGAGGGACAGGGAGAGGGGGGACAGGAGAGAATCACAGAGAGACAGGGAGAGAGGCAGAGAGAGAAAGAGAGAGACAGAGAGGGCAGACAGACAGGAGAAAGAGACAGAGGTGGGAGGGAGGAAGGTAGAGAGGGGGGTTGGTGCAGCTGTCTGAGGAGCGCTAATCGCCGCGCCGTGCCCCGCCGCGCGCCCAGGGCGCTAAATGTTTCACGGAATCCGCGCATTGTGCCGGCGCTGGGCGCGCGCCCTGCCGGCCCTGCCCGGCGACGCAGACCCGCATTCACGCGGTAATGGGGTGCCGCGCGGGCGATGCGACTGGGGTGGTGGGACGGGCAGAGCAGAAAGGGGAAGGGTGGGGATGAGAGAACGCCGAAGACGGAGGTGTCGGAGAGAGTGGGAAGCCGAAAGCGGGACGACTGAGAGAGGAAAACGGTGTTTGGGTGAGTGTTGAGACGGCACTCTCGGCGGGGAGAATAAAGGGAGGGAAGGGCGAAGAGAGGAAGAGTGTGAGGTTGGTCGTCTGATAGTGCTTCCGGTCGCAACTACCGAGGTCATTGGTCCCGTAAATGTAGGGCATGTATTTTTCCTCTTTTGGATCATATTGGTTGGATGGTTGGTTGGTTCGGGCGCGTCAGCAGCGTAGGGCATGATTCCCGTAGTGTAGTGCATGTTTTTCTCTCGGGAGGTGAGGTGATCTTCCCCCGCTGGATCCGGCGCCAACTATCGTCGGCTAGACGGGTTTCCCTCAGCCAAGTATCTCCCACCCGCGGTGCACCGCATAAATCGGGACAAGCTCTAAACTCCCGCCGGGTCCCCCGACATGTGTAGGAAGAGTGTGAGGGCAGAGAGAGAAGGAAAGTCGTTTGACTGGGCTGCAGTGTCCAAGTAGTGTGCGCTAGTTGGTGGACGATTAGGGACGATGCGACAACGCGTGGTGGCGGTGGGACAAGACGTGGAGTGTGGAGGAGGTTGGGTGCCGAGGAAGTAAATGACATGTAAAACGAAAAGAACAGTTTATAGAAATTTTTGGTAATAACGACTCAATGGAAACAGTGAAGGATGTTAACTGCTGCAGGTGAGATACATGAAGTTGGAAAGATAGAAAGAACGAAAAAAGTGTAGGGCTACATTTCATCGCGTTGACGACTCCAACAGAATTGAAATAAGAGATTTGAGACAAAATGAGAACACATATCAGCAAAAAGGAATCAGAATTGAAAGAACCTAGAAAAAAGTAAAGAGATGAAATTTAAAGCGAGAATACGAGGAAACAGTAGGCAAACTATGAGAAATATACGGAGAAATTCGAACTAGAATCGAACTAAACAACTCAAGAGAAGAATGGGTGTATGCTTGTGCAAAGAATTACAAAGAAATGAAAGGAGAGAGGGAGGCAGACACATGGGGGGGGGAATCCTAAAATAAGAACTCAGTTAAATTGAAAATAAGAACTCGTATAACGTGCAGGGTAGCGTAAGCCTATTGGCTGGTAGGTCTGAACCAACAGGAAGACAAGAGGTAGCGGGCGATGAAGGAGAGCAAAACAGGCAGCGAGATGAAGCGTGAAGGGGGGAGCGGCGGCGCACGAGGGAGCGGAGGCTGGACGGCTGGCGCCGACAGCGCGGGGCGGTGGCGGGGACCTCACAAAACGCGCTTTGTGAACGCGCCACGCCGCCATGAATACTGCACGCGTCCGAGCCGCCCGCTCGCTCCACGCCTCGCTCTTTCAGAAGGCGCCCGCGGCCGCCTCAGCCCCTGCGACACCGTTCTCGCGCTCGCCCTCCCGACCAGGCGGCTCTTCCCTGCCGTCCGACCGCGGCGCCCGCCCATGTTTCACCCCAGTGCCACACCGGCTCAACTAACATCACTGAAGCGCGTCTGAACGGAAGGCCCTAGGGTTCGAGTCCCCATGGCGGCAGGATGTTCGACGCTACGTAGAGACTAGGTCGCATTCAGCCGCTGTCTGGAGGAGATTTTCCAGAGGCCGACCGGCTGCTCTGATCGGTAGTTTTCCGTTGTTTCTTCGATCAATACCAGGCGAATGCTGAAGCAGTACCCTAACAAACGGGCTACGGATTGCACGCGATTTTTCCTACCTCTTCCTTGTCCTATCCTCACCCCTTACACACACACACCACACGCACACAACACACTCACATGCACTATACTACCACACATGCTATGAGACGCGCGAGGTTTAGAGCCTGTCCCGGCTGGACCGGTTCCCAGCTAGTGGAAGATTCCTGGTTGGGGAAAACCGCGCACATCGACGGTAGGTCAGCGTCGATCTCACCATCCAGTATGGGAAGATCACTGCCCCTTCCCGATGACAAAAACATATGGGACTAATAACATCAGCAGTTGACGCACCCGGAATCACTAACAATCAATCCACCAACACTTCTTTTAACCCGAAGTAACCAACGAGAGTGAGTTATATAGAGATAAGATTTGTGTGCAAATACAGCGCACCTGAAGCAAATTTGCACTACTGGTCTTCATGTTTTCTGATATCAAAACAAAGTAAGAGTTGCTTTGTATACCTGCTTAAAAGTACACGATTTGGCTTTTTTGGCATAGTCTTTGTAGTAGGCGATATTAGTGCTCTCCTTTTGTTGGACACATACTTTGGATGAATAGAAGCGACAAAAGTATTAGAAGCAAAAGGGATATAATGTACTTTAGTTTTGCCTAATGTATAATTATTTTAATATTACATAATTAATAACAGAATTGACAGTGAATTTCAACTCAGTTTGGTCCTGATGTATTATTGACACTCTGTGAAACTGGTAAAAGTGTACCATTGATACCAGTGTACCAAGAGATCATTGAAATGTATCAAAATAGTTATGACATATTTATTAAAATGTTTATTTGTATATAGAATTTTGCGAGACCGCGATTTGGTCTCACATTACTGTTAAGCACACTATTTTCGTATTTTCATGTAAACAATATCGGTTTAATTTTAAGTTTTAATAATGAATAATCAAAAGCTGTAGGAGTCAAAATATATTTTTAATAATTGTGTACAAAGAAGATAAAACAAAAAATTAATTTAAATAAAACAACAAAATTAATTTAATATTCTTTAAATTAATCTAGATTATACTCAAAGCGTTTTGAATATTACTCCTGTTATAAATGAACTTCGATAAAATTCATCACTACGCGAACATTCATAGAATATGGCGGGCACATGCCCCTCTAAGATTCTATTGTTCTCTATAGAGAACTCTATAGAGTTCTATCTCGTTGAATGTAAACTTAGTATGCATCGGGTTCTAGCGAAACTTGACTGAATCACATGTATCACTGTGCTAGAAAAGAGGTAACAACAACCGTTACATTATATTCACAAAGAACGCAAGGATGTGGCGCCAAGCCTACGCAGGACTCGAACCTGCAGTCTCCTCGGTGTAATCGACAGCTGCCGCAACCGTCTGCGCTACGAAGCCGGCAAAGTTTATTATTATTATTATTATTATTATTATTATTATTATTATTATTATTATTATTATTATTATTATTATTATTATTAATAATATCATATAAGATCCATCTTTCTACTATAATAATAATAATAATAATAATAATAATAATATAATATAACAATAATTTTAAAGGGAACCACATTTAGGGGGTCAAAGCTGGGCCTTAATGGGAGAGACCGATGCTCATAGGCCTATATCATTAACAACCAGAGATGCCTTCCTATAATGGGGTACTTCGTCAGAAGGGCGTTTGAGAAGAATGGCCAAGAGCGGAGTATAGTCAACAAGTTCAGTCTCTCTCCTCCATTTGGTAGTCTCTGAGCACTCTCTACAGCGAAAGCTCGGAGAGTAGCTAATAAGAGGTGGAGAAAGAGCGAGTTTCCGGCGCCGAAAAACGGGTTCATTGGGCTAAGGAAAACCCTAACAAAGGGGAGTGGGGCCTCTGTAGGTGAGGGGAAACCAACCGCCCTAAAAAAAGGAGAACCCCGAAGATTAAAGCCAGATCTTCCAGGTAAGGGGGTTGAGATGAGCTTGCATGCCATCGTTGCCAGATGACGTCAGCGACCGCAAAGATGTAATTTTACTTAGAGACTTCTATGACAGATGTGAATGGGGTATGCATAATCCAGCGGTAGGACCCAGGGTGAAGATAGAATGAACGCTATCGGAGAACGACTGATTGAGATGTGTCATCAACATTCATTGAAAATAACTAACAGATAGTTCAAACATAAGGACACCCACCTACATACATAGGTCCAACACACTCGAAACCTGAGGTCCATTATTGTTAAACAGCATGCAAAATTAAAATTAAATGATGTATGAGCTATGCGAGGTCTCGACCACTATTTTTATCTAGTGGTATTTTTATATAGTGGCTCAGACCACTATTTTTATCTTCGCAAGTGTGTTTTCCATTTACAAAACAAGGCAAACATTTATATTAGCCGAATGTACACAATGATGAGAGAGAATTAACAACTACAAGACCGGGAGCGGTAGCTTAGTGCATCAACTGACGGCACTGCAGCATCTCTAACCGGGAGGTCCTAGGTTCGAGTCCTGACAGTGGTAGTATTTTCGACAGCTAGGTCGAATTCAGTCGCTGTCTAGAGGAGAATTCTAGTGGCCGGCTGCTCTGATCGGTAGTTTTCCGTTTCCGGTTTCTCCGATCAACACCAGGCGAATGCCGGAGCAGAACCCTACCAAACGGGCCACGGACCGCGCGCGATCTTTCCTTCCTATTCCTTGTCCTATCCTCTCCTATCCGGTCGGGTGCTTAAAGCTTGTCCCGGCTGGGGTGGTGCTCCGCTGGTGGGAGTGTCCTGGTTAGGGGGAAACCCCACTAGCCGACGGTAGATCGACGCCCGATCTCGCCATCCAGCGGGGGAAGATCACCGCCATCTCCCGAGAAAAACATGCACTACACTAACGGGACTAATAACCGAAGCAGTTGACGCGCCCGGAAACACGAAAAAATCAATCAATTCATTAGACAAAATATGCTTAAAATTGTTTTAAGAGATTTTTTTTCGAATTTTCAAAGTTTCCTCACCGGACATTCTGTATATATAAAATTAAAAAAGTAGTTATTTTTGAATGTGGATATCGAAAGAAAGAAATTTTGTATGCTTTTTGGGGGCCTACGTATGTTGCGACCTGGGGCAAGTTGCCCAAGCTGCCCTATCATCTGTCTATTAAATGACATGAAGCTAGAATATTATTGAAAATAATGTAAAATTATCTCCCCTCTGCCAGAATCTGCACATTCCCATGCCATCCCTCAACTTTACACTACCCCTGAACCAACCACCTTCGTTGCATCTGCTCTATGTTCTATTACCTCTTTCTCCACTTTTCTCATCATTTCCACCTTCTTAGCTACCTTTATACCAGGCTCCCACCAGTTGAAGATTAATGTGTAACAGACTAACGTCTTCCAGTCTTGCCTCTCAATCGTGTTATCAATTATCAGCTTAATCTCTTCACTTTTACATTTCTTCTATTACGGCTTTTTCTTAAACTCTGACAACTTTTCAATTTCATTTTCTTTGGTTGCCAAATCCGATTCCGACTCATCTCTTTCTGACAATATGTCTCCCTTCCTTTCTTTGCAATCTGTATTCTCTTTTCCCCTGCCTTCAGTTTCATCTCTACCACTTCAACGTTCTTGTATTTTTGCCTCCAACTACTCTCTTCGTGCCCTATCTATGAATCATCTAAAACTCCAACTCTCTCTCTCTCTCTCTGCTCTCCCTATGCTTTTAACCTTTTTCGTCATCTGTAATCTACTTGTTCGATTCCCCAACAGGATCTCGGTACGTGCCTTTTCCTCTGATTTGCTCCCTCCCTCACTGCTCGATCTCATTCATCTCCATATTGTCTCCAAACCCCGATACCCTTCCCGGTCTTCACTATCGAAAATCATCCTCCATCTGCCCCTTGCTGCCGCGCCCCGCCTTCACTGCTCCATTTCCTCCTTCTCACCCACGTCAGCTCCATTTCTTCCAATCTCGCCACCCTCACTGTTCCAACGCCTTCTTTCGCCTTGATCCGGCCTCCTCATCTCTATTGATCTGTTTCCTTCTTCAGCTTCGCCACCCCGCCTCTACTTCCACCCCGCCTTAACTGCCTCCTCTCCTCTTCTACCTACGACTTCTCGTCGGTCCTTCACTGGTCGCAGGTCAGCAGTGTCGCCCCCTCAGGCGAAGCCGCCGGAAGATTTTGCTTTCAGCCGCTTGATTATTGAAGGAGATGTCTCGTCGCGGGGGTCCGCCAGACATGAAAAACGAGTCTGCGATACACACTACCTCTCCATGAAAGCGACACGTATTTAATAAATAGAGAGGGCTTCCCAGACTCATAGTTGGGTCATGTCGTCCGGGAAAGACATTTTAGTTATATGCGGATTTGAAATCATATTATTTTTATCGAAGTTTTAAACGTCGATAAAATCGGCGTACTCGACACCACATTCACAAATTACGATATAAATGTTTAGAACAAATCTCGCGTTGGCCATTTTAGCTAGTGATTAATTTCGAAGTGCTTGTTTCGAAATATTAGGCGTAACAGCGGTGTAGCCTCTTTCACCGATGACGTAAGGCTAGGAACTAAAGTATTGATTTGAGTTCTAATATTCAAATTGTGTCATAATACTCTAATTGTGCTCATAGATGTATTTTAGAAAGCACGCCGTGGGATGGTCTGCTTAACTTTTCTTACGAGGAAAAGCGTTTCAATTAAGAATTTTCCTCACAAAGCTCCCAGAACCTCCAAGACTTTGATAAGTTTGGAATTACCTCTTTTTTATATTCAACGTAATAAACATTCAAATGTAGGCGTGATGAGACTTTGCTCCGATAACTATTATTTCGGTGAGTGCCCGTACCATTTGGTGAAGCGTTCTGAGCGTTGTTTTTAAGGGAGTTATAGATCTCGTAAATGAGATAACAATACATCCCATCGTGTCTTTTTATGTATCAGATCTATTCCTGACAAATACGGTATTTATTATCTGGAAGAATTAGATAACAGCTTTGTAATAGCTGCTCAACATCAGTCATTAAGATCACAATATGATAATGACTTGCGAATATAATTTAATTATTCCCCTTTAATCCCACATATATGACAAATTTTGTCGATATGTAGTTTAGTATTCTTTTTCGATTTTGTCCCACGAGTAACCTAACCAAAATTTCTTTGCCATTTGTTGTGTCTCACATTTCTTGTCAAACAGTATCAACAGCTCAGAGTCAGTTATTCAGTGTATTTAGCGTTTTTTTTTGCAATGCGTCTAGTTATATTTACAATGTCTCTATTACAAGTCTTTTTTAATTAATTAGGGATCATCTTAATGATTTCAACACAATTTCACATTCCTACTATGACATTAATTGCAATTAAGTATAGTACTTGGTGGCAGAATATCTTAACTTAATGCATTAAACTTACATTCACTAACAAAAAGTTACAAAAAAGGAGTTAATTAAAATAATAATAATAATAATAATAATAATAATAATAATAATAAATAGTACATAAAATCACGACGCAAACATTACTCCACTTCACTTCACTTCACTGCACAACACTTAACTGTGACCCATTTCTTTCACACTCGCTTCTTCTCGCATTCCCTTCCCTCCACTTCACTTCACTTCATAACACTACACTGCGCTGCACTACACTGCACTGTACTACATGAATAATAATAAAATGATAACAATAATAATAAAGATAATAATAAAAATACTACTACAACTGATATTTATACTAACAATTAAACAAGTTACTTTGTTGGAAATACTACTAATCTAACAGTGGAAACTTAACATTGATACATAACCGAATATATAGTTAACTAGAAAACTAATTTATTTTTAAAGTTGCTCAAGCTTTGAGGAAGGGTTCTAAAATTGTCGCAGGCAAACTGTTCCAGTCTCTAATAGTTTGGTTTGTAAATGAAATTTCCCGACATCCGTTTTCTGTATTCTTGTCTTGATTTTATTGTGCAAGGAAGTTTGCAAGGAAGCATTGTGCAAGGAAGTTTCAATTTGTCTTAGTCCTCTTCCTCCTCTCCCTGACAGAATGTCCATGTAAATCAGATAGCAACGAGGTAATATAATGCACTGTAAGAAGCCTTCTCGTTTCTCGGTCAGTATTTTTCTGGGACAGCTCAGTTCATTAGTCCGAAGCCTTTGATCCAGGCCCCGTCAATCTACCTTTTGCATCAATGTTATTCCTCGTGTTCAGAGTGGACTGTAGGACAAAACTTACTTATCTGAAACAGCCTTTTCGAATTTTCTACTTCATCGAGTAGTTCAAGATGTCATATTCTTCAATGCTTGTGTGTTTCGGCTGGCTAAAAAGCCTAGAATTTGAGTGAGCTTATAAACTTGAATACTCTGTCTTTACCAATTAGCTGCTCTTGAAGTTGACTTCTGTGCAATTGTCAAGCTGAAATTTTAAGCATATGCTCTGGTTGAATTATTATTGTTATTATTATTATTAATGTGGCATTCCGTTCGGTAAATCATTAAAGGAATTTGAAGGACAATCTGCACAATTATTGTAGTTTGTGAACCCCTGCCGACGAGAGCTCCTTGGGGATAAATGAAGGCAGCACCCGACGAGGGAGAATTGTGAGGGGATCGTGGCTTCACTGGGTCGGAGGGAATTCCTCAAATTAATCCAAGAGAGATGACCATTGCCAAAGCCTAATATTCGGGTTATATAAATGAGATATGGAATGATTCCCATCTTAATTTTGACATGATGAATATGGATGTTCATATTGAAGATGCAAAACAGGATTTTACACTGTATTTTAAACTTCAATTGATGAGGAAAGAAATGGAGATATAAAATTGAAAATCTGACTATTTACAGAGATTAATGATGTAACTATCTGAAACCTGTTATATACTACTAGCTTTTCAGATGATAAGAAAACGTACTTTCTGAATACTCCAATTTGTTGGCTTCTTAATACACGTACTTTTTTCCATCTATGAGTGTGTAAATATTAAGTGATAATAATAAATATAGAGAATATTTGTTAATGTTATGATATACCAAAATGAAGAACCATTTTTATTATGGAAATGTCATTTTATATGACATAATATAGGGATGTCAATAACGATCGAGAGAGTCGCTATGTGACAAAGAAACAACCGGCGTTAAGTATCATTTTCGTTACGTTGAAATGACAGAGCAGAGGCGGAATAAGCATTGTTTTGGGAGACAAAAGAAAAAGATAAAATTCGGATGCTCCCGAGTTTTTAGAAGAACATTCATTCGCTCGAGCAACGCGGTGATGAGCGGGTCGGCTTCTGATATATTTTACCAGTTCGAGGAAAGACCGTAATTGACACTTGTATAAAATTAACTATCGTTTCTTATATTAGGATAGAGCGTTCTTGTAGGAAGAAAATACGTGTCTAGGCGTCCACCCGTGACGCAAGTGAGGGAAGTCACGGATTATAATAGTAGCGCCGGGAGAATTTCGAACCAGATCACGGACATTAGGCGAGGTCTTTATCCAGAAGCAAGATTCTGCTGCGTCGACGGAGAAGGTTCTACGGGGCGCCATCGAACGAAGAAGTGAAGAGCGCGCGAGGACCCACGAATGAATAACAAGGTTTTATAACTATTGTAATATAGAGAAAACTGGTGATGACCAAAGATCAATTCATTTTTGATTATCAATGTAATAGTTGTTTAACTTGCAACATAATCATAGTTGATATAATAGAGATAATAAATTCTAATTTGTTAAGTTGAAAGAAAGCTGATTATCATTGTTCGTTACGTGCAATCCAGCATTTTTGCACCATTGCAGCACGACATTTTTTTCAATACAAAGAAAAATGCAACGGCATTTTTGTGCGCCACATGAACTGGCGAACCATTGGTTCAAGTGTCGCTCCGCCACTGGTCCTGGTAGCTGATTTTAAGCACCCAGGGTGAGGCACTCGGATCAGAAAGGGGATCACAGCCTTCGTTTTGTCGCGTGTGAGGCTTCAGAACACTCCCAATTCGAACTTCGAACTTGCCACTTCGCAATTATCCTTTTCTATTTCGAGCTATTACTGAGATTTTTACTCCAAGTTCATACTTCGGACTTGTGCCTCGTGGCTTCAAAATTCTCACGTAAGACTGTGTGCCGTAGATTAACTGATACAATAGACTTTAGGCTTCAAAGGTGCCTCGCAGTGACCTATATCTCAATTCATACGTGCGATTACTGATGCCTAAAAGACGCACTTATATTGTCTAATATCGACACTAAACTTGTGCTTAGAAATCCATCCCTTGAGTTCACCGTAACATGTGTTCAGAGACGACCCTTTGACCGCGTTCTCGCCTGATTCACGAAGCAAATACTGCTCATCGCCACATTAGCGTCACATCGCTGACTCCACAGTAGTCCTACGGTCACGCGTTGTCGTCGTCGCGTCCGGCGTCCTGGTTGAACGAGAAGTGCCCGCCTTCCACCGCCACCCACTGCGCTGCAGACTCCGCCGGCGCCCAGCCACCCAGGAAAAAATCAAGTCAACAAACAAGGAAGACCTTTGTGAATGACCAATAATCGGGTTCACCTTCAGCTACTTTTCCCCGCCGAGGTGCGGAAAGATTATAACAAAGGAAACTGAGATCATCGATGCCACCAACATGGCATGTTATTGCAGGCAAATTAATAGTTTTTTTGTTTTTTGCTTGTAAAACTTCAACTAGGGTAGTAAGCCGCAATAACTCTGTCAAAATTTTAATAAATGTTGTAAAATCATTCATTGGCATAATCATCATTTTAGTTTTTAATTAAATGTATTGCGAAATTTATTTGTGTGTTTTATTGAACATGCAATCTTGGAAAGAGTCTTGGTAGGTTACAATATGCAATGAAAATAGTAAGAAAATGTAATATATATGTAAATTTGATATAATATACAATATTAAAATACACTAATTATCAAACATATTAACGTAATTCAAAATTACATTTATCAAATAGTTTCGAAACGAATTTTGAAAACAATACAACATTTTTTATAAAAATTGAAAGGCACAAGATGGCACTTTACTTCTTTCCCGTAAGTAATAAAACCTTCATCTATTTCTATCCCGAACCGTAGTTTAGCAGCCAGACTAGACGTAATAGAAGCCCTTGTACATAATGGCGCCAATTCCTTGGAGTGAATTAATAACAAAGAGTATACATTTCAAATGAACCGCGCCTGAGCCTTTTTCTTGAAAAACTCTGAGATTAACTTATAAAAGGAAAAATTAGTTCTCGTACAAAACTCTTTGAAACGGACTTTCAACAGCTTCGGAAGAAGACCGCGAGAACGCGCCACATCCCGAGCGTCGTAGCTCACGGAGAAACCCAGGCAACAGTGCTTGTTGTCGACAAATTCTCAGAAATGAACTTATTTCACTTAAGACGCGACGAAATCACATTGTTTCTAAATCAGAGAAGCCGAGCCGGGTCTTGTTGACTCGCCTCACTCGTGTAAAAAGCTATGAAATACGCGCGTTCCGATTGGATGAAAAACTGAATTCCTCCCGTAACCTGGGTATCGCATTCTGAAGCTACATGCCGATAGATTGTCTACGAAATCAGCGTGCTAGCGCGCGAACTAGTGTGGATTTCACTACACTCGAGAGTAACAAAATACAATTAGAATGGGAAAACTATTTTCTTTCGTCCAGACACAGGTAACACCGATATTTTGTTCAATACTTAATAATCCTAACGCCGATTTATGCTAACAGTCTTAATTTTTGACGTTTCAGAATCTTCCCTTATGACCACAGTGCAAAAAGGAATATTAGCAGTTTTATTGGCTATATTTCTTAAAAAAAGCTCTTCTAATATTTCTCAGCCTAAAAAAATCAGAGATAAATGTGCGGTATTCAAAAATTCTAATTTTCTCCTTAGACGAACGATATGAATTGTCTCAAAAATAATTTTATTAATTGACGGGTTCTGCTGAAAGTTCGATCAGGTTTTTGTATTTGAAAGGAAAATACAGTTCGCCTCTAAATTATATGATATAAAATAAGTAGAGAAGAAAGTGCGTCTCACTTCAAAATGTGCAAATGAGTAGCAAACAGTCGTTCAATAGGAGATGTATTACTATTCAATTACTCATAGTTGCAAAAATTTTCGAGAATCAAACTTGAAATTGAAAATATTATTTAATATTGAAGTTTTGATGACCACAACTTGTTTTTGGTTCAAAAGTATTTGCACGTAAATATATTTCGATTTACAATACAAATCTATTATCTATTAGCTGAAACACTAATACATTCGAAGAAGGTTTGCATACATTGCATCTTGGAACATTATTTTCGACAGTTCTAAGCAAATAAATGAATTGTTTCTGTAAACAGGCGATCTGTTTGTCGGACTGTATCAACTTCCTCTCTGGATATACACTAGAAGATAAACCATTCTCAGATTTTTTCCCAGATGAATATTCCCCGACCGAACTTACCCGAGTTGAGACTCTTTCAATTTGACGCGAAACTTCTAATTTTGGGAACTTTCACATGAAATCTTAGAGCTCTTTTAAAATTTGCTTAAATGCATCCAAACCCTATTAATTTCTCGTATACGTACGTATATACAGAGTAATATACGCAGTATAAAGTTGCGTTATACTGCGGAAAATCGATTTCGAGATTTCATAAAAACGTTAATAAAACGGTTATACATGTTTTACTGTTTCCTGATACCGAAAAAGATTTTTTTTCAAAATCTCCGTCCGTCTGTCTCTTTGCTAACACCATGAGCACCTAAATCATACGCAGGTTTTTTGAAAATGGATATTCCCTCCTCGATCTGGGTCGATTAGAAGCCCTGCGATTTTGCAAAACATTCCTGAAAATTGACGGGGGGAGGTACGTTACATGAAAGCCTACGGACATTTTAAAAATTATTTTCAAAAATGAATCCAAATTTTTCTTAATTTTTTTGAAAGAATGCAGTTCAATATAAAGATGGCATAGGTCCGTTTTTTACTGTCAACTCTGAATTTGCGAACATTTCAAGTTTGGTTTTTTTCGGCGTCTTCCAACCACACAATTAAAAATACATATTTTTTTGGAACCTTTGTCCATAATTAGTTTGTTCATTAAGGTCATGATCACTTTTTTTAAACTTGTAGTTTTCGCGCGCAATATGTGCAAGTTTAAAAAATTCTCGAAAACGACTCCAATTTTTTTCTTTAAACTTTTGGCAGGGAAGAGCGAAATATATTGCCATATTGCTCTATTCTTTTGTTTAAAATTACAAACATGTAATTTTTTGGCTTGTCTCTCACGTCGTTAATATTTACATTATCTGCGATTTGTTTACATTAATGCAATTACGAGATCGTGTGCTTTAAACGATGCCTTTGCTGTGAAAACGAGCTCAAAATTCCGCATTTTAGAAATCTCATACCCATTTTTTAAAACGGCTTCATTGTTTCTTCTAACTTTTCGTACGGATAGTGCTAATTGCACGTTTAAGATGTGTTGAGGCTGCAAAATAGTTAGTTTTTGTGCGAGTATCTGCAGACGTCCCGTGTTGAAGAACTAGACTCCTGCCTTTTTTCTACTCCCTTGACACAAGGGAAAAATCTGAAAGACAAGTATTTAAGAACCACTAGTTTACCTCAGAGTAAAAATTATTGAATATTGAAGACGTCAGTTTTACCTTGTCTGCGCGTTTTCTCTCGTAATGCTTGCGTTAGAGCTAAGCTTGCGATACCAATAATCCTGCTGTGGTCGCAATACCTGCCCTACATAATTGAATTGACTGTCAGTAGGATACACACCTGCGCATTGACGCACATGAGAGTTTTTTTTCAAAAAAGTTACATTTGTGTAAGTTTTAATAAAACAAAAGAATACTCCAAAATGAACTTTACGTCATATTAACCAGTGTCCATATTAACCACTATCCGTTGGAAATGTTCGAAGATTTAGAGCCATTTTTGAGAAAATGGCGTTTGAGCGTTTTTGAAAATGCGGAATTTAGAGCTAATTTTTAGAGAAAACTGTTGAGTTTTCGAGAAACTTTATTTAACATTATTTAAAGCACATGTACTCACAAATCTAATAATGTGAAAAAATTGCCTCTAATGTAAATATTATCGACGTGAGAAACAAGTCAAAAAAGTTTTGAGTTGAAAAGAAACAAAAGAATAGAGCAATGTGACGTTTATGTTATCGAATAGGGTGCATTTAGTACTACCCCTACCAAAAATTTAAAGAAAAAATTTGGAGCCATTTTTGAGAAAATCTTGTTTTTGTAAGTTGCAGGAAGTTGTTTTCCATATCTTGGTATTTCGTGGAAGTATTTGAAATGGAAGATGTACTACAAGTTGAATTAGAAGTAGGATACGTCAATTTTGAATAGATTAAACACATGTCTGTACTCATTCAAGTATTTTTCAGAATAATTTTTGTTCTAACGTTCACAGAGTTTCAATAGCATATTCTTTGTACTTTTCATCATCTAATTTGCGTTTAATTGTCTACAATATGTGTAATTTCTTCATTTGTATTTTCTTTCTTCACAAAATTCTTGAAATTGCTTCCACAACTTTTTCTATTTCTTTTGCTGTTGTCCGGCATTGCATCTTTAATAATAGATGCTATTTCAGAGTTGTAAATATTACGAAAACGTCACATTTTAATAGTATATTGATGCTCACGTGCTATTATACACCTAAAAGAATTGCTATCTTCATTTTAAAAACGTAAACAAAAGTGAATACAGAAGAGTTCAAAACGTAAACGAGGTGATAATCAAATGACAATAGACATATGGGATTCCTTTAAATGAAATATATTCTTGCGTAGCTTTGGTTGCTTACGGCACGACCAGTCATGAGTGAAATAGTCAATATAGAATGTGGAGAAGAATATTTACAAAATACCAGTTTCATTTAATAAACAAATGAATGAAAAATAAACAACTGCTTAGAAACGCATAAAAATATTGCTATTGCGATGACATGTGGTTAGATATTCCCCCGATTAGCTTAAGAAAATTAGATTCCATATGAAGGAACACACTCGCGCGCAGCGAGCAACTCGCCGGCGCCGCTGTGTCGCAGGTAGTCCTAGAGACTAGAGCAGCTGGAAGCACTACAGCGCTGCTAGGACGTGGCGACGGGCGCTGACAAGCCGCCGGCGCAGGTGGGACCGCTGCGTCTTGTGTAGTGACGCTTTCGCCTCGCGGCCATGCTGCTGCTGCTCCTGGTGGCTGTCCTCAGCCTGGCCCCTGGCGCGCGGGGCGTGGCCGCCTCCGGAGTGCGCGCCGCCCAGGCGGCGAAGAGGGCGTGGGTGCAGCGCTGCCTGGGGGGCGTGGTCACGGTGGACATGGGCGGCCGCTTCGGGAACGTCTTCATCGGGTGGGCGTCCGCGTGGGCGGTGGCGCGCACGTACAACCTCACGGCGCCCGGTCGGCTGGCCGCGCGAAAGGGTTGAGCGAGGCGGACGCTTTCCGAAGGTCCGTGGAGAGGCGCGAGGCCCCCGCGGCCGCGCCGCCTTCGCCGCCGCCGTCGCCCGCGCCCGCGCCTCCACCGCCGCCCCCGCGCCCGGCCCGCTCGCCCTCGGCAAGTTCATGCAGCTCCCGACCTATCTCGCCCGCTGCGCACGGGAGTGCGCGCGCAGGTGCGCTGGAGGGCGGAGCTGCGCGAGCGAGCGCAGGCCGAGCTGCACAACGTGACGACGGTGGCGGCCGAGCGGTTCGGCGCCGCGCCGCACGAGGTGGCGCTGGTGGCGGTGCACGCGCGCCGCACAGACTACCCCGCTTGGATAAAGAAGATCCACACCAATCACGAGGAGCTGGAGGCCGACGCCCACTACTACGCGAGCGCCTGCACCTCCTCGCCGCACCTGGAGGAGGAGGCGGAGGCGAAGGCGGGGCGCGCGGGCGCCGCGGGGCCGCTGGCGGCGGTCGTCTCCAGCGACGACATGCCCTGGGTACGAGCGACCTCTTACCAACACACACATTCTCATGGCATTGCGTTAACACAGAAAACATGTGTTGGTATATTGCGATTCAGCGGGCAAAATTAACGGTTTGAATCAGACGAATTGTTCTTTCAAATACCAAACAATTATGCGCATTAAAACCCAGAACATTATAACTAAATGTGACACTACAGTGACAATAGTTGTGGACCTCAGATTTCTGAGGCGGTTGGAGTTATAGAACAGTTGGTAGATACGGATCCCTACCAATATGAAAATTCACAACAACAAATTTCTCGTCAGAAAGTGGGCAATGATGGCAAAGTTTTACACAGCTCGAGTATTAGGCAATATTAATTACTACACTCATGTTTTACTGTACAGTTAGAGACTATACTGACATATAAAAAAACATATATTTTAATAACGATACAAACGCAATAGGCCTGTTTACAATCTTTACTGTACGATTCTAAAATCTAAATATGTCTGTTACAAGTAGTGTATTTCAACTTCATTAACCCCCATCTCGATCAGGTTCTTGTTTGTCCAATTCCCCTTGAGCAAATGCTGAGATGGCTCCTTGGTTTCGTTGTGAAAATAAATATATCTTTTCTATGCGCTCATTTTGTTCAGCTCTTGTTAGTTGCATGAAGAGTTACGAGTGGGGGCTGGCAGTTTTGCTTTCTCGCTATTAAGGAGGTACTTCGTAAGAAGAACAATTAAGTAATCGTGGTGGCGGAAAACGGGAAATTTTTCGCAGAAAAAGGGGATAAATTCAGCTGCTAAATATAGAAAAAAAATTCCTCTAACACGCCATGAAATCAAAATTATTTTTTGGGGATCCTTGATTCCGAAAAATTTATTGACGGCAAAACGTTTGAATGTTCGTCTGTCTCTCCGTCTCTGGTCAGCATTTTCAAAATATCATCAAAACTGGCACCAAATGTTTTGATCAAACCTTGTCTAGCGTAAAGGACCTTAAGAGAATGTGCAGGATCATGTTCGTTGAAATCCCAGATTTTTTAAAATTACAAAAGTGAAATTTTCGCGAAATTTGTGAAATTTCAAGCATAGTTTTTGCGTATTTGCGCTTGAAATTTACGCAGCTTCTGAAACAATATTTTTTTAAAAACATTCCAACTTTTCCTTTACATTTTTTCAACTGACCGAAGGGATGCTTTAAAGAATGGCGTGGGTCTCATTTTCGTAGAACACTCTGAATTTTCGAAAATTACCGATTTAGAAACAATGTGAGAAAGCATGTGCTGTTGCAGCTCCACTACTTTAGAAATAATATAAAAGCAATTACGTATTTTGAGTCGGAAGCAAATACCTTCGTACTTTCTCGTATACATACGAATATACGTAGTATAGAGAAAGTTATGTAAAGCTGTGCGAAAAAAGGTGGATTTTCAGCAGAAAAAAATTAATTGCCGGACCTTGATAACGAAAAAGGAAATAAATCCATTTGCTAAATTAAGAAAAAATTCCCTAACACGTGGGACATTTTCTTTTTTTTTTTAAAACCGCTACAATTTTTTTCTTCAAATTTCATGTTAGAATAGAGTATAAAACTCAAAACAGATTTGAGAGTTAACTGAATTTTCAACAATTTCAAAATTTTGATTTTATCAACGTCTTCCTACACCTCCAAAATTGGAGATATTTTTCCTTTAAGTGAAATTATTTCTCCGTAATTAGTTCTTTCGTTAAATTCATATACATTTTTTTGAAAATCTTAGCAATTTTCCCGCAATATTGTGTAAAATTTGTGCAATATTAAAAAGTAACAAAACAAGCTCCGACCATAAATATTTTTTCAAAAAAGTCTCCAAATTTTTCTTTAAATGTTTGATAAGGATAGTGCTGAGTGAACTGTATTTGATAGCATTAAAACTATTTTGCCCTATTCTTTTGTTTTTACAAAAAATTAATTTTCTTGACTAGCTTCTCACGTCGTTAATATTTTCATTAGCGGCGATTTGTTCACATTATTATATTTATGAGTACATGTGCTTTAAATAATGCCATATAAAGTTTGTGAAAAACTCAACAGATTTATGTAAAAATGAATTAAAAATTCCGCATTTTCATAAACGCTCAAATGTCATTTTCTCAAACCTGGCTCCAAATGTTTTCCTGAAGCTCTTCCAACATATAGTACTAATTGCACTGTGTAAAGTTAATTTTCTTGTATTCTCAAGTTTTTTTTTCAAATTACACAAATGTATTCTTTTAAACAATCTCTCACGCCGTTAATAAGCCCGTTTGAAACCATTTGTAAGCACTATTGCATTTGCGAGTTTATGTGCTTCCAAATGTCTAATGAATTTTTTTGGAAAACTCAAAAAATTAAGTTTCAAAAAACGCACTCCCAGTAGAGCTAAATCGCCATTTCCTTAAAAAACACTGCATCTTTTTGAATGAAAATTGCCCTTTGGGCACAATTTTGCTGTTCAATATTTTTAACTTAACATTTCTACTACTAAGAAACCGAAAAATTGAGAAAAGTTAAAAAAAAATAACTCAGAGCGACGGCAGATGGCAACTGACAAGAATATATGGCAAGTCCGCATAGCTAGCACAACCGAAGGAAAATATAAAACGTATACCACAAAGACTGTGTCATTCTGTAGCACCCAATGTTACTTTCATGTCTACGTAATAACAGAGCAATATTCTCCGACCTCCTATCGTCTTCTACGTCGTCTCGTCTGTCGTCTCAGTCTGTCTGTCGTCGTCGTCTGTCGTTGTCTGTCGTCTTCAGTCGTCTGTCTGTCTCAGTCTGTCGTCTCAGTCTGTCTCGTCTGTCTTCGTCTGTCTCGTCTGTCCTCGTCGTCTCGTCTGTCTTCGTCTGTCTCGTCTTCTTCTCGTCTGTCTCGTCTGTTCAGTCTGTCTCGTCTGCTCTCGTCTGTTCTCGTCTGTCTCGTTCGTCTCGTCTGTCTCGTTCCTCAGTCTGTCTCGTCTGTTCTCGTTCCGTCTGCTCGTCTTTCTCGTCTGTCTCTGTCTGTCTCGTTTTTCGTCTGTCTCGTCTTTCCGTCTCGTCTGTCTCGTCTGTCCTCAGTCCGTCTCGTCTGTCTCGCTTCTCGTCTGTCTCGTCTGTTCTCTCTGTCTCGTCGTTCTCGTCTGTCTCGTCTGTCTCGTCTCCTCCTTCGTCTGCTTCTCTTCTCGTCTGTCCTCTCCTGTCTCGTCTGTCTCGTCGTCTCGTCTCGTCCTCCGTCTGTCTCTCGTCTCGTCTGTCTCTTCGTCTGTCTGTCTGTCTCATCGTCTTCGTCTTTTCTCGTCGTCGTCTTCCGTCTCTGTCTTTCTCTGTCTGTCTCTTCGTCTGTCTCTCGTCTGTCTCGTCTCGTCTCTCAGCTGTCTCGTCTGTCTCTCAGTCCGTCCTCGTCGTCTCTCGTCTGTCTCTCGTCCAGTCTCTCCGTCTGTCTCGTCTGTCCTCAGCCCTGTCTCAGTCTCGTCTCAGTCGTCCTCAGTCTCGTCTCAGTCCGTCCTCCTCTCGTCCTCCGTCTCCGTCCTCGTCCGTCCTCGTCCTCCGTCCTCCGTCCTCCGTCCTCCGTCCTCCGTCCTCCGTCCTCTGTCTCGTCGTCCTCCAGTCCCATCCTAGTCTCTCTCATCTGTCCTCGTCCTCCGTCCTCTCCGTCCTCTCTCTCGTCCTCTGTCCCTCTCGTCCTCTGTCCTTGTCCCTCTGTCCTCTGTCCTCTGTCCTCCGTCCCTCGTCTCCGTCCTCCGTCCCTCCCGTCCCTCCGTCCTCCGTCCCTCCCGTCCTCCGTCCCTCCGTCCCCGTCCGTCCGTCCGTCCGTCGTCCGTCCGTCCGTCCGTCTGTGTCTATCAGTCTGTCCTGGCAGCTGGCAAGATCACATCTAGTTTAATATTGCGCATGAGGCTTGTTGATATCTTTATTCATAATTCAAGAACGTATTGTTGAAGATTGAGGTGGGGATTCTGGTACTGACGGAATCGCAGATGGCATATTTCTTCGTCATACATCAAGTATTTCTATTTTTTAATTATTCTAGACAAACAATAAAATATATTTTATTAAAATTATTTCAATGTCGAAGTAATGTTTTGGAAACGATTGCCATCGGTAGGTGCGGCGCGTTCTGCTGCCTGCTATCGAGGACATGGCCCGCACCTCCGCGCTGAGGCTGGTGGCGTTCGCGTCCGGAAACGGCACCGAGAGCTCAGCGCTGCAAGACCTGGCGCTGCTGTCCGCCTGCAACCACTCCGTCATCTCCTACGGCACCTACGGGTTGACGGCTGCGCTGTTGGCCGGAGGCCACGCCGTGCTCTTCCCGCTGCACTCACCTACCCCTCATCGCGGCTCGCCCGGCTGATGCCTGGATGGACCATCATGGGCGAAGCGAGTAGTGCAAGTCGCTTAAAGCAAACGTTTAGAAATTTTGGAAATTGGAATATATTTTGGCTTCTAATCTTAAGTACAATATTGATTTCGATTAAACTTTAACCACACGATTGACCTTTGAATTAATAAAGTATTTGCGCTGACGGGAAAAGAGGAGAAAGTTTTTTGAAGACTGAATTCTAGAACATGAAATACACTGTGTACTGAATGAATGACCGAGTGCATGCACTCCGTATTCAGTTAACGTTACTCTTATCGTGCATGCTCCGAGAAAGTCTAAGATATTATTGGGACACTACATATTACTTATGTTTTATCATATGAAGAATGCAAAAAAAAATCCCAAATGGGCATATGTGTTCAAAGGTTTTGGATATTATCTGATTGCATGAAGTACCGTGGTTACGTTATTGTGAATTTTGTAGGATGATTATCTCTTAAACTTTTGAACCAATATATTTCGATACCCAAAGACTCACTTGACTTACTGTCTTAATGAGTCCAAAGTACACTGTCTGAAAATAACTAAAAATGAATATCAAGAATCCTACTGAATCCATAATCTAAGTCAATTCATTCTCCAAACATATTGACATAATTTCCGAATAGAATTTTTATCTTTGATGCTTTACAGTGTAATTAGTGTGCATTGATTGTTAGGGGTTACTCGATAATTGAACCATATACAAACCAATAGGACGAGCCCAATCGACAGGTACTGGAATAGAGGTTTACTATGAAAGAAGTCAAAAGGCCATAAGGAAAAAGATCTTAGCTCCAAATGTAAGACTTTTTGCCCATGACTGTATCATCTATCGGGTTATAAAATCAGAGGAGGACGTAGATACTTTGCAGCGAAACAGACAAATTAAACTCCTGGCCAGAAACAAACGGCTTGGAAATAAAAAGTTCGAATAGAAAACCATCGCTTTTGGAAGGGGTTGAAGTAATCCGTGAAACTGCGTATCAATTGAACAACAATATCAGACATACAGTCACGTCTTGCAAATACTTAGGAATGCAATTTGACAATAAATTGAGCTGGGAAGATAAATTTCCCTGTAGAGATAGCCTGGAGATCTTTGCATTTCGTTATGCGGATCCTCAAGAAGAGTACAGCGAGCGGTAAAGAATTGCCCTATATGTCACTGGTGCGACCCGTGTTAGAATATGGCTCGATATGGTGGGACCCGCACAGAATATCGTAGCAAGTTAATTTAGAAAAGGTGCAGGGCAGAGCATAAAAAATTACTTGTAAAATCTACTTGAGTATGGGAGTCACTCAAATAAAGGCAAATTAAGTTGCAACTCTATGCTATGTACAAAACACACACAGGATAGCCTGCTTGAAATTAAATTCATCTTCGTTTACGAAAGCCTACATACTTGTAGAGAGGATCACGTGCACAAAATTAAAACAAGAATACAGAAAACGGACGTTGGGAACTTATCACAAATCGAACTCTTAGAGACTGGAACAGTTTACATGCGAAAATCTTAGAATTTTAACCCTTTCCTCAAAGCTTGAGCAAGTCGGCCAGGTGGCCGACATCGCTAAGGCAATAGTGTCGTAGCGATCTGAGACCGAAGGGTCGTGGGTTGGAGTGCCGCCTCGGGTATGGTTGTATTTGTGTTCGTCCTTTCACTACTTATCATTCCCATTTTGTTTCATTTTCATAGTTACCGTACCGTTAACTCCAATAGTGGTCGCTAATGACCTAGATGTTGAAGTGGCCTTAAATAACAAAAAAAAAGCTTGAGCAAATTTAAAAATTAATGAATTAGCTATTTTAATAGCTATTTATGTATATTTTACATCAATGTATTGCTGATAAGTTTTCACGGTTACACTATTATTTCCTATAAATTTCAATTTCCTTTCAATAATAATTATTTAATTTATTATTGAATTGGCAACGATGTTTAATTGATGATTATGCTAAATAAATACACACAAGGCAATACATGTTTTACAGGCAATCTATTCCAATCCCTTGTCATTTGATTTGTGAAAGAGAATTTTCCGACATCCGTTCTCTGCAGTCTTAAATTTATTTTGTGCCTGTAATCCCCTCTAGTGATGTACGTAGGAATATTTAACCACTGTTTAAGTTATTTCCAAGCTGGATGACCGCTATAAGCTTTATACAAACCGAAGAGTCTTGCCAATGTTCGCCTGTTTTCGAGTGAATCACAGCCTGCCATTTTCTTGTCCCTCAAAGTAAATTTAGCTGCTCTACGCTGAATCCTTTCCAAATTCTTATACTGCATAATTTTGTGTGGATCCCAACTAATTGCTCCACATTTTATTATCAGACGAACAAGCGATAAATAAGCAATTTCCTTCACGTTTACTGCACTCGTTTTTTAATACGCGCATTACAAAATGAAGAGATCACCACATATTCCATACAACAAAATCTACATGACTTTTCCAGCTTAATTTACTGTCGAAATGGATTGCTAGGTACTTACACGAAGAAACGCGTAATAATGTCGTTACTTAAGCGGTAATTTGTTTCGCTGTAATTAAGACATCTGCCGAAAGTGATGGATTTGCTTTTAGAGCGATTTTTTGGTCATCCCATTATTTTCTGCTCAGTAATATAACGCATCAACAACCCATTGCAGAATTTATAATGTCTCGCAGAAACTCGCTAATTCACGCCACCAACCTGGAGTCGATGCCTGAATTCATTTAATTTTTGAACAAGTCAATCGTGTGGAACAACATCGAACGCTTTGGAAAAATCTATAACTATTGCGTCTACTCTCCCGACCGCTTCAATTTCATCTACTAGATCCTGAAATAGTGTGACTATCACAATTTTGCATGAGTAAGTAGTCCTGAACCCGTGTTAGCCAAACTTTCTCGTATACGTACGAGACGTATACTTTCTTGTATATAATATATGTAGTATAGAGAAAGTTATGTAATGCTGCGCGAAAAACCTTTTCGAAACCTTTCGAAAAAATTCATTTCCGGGCTCTGATAACGAAAAAGTAAATAAATCCAGTTGCTAAATTAAGAAAAAATCCACTAACATGTGTTGTTGCCACAATCCCTATTTTGTGGGTCCTTCATGCCAAAAACCAATTGATAGCAAAACGTCCGTCCGTCTGTATTTATGTTTGGTCCGTTTGGAATATGTTTGGTATTATGAAATTCTAAAATCAGCTTCTCTTCCCCGAGCGCGCCTTTGCTGGTGGAGCGCTGCGTGGCCTTGCGTGGCGGGCAGTTACATTCAAAATATCCGTTAAACATGAGATGCAAAAAATTACAATTACTCGAAAAATGCCAATATGTATATCATTAATACGACAATATGTATATCACTGAATTCCTTCTTTTTACGCTCGTCATGATAGACTGAAATAAATGTATTGTTCCATTGAAAAAACAAAGTTACCTCAAATATCTTGAAAAATACAAGCTATAAAATGTTAAGAAAAACACGTATCAATTAGTCCCAATCCCTCATGCACTTTCGTGAAAACTGCATTGCAATAACTTGAACCGTTCAAAAGTTACAGGAGGTGTTAAAGTTACGTTACTCACCCTGTGTGTGTGTGTGTGTGTGTGTGTGTGGTATCACTCCGCGTATACGTACGTATACAAAAACTAAGGGCCATGTTAGAGTTTTGAAGAATAAAGAAAACTCCTCTGGATGGTCTGTTTCTAATATAATTGGACTTACGTTTCGGTAAAGATTCAGATAAAATATTCCGTAATTGAAAACGGTGTTGTATCGATTTTAATAGCTGTCTACTTTCAAGTGGATCACCGTTACATAAAGATTTGGAATGAACGGTACAGCCGAGCGGGCAGCGTAGGTCCCATGCAAGGATCACTCGTCATTCAAGAATCATCCACCAGGTACGGCCTCAGAGTAATGAGTGTATGAATAGTACGGGACTCCAAAACCGTAGGCCCCCCCATGTGGAAAACCTCATCTAGTCTGAATGGCATGTTTGTTTTCCATGAGAGAGAAATCGAACGGGCCATTCTCTCCTTTATGTGGCTTGTAATAGCGAGTGTGTACACTTCCTACTTCATCGCCGCAAGTGCAATAAACCGGCATGGCATGCCCGTAAAGCGCACAAAGGGAAAAAGCGGGAGGCGCTCAAAGAGGGAACGCGAGGGGGAGCAAAAACGCGGCGACGACCCGCGCCCCGCCCCACGCCACAACACGCGCTCCACACCGCTCACACTGGGCCCAAAGCGCGTGCCAAATGCGCATAACCACACACGTGTATGCAGCAGCAACAGCAACAACAACAATAATAAATAATATAATAACAATGTAATAATAACTTCTTCCTCTTCTTCACTTCACGGATTAGGGCAATTCCCTGTTCCGGCTTCGTTACACCATCTCTGTCGTGGACGGCCAATGTCCCTTCTTCCTCGTGGTCTGTACATAAAGGCTTGTCGGGGGATCCTTTCGTGAGACATTCTTCCTAAGTGCTGTACCCACCGTGATCTGTATTCATTTACTTATTCATTGATAGAATATATATTAAGTTCCTTTCTTATATCTTCGTTTTTTATTTTGTCCAATAGGGTGCAGCGTTTTACTCTCCGGAGGGATTTCATTTCCGAGGCTTGTATCTTCATTTTATCTTGTTTTCTTAATGTCCATGATTCACACCCGTAAAGCAGTTGTGGTACAGCCATGACTTTATAAAATTTTAACAGTGTCTCTTAATAATAACAAATAACAATAATAAAAATGATACCATTGATAACAATAATAGCAATAATAACAATAACAAACCGTGAGCGGTAGCTCAGTGCATCAACTGATGTCACTGCAGTGCCTCTGACCGGGAGGCCCTAGGTTCGAGTCCCGACGGCGGCAGGATTTTCGACACTAGCTTTTCAGCTAGGTCGAATTCAGTCGCTGTCTGGAGGAGAATTCTAGGGCCGGATGTCTGATCGGTAGTTTTCCGTGGTTTTCGATCAACCAAGCCGGGCTTTTCCCCTTAGAGCTGCCCTGTCTGGAGGCGGATGGTAGGTCGGCGCCGGATCTCGTCATCTAGCGAGGGAAGATCACCGCCATCTCCCGAGGAAAGAACATGCACTACACTAACGGGACTAACGACCAGAGCAGTTGACGCGCCCGGAAACATGAAAAAATCAATCAATAAAAAGCAATAACAATGAGAGCAATAATAACAATAACAATAATAACCATAATAACGATAATAAATATAACCTCGCGTGGCGCAGATAGTTGCGGCAGCCGTCGTCTGCGCTGAGGAGGCTGCAGATGCGAGTTCTGCGTAGCCATGATCGTCTTTGCGATTGTGCTTTCACCCTTCATTATCATCTTATCAGGTTCATACTTCGAGGCGTGACAACCTTCTCTTACCGACGAATACAGCTGAAAAGCTGATTCCCATAGTTACACACGTCAATCGTGTAGAGAGGTCCGGACCCGCGCCGCAACCGATTGTGGCAGCCGTCGTCTGCGCACGAGGCTACAGGTTCGAGTCCTGCTTCGACTGAATCTCGAAAAAAACGTGTTGCATGGTCAGAAATGCCCGATATGCAAAAAATCATAATAATAATAATAATAATAATAATAATAATAATAATAATAATAATAATAAAAGTATAGAATTTGAAGATTTGTTGAAATTTCAAAGCTATGCAAAAATTTATTGCAATTGGATCAACCAAAACATTGTTAAAATTTATACGTATGTATAAGAATTCAATATTAATTTAGTAGATAAGAATTCCTTATTCAAAAGGGCTTTGTTACCCAGCCATCAAGAGAAGACACACGTGAAGGAGATCTGCGGGTCGCCTACTGGAATTCATTACTGAAATTAATACTCGCAGAATATTAATTCCAATATTAATACTTAAAATCAATAAAACTTTAAAAGAAAACTAGAGGTGCTACAGAATGTCACAGACTTTCTCGTAGCAATTTTTTCTAATATCCTTGGTGTAGACTGGCTTTGCCTTGTCTTGCTCCATCTCTGGCCAGCTGCGTCTATGGTACATTTTCTTACATTTTCTCAACTTTTCGGTTTCTTATTAGTCGAACCGAAATATGACTTCAATAATGTTAAAGGATAATATTCGTCCAAAATAGAAATTTTCATTGAAAAAAATTTTCTTTAAATTTTTGGTAGGGGCAGTGCCAAATGCACCCTATCCGATGACATAAACGCCATATTGTTCTACTCTTTTGTTTTTTCAAAAATTACAAAAAATGTATTTTTTGACTTGTCTCTCACGTCGATAATATTTATATTAGAGGGAATTTATTCATATTATTAGATTTATGAGAACATGCACTTTAAATGATGTTAAATAAATTTCTCGAAACCTCAAGTTTTCTTTAAACAAATGAGCTCAAAATTCCGCATTTTCAAAAACGTTCAAACGCCATTTTCTCAAAAATGGTTCAAATTTTTTCATCATTTTTTCCAATGGATAGTGCTTTAAAAAAAATTCTTTTATTTTAAAAAACAAATGTAGTTTTTTGGAAATATCTCTCAGGCCGTTAATATGCAAATTTATATACATTATTACATTTGTGAGTGAAAGTTCTTTAAATGACTTTAAATGAAGTTTTTCAAAACTCAGTAGATTATTGTGAAAAAGAGCTTTAAATTTCGCATTTAGAGTAATGCTTAATCGCCATGCTTTTAAAAACGGCTTCAAAATTTTTCAATGGAAATTTCTATTTGGACGAGGTTTTACTCTTTTAAATGTTTTTGAAAGTAAATTTCGGTTTTACTATTAGGAAACCGAAAAGTTGAGAAAATGTCAAACAATTATACTTTGGACGACGGTAGATGGCAGCTGGCAAGAGGAGGGGTAACACCCTAAAGCCCGTCCGCACCAAAAAAATTTGTAAACTTTATTACGAGAAAATATGTGCTATTCTGTGTCACCTCTAGTTATAAGCTCGTAAGCTTATGATTTAAAAATTCGTATAATTGTTTTTACAATATTTATTTACCGCTCCGGTCTAAGCTCGGATGGAAACTGATAAACCGATTTCGGTTAGCCGTTCACTGAAAGGTAGAGTATTTTTTCAGATAAAATTTAGGGTACTTTTTGCCCATTATTTTGTATTATTAAAGGAAGTGTGTTTATTTATTCTTTTATACGCATCTACAAAGAGCTCTCCCTCTCTTGTACAGTAGAAATTAAGTCCCACTGCAGATTTTTACGATCATTTAGAAAAAAGTCAGGAAATCGGCCAAAGTGCACTAGTATTTTATGACTGTATATAATTTTGTATTAAATGCATTTTGATTCACTCCAATATCGCAATTAAACTTCGAGTAATTCATGGCCAAAGTTGAAAATTAGTTCCGACGGAGAAGGGCAAAGTAGGGGAGATGGAGAGACTCGGTGGCGTCGGGGAAGCGAAGTGTGGCGAAGTAATGAACCTACTATCGAAAATACCCCTCTTTCGGGTGTCCGGAACCTGCCAGTCAGATTGGTTAATTGGTTAGTGTTATTGAGCGCGTCAACTGCTAAGGGCATTAGTCTCATACGTGAAGTGCATGTTTTCTCCCGGTGAGCAGCTGCGATCTTCCCCCGCTGGACGATGAGAACCGCTCGACCTGCACGTCAACTAGCGAGGTTTTCCCTCATCAGGAATCTTCAACCTGCTGGCCACCGCCCAGCCGGGAGACGTTATACGCGCTCGACTGTGTAGGTATGTATGCGTAAATGTAAATATGACGCTAGGATAGGACAAGGAAGAGGAATGAATAACTGCACATTGGCCTGATTGTTAGGGTATTGCTCTGGCATTCGCCCGATGTTGGTCGGAGAAACCACGGGAAACTACCAATCAGAGCAACCGGCAGCTAGAATTCTCCTCCAGACAGCGACTCAATTCGACCTTGCTGAGTAGCTACTGTCGAAAATTCTGCCACCGTCGGGACTCGATCTCTAGGACCACCCGATCAGAGGCACTGCAGTGACGTGAGTTGATGTCCTGGTTAGTTACTTTAGTGATACTGCAGCGGCAACGGATGTTCTCACAGGCATTTGAGCGGGTGGAAGGCAACGATGATCCACCAGCGTGATAACCAGTTCAGGAAAGAAAAGAACGTAAATGACGCGAGCCTTCTACGTTTCCTACATTCAGCAAATCAGAATGACACTCACTAATTCATTAGATTTTTTTCCACTAAATATTCATTTTAGTACTTTGTCTGCTCACTGTGATATTTTTTCGACCCACTGTAAGACTCACACCAACAAGTTTACGCCGTCCCACCAGACGCGCACCAGCTCGCAAAACGGGCTCACTTTAATCACCGCGGCCTCGAGCCAATTAGCGAACGGCGAGCGTCAAAGAAATGGGGCTATATCAGTAAACAAGTTTTGAAAACATTTTGTCCCATACTGCCCTTCTATTACCGGCAAATACGAAAAAACTTACGTCCAATCAAATTTGTAACCTTATAAAAGTGTAGTTTCATTATGGTTAAAGACAATTAGGATCGGAATTGTGTTTTCTTGTTAATTATCATATTTTTTTCAAATGTTTCGCAATTAAGTATTTTTTAACAAAAAAATTTCAATGTGTATTTCTATCGGTGAAATATATCGTAATTGATAACAATAAAATTCTTGTCTTGCAATGCAAAAAAATTACCATAAATTGGATAATTTAATTCTGTGCTAATCTTAAAAAAGCATTAAAAATGTACATGATGTACAGAAGATCTCGCTGCAATATTCTGAAATGCTCGCTAAACAATACAAAAAGCACAATATTTATGATAATTATAGTTTTCAAGCCATTTACGCCCTCAAAATAAAAAGCATCTTCATATTGTTGCAAGCAAAAATTGCATTTGTAAGAAAAACGACTTCCTATGTACAACTAATCTTTCATAATAAAATTATCTTAAAGTGTAAATAAAATGTCTTCTATAAAATGATTACTTCACTTATTATAATCCATTTTATTGGGGTATACATAAATGTATAAAAATGATTTTTTTAAACAGGAAGGTACGTTAAAATCATGAAATTAGATACTGGCCTGATTTGATCGATACTTGAACGTTGAATGGAAGAAAATGAATAATTTTTTGATTAGTTCTTTTTATTCGGGGAAATATTAAATCTATTTTCCGCGTTCTTACAACTCATTACGAACAATTTTTTGATGTCATTATATCAACGATATTGATTTCATTCTGCATGAAACCTCTTCGACCTCGAATATTCCTACCAAGTCGTCGAAAATTAACAGACTTTTCCGGGTGACATGAATTAAAGAAGAAAGATTTGAATGCTTTATTTGATATGTGGTTATATATCTCTTTTCAAGATTAATCTTAAGAAAGTTTTAAAACCATTACTTTTGGTACAGTCGATGTCTAGAAGGTAAACAAACAATTCTAAAATACTCTAAATACTTGCAGCATTGCTTTTCTGTTTTCCTTTCAACCCTTTGTTCTGATATTTTAAGCTCAAAAAAACAGCTTACCATCACTTACATTCGCATGCCCAATTTGATGTAATCCTTCTGCGTGAAACATGAAGAATATACAAACTATTCAAAATAAATATTTATAAATATTTATAAAAATGTAGGAAATTGAATAGTGTGTGTGTGTGTGTGTGTATATATATATATATATATATATATATATATATATATATATATATATATATATATATATATATATATATTACAGAAAAGTCGTATAAGAAACAACGAAAATTAACAAATTAGCTTTAAGGCGCTTTCTCAATGTTGCACGATCCTTTATATTTATAGTCCTCTGAAAAGGATGTATACTGCACAGTAATAAATCATTTTAAAAAATGGAAACCTCTAGTAAAATTCTTGGCAATTGAAATGTCTTTTTAGTGCAATTTATAGTTGACGCCATGGGACGCCACCTCAGGAAAATCTCCGCGAATCGTTGCCAATCTTCGTTATTGTCGAGACAGTGTAACATGCAAAGAGACTTCCAGGCAGAGCTTCCGGAATAAGAACGTTGACAAATGGGTGAGACCGGTACTATGGATATTTTTTAACCGAAGTAGCTAAGTGTTTGGTGTTTCGCGTGGTACGTTTCGTAAAGGACGTCCCAACAAACGTATACACAAAGTGGAGAAAAGAGAATGTGGTAATCGAGATACCTATTGAGTAGGAAAGACCAACCTCGAAAGGGATTGCTGAACTGTATTTCGCGCTCACAAACTCTGGCAGCATTTAAATGCGACGAAGATATCTTGATTATCGACTATTACATCCTTGGTTTATGCCTCAATGCTCACGTACGGAGAATCACAGTCAAAATTGGTCACTTCGATACATTAAAATTATCCAATTGCCTCCACCTAATTGGATAGGCAAACTACGTCGGAAATGTTTCAACACAGTAAATATGTATCATGATACGACTTATATTGTGTAACAAATGTATGTTAATAATTAAAATTGTGAAAACAATTCGCCAGTGCGATCAAGAAGTCCCCGGGAGGTTCAATACGACTTCGGATCGTCAGAACAACTAGGCTTCAACCAGCAGAACCAAGTTTGATCCCCGGTCGGAGTGATTTGTTTTAAGAATTTGAATTAGAATCATTAGTTGTTAGCTTGTGAGTTGCGTTGTATTGATATTATGAGTGGTACGACCCGCATGAAGAAGTGAACGCTTCGAGGAATGGCGGGAAGGGCGTCTGGATGTTGATATGATTGATTGTTAGTGACTACGGGCGCGTCAACTAACGAGGGCATTAGTCCCGTAAGTGTAGTTCATGATGTTTTCATCGGGAGGTGGCGGTGATCTTCCCCGGCTGGATGGCGAGATCCGGCTTCGACCTACCGTCGACTAGCGGGATTTTTCCCAACCAGGGATCTCGCACCAGGGGGGGGGGCACCACCACAGCCGGGTCAAACCCCCACCAGTCTCCCAGCATGCCTGGAACTGTAGTGAATGTTAGTGTAAGTGTGTGGGAAAGAAGTGAAGGTAGGAAAAGGAAGAGGAAGTAAAGATCACGTGCGGTCCAAGCCCCGCTTGTTAGGATACTGCTCCGGCATTTTCCTGGTGTTGATAGAAAAAATCAGGAAAACTACCAATCAAAGCAGTCAGCCGAATTCGACCTAGGTGAAAAGCTAATGTCAAAAATACTTCCGTCGTCGGGACTCGATCTAAGGATCCCTCAGTCAGAGACACTGCAGTGGCATCAGTTGATGTGTTGGCATCAGTTGACCAGTTGATGCACCTTTACTAATGTGTGTGTGTGTGGGGGGGGCGTCTGGAGCAAGCACAGCTCTCGGCGGCGGGGGAGTCGGGAGGGCGATGACTGTGACGTCACGGGGCGGCGCAGCGCGACGCGGCGCGCGGTTTATTGCGCGCCCCGGGGGCAGCGGGGGCGGCGGCGGCAGGTCGTTACGCGAGCGGGAGGCACCCTATCGGCGGTGTCAATCTGCGGCGCACGCGCGCCGCCCGCCCACCCGCCAGCCGCCCACGGGCGCGTCTCAGCCGCCGGCGCTCGGGGTCACGTACACTGTGCTGCCGCCGGCCGCCGACTCGTGCGTCTCGCCCAGGTGGCCTCGTTACCACGAGGTGGGGACGGCGGCAGAATTTTCGACACTAGCTTTTCAGCTAGGTCGAATTCAGCTGCTGTCTGGAGGAAAATTCTATCGGTCGGCTGCTCTGATCGGTAGTTTTCCGTGGTTTCTCCGATCAACACCAGGCGAATGCCGGAGCAGTACCCTAACAAACGGGCCACGGACCGCGCGCGATTTGTCCTTCCTCTTCCTTGTCCTATCCTCTCCCCTTACACAGATACACTTACACTAACATGCACTACACTACTACATATCCCGGGAGACCGGTCGGGAGCTTAGAGCTTGTCCCTGCTGGGGCGGTGCCTCACTGGTGGGAGAGTCCTGGTTAGGGGGAAACCCCACTAGCCGACGGTAGGCTCTCGCCATCCAGCGGGGGAAGATCACCGCAATCTCTCGAGAAAGCATACACTACACTAACGGGACTAATGACCAAAAACAGTTGACGTGCCCGGAAACACTAAAAATCAATCAATCACGAGGTGGGGAAGGTTACTTCAGGCGGTGCTTCCTGGCAGGGAACGTTTTTGATTGATTGATGATTCCGGGCACATCAACGGCAGAGGTCATTAGTTCCGCAAGGTTAGTGTATGCTTTTTCATTGGAAGGTTGCGGTGATCTTCCCTTGATGGGTAGTGAGATCCGGCGCCGACCTATCTGCCGACTAGTGGGGTTTCTTTAAAACAAGTATTTCCCACCAGACCACCCAGTCGGGACAATCTCTAAGCTCCCGACCCGTCTCTTGGCATGCGCGGTAGCGTAATGCATGTTAGTTGGTGTGTCTTAGTAAGGTGTAAGAATAGGACAAGGAAGATGGAGGAAAGATAGCGGGGGATCGTGGCCCGTTTGTTAAGGTACTGCTAGGCATTCGCTTAGTGTTGATAAGAGAAAATCACGGGAAGTTACCGGTCAGTGCAGCCAGCCGCTAGAATTCTCCTCCAATCAGCGACTGAATCGACCTAGCCATCTAGATAATGTTGAAAATCCTGCTACCGTCGGGACTCGAACCTAGGACGTTTCGGTCGAACTACTGAAACATCATTTGATGTCCTGAGCCACCTCTCCCGGTGGGAAATGGAACTAAAATGGCTCCTAGTAGCGCCTGTAATTGAATCGAATTTTACTTTAAAGATCTCATTTTATAAGAAGAGAAACTACAGGAGAGCTTCGTTAATGTGTGCATCCGGTTAACCGGGACTGGTTTTCGAAAAATATTATTTTGCGTGGTAAATAAATACCACTCTTACATGCGGTAAATCCCTATTTTCATTAGGTCTATAACTCGATTTCACTTGCAGCCGACGAGTTTGTTGCCCTCGACTCACCTGCCAACCTTCCCCTTCCTCTCCCTGAGCCACTTCCCACGGGCGGTCCGCAAGAGGGCAAACGGGAAGGGGACAAAGTAGCCCTGACGAGAATAATTTTTGAACTTCATTGAAAATGTGTTGGGTAAGTCCATATTCTTTTTTTTATCGTTTATCACCCATTCCTTGGATTACCTGGATATTCGTGAATTCGAATCGGTCCGGAAGCCAGTTGATTCAGGTTAACGAGGTTTTATTGTATTGCGATATTGCGCTGGAAAACGGCAAATTTTCGTCAGAAAACTCTTATGGCCAGAACCGAAAAATTGAATATGTCTGTTTTCTTTAGAAAGTAGCTTTGCACTTCACAATCATGTATTATGTACATAACAATATTAGTGTAATACATTTACGGCGTTTTGTGCTGATGATGACTGATAAGTGGCAAAAAATGTCATATTTTCGTAGCGTATTAAAAATATAAAAGATTATCTCCTAAATTAATGACAAACGTTTAGGTTGTGATAAACATACAATCTACTCCAGGTTGCTAACTGTTTCTTCAAGAGACTGGTGCTTCTACAATTCATTACGCAAAATATATATTATTTTCTATAATGCCATGACTTACGCTTCCCAGATGTTTGTCGCACAGTTTTACTGTGTGTTTTGCAGAGTCCAAAAAAAGTAAAAGGTTTTGAGGATGTTAGTTTCACTTGGAGTCTTCCGAAGTCTGTGTTATAATCTTTGCAAGTGTTGCATATCTTTCAGTGGGTATAATTACAGATGATGGTACAAGACAATACAAGAAAAATAAATACATAAAATTACAGAATTATCGTGTCTTTTGGTGTATTCGGGTTCGCTAGAATAGAAAAAGCTGAAAATATGGAATTTATCATGCGAGAAAATGCTGAGATTTGTTAATCAATTCAGGACAACTTCCAAATCTGACCTCATTCTTCTCCTTTTAACCAATATGTATTTCGTGAAATGTTATTGTATTATTATTCTTGATTTGTAATCTTATTGTAGTGTAATTGAAGTGTATTCTTATTATTAGAACAATTAGTATCATCTTCTCTATTATGTTAGTAGCACACATACCTTTTGCAACGTATCTTTATGATTAAGGTCTCTAAAGAAATTGAAATTCATGGAGACGTGACGAATTGAGTTTAAAATTATGAAGGATTTGTTTAAAAAACGCATCTAAATATTCATGTCAAATGAAACCCAAAACACTCCGCCTGTTAGTCATTAAATAACTTCTAAAGAAAGCGTTTTAGAGCCTTAAAAACTAAAATTTCGAGAAAGAAAAAACAACAAACGTTTGAAGTTGAAAGAAAAAATAAACGTTTGAACTTCAAAGAATCGTTTCTCACATCGAAATCTACAGGATGAGATATTCTTGGACATTCTATGAATTTTTTGCCGGTT
Source organism: Teleogryllus oceanicus (assembly GCA_964035755.1). Lineage (NCBI taxonomy): Eukaryota > Metazoa > Arthropoda > Insecta > Orthoptera > Gryllidae > Teleogryllus > Teleogryllus oceanicus. The sequence goes on along the minus strand of CAXIVR010000002.1, from coordinate 165,190,755 downwards.
CGGTGCTTATCGATACTACCAATACCACATATACATAGAGGAACACAGATATATTCCTCCATGACCTATATTTCAGCCCTTGGTGCAGAAAGACATCTTCGTGACGTCACGCTTAGATTCCTCCGTCTTATACTATTTACGCTTTCTGTGTGTACCGTGGTTTGCACAGACTGACGAGATTTATTTGCATTATTAATTCAAGATTCGCTCTCGCAGCATCAACTAGTAGTACTGTTAATAGTTGCTTTATACCGACGAAGATTGTTTCTTATGAATGTCGTGTAACCATTCATTTAACGTTTCGCTGTGGCCTACTAGTACTGTGTACCTAATTGTGGAAGGAACTACAATGGAAATGGACAACTTTTTCCCATGTTTCAGTTTCACGATACCCTTCGGAAAAATTAGGGTGGATTTTAACTTGCGAGAGTTCTCGCGTGGGTACGTTAGTATGATAGCATTAGCGCTCAAAGTTGAAGAGAAAATAGGATGTTTGTCTACTAGACCACATAGATATGCAGTTAGAACACATCAGCAACCACTGTTTATAAGAAAGTTTCAAGAGATCAAATTTCTGCTTCAGATTATATTAGGAGAGGATACATATCTAAAACAAAACATGTGAATGAGCTATAGTTTGTACAGACAGGAATCAAAAGTCAGAATAGACTTTTACTCATTCTTGCCAAGTTAACGTCTAGACAGAATTCTATCACACCGTATTATCTTTTGGGAAAGTTTCATTAATATCATCCTGTTCATATTCTTTTCCTGCATATTGATATAATTGATTAAGACATTACGTCTTCTTCTACTTATGATCAGATAACATGCGTTCTTAATCTTTAAATGCACATTTTGATTTTTTCTAAATTTTTGTGTGTCTTCAGTTTTCTTATCTACACAAAGCGATTTCTTTAAATTCTCTCAATGGCTGGGATAGTATCAATTGCGCCTCGTATCTAGTGCTTTGTTCCTTTTCGCTTACCCATAATACATCAGCTTTTCCCGTAATCATCGAACCTTTTGCTCTTCCAGCATTATCATCATCACCGATACCCACATCACATCTCCTTCTGAGATCATATCACCTGGTTGTGCTGTCATGTATGTGTTCGTCTCTATTAGTCTAATTACTACGCTTCTCATAGTACATGTAAACGATCCCCTCCCCTCCTCCTAAAACAGGACCTCCTCCCTACGCTACCCCTTACTTGTGTGCTTCCCCTCTACCAGCGCCTTCTCCGAATTGGGCACAGCTTCCTTGAACATAATCTGCTCCGCCGCTGCCACTACCACCATCGCCTCCACCCCCACTTCCCAAATACCACCTTACCATCACCAGCATCATCCCATCCCCCCACTACCATCGCCTCCGCCATCACATGAATTCCATTGAAACTTTTTGTATTTCCTAATACTGCCATCGCCTCTTCAGTACACCGATCGCTAGTGTTTTATTCCTGCGGCTTTTGTGGCAGCTGTTCTTACCTCGCATCCCCACTCTTAAGTGAACGGCTGCGTATCGCTGCCCACAACTCTCACCCTGTGTTCTCGCCTCGGCTTTCATAATCGGTTCATTAAGCCTCATCTGTGTAGACATTGCCGCGCTATTTTCTTTACAACCTTTCCATTCCACTCTTTCTTCCAGCTATGTCTTCTTTCATCTGATATTCCATCTTCATCCCTTCATCCACGCCATGAAACTATGAATACATGGAGGTTCCCTTACCAACGTCTTCCGTATTCAGCAAGTGAAGCCAATCCGCCATATTGGTGGATCCAAAGAACGTTTCTCAAACTTTCTCTTACTAAAAGCCTAACAATACGTCATTAGCTTCTTGCTGGAAACGTTGGTGAAATTTGATGGAACGGCGAATTCCTGCTAACGTACACACGATAAAGAAGTTGTATCAAAATCGTGTTCTTGGAAAGAAGCTGAACATAATCTGCTGTAATTGCTAGACTGCCAACACCTCTAATCCACAATGCTCTCCACTTTGGATCTGGAGGAAATCTTTAAGTAGGAATTCACGGAAATTTACGAATAAATTACAAAGTTACTATATGTTGCAAATTATATGCAGGAGATACTTACTTGTGGAAAGTAATTTCCTATTTCCCCGTACGGTTTGTTCAGCCATTAGACACATAAGTAACTATGCCGAACTATTTCAAAAAGCTAGCTATTCTGAATAAGACTTTTAAATATTAAAAACGATGCAAAACAACACAACTGAACACGAGTACAGCTACAAGTCACAGAGAACTCACATGCAGTTTGTCTATACTAAAAGGTTTCTGGACTCACCAATATGGCGGAGGTGGATTCACGTTTGTGACGTCATGCTATCTCCCTAAATTCATAGATCCACGTTCCACGCGTTTCCATTACTGAGTTTAGCTTTCCTTCTGTCTCTGCAGCGAGTGTGACTCCCAAGGTTTGAGTCTCGACGAACTTCGACACGGATTTTCATCACTTTTCGCGGTCTAAAGGAGAAATCTAGCGGTCGGCTGTTCTGAACGGAAGTTCCTTGGTTTCTCCAATCAATAAAAGAAAGCCATAACCTTCACAAACGGGCCACGGACTGCACGTGATCGTTCCTTTTCCCTTCTTTGTACCTTTCCTCTCCTCTTAAGCGTGCGCACACACACACTGACATTTACATACACTACACTACCACACACGTCGGGAAACCATTCGGCAGGGTAGAGTTTGTGCCGGTTGGGGTGGTTATCGCGTTCGGGAGATACCCGGAGTGGGAAATCCCTCGCAAGTTGACATATAGGTCGGCACCGTATCTCACTATCCAGCGGAGATGGATCACTCCCACTTTCAGGCATAAACTTTCTCCACACTAGTGACCATAGTTCACATGCCCAGAAATACCAATCAACTAATCCTTCAAACGATTCCTACATTGCTTGCGTTCATAGGTTCCGTCATTCTTTTATCCTCCTCCTTCCTTTATTGTCTCTCCTCTTTCCTTAAATGTATATCATCTCTAATTGTCTCTTCATACTATTGTTTCCCTCTGAAATGTATCTCTGACATTCTGAGCATTCACAATTCCTATTTTTCCTAATTCCACAAATTCTTCCTGTACAATATTGTGTATCACGTACAAACATGGTCATTTTTGGTCAAATTACACTTCATCGACGTGAACATACCCGACGTTCCGCCCGTAATAATAAACATTAACCAAGGTATCCTGAATGTTAGAGTATTAACCCATTAATGGCCGAGTTAGCGTGTGTAGAGTTCGCTCATTGTTGTTGCGTCCGTCCGGTGATTTACCTCTCTGATAACATTTTCCAAGTTTTACTGCTAACCCATTGTTATATTGCTATATTCTACTACTAGAGCGCTCCAGAACTCCAACCACTGCACAGTGTGTAACTTTGAATATATACTTACAAAACAGTCGGAATCTACAAAGTCATTATTTGTTTAGTTACTCAAAGCATATATTAAAAGTAATGAGTAGAACAATTTCCATTGATATAGTTGAGGGCTAAACTTCTTTTGGTAATGCTAGTTGAGATGAAACTTAGTACAGCATATTCAAACATAATTTCTTCTTTGACTAAGGGCAGTACAATCAATGACTTCAACTTTGTAAACACTTTTTATCGGGTCGAGGGTAATTGTAATTAATGAACGTAGTTTGCGAGGGCGACACGGCTACATTACTTACATTACTCCACTATGATTAACGATGATTACTATTTCTAATAATATTGTTAGTAGTTTCGTTAAGGCCCGAAAATTAACTGTTTGTTTCGTAGAAATCTTTGGTAGAAAAGTATCAGCATTAATTTTCATGGAATCAGCATGTTTGCATCATTATCGGGGTCAATATGGAAGAAATACATAGGAAAGATATTTTTTGTTTTAATCATATTTTAGATTTATTTGAGTATAGACCACGCTATTATTATTAACTTCATATTCAACCAGAATAAATGTAAACATTTCCTTAAGTTACGAATAAAAAGTTCAATGGAATATGAACTAGAATAAAAATATTTCCGTTTTCAATAGGCCAAGAAATTGTTTTTGTAGGACAATAACAGTAAAATGTAAATGCCTAATAAATGCACTGAACAATTAGAACGCAATTTCAAGCCAAGGGAAACTTATTCAGTAAATTGGAAGTTTTCGAGTGTTTTTCTGTCTAAATAGAGATGGTAAATATCACGCCAATTGATTATCAGACTAAAGAAGAATTACATAATGAACGCATAATGTAAATTGATAAAGTGCTCAATTAACATGAGTGAAGATAACGTACCACATTAGAGAGGAAAGCCGTTCCTTGTCCTTAGCGCTTTTATATCCATTAGCGCGGTTCTTAGGATCCACTTACCAGTTAATGTCAAGATATTAATAAGTACTTATTGTATACTACCTATAAAAGTTTATAGATCGAAACACAAATGAGTGAACGGTAAATTTTCCCAACCCAACAGTTTTGCATAATTGACGTACAGTAGACTTTTCAAGAATTTTGATGTTGACAACTGAGGAGAAATCCTGGGTAGAAAGTGAGGCCAAAGTAAAGTAACAAGAAAATAAACCATACCCATGTGTATTTCATGACACTTTCACAATTACAAAGCAAAAATTAAAACTTATAGAAATTGGTCTTGGTTTTTTTTATTCGTTCTCTTTGTAAGGAATGACACAAATAAAAATCCTTTGAAAATGTTTTCAGAAAAAGTCACAGTTTGATGAGAAGTAATATTTGACAGAAGAAATCAACCATTGCAAAACAATTTAACTTGATTCATCTCCTTATACCTTATTGACAAGACGTTTCGTTTCGACCAGGTTTTGAAGCACCTGAAGATTGTAACCATTTCTTCAATGTACTAGTAGATTTAGAAATCCTGTCCCGAACCCAAAAATGTGGATAAATTCGAAGCAATAGCAAAAATGTGGAATGGGAGTCTCTAGAAATTAGGGGAGTTAAGGCAAGACTCTGTGGCCTGTACAAAGCGTATGCCAGTTATCCAGCTTGGAAAGATATTTACATCCGACTGGGTAGACCTTCGTACTTTAGTAGGGGGAATCAGAAGCATAAAATTCAGTTTAGGCCACAGAGAACAGATGATGGAAAATTTTCATTTACAAATAGAACAATAACGAACTGGAATAAGTTACCTGCGGCAGCTTTCGAACCCTTTCCTCTAGGTGTTCACAGATTTAAAAATAAATTAACTAATGATATTTGTAAACGTTATTAATTTAGTAATATTAAATATTATTATTTTAATTTTAAATTTATTTATAATTGTAGTGTTCTGCTACCAGGTTGTATATACCTACCTGCAGAAATAATATTATCTATCTATCTATCTATCTATCTATCTATCTATCTATCTATCTATCTATCTATCTATCTATCTATCTATCTATCTATCTATCTATCTATCTATCTATCTATCTAAATCGTAGTCCTAAGTGTAGTAAATTACATCTTTTAACACATTCTGTTCTCAGAATACAGTTTTGTAGGCCCTGCTACTGAAAAATTGCTTGACAGCAAAACGTTTGTCAGTCTGTAGTCAACACTAAAGCCTGAACCGTTCAAACGAACTCGAGGTCCTGCAAATTTGAAGTGGATATTTGGATTGTTGTGACGTACTTCACATGAAGCCATAATGGCATTTTCAAAATTGTCTCAAATAGGGCTCCAAACATTTTAAAAAATTGTTCATCGGATATCGCACTATAAATTACACGTTATAGCACTTCATTAAACAGTACTCATAATGAAATTAATCCACCATTTGATATTTAAATTTCCCAACAAAAATAAATTTCCACAAAACATAATTGGAAATCAAAAACCATTCGCATTATGAGCACGTTCATTATATTGTAATAATTCACACATTTTTATTTGTAAGGATAATTTTGATCCTCACGCGTGCCTAAATTTTAATGTGAAAATAATTTATTATAAAAGACAAACATCATATAAATTGTCATATTAGGACGCAGATATATTACATCTCTCGCTTTCGCCCAGAGATGATACATTTCCAAGCATTTACAATACCGTGGTTGACTTGTGTAGCCAAATTTACTGTAGCATTGAATTGAACATTACATTGAACATTACAATGACTGCTATACTCATTTTCTGCTGTTCTTTTGAATTAGCATTAAATTTATTCAAATGGCAGTAAACCGTTACAGCATATCTATATTCTATACAATATTTTTTAATTTAGTCTTGATAAAATTTCTTACAGCAAACAAAAGCCATTAATCCAACAAAAACGACAATTCTTAATCTTCCTATTACTTGGAGTTAGTGTCTCAAACAATTTAGGATATTCTGAGAATTTAGAAAAACATTTAGGAACTGACATTATGCATTTCAAACAGAAAATATAAAAAACTAAGTAAACGGAAGATTGTCGTGTCCGTAAAATGCACAAGAATTGTTATTATACTTGGAAAATTTTTTACTGCATTGTGAGTTATATTCGAAAATAATGCTTTCTAAGATCTTCTAGAGCAACTCGCTTCAGCTATTAAACGCTTGCATGCCATCGAAATGGATGCTCTACGTGCGGCAGACATATTGAATTTTTTACGCTCGCCAACACGTACAGTCGCACGCCTGTGCCCTAGATGCATAAGCATAATGAAATATTCATTTTCCCGCAGAGCAGGACATCCACTTTGGCGAGAGCTGCGGGAAGTGTTCATTAGCAAGTTTATCCGAGGTGTCGCTAAAGACCGCATAACACGTTGTAGGCTAGTGTCACCGCCGCACTGACGGAAGTGCTTGGAGGTAGTGGTGATGTTAACAACAGCAACATCGTTATGATAATGTCAAACGATGATAGTGTACGGACGATGCCAGCGATAAGACGGGGCAATGAAGATGGTGATGGTGACATCGTTGTGATGTTAATGATCACAGTTCTGGGTACTGGCGCTGAAGCGGCGAAGTTAATGTGAATAAGTGTTACATAAACGATTAATATCGTGGCGGTTGTGTGGTGACGGATAGAAAAAGAAAATACACTATTCTAAGAGTAAAATATGTTGATGAATTTTCTATGGTAGTGAAATAATCTTCTCTCTTTTCTTGGGAAACACACTTGGATAACGTCACATCGCCAATGTCACACAAAGTAGTATAGCGAGGTGGGCGGCTATGGCGACGGCATAGGCTACGGCCACATAACAATGGCAATTGTGTTGATTTTTTTCAAAGAAGGAAATACTTTTAAATGTAGAAGCTACGACTTTGCTCTAATGTAGAAAAATGAATATTTTCAACATATACGAACTATTAACTGAAACTAACTGATAGCAATACTACTCGTATATCTATATTAGTGTATTAATTTTAGAGTGATAAAATAGAATAAAGTATGTTCATCACTCTAAGGAACAACATATTTTAATCTGCGATAAATCAGCAACGTGTAGTCTACAGAGCTAGACAACGGGAATAAATTGAATATTTAAAAACTCTTGAGCTATGAAACATAGTCTTCCCCTTCTACACAACAACGATATTCGATCTAATAACAACAAAATGTTACCGCAAATAATCTACTTTGATAAAATTGAGATATGTGAATATCGTAAGATGAACTATTTTTATTCCTTATTCAAGAACAAGACAGATTTATTGTGCTTGGGACACTTTTCTCCCTTCTCAGTATAACTCGTACCTCTGAAAATCATGGCGGTATGCAACATCCGATTTAGGAATTAAGGAGCAAAATAGAAAAAAGGAAGAGAACAGAATAAAAGAAAATATCCAAGTAAAGAGGAGGGTGAGGGAGAGAAAGAGTAATAGGAGGAAGAGTAGACCATGTTGGAGACCCACTGAACACTAACAAAACAGTATTGATTTAATTAATTAAGTGTTTTCCCACAATGCTTGAAAGTCAAATTGAGATCAATATTTTTTTGTTAAAAACATTGGGTTCGAGGGTATAATTGATGAGATACGATTGGCAGAACTTTTGAGTAAGAAACTTTTCATGCAAGTGCATGACAAATTGCATATACTTCAGGCGACTCCCTTGTAATTGTAAGTTAATCGCTACTCCAGGATGGATAACTTAGGTTAGTATTATCGATTGCATGGTTGGTGAACCAAAGGTGTGAATTGTAAGTTCATTATAGTAGTTAATTTGATAGTTATATTATGTGGTACTTTTTGTGAGAAAACCATTTTTGTTGTGCTTGAATTAGGATTTTAACAATTCATGAAACAGTGGATAATAAAAATGTTTCTACATCATATGTCAGGGGGTCGAATTACAATCGCATAAATTAAACTGAATGTACACAGTGTTATAATGTGACCATTATTATAAAGCTGAGAAAGAATAAAGATGGGACAAAAAAAGGATTGAAACTTACGGCAAGGTGCATGAGAAAAAAATGGAGAGAATGCGATAAAAACAATTGGGTCCTGGGGCAGTTGAGTGAGGATTTAAAGCAGATGAGCCACAAAATCTCAGCAAGCCTCCCGCTATTCATAAAGTTTATGATTGGATTTTGGGAAAAGTGTGGCTTAAATTGTTACTTTTTATGTCTTGTTCATATTTTCGGAATTGAGATTGTAGCAAGATGAAACATACTTCGACACAATCGAGACATTAATATATTACTGCCTCAAGCTCTTCATAGACAAAGAAATGCGTTCGTAACCGTAACTGAGAGGAGAATAAATGAGAAGAAAAATATGTTAAAAATTGAAAAACTTTAGTAAAAATAATGAAGACAAATATAATAAGAATATAAAAGTGAGTAATAATATATTGAAAGAAAGTGCTAACTCCGCGACATTGTGCTAGAGAAAGACGAAATTGACAGAGAATAATGGGAAGGAAATAAAGGAAGTTTTCAATTGGTGAGAGAGGAGATGAATGATGAAGTATTTTACTATGCATATCATATACTGCTCTATTAATGTTTCACCATAAGCCGCCATTCAGATTGAGGTTTTCTGGGTTAAGTCAACTGCTTAAGGCGTATGCCGGGAAGGTCCCTAGTTTTGCACCCAACGACGTAAATGTACAGTTTGCACTCCCCCTCTTATATGTTACTACCCTGTATTAATATAGATGCAGTGGTTAGGCGGAAGAGTAGGCCGTATGTCCTGAGCCTCGCTATCAATAAAGACATTATTTCTCTTATTTCACTCCAATGGAGGCCAACATCTTACTCCGAGACTGTGTAGCCAAACGAGTTTTTTTGTTTTTTTTTCTCCCTTTTAAAATTCAAAATTTATTGATTATTTATCCTTGAAATTAGATTTTAAGATTAAGATTAAGATTAAGAAAATAGATTATACATGGGTTTTTTTTTTCCTTTAAATTAAAATTTAAGTAGTATATGGTTTTTTTGTGTTTTTTTTTCTCCCTTTTAAAATTCAAAATTTATTGATTATTTATCCTTGATTAGTGTAGGATACAGAAATTTAGAAAATGTGCACATATTCACTTTTTCCCATAGACGTCAAACGAGTTTAACTGTTTTTGAGGTCAAAATAATTAAATAACAATAAATAAATAAATAAATAAATAAATAAATTTAAATAAATAAATAAATAAATAAATAAATAAATAAATAAATAAATAAATAAATAAATAAATAAATAAATAAATAAATAAATAAATAAATAAATAAATAAATAAATAAATAAATAAATAAATAAATAAATAAATAAATAAATAAATAAATAAATAAATAAATAAATAAATAAATAAAGAAAGAAAGAAAGAAAGAAAGAAAGAAAAAGAAAGAGAAAGAAAGAAAGAAAGAAGAAAGAGAAAGAGAAAGAAAGAAGAAAGAAGAAAGAAAGAAGAAAGAAAGAAAGAAAGAAGAAGAAAAAAGAAAAAAAGAAAGAAAGAAAGAAAGAAAGAAAGAAAGAAAGAAAGAAAGAAAGAAAGAAAGAAAGAAAGAAAGAAAGAAAGAAAGAAAGAAAGAAAGAAAGAAAGAAAGAAAGAAAGAAAGAAAGAAAGAAAGAAAGAAAGAAAGAAAGAAAGAAAGAAAGAAAGAAAGAAAGAAAGAAAGAAAGAAAAAGAAAGAAAGAAAAAGAAAGAAAGAAAAAGAAAGAAAAAGAAAGAAAGAAAGAAACGATGTAAGATTTCTTCTTGACATCTTGTCCACCTACTCTCCCAGTATTCTTCGGACAATACTGCAGGTGTCCAAGATCACGGACTTCTGAATGGAAATGTACACATCACGGTGCAAATCTAAGATGTCGATACTGCTGTTCAGTGTGTTGGGAATTTCACCTGTAGCCCAATAACAACTGGTACCACAATGACTTTTGCCATACCCTACATAGATTTGATTTTATCTGCCAATGGCAGGTATTTGTTAATTTTTTCCGTGTGTGTTTTCTTAGATTGGCTGGTAGAGGGACTGCAATATCAATGATAAAGGTTTTCCTTTATCACCAGGTCTTTAAAACCAGTACAATATCCGGGATGTTGTTGGGAATTTGTTTATCTGTTAGTAGTGGGCGGGTCCAGTAAAGTTTGCAGTTCTCATCCTCTCTTATGGGTGGCGATTCATAAGAGTGGTATGGCACCTGCTTCTCATCTCCAAAATACTTTAGCTTGAGAGCCTGGTGTATTATCTTGGCCACACGATTATGTCTGTCAAGATATCGTTTTGGTGCTAAAACTGAACATCCAGAAATAATATGATCGATCCCTTCCTCTTTTTGACCACACATTTTGTAGTTGGCATTTTGTATGTTTTCACGCATGATGTACTTGCAGTAAGCTCTCGTTGCGATTACCTGATCTTGAATCGCAATTATGAAGCCTTCCGTTTCCGCAAACAGGTTGCCAGTTTGCAGGTAAGCCAAAGAAGCTTGCAGATTTATTTCAGTGTTTTTTAACGTGTTTCTGTAACGGCCGTAGAGGGCTTTACTCCTCCATCTTTCTAGTTGTTGTTCGTTTGAAGGGATCTTCGAGGAAGGATCGTACATTAAGTCGGAGAGTTTAAGAGGTGTGGCGCTGTGATCTGCCTTTATAATTATCCCACATGTGCGTATTATTATTATTATTATTATTATTATTATTATTATTATTATTATTATTATTATTATTATTACCATTCTGATCATTATTAAGTTCTCGATGTGAGATATTCAGAGAAACAGCTTCCTCTGAGGTTCATGAAACGAGTGGGGAAACACGAGCGATCGTTATCGAAGTTATTCAGGGCAACATCTGACGCCAATGGTGTGCCTCTGACCCGGACATCCTACAGTTGGAGCCCCAGTGTCGGATTTTCGACAATGATTAGATTGATAGATATAATTCAGCCGCTGTCCCTACGAGCATTCTAAAGAGTGGCTGCTCTTGTCAATAGATTCCCGTGTTTTTTATCAATCCCGGGCAAACGATGGAGCCATGCTTTAAAGAATGGACAGACGAGAGCGCGCGATCTTTCCTTCTTCATCTTTGTTCTTTCTTCCACTTTTCACAAACATGAACTTTAACGTATTTTACACTATAACACGTGTTGCAAGGTCAGTGAGGAGCTTAGAGCTTGTACCCACTGGGGCGTTGCCACGACGGTGGAGATACCTGGAGGGGAAACCCTGCTAATCGTCGTGTGGGTCGCCACCGGATCTCATGTTCAAGCGGGAAAGGAAAGAATCCGTATCCAGATATAAAATATGCCCTAAACGTACGAGTGTGATGATGACATCTTCATGCACCGCGAAACACAAAATAGTCAATCAATCAATCAAACCAAGTGCAAGAGAGAGCAAGGATCGTTTTTTTTTTTTTTTTATTTGTTTATTTATGGTCGCTTTATAACAGCTCAGGTCATCAGCGACCTCATTGTGTTTACAACAGTACATTACATTTCAAGGTTACAAATAGTTGAATCATTACACCATAAACATTATATCAATATATCATAACAAAATTGCATCATTATTATATTACATTCAACAATTTACTTATTTCTAGTAGTTTCAAAATTTTTACAACCTTCTTCTGATTTGAACAGTGAATATAAGCTGCCATCTATGTTTAATGATTTCCTTATATTAACAAGTCCTTGGCAGTCAAGAATAAAATGAGAAGTAGACACGATAGCGCCACATTTAGGACAGGGTTCAGGGTTAGAGTTTTTGAACAGATGACAATAATTTAGGTTAAAGTGACCGATTCTTAATCTTGTAATGACGACTTCTTCTCTTCTTTTGAAGTTTGATTTCGGTAAACCTGGTTCCAGAATGGAGTTTCTTACTCGATGTAGCTTTGTAGACTCCATCTTCCATTGTGAGTTCCAATACTTTAAACACAAGTCCTTGAAAAGGTTTCTTATATCTTTCTGGGTGCCATGGATTTGCGTTCAGCATTTGAATGATGTTGCCATTTTTGCAGCAATGTCTGCCTTCTCATTTCCAGTGATTTTCTTATGAGAAGGAATCCAAACTAGTTCTATTTTAACTCCTTTTGTGTTATGGGTAAATATAAGTTCTTGGATATCTTGGATTATTGGATTGCTGGTGTATCGGTTTTCAATGGCTTTAAGGGTTGACATTGAATCTGAAAAGATGACAATAGGCATGTTGTTAGCAGATCTGATGCTGATTTCAATGGCATTAAGCACTTTCCATGCTTCACATGTGAAAATGGAAAAGTAGTCCGGGAACGATATGAATTGACTTCATTATCATTTGCTAGAATTATTGCACAACCAGCTTTTCCTTCACGTTTTGATCCGTCAGTGTAAACTTGGTAGAAGTTATCATATTTTTGGAGCGTTTCTTTATCACATCTTGGACATTTGTATTAAAAGAGCAAGGAGTATTTACTAATTGGGTGTTTATGGTAATCTTATGGTCTTGCCAGGGTGGGATGGGATTTAAACGTCTAGGTAAGATGAGTGGTTTAACAATATTAAAGTCATTCATGTATTTAGAGTCCTCTCTCAGAGGTAGTGGGATTTTGGATGTGTTTCATATATGGTTGTTTTGGAATTTTGGAAGATGGTTGAGTTTGTGGATTGGGTGGATACTAAACGTTGAATATGCATAATTCAGACATTGTAGTTTGCGTCTTAGTGCTAGTGGCATTTGTCTTGCTTCCACTAATAGGCTGTTGCAGGGCTAGTTCTAAAAGCACCAAGGCTTAATCGACAAGCCCTGTTGATTATTGGGTTCAGTGTTTTCAATATGTTTTCTGGAGCTGAACTATAAATTACTGCTCCATAATCCAGTTTGGATTGAATTAGTGCCCTATATGTTTTGATTAAGCATTCAGACTGTGCGCCCCATTTAATAGAGGACAACATTTTAATGACATTTAGTCTCCTAATACAATCCACCTTTAGGGCAGATACGTGATGTCTCCATGAGTATTTGGCATCGAAGATCATTCCAAGGATTTTACATGTGTATGTCCTTTTAAGTCGATATCCTCCAATTGTTAGTGTAACTTCTTCATCCCTAATAGAGCGACTTTTGAAAATACTATAAATTCAGACTTTGTTTTCGAAATGGAAAAACCTGAATTGGTTGCCCAATTACTGATATTATTTAGGGTTTCTTGAATAATGTTTGAGGTAACTTGAAGATTTTTGCCACTACATAGTAAGGTGATGTCGTCTGCAAACAGAAATATTTTCACAGGCTCTTTCACTATAAGGCTCACTTCATTTATAGCAATGAGGAAGAGTATTACACTTACGACCGATCCTTGTGGGAGACCATTAGTCATCTCAGCTACCTGTGATAATTTGTCTTGGATTCTGACTTTGAGATATCTCGTTTTTAGAAAATTAATAAGGAAAGCTAAGATATTTCCTTTTACCTTCAAATCTGTAAGAATTGATATTAATCTGTCTTTATAAATCATTTCGTATGCTTTCTCAATGTCCAGTGAGACTGCAATCACATGGTGGTTCATTACTAATGCGTCACAGATTTCCGTGTCTATGTTTACCAGGTGATCATTGGTTGATCGAAATGATCTAAAGGCACTTTGATGTGGTGAGATCAAGTTTTGTTTTTCTAGGCTCCATTTCAGCCGGTGACAGACCATTTTCTCTAGTAGTTTACATATATTGCATGTTAAGGATATTGGACGAAAATTTGTTGGTTGTGTGTGATCCTTATTTGGTTTTGGTATTGGTATGATCGTTGCTTCTCTCCACTGGTTAGGGAAGGATTGAGTGGTCCAAATATTATTATATAATTGAAGTAGGTATTCAAGGCCGACTTCAGGGAGGTTTTTTAGAAAACTATTTGGTAAATTATCTGGTCCAGGTGCTGAATTTTTACAATTATTTAACACAAATAAAAGTTCACTCATAGTGAATGGTTGGTTGTGTTCTTCTTCATTTTGTTTTAATAGTGCCTTGATGTGATCTTGGTCTATGCTAAATTTATTTGGGCTTGAAGATAAGAAATTTGGGTCATAGTTGTTGTTGCTTGAATTATTTGCAAACGTATCAGCAAGAAGGTTACTAATAGCTTGTGGCAGAATATTTTACACCATTTATGTCAATAAGATATCTGGGAAGATTGGGTGTTCTTATTCCACTAATGGCCTTTACTTTGTGCCAGAGTTCTGTTGTTGAAGTTTGGTTTGTGATGGAAGAGGTGTACTTCTGCCAAGATTGGATCATTGTAGACTTCAAGGTTAGTCTAGCGTGAGCTCTGGCCTTTCTGTAAGCAATGCCATTTTCCGTAGTTTTGTTTTTCTTAAATTTCCTGAAAGCTCTCTTTTTGTTTTTTATGGCTTCTGTACACTCTATATTCCACCATGGAACTTGATGTTTTTAATTTTTCCTGTAGTTTGGGGGATTGACTTTTCAGCAGCTGAAATGATTATCTCGATAAAGTCATTGGTTAAAGTATTGATATTGTGTGGGTTTAAGTTATCAGGTTTTTTTAATTTTTCAATATTTATCTTAATATCTTGTTGAAATTGTTTCCATTTTGCTTGCTCTATAATCCATTTAGGATAGCACTTAATGTCAGGGGTTGGATTTGGATCTGGAAAATGTATGTTTATAGGGTAATGGTCACTATCATATAGGCTGGGATTTGTGGACCATACTGTACTTGTAGCTATGTCATTAGATGCAATGCTCAGATCAATTGCACTCTCTGTACCACTGCTTAATTAAAGTGGGTAGCTAGTCCAGTATTCAATAGGATCAGATCACTGTGGTTGTCTAACCATTCTTCAATTATTTTACCTCTTCTATCTGTTTTGGTAGAACCCCAGAAGTTGTTGTGGCTGTTGAAGTCACCCACAATTATAAATGGTTTAGGTAATTGTGAAGTAATATTATCTAGATCATGTATGTCAAAATGTTTGCTATTAGGAATATAGATATTACAAATACTTATGTGTGACTTGTTTTTTTACTGTAAGCTTCTAGGGGGTTTGGAGAGGTATAGCTTGTATAAAACTTTCATTCTTGACTAAGATAGCTACTCCTCCACTAGCATTTTGGGTATTAATTCTATTGTGAACAGATGACTTGTATCCTGGAAGTTTTCCAGAATGGTTTCCTTTGAAATTTGTTTCCTGCAAGCATAATATTTGTGGTTTGTTGTCATTTACTAGTAATTTCAGATAAGGTAATCTGGCGTAGAACCCATTACAATTCCATTGAATGATTTGCATTGAGAAGGTTTATTCTGAAATATCAGAATCAGTTTCCTCATTCTTTTGAAGTGATTCTTTTAACTTGTTCATAATTCTTGTGAATCTGCTTTTTCTTTTTCTTTTTTGGTTGTTTTCCTACTTCAATATTAGCATTTTCTACTTTGTTTTTGTCTGGTTCTATTATTGATGATGCATCTGATGGGAGGGCTCTTTTTTGTATGGTTGGGAAGTTAGTATTATCTACTCTAAGCTCTTCAATTTCGGTTTGCTCATCTACCACTTCTTGGTGTGTTTCAGTTATTTTCATTTCCTGTTGATCTTGTGTTTCTTCTTTCCTTTTGTGGGATTATTAGGACACTGGTTGGCGAGGTGTCCAGTTTGTTTACATACAAAACAAGTCATGTCATCAGTTGAGAAATAAATTCTGTAAACTGTTCCATCATAAAAAATTGTGGTAGATTCTGGAAGTTTTTTAATATCTTCAGGTGCAATAAATGTTTGTCTTCTAAAACTCATTATGTGTGCAAAACCAGGTTCAGAGATTCCTGCCCGAATGAATGATATGTTTGAAGTGACTTGGATATTTCTGTTTGAAAATTCTTTTTGGATTACATTATGAGGAATTATAGGACATACATTGGATATGATCACTCTCTTAAATTTGTTAACTAATGGCCTGATGTTCAGTTCATGATTGTTGATATTTAACGTCTGGTATTTCTTTGTAAGATTTTCTGCTATTATTTTGCTGCTGAGAAAAACACATATTCTATTGTTCGAGATTCGTGACACGAATCTAATATCGTTAGGATTCACTAAGGTGGCTAGTTTATTGATGTATTCTTTAATGGTAATACCTTCATGGGCTTCAATTATTACTGCTTGTTCTCTTGATGGGAATACATCACTAACAGTTGCACTTGCGTACGATTTCTTTTCCTGTGGTACTGTAGATCGTTCTTGAGTAAGTTGGGTTATGTTTGTGTTTACTTTGGTAGTTGCAGTCATTGTGTTTGCAGAACAGCCGCAATGCGGCTGTTCCAGTTAATACAATAGTTGTACTCACGTATCTGTTGGAATTCTTCGTAACGTAAATGCAGTTCACAAAACTTCACTCGCGATACATACACGATATACGCGATACAAACACGCAATAGCACCGGTTCGAGAACCTAGCAAGGATCGTTGTTTGTGCTGAAGTTGCAGCTAAGGAACAAATTGCGGGCGTGTCTAACTAGCGTTTTTACGGAAAGAAAATTTGACAGATTTTTGACGTACGTATTACATTGGAGAAATCTGTAATATGTTTCCTTACTAATCCAAAACGGAACAGTTTCACAGAAATAAATAGTTGCATATCGTCAAGTATATCTTCCTATCGGATAGCGCGAACATGACTACTTTGAAATGTGCTTGTGCAAGAACAAGAATGTCATGCCTTGTGCAAGAAGTTCTCTCACAACCGCAGTGGGTCGAGTATTTATGCGCCATAAACTCTCTGGGAAATATGCTAATGAATTTTCACGAGCAACCGTGCTATACCGTATAAAAGAGCTCTTAAAATCTACAGGAAAATCATAATTTCATCATACAGTAAGGAAGCGGCAGTCGAAGGGAGACATAAATTGAGACAAGGTAGAAAGTGTTGGTAAAAAAAATTGTAAGTAAGAGAAACAAAACAACTTTCCACGATTATCGAAACATATCTGAGTAAGTGACAAAAACTGTGGCTATTTTGTTTAGAAAATTTACAGTACCTCAGAAATAATCAGTAGCATAAAAAATAGTATACATGTGGTAAAAGTTGCTGTGAAGGGAGTCGTCGGCTATATTTCAGTACGCCTGAGAATTATAGTGACACACTTCTAGGGCAAGTAAAGGGGTTGGCTGAAGATCACTTTTTCGCAGTGAACAAGTGTCGGAAAATCCAATAACAAAATGGCATGTGTAACAGACGTTCCTGATTGGTGGGCAGTTATTTTTTCATTGTGTTTGGCAGGAACACAGTCTCGCACACACAAACTCTCTTTGACTGCATCAGAACGTGATCTGTGAAGCAGAACTGCATAATAGGTTGCCTAACAATCGGGCGAATGCCATACGAATAACTTCGTCACATGCAATGTCACACTACATGTTCATGGGCAAAAGCAATCATCAGGGTCGGATTTTGATTACCTAAAACATCGACAAAATGATCAATAAAATTCTCTTAAAATGCGTTTAAAATGTCCCAAAAGCAAAGAAAAATGACGTGAAAAATGCAATTAAAATCAGTTCGGATGAACAACTGATGCTGTTGAAAATGTTACTGATGTAATCGAGGCTGCTTCTTTTCGTTCAAGTGAACTCAGCTGGCAAAATTTTGGTTCGATGTGTTCTTTACCAGGAAATCTTTGTCTTCAGTTATTTTGACATCGGACGGGATGACAGTGGCGCTGATAGGCGTCACGGAACCTTAAATTACATACTCACAACGGCTGACATGACAATTTCTGAGCGAAGAACTCGAATAGGCTACTCATAAATTTCGTAGAGAACATTTGTAAGATCTCGTAAATATCATTCAGAGTATCATTAAAATTATATTGAAAATCAAGGAAATCAAAGAAATATGCATTAAAAGTGTCGGAAAAGGTAAATAATGATTTTTTTAAATTAAAGAAAAATGTAGAAAACATTACCTATAAAAATTTCATTACAATTCGCCCCCTAGTGATCAACTTCGACTCCCTACATGCCCCTAGAAGTGTGTAACAGTTATAGCGTGACATATTTAGCGTAGGTCTCACCAAACACATCTCCTGGTTTGTAATAGTTGCACGAAGACAATTAGTTGGGAAAATAAATTATACGTTTTAAGTGAAAATTGACACAACTGTAAAAAATATAGTCTTACTTAAATTTCGGAAGATCATCGGCCGTCACGTCCGCCCAACTTTTCCCACTCTTCACATGCTACATTTTGAATTAAAAGTATCAAAAAATGTAAAGTCTGCAGAGGGCTAAGACAAACAATATTGGTATACTTCGCATCCTCTCCTTTAAAATTATGTTAAACGACAGATTTCCTACGAATATATAGTAATTTGTGACAAATTATCGATCTACGTTTTACATCATTATCCCTACGCGAACAGAGTGTAACGTCTCTTTAAAGTTCATAAATACCGATTAATGTTACACGTTTGTATAACGTTGAAGCTGAAAAATGCTGAGAAGTACACATGTTATGCCATTCATTAAAAATTTGAGAGCCTACCGCAGAGGTCGGTTGAATTAGTGAGGTCGTCTGAATATGACGTCCCTGCTAAATTAGGCGCTGTCCCCGGCGCTGCACCGCTATGAGTTGCGACTGAAGGTCACTGGAGCAATGAATGAACTGGGGCGAATGGAGAAGGGAAAGGGATGTTCCTTAAACTACAACGGCGGCTACGATTGTTCAGAATTCATAGCGATATTCCAGCACCACATGCAACTAGAATACAATTAGAATTAAGTTAATTTTAAGGTTAATTTAAGCCACCAAAATACATATGTAAAAGTACTATAGTACTGACCTATGTAAATTTAAGACCAATAAAAAGAAAATGAAAATGAAAAATGAAAATACCACATGCAACTACAATAGTTGTGTCACTGGGACAGCGGCGGAGGCAAACTGCTAAAACAGTACGTACTCGCTCCCCCGTATTTTCACC
Organism: Teleogryllus oceanicus; assembly: GCA_964035755.1. Taxonomy (NCBI): domain Eukaryota; kingdom Metazoa; phylum Arthropoda; class Insecta; order Orthoptera; family Gryllidae; genus Teleogryllus; species Teleogryllus oceanicus. Next base: position 165,171,400 of record CAXIVR010000002.1, on the reverse strand, counting down.
CAAAATTATTCAAAAAGTACTCAAATATTCCAAATTGGAACGTGACATTATTTCAAAATCTATCTTTAAGGAACATATTTCATTAAGCGAGAACGCTTTGTCTTTAATATCTTCGTGTAGGAAGAGTTCGAAAAAATGTGAACATTCTTTACACTATCCTAGAAAAAATTTTAATCAAAAACGTTGGAGCCATTTTTCTGAAAATTTCCAGGGGCTTCGTGTAAAGTAACACCAAAATTAAATATCTTTTTCAAGTTCAAGAACCGTGACAAGGGGCCCAATCGATGGAGAATATCAATTTTGGAGAAAATCCGCCTGAACGGTTTAGCCGCTTGTGTTGTTCACAGCCGTCAGTCGATTTTTCGGTATCAAGGACCCACAAAACATGGATCTACACCACGTGTTATAGATTTTTTTAAATTTAGCAACAGTATATCCACTTTTTCGTTATCAGGGCCCTGAATGAGAGTTTTCTGCCAAAAATTCATATTTTTCTCGCAGCATTACATAACTTTCTGTCTAGCCGTAGCTAGAAAGTAGAAGTAAGGGTCGACGGAAGTGTTGACGTTGCTGACATTGATGATGGCGGTAAATTGATGATTGATTGAATGATTAACTGATTAGTGATCCCGGGCGCGTCAACTGCTATGTTCATAAGTCCCACAAATGTAGTGCATGCTTTTTTATCGTAGACGCTGATGGTGATCTTCCCCCTGGATGGTGATCTTCCCCCGCTGGATGGTGAGATACTGCGGCGTACTACACGTCAGCTTGCGCGGTTTCCCCAACCCCCCGCGGGGCACCGCCCGAGACAAGTTCTACGTTCCAGGTTTCCCGCCTTGTGTGGTACTGTCGTGCATGAAAGTGTAGTTGGGTAAGGGGAGAGAATAGAATGATGGAGAGGAAGGAAAAATCGCGCGCGGTCCGAGACCGGTTTGAAACGGTACTGATCCGGCCCTCTCCTGATATTGATCGAAGAAATCACCGAAAACTACCCATCAGAGCAGGCGGCCGCTAGTTTTCTCCTCCCTACAGCGGCTGAATTCGAACTAGTTTGTATCAAAAGTCCTACTACAAGTGATGATGGTGACGACAGAGGCCATATTGATGAAAGTGGTGATACCACCAGCACTGTTGGCAATAGATGGACAGGTGCAGATGGTACTAACTCGAAAAGCAGGGTCGGAAGGAAGGCAGAGGAGGTGGCCGTGACGGCGGAATCGTGAGTGGCAGCAGTAAGGCGACGATGGTGTTACTTATGACGATGGATGCGGCAGACAGTCTGCAGTAGGGCGAGAGGTGATGCAGGGTGTCGAGACACATTCGAGTCGAGGAGTTCGAGACAGATGAGAGGTATTTGTGAAGTCGCCGGCAATACAATATTGTATTACTCGTATATTGATTGATTAGGGTTTTCGAACACGACTACTGCTATTGTCATTAGTTACCGTAAGTGTGGTGCATATTAAATCCAAGGAGGTGGCGGTATTCCTACTCCAATAGATCCGGTTCCGAACTACACGTCGGCTTGAGGAATTCCAACTCCAGGTATCTCTCCCTAGCGAGACACCATCGAACCCAGCTCTATACTCCCGAAAACCTCTAGACTCCCGAATGATCTTCACCTTGTTCGGTAGGGTAGTACATACGTATAATAATGTGTAAGGGGAGAGGAGAGAACAAGGATTAAGAAGAAAAGAGAACATGCTGTACACGTTGGTACACGGTATGTTTGTTAACAAACTGCACCCGCATTCACCTGGTATGGATCAGCGAAACCAAGTAAAACTGCCGATCAGAGCAGCCGTCCGCTAGACATCTCCTTCATCGACCAAGGAGAGCTAGCAGTGGATGTGACGGGGGCGATGGATGACGTAGGGGAGACGGCGACTGCGGTGCTGGCGGTGGCGGAGCGGCAGGCGAAGGATCAGACGCCCCCAGAGACCGCACCGCCGTAAATCACGCGAGCGGCGAGGGGCTGCTGCTGCTGCTGCTGCCAGGGAGCAGTGGAGCCGCGGCGGAGATCGGCAGCCGGCGCGGCGCGGCGTTGCGTGACGGCTCAGCGCTCAAGAGGCTTCTTTCACTGCTCGCCTCACTTCAGCCAAGCAGCACACTTTTTATATTTATGAACAGAGTCCGGACGAAATGTAGCACGAAAAGTAAAATATGTCTTGAATACGTATGGAAAATTATAAGAATATGTAAAATTTGTAAAAAGGAATATAATGTGTAGGAAGAATTCAGAATAAGAGGCACCAGCAGGTGTAAATATTAAGTTTATTCCATTAACAGTATACGATAATATATTCTCAAGAGGCTTCTTTCACTGCTCGGCTCACTTCAGCCAAGCAGCGACACTTTTTATATTTATGAACAGAGTCCGGACAGAATGTAGCACGAAATAGTAAAATATGTTCTGAATACGTATGGAAAATTATACGAATATGTAACTAATTTGTAAAAAGGAATATAATATGTTGGAAGAATTTAGAATAAGAGGCACCAGCAGGTGTAAATATTAAGTTTATTCCATTAACAGTATACGATAATATATTCTCAAGAGGCTTCTTTCACTGCTCGCCTCACTTCAGCCAAGCAGCGACACTTTTTATATTTATGAACAGAGTCCCGGACGAAATGTAGCACGAAAGAGTAAAATATGTTCTTGAATACGTATGGAAAATTATAAGAATATGTAACGAATTTGTTAAAAAGGAATATAATGTGTAGGAAGAATTCAGAATAAGACGCACAAGCAGGTGTAAATATTAAGTTTATTCCATTAACAGTATACGATAATATATTCTCAAGAGGATTCTTTCACTGCTCGGCTCACTTCAGCCAAGCAGCGACACTTTTTATATTTATGAACAGAGTCCCGGACGAAATGTAGCACGAAAGAGTAAAATATGTTCTTGAATACGTATGGAAAATTATAAGAATATGTAACGAATTTGTTAAAAAGGAATATAATGTGTAGGAAGAATTCAGAATAAGAGGCACCAGCAGGTGTAAATATTAAGTTTATTCCATTAACAGTATACGATAATATATTCTCAAGAGGCTTCTAGCGACACTTTTTATATTTATTAATAGAGTCTAGTTTAGGCCTCTGTATCCTACGTTTAGGTCTCTGTATCCTAAATGGACGAAGTAAATCTGATGAAGTGGGTAACTTTACTTATAGATGGAAAAGGCTCAAGTAGTATCGACTATATTTGGACCAATCAAGTAAGTATCATGCGCTGTCAAATTTTTCAATATTAACTTCAGGTTTTCTGATCATCTCCCTGTCTCTGCAGAAATACACACTGAAGGTAGACCAAAGTCAAAGCAAGGAGTCGACACTGAAAGTGAGTGCAATCTTAAAGCAGAACTGAAACTCAAATGGTGCATTGATAAACAAGATTATTACTATCATAATTTACTAGGGACACCAACACCCTACTTGGACACTATTGATCTACACGCACTGAACTGTGAAATAGTCAACGCAGTAAAAAAAGGCTAAGGACTTAACCTTATTAAAAACGACAGAACTAGAGACAAGCCATGGTATGACAAAGAATGCGAATTTTACGCAAAGAAACGAGAAATAAATTTAGAAAATGGTGTAGAACTAAAAACTTGGAAAAAGAAATGATTACATTAGATCGAGAAAGAACTACGTTAACCTAACAAAAGAAGAGTCTGGGCAAAGTGAGTACGAAATAGTAAAATATGTACTTGAATATGTATTGAAAATTATAAGAAAATTAACAAATTTGTAGAAAGGATATAATATTTATGAAGAATTCAGAATAAGGGCACAAGCAAGTGTAAATATTAACTATTCCATTAACAATATACGACAATATACATACAATAAGCTTACCTTAAGCCAGTTCATCGGAAACAAAACAATTATACGCTAACTCTTTATGTCCAGTCGTAGTATTTAGTACATGGCCCTCATCCCAGCACATCTTCCCAACTCTCCAGCAGTCTCCCCAACAACGGCACTGTCCACGTATGCACCAGCTCTCTCTGCCGCTCAGCTGCCTACTCGGCTCTCGCCGTCCCTTATATACTCGGGGAGACTTTACGCCCCGAAGCTCGCCGTGACGGAGGCTCCTTCTCAGGGCTGGGATGGCCCTAAAGCGCGCGCGCCCGTTCGAAAGTCCAAACACAGCTGCTGCAGTGTATTAGAGAGTTTGTGCACGCCATAGCGCATCACTGTGGATGTTCTGCGCAGCGCAAATGCACGGAAGTAATGCGAAACTTGAACTACGCTTGCGCAGAAGATAGATAGCACTTTAACGTTCGAGCGTGCACAATGATTGGTTGATTGGTTTTTCGTATTTACGGGCGCGTCAACTCTTTGGTCATTAGTCCCGTTTGTGTAGTGCATGTTTTTCGCGGGAGATGGCGGTGATCTTCCCCCGCTGGATGGCGAGATCCGGCGCCGACCTACCGTCGGCTAGTGGGGTTTCCCCCTAACCAGGACTCTCCCACCAGCGGGGCACCGCACCAGCCGGGACAAGCTCTAAGCTCCCGACCGATCTCCCGGAATATGTGGTTGTGTAGTGCATGTTAGTGTAAGTTTGTGTGTAAGGGGAGAGAATATGACAAGGATGAGGAAGGACAGATCGCGCGCGGTCCGTGGCCCGTTTGGTAGGGTATTGCCCCGGCATTCGCCTGGTGTTTATTGGAGAAACCACAAAAAACTACCAACCAGAGCAGCCGGCCGCTAGAATTCTCCTCCAGACAGAGACTGAATTCGACCTAGCTGAAAAGCTAGTGTCGAAAATCCTGCCACTGTCAGGACTCGAACCTAGGACCTCCCGGTGAGCGTGCACAAACTCCCTAATATATCTTATTTATATTATACGCTGTTATTCATAGAACATTTACAAACAAAACAAAATAAATTTAAACAATTTAAAATTACATTAACACAATATTTTCTCAATCAATTTTTAATATAAATGTATCTTCTTCTACAGAATAGTTTTTTAAAGTACATTTTTATGTTGGAGTGCAATGATTGCCATCGTACACACGTGGGAACTAAATGACCAGCAAGCACTCTAGCAGTCATCGTAGTGTTTCACGTCTGCGATAACTAATCTCGCTCTTCTAAATTGGTTCCATCAAGAAACGATGTTTTAATATTTTCCCCACCCAAAGATAATATTCTCAGTGCTCACGCGCTCTTGTCGCGTCATACAACCACACAACTACATCGTAGAGACGAGGTTAACCAAAACAGACTCCGTGCATGTTATCGCGACTTCATGTGTGGCACCTCGCGTCAACAGAATGCAATTCTGAATATGTATGGGAAAAATTCCGATATTCAAAATAAAAACTAATTTTGAAAATTCATTAAATATTTCAGGAAATAAATTTAAGAAAATTGTAGAAAAAAATGAAACATTTGCAAAATATCTAAAGTATCAGCAAATTACGTAAAATATGTTAAGTACGCGTAGTAACGAAAGTGTGTGTTAGGATTGCTCTAATACGTGAAGAACACGATTTTCAGAAGTGAATATAGAATGACAAAAAAATTCAATTTCATAAGAATACGATTTCCACTTACAGTCGACTCCGGTTATAGTGAACTCTGATATAATGAACCCTCGGTTATAGTGAACTTAAGTCACTCGTCCCGTTTCACTTACATGACAAATAGGCATAACAAGATTCGGAAAAAATATTTAAAACGTACACTTTCTGTGAACAATGGATTTCTCTACCTTCAAATAATTGTTTCATTATTATTAATGATTGTCGAACTGCTAAATTCCTTATCTACGCCGGGTGTTAAAAGTGGCTTTTTGCTTTTCTTATTTGGTTGATGACGTTATAAGAGTATAATATTACGAACTATTATTTTCTAGCTGATTTGCCGACTTTTTAAATATTTTTCACAAATATATGTTGAGAGACACACTCGTTCTGTTTGCCCTGCCCGTGGGCGTACACTTTTGAAGCACTACAGGTTGCATACTCGTTTACGTTTTACATCTCACCCCTTAAACACCTCCACATCTACGAGTTATATGGCTTTATTTGTACACAGAAGTTCTTTTCCTAATGGAATGTCATATGTGTACTAATTTTGATTGAACTAAGTATTGCAGAGTTTTGTTGGACCCAAAATCAGGAATTAGAGTTCATGCATCGTATATCAAAGAGATTGACTGTTCCCCTTCTTGGCCATTTGTATTTGTAACAGTATCTATTGCACAGTACTGCCCATCCATCTGTCCGCCTCACCTGTCACTCTGCCCGCCCCATCCACTGGAGCGGGAAGTGAGGTTTTTAATGTACTCGATAAGGGAGAAACTTTCTAGTTTGGATTTCAAATAATTGACATCTCACTGGACGTGGAATTTACAAGAATGTAACAGTATTAACAAAATATTACGGAAGAACTCCAAACATGAAGCAAGCTGATTTGACGGTGGTTTGCGGAGGTTTCTAAACTCTGAATATGGGATAAAATATTCGTAACAGAAAGTAGAGCAACGCTTACTGAAGAAAAACAGGAGATAAAATGACGCAATGAGGATGATAAAATGAAGGAAAAAAGAAGATAAAACAGGGGACACAGCATTGCTTTCATCAACCGACTTCACGGAATTTTACAGACTGTCCAACGATTCGACGAGAAATGTATTTTGCAGACACGAGAAAAAAATCTATACTCTAACCGACTCGCTGTAGTTTTTTACGCTGATCTTCACGGTTAATACGCAGCTAATAGTGATCTGTAATGGCGCTATCTACCTTCAACAACACTGTTTGAGTTTTCATGAAATAAAATGCAAAATGCAATTTTCTGTACATACACATAAACGAAAACCTGGAAGCACTTGATCAATATGATTTACTCCGCAGTGAATCCCAGCTTCTCAAATACGTACTGAGATTACACAGACGAAAATGAGTTTATTCTGAGTGATTACTAACTATTTCATTTTCATATCGTCGATTCAACAAACGATATATCAACCGAAGACTTCGTACATTAACTATCACGCTTCTCGCCCCTCCTGTTTTCTTGTTCCTATGTCTTTTCAGTTTCTTTCCGATCTCAACGTGGATTTTCTTTCCCTCGACATCGGCCTTTCCAGGGATCCCACGAGATTTGCGTGCGTGTTCGAGACGAGGGAAAGGATACGCCTCCCAGAATTAGGAATAAAGTCGATGTTTCGTACAAAAAAGAAGACAAGTCGATATCGGATCCATTTCCATTAGTACTGATGAGGAAATTGAATTTCACTACGGAGTTTTCATAAAAGAGGTTGAGGTATGAAATGATTATGTTCAAGATATTCTTCTCTGTAACGTGTCTCATCTAGTTTTATTGTAACTCTTCGTCTGATTACTAGTAGGCCTCTTGAAAGTCAACAAACATTTACTCCCGGATTTGTCAAACAATCGAATATATACATCTTATAGTTTCCTTTAATGTATTAATAACTAATAATCGGAACCTTATTTTCACTTGCATTTAGTTGCAACTATTATTTAAACCTAATTTGTATAATCAAGGAAGGTTCTTTATGTTCTATTGAAGGCAGGGATAGAATGCTACCGATTTTTTAAAAATAAGGAAGTTTATACGTCTACCATGGAAGTTTATTCGCCAACTGACATTTCGGGCGAATTTTGAATTATTGATTCTAAGTGGAATAAGTGGGAGCTCTTTTTTATCTCATTTTTTAAGAATGTTCCTTACATCATGTCTTTCCATTTTGCAAAATTCCAAGAATAAACAAAAAATGACAATAAATTGATTTGGCTCATACAGATAAATTGAGTAGATGGTAGTCACAAATTGATTTTTTTTTCTTCTGCGAATGTCACTTAATATTAAATACATCCGAATCATTAAAAGTCAGTTAATATTAATTACTTCTGGACGCCTCAACTGTAATTTTTAAAATTGTAAATTAATTAAAGTGGTTTGGCGGAAGAGCAGGCCTTAAGGCCTGAGCCTCGCCACAAATAAAGACATTTTATTATTATTATTATTATTATTATTATTATTATTATTATTATTATTATTATTATTATTATTATTACCACTTATATATAACAAATACTTTGAAATCTCTTTTCAAAGTTCCTAACAAAGCCAATGGATACAGTTTCACTAAATGAAGATCAGAATAATATTTGTCTAAATACAACAACAACAACAAAACAACAACAACAACAACAACAGTGTTTCAACAAATACATTATAATTTAATTTCTGAGTGATTCGTTGTCGTGCATTATAAAAGCTGAGTTTCACCTTGAAGCTAGAAGAGGTGCTTTTAATTTTGCATTCAGAAATATGTGTAGTTATTTTGAGTTTTCCTCACGTAGAGGCCGTAATTTACAAGCTACAAAACACTTTTTGCACGTTAAGTCGCATGCTCTGCATATTTACGAGACCGGTCTTTTTAGGGCAATAATTTTAATGTTACGATCTTTAGTTTTCTCTCCAAGGACATTTTATAAGGTAGTCGACGTTGTGCATTCCGATGAAAATAAAGCGTAGCGAAAGGAATATAATTATTCATGGTAAACAAATATAAAATTTTACTCTTAGTGTTAATTTGTTTTATATCAGAAAATGTGACAACTTAAATTCTATTACAAGATATATTCCGTAATTCCTTCGCCAACACTATGGCCAGCACTTTTACACAAGCCTCATTTATCATCATCCAACTCTAAAGAGAATATAATTTTTCCAACATTCATTTCTATATTCATATTAATTACATACATCATCAGAACGAAAAATGTGAAAATACTGCATCGGACGGTAGCACAAATCCGTCAATCTCTAATTCATAAAACAATACAGCGGTACCACTAACTCCTCACGCACTCGGAAGAGGCAAATCATTCATGTGTTAAAATGGAAAATTTGGACGGAAACCAAATTCCTCTCATGTTAAGAGCTTATACGTTTTTTCGTTCGCACACATCATTAATTCGTTAACACGTGTAGTCTGTGCTCTCATACAGCGCATGGCTGCTACCTGCTCCGTGACGGGGGGGGGAAGGGGAAGGGGTGGGGAGTCGCCGCGCTGCCCCGGGCCGGAATCACTGATGACGTCATTAGCCGCTGTGTTTGCCGCCGGCGCAATAAAGCTAATCTAAATCCGGTGGAGCTACCGCCGCCATTGTGTCTCGCCGGGCATTGTGCACCTTCCGCCGCCCCCACCACGCCCCCATTACTCCTGTGCTTGGCGCCCACCTGTGCCGCGGCATCCGCGGACGAATAAAAATCCAGCGCCAAAGGCAGAGCGAGTTCACGTACCACAATTAATACGTTCACAATAAGTGGTTACAACTCTCTTTTATATTCTGATAAAGTATTAATATAATATAAAATAGTGAGGACAACGCCCAGAAAACACAGTACTTGTTGAATCAAACTGGAATAGAGTAGAATTTGGAATTAACAAAAGAATATTCAAAACCATTGTTTGACAGGAAAGAAAACGTGAAAACCAAAATGTGAAAAAAATATGTGATGATGTTCTGTATTTTAGTTAGAATGTTACGTTGTTGAGTATTACAGGTGTGTCAGGATAAATGTTAAACACTTGTATATAAAGGGGTCGGAAGTATTTGTAAATGAATATTTAGTGGAAAATTCCATAGAACAAATTTACACGTCTCTTTTCACTTGCTTTTTAGTAACACTTACCGCAAAGATGTTCGGGCTCTGACTCAGTTAAGGAGATTTTATGAATTTGCCAAACATTGTGCATACAATGCTGCCTAAAAAACAGGAGCAAATGCAGATATATGTAAATACTATACATTCTTTTGTAAATGTTCATTTTCAACTCCTCGATATGTCGAAGACATTTCCATAATTTATTCTGACAAACTTATATTTTGACTTACAGAAAACAAACAAAAGAGTTTTTATGTCTGATGAAGGACAAAAATTATTTGCCTATAATGCTACAATAAAGATCCTATTTCATAGAAATGAAACCTAACATTAGCGATGAAATATACAAGAGAAGAACACAGGAATATACAGCCCAGTTGAAAGTTATAATGTAGTTGTACTAATCAAAACTTCAGAAAAAAATCTAAGAAATAACAAGACACCTTCTACCTTTAAGAAATCCTTTCATGATGTCCTACTTGATTTCATATTATGAAGGAAATTTTAGGAAAATCAGCTCGTCGTATGTATAAATTTCACATATTTATTACTTAACGTCTCATCCAACCGTGAAGATTACGTACATTTCTTTCAGTAAATAAATGCTTTGAAAGTGAGGAGTATAAATCAAACTTGAAGAGAAACTACTATATTGACATGTTCAATTGAATACAGGTTTCACAACAAAGAGCCTTTTGCATTGCATTCGGTTTTCTCTCTTTACGTCGTCGAATCAAATGATCGAACTAATGACAAAAGCTAGTGTTCAGAGAGCAAAAGCTAATGTAGGTACTAGTCTCTCAGTTTGATGCTCGTGGCAGAAGTCAAACACATCTAACTTTATCCGAGATATTTGCACCATCCGATCTGTCACTCTACCACCCCATCTTCCCAGCTGGCGCCAAACGTTGCTGGAGAAAGAGAGTAAAAGCCGACATAAAAACGCAAACTAAATTTAGGTTATCTTGTGTGACGCTTGACAGAAATAAAGGCCCCTAGAGGGTACAAGGAGCCATCGTTCGTCACCCTTGGAAGATGTAATACGCTCACACGAAGTAATGCGCTCGACGAGAGAGAGAGAGAGAGAGAGAGAGAGAGAGAGAGAGAGAGAGAGAATGAGAGACATAGATAGATGGAGAGAGTCGATATATATGTATAGATTGACAGATAGATAGATAGATAGATAGAGAGCAGTGTGCGCGAGAGATAAAGATAGAGAGGGGGGACAGACTATGAACACGGAAAAGTTAAAAAGGAGCAGAAATATGATACAAACTTTGAAGAGAAGAACTAATAGACTTGGAAAACCTGAAAAATAGGGCAATAGATGGGCTAGAAGAATGGATTGAGCTAAAGTAGCGATCAGGAGTGAGATGCGATGTGGAGAAAGATGTAATGTACAGACGAAAATGAAATTGACAGATGTAAAGTATGGTAAGGGTAAAATAAATTTGGAGAGATGCAAAGATGAAGAACACAGTAAGGGCAAAAAAAGATAGGAGTAAGTGTGGAAAGGAGGGCACAGTAATACATCTGCAAAAGTAATAACGCTGGGTGAGCAAACATAGCAAAAGACAGAAGGACATGTGCGAAGGGACAGACAAAGAGGGATAAAAAGAATGATGGACACGAGAATGAATGCTAGGGAAAGAAAGGAAGAACGAGGAAGAACGAAGAACATGAGGCAAATCGTACAGAAAGAAGGGCGGTGAACATGAGCATGAGAGAAGAGTAAGGCAAATGGTAGTGAGCAATGGGGAATGGGGAAAAAAAAGGACAAGGAAAAAAAGAAAGATGATGATTGCTAAGGGAGAAGGAACAAAGGCGGAGAGGGTGAAGGAAAATCGAGAACGGAAAACGGAACGGGCAGAAAACGAATGCAGTGGAACATAACAAAGACCCAGGTGATGGAGAACAGTGAGGGTCAATAGAAAGGGTGTAGGTAAGAAGGAGGCATCGAGAGGGTTGTATTGAGAAATAGAGAAGAAAACGAGAGGAAATAAGAAGGCGGAAGGAGGAAAAGAGGCAAGAGGAGATGAAAGTTGGGGTCAGAGAAACGGGTGGAACAGGAAGACAGCAGAGCAAGAGGAAGGGGGGAAGGGGCGTGGAGAAAGGGCCGGAGGGGGCGGGGCCCCCGACTTGATTTGCGTGGCGCGGCGCGGATTGGCGGCGGCGGAGCGGCCTCTCGCGCCCGATGCAATTCCTGCAACGCGATTACGGGCGTCGTCGGACCGCTTCCGCCCCCGCCGCCCCCATCGCCGTCGATGATTGAATAAGTCGACGGCGCCCTCGCATCGATCCGCCCCTCCCCCCTCCCGCCGACCCACAGCCTCCCTCCCGTCCCCTCCCCGACGACATGCCGCCCCCGCCACGCGAACCCTCCAAAGTCGTGGCCTTCAAGTTACGTCCGCCAAGATGTCTTCAAGTCATACTCATCAAGCCTGCTCATCACGCTGCTTCGGCGAGCTGACGCTGGCAAATTGTATTCGTTGAGAGTAATCAGTGAAATTGTGTATGGCGAACTTCGTTTCCCAACATTAGAACACTAAGACTGAACATTGCATTTAAATCCAACGCTTCCAGTTGATTATATTAAGTACCTCATTTGTCCCACAAAGCGCTTCTAAGTTACGCTTAACGTGTTTTTAACTCTACAATTGACATGCGCGTTCCTTTCTAATTCAACACGCACAGTCTTGGACTCTTGACGCATAGAATCTATATAAATAAAATTAGATTTAAATTTCCAAATAACTGCCTTTTTGTTCTCTCATCTGCTTTTGTAGATGATGATACCAAAAGCATTTCAATTGTTTTTATAATTTTTGTCTGTCAGTGTCTGTTCGTTTAGCTAAACCCTGGAACGGTTGCACCAATTTCCTTGTGGTTTTCACACAAGGTAGAGTGTTCTGTCTGGCAATTTTTTTACTTGATTTTCAAACTATAATTTTATCTTATTGTAACGAATATTGCGTCACCGGCCGGCACCACCACGAACTACCTGTACGCGCGGATTGCGTCATCTGCCGGCGCCACCACGAGCTGCCTGTGATCGCGGGTTGCGTCATCTACAGGCGCCACCACGAGCTGCCTGTGAGTGCGGGTTGCGTCATCTGCCGGCGGATTATTCCAGAACATTCGCGGGGTCGGGAAAGTACTCGACGGTACACGCCGAGTATAAATACGCGGCGGCCGGCGACCGCAAGTAAGTCTTAAGTCCGCAGTGGAAGCTGAACTGTGAAGTATGTGCATCGCGGTGAATAGCAGTGCAGTGATTGTGCTCAGTGGCGTGAACCGTGGTCAGTGGTACAGTGGTCAGTGACGTGAACTGTGACCAGTGCAGTGAACTGTGGCCAGTGCTTAGGACTGTGCGAGTGTGTAGAGAAGATAGTATAAAAATTAATCAAGAGAAGTGTAGTGTAAATAAATAATCAAGAGAAGTGTAGTGTAAATAAATAATCAAGAGAAGTGTAGTGTAAATAAATAATCAATTGTTTTCAGTGATAGTGTTAAGAAACAAAATAAACGCTTTTGTTAAAATAATTCCGGACTTTTAATTCACCACCTAGAATCGTAACATTGTGTAAACAAAAATGATTGTTTTTGTATACAAATATACAATTTTATAACCTCAATCATATTTTTTACCCGCAACCTACAAAGCAAAAAACCTTACCGTTGCTTGAGATTCAGATCTTTCTTATCCTGTCTCTCGTATCTTATAAAGCAAACTTTAAATGTGCATTCGTTGAGTTTTTCGTTAATATTCGAAAAGTGTGAGTAAATTGTGCGAATTAAAACTTACAGCCAATTTTAATTTTTTTATACAAAATGCATTTTAGTTTATTTTGATAGCGCCATTGGACTTTCAATAATTGAAGGTTAAAACTGTTACTGGGAGTTTGCCGGTATGTAGGCAACAATGAATCTGCTTTCAGCTATCCATTGTAACGATAGGGGTTGGAACCATGATGGAAAGATTTGGGTGCGCTACTGTGCATCGTATCCGACTGTCTCAATGAGCTTCAGGCACCAGTTTGCATCACAATATTGGCGAGCATTTTAAATGAGACAGATACAAAATTATCATCTTGTTACAAGTCATTGTAACACATATATGAAGCATTTTTTTAAATTATTGCACCTTTTATTTCAATTACACATTCATTGTGTTATTTTTCATTGAAATTTGTCATTTTGTGACACTTTCAAAATGTTTTTCAACACTTCTTACTCTCCGTTTGAAAAGCCAGACCAGACGCTGGTCTGCCATGGTGTTGCATGAAGTACCCGTGCTGTGGTCACGTGGTCCGTGACGCAAACTGTTGCTGCGCAGAACGAGCAAAAATCGGTGCGCCAGAGTAAGTCACCCATTCCTTTCGACCATGACTGTTATTAGGAGTTTGCCGCGGGTATGCAGGAATGCAACTGCTACAGTTGCCAGTTGCAACGATCATCGTAGTGCCATTGGCATGGAGCAGGGAGGGGCGAGGTGGATACGTGCGAGTGGGGCAGGCAGGATGAAATTGGGTGGGTCAGTAACGCAGTTCACGTTGGAAGAGAGAGGAGTCCAGGCAGGTTACAGTAGGGTAGCACGTAGAAGCACCATTAATTGAATTCATTCCTTTTTCTACCAAATAGACGATTATGTTTAACAAATGCCCGGGAAACGCAGGTAATAAAAAATGTTTATGTAACTGCATTACCTTTAAAAAAGAATCTCCTCTTGTATTACAATTTGTAAACAAAATAATATTCTGTTCAAATCATGACTGCACTAGAATGCTTCTCGCTGAAAGGACACAGACTGGACTTGTGTCACCTGGACCTTAGTAAACTTAAATCACGTTCATGTTGATTACAATGATTTAGGTGTTGTTTATTATTTTGATGCTCGTAAGTCTTTACTTTGCCCACTCTCAGACACTTGTTTCGATACTAAATAAAAAAGAGAAATCGGGGAGGTTGACTATTGAATATATTTCTTACATTTGACTATCTTAAAATTAGTTTCTAACTGTAATCTATGTACATTTTTTTACCAAAGAACCAAGCAGCGAAGAGTTATCACATATAAACACATTGAAAATGTATAACAACTATTCCCCCATACGAAATTATTTTGTTATTTCCAGCAACTTGAGTTATTTTTTATTCAATATGATTTCAGATTGCATTAATTCGATGTTAACCTTCTGACAGACGCCCTAAAAAGCCCGTGCTACAAATCGGGTTCCTTATTCTCGATGCAAATTTGAGCTCTTCTCGTGCATTATGCTGGTGTGTCGTTTCTGCAAGTGCTTGGGTCACCACCGTCCTCTCACGTCCTTTACCGTGGCTGTCACTGGACCTGACCTCGCCGTGTCCTTCCACGCGGCGTCGCCACCGCCGCAGCGCGTGAGTGCGCAGCCGATGGTGTGCAACTGCTCGGAAGATCCCCATTTGCACCCTCGTGGCCTCCAAATAGCCTGGCTGGGATTGCTACATGCTTGCTCGACCTGCTCTCTGTTACCGACTGACGGAGGCTCCTCGGGCGAAGACCCCTTGCCATCACTTCGCTTCACTTCTCGTCCCCTCTCCTTTCTCCCTTTGCCCTGTACCTCGACGACTCTTTCCGCATATGTTTGACTTAATTCTATCATTAAATAGTTCAAAGAATTGTCACCCCGACCGGGATTCGAACCGGCCTTCTGGTTTACGCCCAGCTGCTCTAGGTGACGGGCAAGGTGACAATTATATACTTAATTCTATCTCTCAATCTGTTCTCTCTGTTGTGCCATTGGCCTCCTTGTATTCACCTAAGATCTCTGTTCCACAAGCCTCCTTCTCTCAGGTCGTTATCTCCTTTTTCTAGTTTCTCTATTTCTATGCCTGCCATCGCTTTCCCCATTATATTTTAGAAAGTAACAGGCATCCCTAACTTTTTGTCAGAACACATTTTTACCAGATAACACAATTTGATGGTGGTGATTTTACTTCAGAATTGGTGTAGTCTTCCCTCAATAAATTCTTCCTTCGATTTGTTCATCTCTTTAGGGTTTGATAGAGACTCCTGTTCCATCTTCAGCATGCAATCTTATTCTCGGACGGCCGAAATCCCATTTACCATGAGGTCTATAGAGATATATTTGTTTTGGGATGCGGTCACTACTCATTCTGTGTAGATGTTGGGACCATCGGGTCCTGTATTCTTGTACTTTATTTACAAATGGGAGCACTTCTAATTCTTCTCTAATTTTCTCACTTCCTTCCTCCCTATTTTGTCTAATAAAGTGCAGCCTTTGATTCTCAAGAATCCCATCTCAGACGTCTGAATTCAGGTAAAATCTTTATTTTTAATGGTCCATGACTCGTATCCATAAAGAAGTATGGGGATAGCCATTGTTTTATAAAATTTAAGTTGTGTTTCCTTTCTCAGATATTTTATTATTGTACCACCGTCGTTATGGAAGTTTTGGTTTTATATTGAAATATCTTTACTAAATTCAAAGGTAATATTACATCCTAAATATTTAAAATGGCTAACTTTTCTATAATTTTATTATTTAGTATTATTTTACTTTGTATAGGA
This sequence comes from Teleogryllus oceanicus, assembly GCA_964035755.1. Lineage (NCBI taxonomy): Eukaryota > Metazoa > Arthropoda > Insecta > Orthoptera > Gryllidae > Teleogryllus > Teleogryllus oceanicus. The sequence continues at coordinate 165,155,150 of CAXIVR010000002.1, read as the reverse complement.
TGTTTGCCTCTAAACGCCCTAACTTTGGTTTTCTGAGTTCAGATTCTCATATTACATCGTTCACATATGTAATTCAATTTATAGAGAGCCCTCTAAAATTGATCCTCACTTTCTTGATTAATTTATCTGGTCATCTGAAAATAAAGTGTATTTAGATGTTTAGGAGTTTATTTTGATGCCATCTCTGTTTCCATTCTCTCAGAACGTCGTCTATATAAATATTAAATAAACTTGGTGATACTATAACTTGTCTAACACCTCGTTAATTTTAGATTTCTCAGATAATTTTCCATTTAAATCCAACACATTTATAGTTATGTGGTATAAGGATTTGATTACTTCAATTAAACGTAGTGAAATGCCTCTTTTATTCATTATCTTCCATATCGAATATCGATGCACCATGTCAAATGCTTTCTCATAATCTATGAAAGAGAGAGAGAAAGAGACTCTATATATGAGTTTCCTGATTAAATTCTACCCCCTTCTTTATAAGCAAGTTAATGGAGAATACATCATGTATACACGATCTTCCTTGTCTAAATCCACTTTATTATTCTAACAATATATTGTCTAGAAGAGTTGTAAATCTGTTAATAATTTTAGCATTTATCTTGCATGACGAATTTAGCAAGGTAATTCCTCTATAGTTCTTTGGTTGACTTCTATTTTCTTTTTTGAATAGTGATATTACCTTTGCTTTCGTCAATTCGTCTGGAATCGTACAAGTCTCCCAACAGGTATTCAACAAATTAAGAAATCTGATTTTCAATGCGGTATCGGCGTTTTTAATTACCTCCAGACTAATCCCATCAAGACCTGGCACTTTTCGAGTTTTAAGCTTCTTTAGCGAGTCAACTAATTCATTCATTGTCAAAGGATCTACGATATAGATTTCATTTCATTGTAGTAATTTCTTTCTGCCTCTTCCACATTCGAGTTGTACCATAAACGTTTATAGTGATCCAGCCACTCTTTCTCTTTGATTATATTTAGTTCTGCAGTATCCTTTCAGACGCTATTGAGATGCCTCATTACTTTGTAGCTAAGGTTTGTCGTCGTTTGTCCACAATTTTTCTCTTATTCGTCTCATCGTTTCTTCTTTTATTTTCATCGGCTTTCAGTTTGATAACAGACAAGTCTGCACCCTCCACTTTGATGAGTCCGTTATCTCTTCTCTATTGAAATTGTATCATTTATTTTAATCCATTAATACACCTATATAGCAAAAAATGATATTAAAGTAAATTGCTATTAAATACCTTAAAAGATACTAGACTAATTTCCATTAAAACAAATAGTTAAATAGATTTGCAAATATAATTTTCATGTGACAGTTTTGCGGCAATGACAGAAATTTCAAGTATACAAATTCATTGATAGAGAGAAACTTTTCCAAGATAACAGCGGGCAGAGAAATAAAGCAACTTTTGCACTCACTTACACCTAACAATTTGCAATAATTATTATTACACAAAGGAAATTAAACATTTAAACCTAAAATCAAAACTGGCATTCTGAAAATAATTTTGAATGGCATGCCGAATATTAAAAAAACATTGTCTTAAATACATTTTATTTTACGTTGAAATGTTTTAACATATTTTTTCCATAAAAGAAAAATATAAAGAGATAGTACTATATTAATCGAAAAACGAATTATTCTGTCATTTCCGCCGTATTAGTGCACTGTTGACGTTGCAACAATTTGTATGTAGTATATAACACATTTTTTATCGAAACGTACTAATGAGTTCATTATACTCCGAATATATCTTCTTTCAGAACATAATAAGTCGAGTTCTTTCCAAACACAAAACATTCTGATATATACTTCAAAATTCAACAAACGAAACCTTAATTTGGTTTCAGGAAAGATAGATACATAATGAATGACATTTTGAAATAGTGTTGTAGGCAACCTGGGTATGAGATGCAATTTAAAGTAATTTTGCCTTGGATTGCCTTGGACACTTTATTACGCGAAAATGTAATAAGATGCAAATTGCAGTTTCACTTACGACACAAAAACATGCTAGCAGTTAATGAAATAGCACATTCATACACGTTCTTTCATCTTCCCCAAAACACGAGGTGATTTGCAGCATACCAAAATTTTCCGTATTATTCTTTTGAAATGGAAAATTGCCGAAAATGGGACCAGCGATTTTTATCATTCGTCGATTTCCAAAACCTGATCAATGCATCTTAGACGGAACCGAGAAAATTGGCGAAAACACTTTACGGTGAATTTCACTTTGTACATCCACAATTTTTGTTGTTGCAAAAACGGCCAAAAAAATCCCGACTTGAGTGTTAATTCTGTATAATCTCATTACAACAGTTTATTTTATCCTTAAATTGTAATTAACAGGTTTTACCAGTGTAAAGTAATAAGACGAGTTTGCTAGTTGACGCTCGGCCATCTCCTAAATTAATGTATTATCTATTAATTACCTGCTAAAAAAACTGCTAAATTAATAAGCTCACAATAACAACTAATTACGAGATAAGGATTGTGTCTTCACGATGGTTTATCTCTAGTAAAATTTCACAATTGGATAAAAATAATTAGAAACCAGAGTTTTGATACAAATTTTAATGAATTTTTGAAATTATGCTTTATCGCCTCCTGTATTATTTCAGTAGCATACATACCTTTTGCGACTCTCACAGGCAACCAATCTTTATAAATGAGGTCTCTAAAGAAAGAGAATTTCACTCACTTAAACGCACTACCCAACGCCGCACTGAACTGATATCCACTGTATATTGTCCATAAAAGTTCAGCAAACGTCTGCGGATGTCAATAGGTGCAGTTTCCTCCAAAGTGAGAAATTCAATTACGTATCTCTGCTTCTCACGGGAGTTCCAACTTAGATGCCATTTTATCGTACTGTCACTGGGATTCTATCTAACAAATAGATACGAAATTAACAAACATTAACGTCTTACATTCATTTTTGGTGCGATAAGCCAACATAAAAAATGGGAGGCATTACTTTCCGAACAACTCTCACTTTTCATAATTTGTTATATTCAATCATTGTTGTAGTCAATCATCTGTTGGAAGTCATTCACTTTCCTGCCGGGGCGCGCCGTATGATGAATGCCTCGCTATAGCCGCTGATGAAGTCGGTTTTGAGGGAAGTCGGATTGGGAGAGACTCGAGGGCAGAGAAGATCGCGCGTGGGCCGAAGCTCATATAAAACGGGTGCTGCTCCACAACTTGCTGGATGACTAGTGAAGCCATGCACTAATCGGCCCAGTCGGCCCAGAATTTCCATTCTACTGACGCTGGCGTCAAATCTACGCTGACGTTCAAGACGTTCAGCAAATATCCGGAGACAGGCTGAGATCGAGCTCGCAATCTCTTGTTTATCATTCAATCTTCAGGGTGTTACCTCAACCATCGCGGTACATATGCTGGTTTCTCTATATTTTTGAAACATTTTTTTGAGCTCAAATGATTATCAATTACATGTGTTAAAAAACACTTTTACACATATTTCTTCTCCTCGATGTAATTTTGTAAGAAATTATTTGGCGAGTGAAATTTAAGAAGGAAAATTCTCAATGAGTATATCAAACGGTAGAGGAAATTAGATCTTGGAAAAGGAAGAAAAACGTTCACGAGTCAAAGCTGAGGTTCGATCTACAACAAGGACAGACTGCATCTATAACAAGTGCATAAAACAAACATTAAAGCTAACAGTCATAACAGTCGTAGTCGATAACATTGAGAGTAATGTCTGCAATATCGACTTCAAATACCAGAAGGAATAGTCGTCTCTACATTTTATACGAGTGTAGTGGTAGATCTCCCGTAAAAGGTAGTTTCGCAACATGAAGCATTAGCTACATGCTTGAAAGAAAAAGAAACGAAGTAGTAGTACTAGTACTAGTAGCAGCAGTAAGTAGTAGCAGTCTAGTATAGTAGTAGCAGTTCTAGTAGTTTAGCAGTACTAGTAGTAGTAGTAGTAGTAGTAGTAGTAGTAGTAGAGTAGTAGTAGTAGCAGTAGTAGCAGTAGCAGTAGTAGCAGTAGTATGATGATGGTTATAAAACTCGCCTTTCGTATAGAACATTAACGAAAATGATGAAAATTTAATGATATACTTGTTTTTAGTTCGAGTGATTACTACTTCAGGTACGATTCCAGAAACGAAAATCAAATCATTTGGAGTATCTTTAATACTAATTAAGGAAAGTTGTGACCTATCATTAATAAAAGTGGGAATACAGAATAAATGAAAATATATCCATGGAATGGGAAAGTTGAAAGAAAAAATCAGTTTATATTAAAAGTAATTTGTGTATTCAATTAACGATAAAATTAATTTTTCATGTTTAACTATTTAACAATCATGAGAAAATTGCAACTATTATCTATTACTACGATCCAATACGCGCAAAAATTGAAGGAAAGCTATGCACCATTCGGTCATGTGAGATATATTTATGGTGTTTTAGATACCCAGGAACTGGAGAGAAATTCAAAAACAATGCAACAGTTTCTTTTTTGACTGAAGAATGCAAATATTTGATTGTGCTTTATACCTAATTTCATATTGCGCTTACAGACTGAATTATATACTCAGTGCGTCATTGCTTGCGACAGCAAAGCTCGCTCACGTTGCTCATGTCTTGCGACAGTAAAGCTCCAAGGAAGATGGCACTTTCTGTTAAATACTGACGTGTTTCGATAAGGAATATCAACTTTTTTATGTTTTTGATACATGAAGAACAGATGTAAGTATACTATTCGATATTACATAACTTCGGTATTCTTGCATTTTGTTTTGTATATTATATTTTAATTCGTTGTATTGTAATATGAAAGTAATTTTGCTCCTGCAGACATAACTAAATTATAATGGAAAAATTGCCAACATAGTTTTACTTCCGTCAATGTTACTAGTAACAAATAAAAAGGGTAGGCATGACATATTTTATCGTTTTAAAAATATCTTCTTTGTGAATGAGAAGTATTCAAATTTATTTACTAATAATTTAATGTGTAAATGTCAGAAAACAGTATCGATAATATATTCAACAATGGTGATAATTTATTTGGAGGAAAAACTACTTACGAAATTGAAACTGAAATGAATGCAGACTTAATCAACCGAAAAATATTATTCTTAGAATATAATGATAAGGAGTGTTACTCTGTTTTGAGTTGTAAAGTAAAGTATTTTAATGTAATTATGGATTCAACATTTTAAGTACTTTTACCACTGACGCAAAGCTATTTTATGTTTTTAATAATTCGTTATCACAGAAATGAGAAAACATGTGTAATAATTAATGAAGAGATGTAAACATATCTAAAAATATGTAATAATATTGAAATTAATTTACTGCAGTTAGTAATTGAAAATGCTATGGTACGCATGCAACTAAAAATATACAAATAAAACTAAGAATGCGGAATTCAAATAACATTACGGGTACTATTCAACTTCAATTTTATAGAAATGAAGTCATTAATTTTATACAATACTATAAATAAAATACTTTGTATTACAGATCGAAATTACGTAAGCGAGAGAATGGTGATATACTGGTTTTCTTTGCAAGTGTAAACGGACGAAAACAAATAAGTAGAAAGGCGTTTAAGCGGAAAATAAGTAATACTGACTGATATTACTGCATAATAATAGTAAATTAGAAAGTAGATTTAAGACATAATTTATTTCATGTACGAGATTAATTGACAATAGATGAATAACGTATTAGTGATCCGTATCAGAGATGAGACAATGTATTGTAATTTTACAACGATCGAAAGTATTTTAAACTAATTTTATTGATACTTGTTCGACCTGATAGAACTTTCATGATTTTAAATGATATACCTTATGCTTTCTATAAATAATTTTAACATACATATATACTACATTTTAACACTCAAATTAATGGACAACGGATCTTCTAAATGCCGTAAGAACGTATTGAATTATTTTTTTATAATTTTGATGCATTTATTTTCATACTATAATTTTTCTAACGTGACTGAACTTTGATAGGCGTCTAGAATTATACTTTATTGTTGAAAATATAATTGAATGACATATCTAAATAAAATATTCTGGTTTCAGGACAAAACTGAAGGTTTTGTGCTCTAGTGTCAAACGTGCTAAGGAGATATTATATTTTATCATTTTAAATTTTTATTTGACTCATGCTTGTTCGTCGCAGTAAAACGTGCGAATGGTTAATCGTTGTGCCTAAGAGCCTGGAGTGTCAAACGTGCTAAGGAGTTTTTTTACTGGGAGGACGCCCACGATATTTCATGCTCATCCAAAAACTTCAGACAATACCCTGCTCAGTCACTAATTAGGCGAAGGGGAGTTGTATATACTTGTCTGTCTGAAAGACGCCACGTTCTAGGCCGAAACATTGGCACCTGTGCCTAGAAAGTGGCGTCTCTCGGACAGCAAAGTAGATATTGACTCCACCCGCGGAAACTTACGCTTTCAAGGAAGACGTGTTTGCTGACGCGGTGCGCAGTGAAAGGTATTTCCGTGTTCCACACAAGTGCCGACGCCATTGGGGGAAGTGTGTGTGTGTGTGTGTGAAGGATCTCCAAAGCTATACAAGAGGCGAATACGAGTACGATTTCTGCACTGGACAAAAATACATATTGAAATCACCACATACTGAAATCATCAAAACTCAGTAAGGAAGGGTTAGTGCTTTCGAAACCTTCTTACTGCTAGTAAACCTAATTAGTACTTTCCAAATTTTTCCTCGACGAGTTAGCATCGACAGCGCTTTGCTTCCAGCGCTTGAACATTTAAGACTACACGTTCACTGAGAGATTTTAACTAACACGGGTCAACTTCTCTCTCGTTTGTAATGTTGCTGCGAACAGGAGAGTAGTCGACACATATCATTTTTATTTAAATAACATTCTGTGACTAATGATGCATCATACTGCAAAAAAAGTTCACATTAGTTAATGAATATGTGGCGAAGGCTGCGGGTCGATGATTTCGAATCATTTGACTAATGATGCATCATACTGCAAATCGTGATCAGTAAGAGAGTACCGAAGGACGAAATCGAACCGAAGGGTCGCTAATAAGGAGTCTGCTAATAGAACATACACCCAAAAATCATGAAGTTTTAGAAAAGAAGATTTAAATGGGTCTTCCATTCATAATGAGTAGCTGTGTCACAGTAACACAGGTGACAATTCAGTTGATGAGACCAGTCCTTATTTGTGGCTAAGTAGTTCAGCGTATAGGAATGAAGGATTTCCGTGTGCAAACAATTGTGAAATATTGGTTGTAAAATGTATTTTTGCGGATCCGGTAGCCGAGATCGGTAAGGCAGTAGTGTTGTAGTGATCTCGGACCGAAGGGTCGCGGGTTCGAGTCCCGCCTCGGGCATTGTTGTATTTGTGTTCGTCCTTTCAGCCCTTATCATCATCATATCGTTTCATCTTCACAGTTACCATAACGTTAACGCCAATAGTGGCCGCTAAATCATATGTATTTTCTTATTCCATAGCTCTAAATATTTAACTGGGGTGGTTGAATGTGACCTGTCTCGCACAGATTTCTCCATTGCAGGCGCGTTATTGTAAGTGCAAGTTTGCTTTTCCACACATAGCCCCTGTTATATGCAACTGTTCGTTGAATTTTGATAACGCAAGGGACTGTTCAAATATCGCTGCAATATACTTTTCAGAAAACCGTGGCTTACATGCAATTACATAATACTAAAATGTACAAGTATTAGTACCGATAATAGACGCATAGTTTTAATACTACAAATAGGATATAAATTTTAAATACAAACTGCCATGATCAGTTTCATTTTTTAAAGTGCAATTTTTTGATGTATTACAAATGTGAATATTAAATTTTTAATTTTTATCATTTTTCCCTAATACGTTAACATACTATATTTTGATCGTAATTATTAAACAGACAAAAGGTGCTTTTATATCTAAATTATTCCTTATTATATAAGAAAATCTACGTTAGTTTGACACACGCTTTTTCAGCTTTCTATTGAAACCACAAAAAAACTAGCTTTGTGAGAAGCGAATTTCAGTTTTGAAAATGTTTCTAACGCGCTTATTCTCATATCTTCGGGCATTTCCACCCTCCGTCCTAGTTCAGCAATCGCATTTATCCGCGTGTGAATGAGCGTGCAATTGGAAGGCATTAAGACCCGGCACGCCGACAACACATCGACCGGCGCTATATCGCCAAGTATTTACAGTCGAATTGTCGATCATGAATAAAGAACGCGACACAGTGCCACGCATGAATAAAGAAAGCAAGGTCTCCCGCCGATATGGTAATAGAGCGGACCAGCGGTCGCGTGGCTGCGTCCGGACTGTGCTCGCTCGCACCGCCGCACCACCGCACCACTGCACCAGTCGGCGACCCCCGTCGACCACTGGCGCCGAACAGACCGTGTCACGGGCGACGGTTGAGGTGTCGCCCCGCGCATCGCATGTCACGTGGCGTGTTTGATACGTCCTTTCGCGGTGGAGGGGAGCAGAAACAAGTGTACTGCGATTTCACGGATAGTCAAATTAATGGATACACGTGCATTAATAATGCGTATTGACGAACAATACATGATGTGCTGATGATTGAAATTATGAACTTGATAGAGTTTTTACTCGTACATGAAAATATTTCGATTGGTTATTACTTTTTGCTAACGTTTTGAAAGTCATTCAAGCGTTGACGATTATTGGATTATTATACCACACCTCAAATCCATGAAAATAATCACTCAATTAGTTACTGCTGAGTTCAGGTATTGCCTTTGTTCCATGCATTCTCCAACCATTGGCTTAAATATCCTCTAATACCGTAAAAGTATCCCAATTTTCATTATCCCTTTACTACAATTGACTATGTGTTGGTAAGTGATGATTTGTTTAGGAAGGGTCAATTACATCCGAATCGATTTTATACAAATTTTCTTCACATAGTTTTGTGGCTCGAGGAAATGGAAACTGTTCATTAACCTGGACAATTATTTCATAACATTTATCATATTGTATTTGTTGCGTAGAGAACTATATTGATGTGCCTACTTTCACCATTTACAAAATACATTACTCTATCCTACCAAAAATCTGTCCGATTTTGTTCCCTCAGATTCAGAAAAAGTTGAAATTTCACGTGCGGAAACGTTTATTGCGTTCTTTGAAAATAAAATGTGGTATTCCCAATTCTATAACCTGCTTCGATGGACAAAGGAAATTTATATCAACGTTTCCATAAATTGTATATTTTCTGTTAAAATGAGAAATATGATAATACAACACGGAAAATCCGTGTGCTTGAACAGCCGTAAAATACAGGAAAAGAAATTCTTGCAAAAATTCGTAATTGAATGTAAAATATATTGTTCCCCGTTGCGATGAGTATGTACATGAAAGAATACTCACGCTGCATGTGCTACTCATCATCGGTGACGTCTCTGTTTTCAAAGAAAGATTAAAATGAGCTTTATCGTAAAGCTTTTCATTTCTACTGTAAGTGAAATTCTGATTTTCCTCATTTTGCGAGTGACTGATGCAAGCATTTAGTTTTCCTATTCTTCACGTTATGACTGGACTTTAATAAATTATCTGAATGAGAAACCTTTGTCTTACGGCATAACATGTTTAAGAAATATAATTTGATTCCTGAGAACAACGAAACGAGAAAAAATTAATGTAATGCTCTTTAAATGTCGAGTTTCTCTACGTAATATACCAATTTAAAATCTTTGTTATGTCTTTATTTACTTAAAATTCCGACTTTGATTTCATAGAGCATTTATGTGGGTGGAGTGATATTATTGGCTTGAAGTCGATTTGATTTTAGGCCTAAAATGTCAAACAATTAAGCACTACTTGTACTACTTGCGAAAGTTAAATGCTCCAAATTTATATTGATTATTTTGTTCGATTTTATATTATCTCTCCAACATCATTATTTTATTATAATAATAATAATAATAATAATAATAATAATAATAATAATAATAATACTGTTAGGAAGGCTCAGAGCTTGGCAGTACTTACGACTTCTGAAGAATTTAATTCGACCCCGCCCAATTAAAGATGGAACGAGACGATTCTCATTCATCGAAGCCCAATCGCGCGCAAAATCGCCGACGTTCTCGGCGATGTTTTCGCTCGGAGCGTCACCGGCCTCCCGAGGAGACGCACCATTCTCGCCGAGAGCGCTGCCTGCACCGCGGCCGGTAATTTCGCTAATGCAGCGCTTTTCGCGTCTTTTTGGCGACGGCACCGCCGCGGAAAGCGAGCGCCGCGCGGCGGGGGGCGGCGCCGAGTAAATGTTGACTGTGTTCGAAGCGTTCGGGGGAAGTTTCCGTCCCTCGAAATTGCGATTCGCTCGAAAAAGTTGAGAGCTCTACCGCCCTGCTGTGTGGAGTCTCCGGCTTTTCTTCACTGCGGGTGGCGGCCGCCGCCGCCGCACGACGCGCGGTCGACCAGTTTGAATCTGGCTTCTCCTGCGTCCGTTTCGGAGGAGGGGGATGAGAACTAGTGAAACAAGAGAATGATACTTCATTGCCTCTGACCGGGAGGTCCTAGGTTCGAGTCCCGACGGCAGCAGGATTTTTGACACTAGCTTTTCAGCTAGGTCGAATTCAGTCGCTGTCTGGAGGAGAATTCTAGTGGTCGGCTGCTCTGATCGGTAGTTTTCCGAGGTTTCCCCGATCAACACCAGGCAATGCCGGAGAAGTATCCTAACAAACGAGCCACCGACCACGCGATATGTTTCCGTCCTATCCTCACTCCTTATACACACTCTTACATTAACAAGCCTGTATACTACCATACATTCCGAAAGACCCGCGGGGACTTGCATCTTGTCCCGGCTTGGGTGGTGTCCCGCTGTTAGAAGATGCTTGGTTAGAGGAAAACACAGCTAGTCGACGGTAGGGCGGTGCCGGATCTCGCCATTCAATGGGAGATCACAGCCATCTCCAGATTAAAAACATGCACTACACTTACGGGACCAATGTCCTCATTACAATCCTCAAACCTCAAACGCGCCAGGAATCATTAACAATCAATCAAGAGGATGATAAAGGATGAAATAATGATTTTTATAATGTGAGTGAGTTTATTAGTTATTGTTTGTCAAAATATTTTAATTCAATATTGAAAGGTAATTCTTTCACAAGTGGTTTCCACGTTGCGCATCTTCACATCTCTGAAAAAACTGAAAAACATTTCAAAGTGAAAATTGCAATAAATATTTTTTCATACAAATGAATTCACATAACCAAACTATGGGTTCTGAAATCCGACATATGCGTTCTCGCATTATTTGTACAGAATAGTAAAATTATAATAATTACATTGCAAAAAACTGTGAGACTCGAAGGTCCCTCTGGTTATCTCCTAACTGCTATTTGTTCGGAATGTTTTTCCGAAGACAAAGTTAATTTTAAATACGCGTTTTGGCGTGACTCAGCAACGTGATACATTTCTTAGATTCCTTTGTAATAATCTGCCACCTATAACACTTAAATTCCAGCGAATAAGACGCATAAGGTTTGAGGAGCTGTTGACTCAGTGTATTCCATTACACGCTCCAGTAGCCATGCCATACGAACGCATTGTCAGATTACTTAGAACAGTGACATCTTAACGATTATCTTGATGAGAGTTTAATTTATGATTAAAATAACAAAATATTTTTAAATGTATGGGTCTTTATGATATAACCTCGCGTTCGCTTCGCCCATTACTCAACATTCCTGGGAATTTTGCAAGCCCCTGCTTCCCCTACGCGGCTACTTGTTAACGGCCCTTGGAGCACATCTCATGTGCAAAACAATCTGAAAGTCATTCGTGAACTCGTACGTGTTGAAGACAAACTTTGACATTAGAAAAATGAAGGGAACTATTTTTGAAAAAATGTCATTCGAGAACTTCTTAAAATAAATTTTAGACCACTTACTTTCGAAAAATTTTCGGATGCAAAATCTTCATAGAAAAGATTTGAAGCATTTCTGTTATAAATTCAATAAACCATGCCATATCTACATCTCACAAACGGAGAGTACCACAATGTTTGGAAGACCAAAGAAACGTGACAATAACCGATATTGCATATTTCGACTCGTTGGTTCCAGAAAAAGATAAAAGTGATAATGGTACGCTTTGCTATATACGCTCAAATTCCTGTAAAGATAGTTGGAAAAAAGGTAATATCCGACGATTAGTTCCATGGATGTAGTGTAAAACAATTGCTCAGTGAGTAACGACAAGAATAATTATTTTCGGGCCAAGCAACAGGGACATTTAACGTCTTATGACGACGACTGTGTCATTGAAAGAAGGCGCCGAATAGTTGGTAAGTCAGAACACAGCGGAGTCAACATTGGAAAACGACGTTCTAAGGCCGTGAAAAGCAAAACCTTAGATGTATTATCACCATTTTATTGCTGCCGCGAAGTAAACACTGTTAGAGCACGTGCTCAATAGGTCCTCCACCTTGTGACAAAATTTTGGAATTGCAAGAATCTTATCAGGGAAAATTTGAAGATTGTGTCTTAAATGCAGTAAACCATGCCATATCAACATGTTTAACCCATATTAAAACATATACCCGCATACGGAGAGTACCACAATGATCCGGAAGGCCAAAGAAACGTGACAATAACCGATATTGCATATTTCGTTCTCCGCACTTACGGCAACGACATGGCTGCACGAAATACTCCTTCTCACTCGCCCCAATATTTGAGTGATGAGGGCGGACACATCAGCATGAATACAGGGGTTTCACTAAGGGGCCACTTTGACAGGTCGAGAAACAAATGAACACCGTATAGGAAAAGAACATTGCAAGATATACTGATGAATCCATTTACAAATGAGCTAACTGTAAACGAACGCACTGAAAAAATGAGTTTATGAGCATAACCTGCAATTACGTTGCCAGCAGTACAGCTACGGCAGAACAGACAGTGCAGCAGGGCGGGTAAGGCAGTACAGAAGTAGCAGCCAGGCTACGTTATTAACATGAGTGCGGACTTTCACAATTCATAATCGAAATGTTTTAGATGTAGTATGTTTCTAAAGTTTGTTTCGTCTTTTAGTTTCACTATACACACGTTTTAGATCTTTTGTATTTCTTTAAATAATCTAATCCCTTTATTACATTGTATTTTTTTTTACCCATTGGAGATTTCCTCTATCGAATACTAATCGGGAATGGATTTCATTAACACTGTAAAAGACTTTGTAAAATGATATGTATAGGAATAGATTGGTTTTTTATTGCAAGAAACTATTGGAAGTTCCGGCGGTTTTTTAAGTCTTGTAAGATGAGAGAAAATGTTTTCGTGTGTACTATAATAAGATTTTGTTTTTTCAGTTGTTTATTAACGCCTGAAAGTTTCTTATTTTCTATCAATACGTTGCCTATGTTGATTAGGAAGAAACATTAACTAGGGCTTCATCTTCAAACTTTTTCATTTTAATTTCGTTCAATGGATTACTAGCTGGTCAAGCGGAATTCGAACTTGCCTCTACGCAATTTTTCTTTCCTTGCAGGTCGCGATTTTATTTTGGTTCCAGTGTATACAGATTTGCTTGTTACGCACTAAGAGATCTCTGTATTCCCCGAATCTTGAGAACCCACTTTTTGCTGTTGGGTGATCGTTTTTCTGGAGGTAGTTGCTGTTGTTGCTAAGGTACTTGTGGTTGCACTGATTGCAGATGACTAAATAGCGCCTCCATAGGTTGTGAGTTTGAGTGAAACTGTTCAATTGAAACTATTTAAAATATTGTAACGCTGAATGATCAGCATCGAATGACTGGTTGATGAATTCAAGAGTTCCATAGAATCAGCAATAAAACGACCCAAATCTGAGCAATCACTCGCTAACATTGTCACTACCTCTCTTCACCGACCGCGAAAACGTTCGTTTCATCAGTATGCTCTTCTCGCTATGCTCCTCGTGAAAGTTATCAACGAATGTGCATTACAAAACTGGCTCGATGCTACGTATAAGACGAGAAAGAAAAACGTTGTAAACGACAAATTGTAACTGTTAAAACATAACACTAAGACAGATAACCAACTGAGGTTTTTTATTCATGTGATCGGTGCATCGATTGCACAAAACGAATGACAACATACAGTGTTAGCTTGTTTGAATAACACGTCATGACTGGAGGTCATTACATCAGTGCGTCAGTACTGTAGAATTGTGAATGTTTTACTTCAAACAGAATAGTTGTGAAAGTAATTGTGGAAATTCCAATTTTCATTAATAATCGCGGGCAGAGGATAGGAAATGTTAACCAATACCGCCTTAACCATGAAATAAAAGATTACAGACATATAATTGCAAATAAAAATGAGTACTAGTAAATATCTCAAACACACGTTCGTCATTAAGTCATCATTCACTAAAACAACAATTACAGTTTGATGAGACAATGCACAACTTACTAGAAAATTTGCACCCTTTTATCATCAACTGACTACTACTCCTCGTAACGCAACTGTGTCCGTACGCTTGCTGTACTTACACTTCGCTGGACGTAAACTGACGATAAGATAAAACACTCGTCGTAACACACATATCAGATTGTGTTTGGAGTTCATTAGTTGTTTACAATGTACTTCAGTACTCTGAAAAGCACTCGTGCAATCCAAGTTTTGATCTTTCGTACTTGCAACTTTCGTCATCTTTATACTCCACCTAAACAAGTTTGGACATTCCCAGCTACAAAACCACAAAAGAATTTTGCTGTAATCTAGAGATGTAAAGGTTACATATCTAAATTAGTAAAAAAAATTATAATAATTGTTGTATTTATTGCTTAAATTCCAACTTTCCAGATCCCACAATTTCCATAGACTAATGAGGATAACGGGCGATTTCCAGAGTTGAAACAAAACTTCCATTCAGTGTTAGTTCCAACAATAAAAGAAGACCTTGCAGAAACTGCACCGTTTTTCCAAAATTCAAATAAATACTATTATTTGAGAGAAGAATGTTGACATATATTGATATTTTTGTACAAAAAAAAAAGAAGAGAATTCAACACTTAATAACACAACACTAAGGAGTTTCATTTCATGCGAACATGTGTGAACACAAGATCATAACTACAGCAAAATTCTTGTTAAAAGACGAACGATTTTGTTATTCAATTTATGTAAAACAATTTTTATTCGACACTGCCCAGTTAATTTCTGTTAAATAAAAGGTATTTTCTTTCATTGGCTTGTTAAATGTCAACTTCACCGTGACACGGAAAAAATTCCGAGTACTTTAGTACGCTATATAACCGCTGCTATCGCTGCTCGGAGGGTGAAAGGGTATCAGTCGTACACGCCGATACAATTATCGGACAAATACTTGCAAACGGGTTTTATTACAGCGAGTAATTTATATTAAAACGGGGTTCATTCGTTGAGGGCGATGGATTGAGTATTGGCTTGGGATGTTTAACTGACTCGCGCGCTAGGGTGAGAGCGAAATTACAAACCTCCCCCATCTCTCTCCCTCCCTCTCTCCTGCTCTATGCCCGCTCTCTCGCCGCCCTCTGTTCGATCTGGGCCCGCTCGATTGGTCACCCTCAGCTCTCAACTGTGAAGAACATGAAAGTATACGACCGTGACAACGTAGACAAAATATTACGTTCTTTTTTTAAACACCGGAATCATCTGTGCGAGAGTAACGTGTAATGTAGGTGTTTCATATTCGTTCTCGTACGTTTGTATTAAAATTGCAGAAATATTTACGACTGAGATTCATAAGCATTACCTATGTAGGCTTCAATGAGTCTTACTGACAAAAAAATGACATAAACTGGAAATTAAATAGATTTTATAACAAATGTGAACAATAAGAAAAACATTAAAAAACAAGACTTTAAAAACCACGCAACTCAAATTCTACAAAGCAATGCAGTACACATGCTAACGTATCATGCGAAAACTGAACAATAAATAGAAGAGACAGAAGGAAAATAGAAAACGCCGAAATAAAATTCATACGTTCCGTACAGGTTACAATATATTAGACAATATAATGATGACATCAGAGCCTAACTGAATATATTCAATCTGAAACCACGCAACTCAAATTCTACAAAGCGTAACACCGTGACACCGCCGAATGTACCAGTATAATTCTAAAGGAAGAAGAAATGGTGACTGTCCGTTAACAAGATGGAGAGACTCACTCTCTTGATGTGTAAACAAGCCTAAGTTAAGGCCTAAATCCATGAAGCAGAAGAAGAGGAAAATTTATAAGTATTAGTTTATATCCTTCACTGAAATTATTTATCTATATTTGTAACATACTTCCTGAATCTTTTGTTTACCCGTTCATCATATTTCTGTATTCATTGTAACACAAATATATCGCAGAATGAGAATGACAAGTTTCTATGTGACTTTGAGGAAATTTTACAGAACATTTTTAAAGTTTAAATGTCTCTAATACTGACAGCAAAATGCTGTGTAATTTTTCATAGAAACTTTTTCGAAAGTTAAAATATTCTTTCGTTTATTTACTTTGTGTAAAACTCTTGAAAGTGCTCGGTTACAGTGTTAGGGAATGAAAATATTATTTAAGTTTCAATGATGAGAAAAGTGTTTTTGTACTAATAATAATTGGTGAGAAGATGGTGGTGTGGATTAATTTCGTCAGAAAGTTTTAAATAGAAATCATATAAACTCTAATAAATTTGAAAGTGTGTTGTAACATACATTATTTCACTGTGTTAATAAAACAAGTATACATTATAACGTAACAACAACATCTATTATATTCCAGTCTTTTCCAGTCACGAAAAATCTACCAGTTACAAAAAATTTTAGATTACAACCTGGTGATAAATTTGGTTGCACAAGTTAAAATTCCCTTCACGCTGTAATGTTGTGCCCAAAAGGTATATCGCCTTGCGTTTTTGAGATCATCCCGTATCAACTCTGCTCGCTCCATATCTCTGCAGCATCACGAATCGCCGACAGTAACCTCTCTATGCTTTCTCTCTATTTCTCCGTTTTTTCAAGTGGCTTTTTCCAAGCTCTCTATCTCCTATTCCCACCTCAATTCGAGTGCCTTCTCGTGAGGCCTCTTAACCGGGTCCAGCTTTCTCGATTTCCCCTTTGGATGAATTCCTATTGTTTCTTAAATTCTCTTTCGCCTGCATGTATCCAAAATCTTGGTTTCTTCCGTATCTCTTTTTACTTCTTTTCACATATATTTTCCAAAAAAAACTCTCTTCAGCGACTCGTTCGACCTATTATTCTCATCAATCCTCCATTTTTAAGCACAGATTGTTCTTGTTTTCCTTGTCATGTCCCTCCTCCCCTACTTGAACACGGCCTGCCTCATTCCCTGTCGTCCCGCCTCTCCGCGCTTCACC
Organism: Teleogryllus oceanicus; assembly: GCA_964035755.1. Lineage (NCBI taxonomy): Eukaryota > Metazoa > Arthropoda > Insecta > Orthoptera > Gryllidae > Teleogryllus > Teleogryllus oceanicus. Next base: position 165,137,748 of record CAXIVR010000002.1, on the reverse strand, counting down.
CGACCGCACAGGGCCGGCTGGCCGGCGCCCCGTCCCCGGCCCCGCCCCCCCCGCTCTGCGGTCGAAGGGCGACGATGCGCCGGCAGAAAGAGGTGGGGAGGGGGAGGGCGGGGAGCGGGCCGCTCTTATCGCGGCTGCGGCTTCCGCCAGCGACCTCTGACGTCACGCGCTTCCGCCGCTGCCGCCCGGCACCGGCAATTAGCGGCCGATTAACCACCGATGATGAAAATCGACTGCTCTGCGGCGGTTGGAGGCGGGGGCGGGGAAGCGGGTCTCGGGGGTGGGGGCAAGGGACAGGGCGCCAGGGGAGCAGGAAGCGGGCCGTGAGATGGTGGTGTGGAATGACGAGAGGATCGTGATGGCTGCGGGTGGAGTGAAACGGGATTACGGCTGAGAACAAGAAGCTGGAACGGATAAGAAAAAGAGGGGCTGCTGCGAAGATAGACGTGGGACAGGTGCAAATAGAAGAGGAGGCAGAAGAGGCTGTTTGTATGTATGCATTAGTATGTCAGAGGGGAGAGAGGCAGAGCTAGCAAACGGACTCACGGGAAGAGGTGATATGATACAGAAGGAAGCGAGAATAGAAGGAAGGTTTCAAGAAACAGGACTGAAGGTCTAACTACTCGTAGTTTAAGGCCATGGAATTAGGTGGGGTAGAGAAATGAAGTTAGAAGTTGAGGCAGAAGAGGTGACGAAGTTGCGGATCCGAAACAGGATATAGGTTCCGAAACAAAGATGGATGTCAGCGGTTGCCCAAGCGGGGATGCAAGGGAAAGAGGAAGGTAATGGGATGAGACACAGCTGGAGACTGGGGTCGAGGTAGCTGGGTGAGAACGTGAATGATAACGGAGGTAGGAACGAGTTCATGGAAATGGCATTCACAGTGGCAAAGGTGGCAGGAAACAACATGGTAGGTCAAAGGACAAAGACGGGGAAGGGATCGGAGAGGGCGATGGAGAATGAGAAAATGGCGACAGGGGAGCGCAAAGAGTAGATGAGACCGGAGAGGGAGGGGGGAAAGAGAGGAAGGAGGGCAAGTGAGAGGAGAGGGGGTAAAGGGCGTCAAAGGATGAGAGGGGGGTGTCTGGCGGCGGTGAGTGGCGGTCGGCCTGCGGGCGATGGCGTGGGAGGCGACCGCTGGGAGTTGGGGTCCGCGAGGTCCAGCCAAGGGAGGCCTGCGAGCTTCGTTAAGGGCTCGCGCTTTCCATCAATGTTAGCCGGCCCTCCGACTCCAATTCTCTCTCGTTTTTACTTGAGCTATTTCATTTTCAGAGGGGCCCCAGTCGCTTCGAGGTATTTTTTCGTTCAATTCGTGTAATTAGCGACCCAACCCTCGTTCGATTGATTGGATTCAAGAGCGGCAAATTGCGGACAGCATTTATAAAGAAAGTTTCGGAGATTTTCATCATAAAAATGATTATTTTACTCGACCTTCAAAAGTATTGTTATAAATTTTGTGTTGACCTAGCTAGTTTGGATCAAAGGCAATCCAGCATCTTATTAAATCATAATGTATACTACACAATAATATATTAATGTTAGTATAAATTATACAAAAGTACCGGATCAACGAATACTTAGACCAAATTATATGATTTAAGAAGTATGTACCAGAAATGTGGACCGACGTCTGTTTCAGTTCCGATCCAGAGATGAGAACTAAATGCATGAGCACATCGCTACCTCAGTCCAATAATTATTTATCTGGTAATATCGTCCCACACTTGAAATTCTACTCTGATTTATTTTGGCCCGGACGTTTCGGTTCTGGAGAGAAATACAGTTTAGAGTAAACTTTAAGATTCGATCCACGAACCGAAGTCAAGGAATTTGTTTCGGAATAATTTTGCATATTTATCGTTTTTGGAAGTGGGGGTTAGATTAATTTTTTCGTCCCTACTCGTTGCTTTTAGGTTTTTAAAGTAATGAATTTTTCTAACATAAATATATGTTATGCCTAAACGGTGATTGGTTGATTGATTAAGGTTTCCCGGTGCCGTAATTAGTTCTGTAAGTGTGCTGCTTTCAACCGCTGTCGTTATTCCTGTACGTGTTGTGTACGTTTTATCGCGGGAGGTGGCGGTGATCTTCCCCCGCTGTTCGGCGAGATTCGGCGCTGACCTGCAGGTGGGCTTGAAGAATGTTTCCCATCAGCGGGACCCCACCCAAGCCAAGACAAGCTCTAACCTTCGTGGCTCTCGGTTTGTGAAGTAGTGTAGTGCATGTAAATAAGGAGCGAAGCTAGAAGAATGAAGAAAAAGAAAAGAACGCGGTCCAGGAACCTGTTGAAAGGGTACTTCTTCGACATTCTCCTGGTGTTGATCAGAGAAACAACGAAAAACTACCGATCAGAACAGGTGGTCTCTAGAATTCTCTTCTATGCAGCGGCTCAGCGTAACCTAGAAATCTAGCTTGTGCTGAAAATCGTACCTCCGTCGAGACTCGAAGGACCTCGTCGGACCTCCAGGTCAGAGGCCCTGCATGTAAGTGTGAAGTTAAAAAGTTGACAGACATATCAATTAGTTCATTTACGTGGCGTGCCTTATTTTACGTGGCGAGACTCGGGCTATCAGGCCCGTTCTTCCGTCTAACCACGCAAACTTCGATACGCTCCTTTCACCACCTAGCGGAGAAAGGAGGTATTATCTTGGGCGGAACTGGTGGATCTCAATTTTGCTCAGAGGCTTCTTTGAGGCTTGAGGATTTTTTTTTTTTTTTTTTTTATTTACATGGTAATACATGGGACAGCTGGCTTTACTTCCCCTCCGAAGGAAGGCGAACGAGGGATTTTTTCGCCCTTAAAATTCCACGGCTTCGATCGGGTTTGAACCCGCAAACTCGGGTACAGCAGTCCGGTACGCTGACCGTTATACCACCGAATCCGCTAACCACCGAATCCAATTCTTCCCGAAGGGTGATGTTCATCACAACCTAGATTAAAAATGATTTTACGCAGGGTGCGAAACGAATGTCCTTGCTCGGTGGCACCCCTGTCGGATGGAGATCGAATGTGCGTGGAGCGGCGTGATGCTGCGTGGAGCCCCGTGGCGTCGCCGGGAGAGAGTCACTTGGGAGCGCCCCTACAGAGCCGGGCAGGCGGGCGGCTGGCGGGCGGATCACAGCGACGTGTTTGCTGGGGTGCCGCAGGGGACGCGGCAGGTGGCGCGAGGCCTCCCGCGCGTCCGTCGAGGCCCTGTTGTCTCCCCCGTGGCCCCGCCCACCCGAGGCTAACACGGCGCGTCGCCCCCGCCGCGGCGTTTGAACCTCCTGCTCCTGTAATTTAGAACGCTCTGTTGTTCAAGCTCACTCCGCTTCTTTCTGTCTCTCTCACACTTCTCCCTCACCCTCGCCCAGCATTACTTCGCCCTCCGTTCTTCCCCTCCCTTCGCCGTTCATTCAAACCACCTTCTTCCTCTCCACACTGCCAACACCTTCGCCCGCCATTCTACTCCTCTTCCGGATTCCACTCCCCTTCCCCCAAAATAAGTAGAAATCATTTGAATTGGAACATGTAACTCACTTTACATTACATTGAGTGAATTGGAATGCAATGAATTATGTTCGAAAAGAACTAGGCCAAAAAAAGTAATATTGAGATCTAAAACACCTTATATTATTCAGCACGGAAACGATACAGAAACTAAGACGCATTTAAATGAAATTTTAGAATAAATAACTCAATTAAAATAATTTATATAAACATTCACACCTTATTTGAAATACAAATTAAAATAGACCTCCACCACCAGATAAAATTATTGATGATAAAACCTGAGATGTTAGGATTATCAGAATATACATAATGGTTTTAGAACAACTCCTCAGAGTTGTGATCGGTTTTACAGTGACGACTTGTATTAACAGCAATCAGCGAATGTGAGCAATCTCGCCCAGCGCGCACTTCACCCGAGTCCTCCCTAAAGGTGGGTCGCATCTTCTCTCAAATGGTTCCGGCCGGAGACCCTCCCCTCCGAGCATCACCACCAACTACGCCATCACAATCCGCAGTCTCCCCCTCTCTCACCTGCGCCGCCTCTGCCGCCTTCCTCACCACAACACACGTGTAGCAGCTGCCATTACAGCTTGTTTCAACCTGTGCCCAATGCTGGTCAGGTGGATTCCGCTTTCTGTGCGCGCTTGACTAGTTTCGTCATCGCAGTATCCTTCGCCGCGATTCTGGAATTTCAACCATGCGAGGTCCTCGTAACCGTCGTGCTCCTATTTGCATTAATGGGAGTGTCGCAAACCATAGCGCCAGGTGCGCTAGCAATCTACGATGTTCAATCGGCCTGAATTTCAGTTCACTCCACATCGAAATGACTGGGCGATAATGCGAGATTTCGGAGCATTTGTGGAGATTCTCCAGTTTCTTGTACTTTGTACGTGGTAACTTAATTTTTATAATCATCTACTCATCAATTCAATTATTACTCAAGGTATATAGTTCAGTCTCAGATACATGTAAACATATCTCCGTTAAACCACTCTCGTGAAGTGCCTTTCAATCCCTTGTCATTAATAAAATGCCTTCTGAAGAATTAGAAGTCCTTTTTGACATATCACACTAATAAAGAGCATAATATTACAATTGCGCTGTCCCATCACTATATTCGTCATGATAAATAAATATGAACTGTCTTAGCGTGTTGATCGCTCTGGTCGCGCCCTCCAAATTTTTCAATGCTCAGAACTACTTTAAGCCCAGTTTTCGTCCATGATTACCCCTTCTTCCTCCATCACAGCTTATTCATAACCCACGAATTTCCACCAACATCGCTACAGTTGTCATCAGCAACTTTGCCTACTACACTATGTTCTCCGTTTACCAGCGTAACTTCTCATTAGTGATTTTCAGGAAATCCCCAATCCACAGATGTGGTTATCGCCTCCTGGACAATCGTCGTCTCTCGTAGCAGCGTTTCTGGCACGTCACTTATTCCGCTTCCCCGCGCCGTCCCCGCCCGTCCCGCCCGTCCCCGCCCGTCCCGCGCCATTTGCCTTCTCTGCGTCCCACTCGCCCCGCCTCCATTGTTCCTGCGCCCATCTCCACACTGCTGTGCTCCCACTGCACGCCCTCCTCCACGCCAAATAGTCTCCTCCGCCTCCCACACGCCCGCCTCTCTGCCCCTTCGGCCTTCCTCACACATCGCTCCCACCTTCGAATGCCTCTCCTCTCCTCCGCCTCCCACACACATCGCCCCCTCTCTGCCTCTACTCCCACCCCTTCCCCTACCCCTCTTCCCCTCTCACCTCACACCTCCTGTCCCCTTGTCGTCCCCGCACCTCCCTCACACATCGCTCCGTCCCTCTGCGCTGCTCCCACCCCTTCTCCTGCCTCTCCTCCCACACACATCGCCCCGCCCCCTCCTGGTCCCCGCGCCTCCCTCACGCACCGCTGCGCCCGCGGCGGGGCCGCGTGCGACAAGAGCTAATTGCGCGGTGAAAGCAAACCCGTGTCTTTGCGCCTCTATGCAAATGCGGGCGCCCCGTCCCGCGTCGCCTGTCGCGCCGCCACTGCCCGGGGGGGGCGGCCGCGGGCCACGCCAAGGGGGGGGGGGCGGCGGGAAGGGGGGAAGGGCTGCGGCTGGGAGGGCGAGGCGACAACGGTGGGAAGGTAGCACTTGTGTTGACTATCCGAATACGCTTGTGGCGCTGTTAAACAATCTGGTTGGCGTAATCATTCAAGTGTTATGATATATTTTACTACTAAGTATTATGATATCATGTACACTAAGACATATTACAACAAATCGACAATTATGACAAAACGATTATAACGAAATAGATTTTTATCAACATGTTCAACTCGGTTCAAACAATTTATCATCACTGAATATAAGCACATTTTGCTTCAAAACCTTCAACAATAATTAATATTATTTCACTTTCATTTTGTTTCATTTCAGAAATTAAAGATTTCGGGAAGAAAGTACTGAGATAGTTTATAACATCGGTTTTTATTTGGGTTAGAAAATTTCATAAATTATTGAAAGGCAATGCTGATCTGAAGAAAAGGCTACTATTTAATTTGTGACATAGATATGATACAAAAAAATCACATCATAATCTTCAGCTCCGATGTTAGGGTTACGACAATGTGAAGAATACGAATGAAAGGTTGTCGAATGAGGCCCTAGTCAGAACCGAAGTGACTACTCGTACAAAAACGAAGATACGCTGATGACTTTAGGGCATGAAGTGAAATCAACACTTCTGAGTTATGGTCATCACTTGGGTTTTCTGAGCTCCAGCAACATTGCACATGCCCTGCATGCCCCATGTTCGTGTCATGTAAATCTCTACCTGCACTAGTTTCTGCGATTCATAAGAGCTCGAGCGACAAGACTGCTGGACTGTCTCGTTTCGAGGGATTACGCTCGGCTGTTGGTTTTGCGACCGAATCGATTGGGACCACTCCAATTCAAGAGTACATTCAGCGCGACGCGATCGCTCGGGGTGCGCCGAACTGAAAACTCGAACCTCGACGATTACCCCACGCGCACTCAGCAACAACTCCGCTTCCTATATCGTTTAATCAAAAGCCTTGAAATTACTTCATATTTTGCGTGTAATAGAAATATTATAAAATTCTTTAATTTAAATTCGTTATATCTGAACACACATGAATTATGACTGAATTGTTTATTATCAACTGAACTATTAAGCGTTAATCAAGCTTCATGTACGAGTACGTATATGTACGTTAAGTTTGCTTACAAATATTTCTCTCTATTATGTGCAAGGCCTCAAATTGGTCATCACAATAAGTAACAATTATACTGGTACGTTTTCAAAATTCTTTCTATATCATTTCTAACAATGCGTATTAATACCGAGATAATTGATTTTATAATTTACATAGATTAAGAGTAACGATGATGTAGAATTAAAAATACGTCAATAGTGTATGCGCTTCTTTGGTCGTTTCCAAAACAAGATTATCACATCTTTAAACGTTTTTTGTATTATATTCGCTCTGAAAAAGCTTTTAAAATATTCAATAATGACATCTTACTAAAGAAACGACAAGAGTTAACATTAAAAAAGATTATGTGCATGAGTTGTAAATAATTATTACAAATCATATGTAACTAATTAAATTTTACAATTTTTTGACTTCTGTTAGAAGTTTTTAGTTCTTACGTGCTTCCTTCATGATTATTTCAGTCATTATAAAGGAAATATCTTTTCTGCAATAAAATATCCGCTAGTATTTCATAGCAAAGTTAATTTTCTTTTATATATAGCAACATATTAATTAAAAAATATATGAAAAATAGAAGATTGAATTATCACGTGGTAGATGATTTCATCCAAATTCGTCAAAACACGTTACTTACACTTTTTTCTGTGCAATATGTCCACAGTTTAACCATTTGAGTGATGTTTTGAGAACTCAACATCTTTACGACGTATTTCGTGACAAAATGTGTTAGCGTTAACACACGCCTGCTTGTTATTTGTATTTATTGGCATTCTATATAGAAAAGGAAATGTATAGTATCACAAATACAACAGAAATGGACATAATCAGCAAAAAATTAAATCACAAACTTTCATTAACCTACAGCAAAACAGAAACTCATTTTCAAGATATAAATCAACAAGACTACGATCAACAAAACACTAACCATACACACAAATACATTAAAAATACGAAATGGAAGTACGAGAAGTAATTTTTTAAAGATATTTATTTTCAAAACGTAGTAAAAAATGCACGAGATGTGAGAACAAGTGCTTTAATCTGCGCACGTTTTTTATCTCCAGAGTACTTATATCACACTTTTACTGTATATGGATTAATTACGAATAAAGATTTCAAGAAATGTGGCTGGCAATGTTTGAAATCTCGATATTTTCTCTTCTGAGAAATAAAAAACATATTTACACAGGAAAAATAATAACAGATTTGATTTTATACTTTTGCTGAGAAAATAGCAAAAGAGCTTAACAAAGCATGCGCAAACTGAAACTACATTTGCACACTAGAGGAAAACGAGGAGCCATTTCAGCGTTAGCTCATTACAAGGAAAATCAAAATGGAGAAGAACGAATAAAAAACTCGTATAAAATGTGACAATAATTCATGTAACCGGAGAGAATTCTGAGAACATTTCATATTGCAATTCCAGGAGATTACTAAACACAGGAGATTATGCGTTCTATATAAGGTACGTCTCCGAAAGTGCGGAGATCTATACTCACGTAGTACAATGCAAACTTGTAAGACCGAACATGTGAGATAGAAAAAAGGGAACTAGTTTTCTCGTAGTATATAGAGTTTCCTTATCGCTCCAATGCAACAACGCTATCACATTTCCACGGACTTAAACGCATTCTATGGGGATTCTCCCTAAGCACCTGTACTCTTTCAAGGCCCTTCAGTAAACACGGAGTCCTGTATCTCTCTGGAAATCACGCTCTCCATCCCAGAGGAAATGCGACCGTAATTGCGTCCAGTGTGGGCGGGCTTAAAGCTCTCCATCGTCGCGTATACGCAGTGACCTGCACGCGGCACAGCCTTCTGGAAGCCTTACCACCTCCCTTCCCCCTCCCCGTCACCCTCCCCCTCCCATCGCCCCACCCCCCAATGCCACCCGCGTGCTCAGTCACCGACGCACAGTGTCGGAATGAGACAAAAGGTGCGAATAAAAGCGTTGAATATTGATGTACTGGGGAAGGGTTGTTCGTGAACATGTGTATTTTTGAATGCGTAAGTTTCCTGTTGAAAAGAAAATATAAAATCACGATGCACATAAAAAAATAATACGCAAAGGAAGACCAAATAATAAAATACCATTTGGGATTGAGGGGTTAAGGCAATGGTTACTGATGATAACTGATTCATTTCAAGAAATTCAAATGTGTGTGTGTATAAATGTACATTATTGCAATAATTATTTACTGAGATTAGGGGTGGAAATGCTTACTATATGTCATCCACAATCAAGAACAGAACCTATTTGAGCTTTTCGATTTATGAACTCTATAGATGATGTCAGTGATGTACTACGCAATTCCCTGTGGAGGAATGAGTAAGGCAGATAAATGATCATGGTTTGGGTGATATATACATGGTCCACGTGGTGAATGTCACCGCAGTGGCGAAATCCTCCTGCGCTCAAGGCAACTCGCAACCGTCTCTACGCAGTTTATCGATACTCAAAGGCTCTGCCCCACCGAGACTGGCGAAAGGTGATTGGCATTTTGAACATAATTGAAGTCAAAGGCACCTTTACCTAGGTGTATGAGGGGTCAAAAACATAACATACAATTTTGAAAATTTCAGTTGTTACACGGAAATCGGACGTATGCCATTTTTCTATACCTACTGTACTTTTATATTCTGTATTTTGACAAAAAATGAAGTAATTTGAGAATATAAAATTAAGAATTTTATTCAATACCAGAAACGATATTCTTTACTCCAAGTCACAGTCCAAAAAAAAGACTAATCTATCAAATAAATAATAGAAATGCCAATAAAACTTACAAACCTCATTAAAAGCAAACTCCAAATGTAACATTTCTGAGGATAGAGAGTAAGGTAGTTATTTTCATTCTCTTTAAGAAAACGGTATACTTTTATGCTCGATACGAATATGAGAGAAATAACGGTTGCAATAAACTTGGTACTTCTCATTACGAATATAAACATTTAAAGTAGTACACTGACGCGAAATATTCAACGGAAGCTTGTGAATAATTATTTTTTGGTTCTCTCTTATGAAACATATTTTTATTTTTTATTTTAATGCGGCTTCAATATTGGAAACCATTTTCTCGGCATCAAACTCAAACGTGTATTTCCGTTAAAATCTTGAAATCAATTTTCCACAGCATTACATGAGCTTCTCTGTACTTATATGTGTAAGTATATTAGTCAGTATATACGAACGTATTTGAGAAGGTAAAATGTACAAAGTGCGCCCATGTGTTTTCGACCCATTGTGCGCGATCAGCGACTCTGCCGCAGCTGCCCGCAGACTCATTACTTAACGGCAGGAAGTACAACGCTGCTACCCCGCATCGGCACCGCCTCCGCCCCCGCCGCCACCCCTCCCTTCCACCCCCACCCACCCACCCCCTGGGCTGGGCCCTGGCGCACAGCAGAGAGCTTGTCACGGTTCGTTCTGCGACGCACTTCACTCGCCGTTGCGCCGCAAAGGAGTGTACATGTGTGTGTGTATGTTTGGATGTATGTGTGTGTATGGGTGGGCACGGTGCGTTGGAGTGTGCGAGTCAATGTGCGTGTCTGTTCCCGCGCTAGTCTGTGCATTGTATCTGTGTGTGAGAGCAAAAGTGTGTGTATATCCGGGCGCTTGCCAGTCGGTGTGTAAAACTGTCTGTGCGAGTCAATGTGTTTAGGTGTGCGTGCGTGCGTGCGTGCGGCCAGTGTGAGAGTGTGGATGTGAGACTGTGCGTGTGTGTGTGTGTGTTTGAGTTCGAGGAAAAGTGTGTTTTAGGTGTCTGTGTTAAGTGAAAGTGTGCGGTATTAAGTGTGTGAAAGATAAAAGAGTGAGAAATTAAAGGTGCGTATTTTCCAGATTAACGATTGAGAGATACAACCGAAAGTTTAAAAAAAACAACATTAAAACATTACATTTTTCTTACAACACTCTCCATTTAATAGACTTAATAAGCGATTTACAAACTGCAATCCGGGGAAACGTAGGGTTACGTAGAGGCCTTTTAACGGTTCCGCGAGAATGACAAAGAATGAAATTCAAAGCAGATATTAACCCTTCCGTGCACACGGACGATCTCTCAGATGGCAGTTCTACCGTGGACAGTGCGTCATCGAAAAGTTTGAGAACAATGTCCTTTTCACAAGGTCTATGTTATTTTTCTCACATTCATAGCTTTCTAATCATGCCAACAGTGTTTATACTGACGTCACCAGTTTCAATGAACTCGTGCGTGGCTCAGAATAACTCATACTGGAGGGTATAGTACAATTTACAACTGATACAGCATTCTAATCCAGTACATATTGTTGGTCATAATGTTAAATTGCTGAATTGTTTTCTTAAAACGATATGATACTTAGCACACTTACTATTACGCACACTGATATTTAGAATCCTCGATGGAACTGCTCGGATTATTGTTTTGTGAACGAGCAGCTAATTCTGAATTCAAAGAGTGGGAAAATGTCTCAAAATGCTTTAAGTTTACACAAACATTTCAGTGTACGTTGATTAAAGTATTATGCATAAGTTAATAAAACAATCATTGGTCATGTTTTTCCATTTGAAAAACGGAATGAAGTATTGTAAAGTTGCAAAATCTGGAAAAAGTGCATTTTCCATTCTAGTAAGAAACTATAAAAAGAAAATATATGATTGTATTAGTACTACTAGTTTCTTTTACAGATTTTTCTCTCTGAGTTTAATATATTGAATGCATTTTTACAATTTCGTTAATACGCCATAGTTGGATTCGCTAGATACATATTCAACACAAGCTGTATACAATATAATACAAGTTTGTGCACAATAAAAAGCTACATACACACTCTCCTGTATCTCTCTAACATATCTACTAAACCATATGCTCTAATGCATATGTACTAATCCTTTCATCTTCGTACACTAATATCCACCTCACCTTATCCCACATTCCATAGCACCTCTGACCGGGAGGTCCTAGGTTCGAGTCCTGACGGCGGCAGGATTTTCGATACTAGCTTTTCAGCTAGGTCGAGTTCAGTCGCTGTCTGGGGAGAATTCTAGCAGCCGGCTGCTCTGATCGGTAGTTTTACGTGGTTTCTCCGATCAACACCAGGCGAATGCCGGAGCCGTACCCTACCAAACGGGCCATGGACCGTGCACGATCTGTCCTTCCTCTTCCTTGTCCTATCCTCTCCTCTTACACAACACACTTACACTAACATGCACCACACTATCACATATTCCGGGAGACCGGTCGGGAGTTTAGAGCTTGTCCCGGCTGGGGCGGTGCCCCGCTCGTGGGAGAGTCCTGGTTAGGGGGAAACCCCACTAGCCGACCGTAGGTCGGTGCCGGATCTCGTCCTCCAGTGAGGGAAGATCAGCGGCATCTCCCGAGGAAAACGAACATGCACTACACTAACGGGACAAATGACTAAAGCAGTTGACGCGCCCAGAAACACGAAAAAATCAATCAAAAAATCCAACATTCCACTTTTCCCACATTCTTCCTTCCTCAAAAACCTGATATCTTGCTAATATATATTCCAACTTTTCCCCTCACTTTGTCATCACCAATATCTACTCGCTGCAGTTTCATTTCCTAACCTATATCTTACTATTCTTCTTCTGCCACTTCCCTACATTTCTCTTTTAAATATTAGGAATATCACCCAACAAAATAATTTTATACCATTTTCCATAAGGTTTCCATGAGTTTCATATATTTTCGTTTGCTATCTTTTTTTATATTGCATTTCTTCGTCTCTTCCTTTTCTTAATCTAGAGAAGGCGGCAAGCAGTATCGTAAAGAAACGAGTGCGGGCCCGCCCGCAAAACTTTTATCCAGACCCTTTATAAAAGTGTAAGGCAAACACAAGGTTCCTTAAGCTACCGAAGCAGAAAAAATCGTTCTGGAAGATGCTGTTTATAATCTTTTATTGTATCGAGTATCGCAAAGTATCAGAGAAAGTATCAAGTAATTAATATTTCGTACAATCACAAAATCTTCAGCCTAAAAGTAGGCCTTCTTTTACCAGGGCCCATCCACATTGCGGGCCTTGCGGGCCCGAACATTACACCACTAGCGGCAAACCGCATTCGACCTCCAGCTCCGCCACAGCTCCTCGTCACCACCACCGCCGCCGCCGCTTCTAACCTCCAGCAACGCCGTTGCTCGTGGCTGCCGTCGCCGCCGCCTCCAGGAGCTTTCAACTCCCACATAACGAGGTGGAGACCATTATAGCGACGCGCTATCCTCTATCACCTTCTTAAGGAACTAAAATACGAACTGCTGCCAACGATACTTAAAACGTGCGTGGCTGCGTGGGTTCCCAAGACACAAAGAGGCGCGTAATATTTCAAAAGATAGCGTCGATGTTCGCACTTTCTTCAGCGGTTTCTTATATGTATATATTATGAATAATTGAACATTTAGAAGACAATTTTTGTATTTCTCACAAATTAGCCAATTTTTGTGTGCGGAAGTTGACGAGCCTAACCAGCAACTGTACGCAGCGCCACTAGCGCATCCTGTTTTGGCACCTCGAGCTTTGCCTCCGTTTCTGACGGAGAGTTGCAAGGCGCTGTGCGTCTCCGTGGCTGAGGGTGGGCGGAGCGCGGCTTGGGCCGCCGCCAAATGCCCCGGGGTGCACAGTGCGCCCTCCAATCACCATGAACAGGCCCTGCCGGGGGGCGGGGACTGCCTCGCGCACCCAGGCCAAATGAACAAGTTCAAATTGCACTTTTACGAGCGACTCTGTTACTCACGCCGCCACCCGAGCCACGCGCCCGGCAAAATGGGACTTTCATGGCGCTCGATTTGCACCCTGCAAGTCCACGCTGGAGTTGGCTAGTGCGCTTTAACAGAGCCTAGTAGTGCGGAAAAATATATCTTGTTCTTTAGTCTTTTGTTCGAAGTATTGTTTATACATCTAACACTTATTCGGTTGTGAAAAAGTGTCAAGACAGTAAGATTTATGACCATATTTTCAATGAATGCGGAATGCTTGATACATCTCAATGACAAAAGTTTCTATTTCTCACGAAATGACATTTTAAACATGCCTTTTGTAGTAATTTGTAGATATACGCACTTATAGCTCATAAAATGTACCAGGAATTTACTGATGAATATAATCATTGTTTTGCAGAAAAGTTACTAGGAGAATGGCAGTAGTTAGAATTACACACAACTGACATTAACAGCAACTACACATATTTTAAAAATATACATCGTTAGTTGACACATTGAACATGTTGTCAATCGATAACTAACGAACTATCAAAAGTAAAAAATGGTAATTAAATTAATCTATTACTTGGGATGGAACAGTATATAATTTCGAGTTACTTTATGAGCATTAAAGTATGGGATGGGAATATCGTACTAGCGTCATTCCATTAGCAAAGTCCTGTCACGTAATGAAATTCATAAAACAATGTTGTACGCCATAGTTAAAGAGTTTCCCGCAGCAGTTGAGCGCTTCGCCCTCACGTGACAGAGCGCACCTGCTCGCCCGACGCCACCCGGGCAGGCGGCCAATCAGAAGCGCCGGCCGAGGTGCCGTGGGTCAGATCAACGTGCTGAGCGGCCCTCCGGTGTAAACTGACACACAGCTCAGTTTTTCCCACGATACATCAATTAGTTAATCTGCACCGAGCACTTGGACACTTCGGTGTGTGTTTTGTCAAGCACACAAGAAGCAGTTATTGACCTAGCACTACAACTACAACGAGCTAGTGCTAGGAGTAGCTCTACAACTTCCAGCAACTTTCGGACTAAAATCCATTAGACTGAGGAAGTAGAGTTTCATGCGGTGGAATGTGAGGAAAATGAGGTTAATTTACCTAATATACATTTTTCTAATTGTACTTTTAATAATATTACAATTAAGAATAATCATTCCCCAAACCTATGTGGATTACTTCTGAATTGTTTGAATCTGATTTGTTTTGTACATCGCCATGTTTTTTTATTAATAAACACTGACTTGTGATGAATCGATGGTTTTAATGTTACTAAGGATGTTAAAACCCGTAGCTAAGGATGTTAATTTTCTTAACATGCAGGTAGGTACAAGTGCACATAACAAACTTGCAGGGTTGCAACAAACCTACGGGTTAAAGACGCATGTGACCGATAAAAATGTTCAACCGGTCCTTTTTTTAATTTTTTAAAATTTATTTTCTTCCTGTTCGGCAGTTTTGTCTTGCAGGGGTTTGTACATTTTTATTTGTAATACATAACGTTTGGGCATTCACGTTTGAGCATACAACCTCTCACTCTTGTATCTTACTACTAGCTAATTTACAGGATTTAATACTTATATTTCTAATACTTACAACTAAACAATTTGACATACAATCACAAATTTTACATACATTATATTTAATACATATTAATATTTTTTATGGGGTTTAAACATGCTTTGGGATATCGAGAGCGAATTCTTTTAGTTTAAAGTTTTTCCCATTGTGAATTTTGTACTGCAAGGGGAGGATAAAAGAAGAGTAAAAAAATTGTTACAGTTTTTCTTATATGTTCAATTAGGGTTCTATTTGAAGTTCCCTTTGAATATGTGTATTTGATATGAACCAAGGGGCCTTTGCACATTTTCGTAAAAATTTGTTCTGTACTATTTGGAGTTTTTCAATGTTGGTTTTAGTTGTGTTATTCCAGACCGGACAGGCATATGTGAGTGATTGTCTAATAATAGGTTTAAATATTAAGAGAGCACATTCCAAATTTAAGGCTGAGCGGAAGTTAATTAATGGGTATAGTTTTGATAGTTTGGCGTATGTTGCATTGGTTATTACTTCAATGTGCTTTTTCCAAGTTAACTTGCTGTCAGTATGAACCCCAAGGTATTTTACTGGTGTATCGGATGGAAGCCATGGTCAACCGGTCCTGATCAGTGCCGTTGCAGCTGAGTCTTCGCCACCTCCCGCGTGAGCGCCCCCGTATCGCAAGTCTCTACTCGCTAACCGCCTCTCCAGCGGGAACCATCTCACACCTTCCACCGAAGCTGTTCAAAACCCGCACCATGACGTAAGGCCTCCCCCAAAGCCATAGAATCAGTGCAAACAAAACTTGGGCTGTGCACGAAAGACATCTCTTCATTCCCCTTATTGTGATCGATACATTTTATGATTCTGAAAGTACCCACCACATTGTGCACCCACTGGTCCTGAGAAGTGAAAGAGCTCCGGACACAATACATAATATGGTACAAAACATTTCCTTACGAGATTCCAAGTCATCCATATAATTGTCATTTTGGAGTAATGTAGGCAAGCAGCGACTATTGTTTATTCACGCGTAATCATTCTACTGAATGAGTGTGAACTGTAATTCTCAGTTCTCAATAATTCAAATTCTTGTACCGACATAATATGCTTAGTATATAGGGCATTTATACAATTTTATTGAAAGAAATTTTTTTAAAAAAATTTCGCACGACGATAATGATACGTAATCGTTTTGTATTACACATTTTACTAACTCTCATTGTAATATGAATGAATAACACTGTAAATACAGAATCATAACACACGCATCAGCTGTGAATTTAATTCGTTAGGAAAATGGCCCGTCGCGGAAGTGAGTTTATCACAGAACAGAAAGGAGGTGTGACGCGTTTTGTGAAACAGACGACTGAACTTCAAACATTCAACTGCAACGTGCCATGATCCTGGTGCAGTCGTAATACCCCGAACACAAAAGCCCCTTTTCGTGGCGGAGCTGTGGGGCGTGTTGCTAAGGACAACAGATGAACAAGCGAGCGTTGTTTGAAGTTGTACTCCCGTAAAGTTTGGCAAGGGACAGAAAGCAGGGTTAATCCGGATTCTCTTTCTTCCTGTGAAACCAACCGCTTAGACTGTATTTGATTCGAACCAATAGAATGTACTTTTGGCGTACAATAACCTTCAAAAGAGAGCATATTGCAGTGTAAAGATAAACTGAGAATCAATAATTTAAAAAATAGAGAATTTCCTTCCTTTCCGATAAATGATTTATATTGTAGTCTTTTATAATACATACTTTATACATAATGCATAATCTAGAATACATTTATGTTAAAAATATATACCAATATTATAAAGAACTCTTATGTCACCGAAAATTGTACATAACCTGGAGAATTGTGAAAACAGTTCAATAAAATAATATTTAGCCACTCGCAGCACGCACAGGGCAGGCAGTAAACTATACAGCCGACCAAATCGCAGTAAACCAATCGTCGGGGTGGGGAGGAAAACCGCATGTGTGACCATAGTAATAAAGTTGATTCCAAAAATTACCTTCGATTCTCTTTTAAAATTATAATGTTGTGATACAATAATATTGCGCTCTTTTATAATGTTTTATATTATAGTCTCATTTCTAAGTCACTCGTTTTCAAAACATGTAACTACGAAAGCTTATTAGAAAAAATTGGTTGCATTATATACTATTACTTGTCTGGAGCGTGAGTTCTGAGAATTAACGCATTTTATTCGAAGAGATAATATGATTTCAAAACACACTTGCTATTAAAAATAACAAATTAAAATAATTATCAAGCCTGTAAAAAAATTAATTAAAATTAAAAAAACAAAAACAACCGAGCACATTTTTTTTTTTAACGTTTCTTCTAACCGATTCATTCCGTGAAATAAAGCGTAACCCTTTGATCGTTTTCTATAAAATTCTGAAAATCAAACGAGATGATAAATTGAACTTTAGATCACTCTTCTATGTAGAACATCTGAAATTCTATATGATAGATAGATAGACAGATGCGAGACAGAGAGAGGGGGAGAGAGAAAGACGGAGGGGGGGTCTTTAACAAATGAATCTGAATACTAAAAGTGATGTGACTACAAATGTCCGATACTATACGAAGTATATTGGGTGATAGCTGGAATTCTAGATAATGAGAAATAGTTTTTGAAAATGAAAGTAATGAAATGGATGCGTTTAACATTTTATGTCAAAATATATGTCAATCTGACAATTAATTACGGCATAAAAAATTCCAATTTTCGTGCAAAACATTATGGACTTGTGAAGGACTGACAATAGACATAACGAAGCAAAGTTATAAAGATGTCATGTACTGTGAAAATTATACAAATACGAGGTTCATGACATAAGTATTTTACATTCCTATTATGCTGTAACGATGAAAATCTATTAATGCTGCAGGTCACTGCAATAGGGTTCTCAAGTATAAAAAGAAATTGGGTTTGGTTCAAGTTACAAATAAAGATTTCTGATTAAATCTAGAACTGAAATAATTAGCTAAATTTTTTCTCGAGCTGCCAAAACAGATTTTTATTCTTTTACTATTTACTCCTAACAATCAATATGTAATTTTTATATCACCATTAACATTAAAAAGTTTACAAAATTAATAAAGACTTCTATATCTGTAGATTAAGATTCGTCTACTATATAAAGGTGCTTTTTCTCTTTCTAAAAATATGGACAAATTAAAAGATAATAGTAAAATGTTGTTTACAAATAAGTCATTAAACTAATCTTCACTGTGCCGGGGCTGACACTGGCCAATTTCTCCTTTGAAAGTTTTCAGTTCATGAAGTAATAATGTTCTTTTAACTGTAGCAAAACAGCATTTATGTGCATCCTTCTTAAAAAATGAACAAACATTTTTATTTTATGAAACTGTCTATTGAGATTAAGAAAGATGGAATCATGTTGAAAGAAAATACGTCATACAATTGATATGATCTTCGCATACTTTTCTTTAAAATTCCAATCCCAATTATTCACTAAAAACTGCATTAGCATGGGGTAGCAACTTATCGCGCACTTGCGTGTATAAAATATTTCGCAAATAAAGATAAATTGTGTTTAAAATTGCCAATAAATCAGGAAAAAGACTACTGGTATTTTAATTTCTACAAAGAAAATTGATCCGTAACGTCACAAGTTTACGATATGAATATTACGGATTTCGTGTAATCTTGTATAACCGTAACACCATTTTCTAACAATCTTCAGGGAATGCGTTAAAAATACTAATTCCAAGACATTTTTTTTTAAAAAAAAATGTACTTTTCATACAAATTGTGCCTGATTAATTATCAGTAATGAGCATTTTATATCAGACTGCAATTTTTTTTTACATATTTACTTATTGCATATTGCAATAAAATAGAGAAGTCTGTAACAAAAAAAGCATTATAAGTTGCAAGATAATATTGAAGTCAGATAATATTAATCACACACATATATATGTGTGTGTGTGTGTGTGTGTGTGTGTGAATATTTATTAGATAAACAAATGTTTGACTTATTAATTTAACACCTTTTTAATCTCATAATTATCCATTAAAACAGAATTAACGAGGGATTAAAAAGGACCCAAAAGTATTAAATGAAGGAACGCGGGGAAGGAAGGGTGTATGTTGTGGTGGCGATGCAGCGCGGCGGGATGGGCCGCGAAGGCCGCCGCGCGGTCTGTGCCTGCGGCGACCGCCCTCATACGTCGCGGAGCGTCTGGGGCAATCAATAGGCGGCGCTAATGTCCTCCGCCCCGGCCTTCTTTTGCCCTCTCTCGCCCCGGCCCCGTCGCACCCTCACCCTGCTATCCACGCCCCGCCACCAACTCCTCTCCTCTCCGCCCGACCTTCCGACCGGTTCCCTTCGGCACTTGTAACGCCCGCGTTTCTTCCGCATTTGCCGTCAAAACCCACCGCACAGTGCCTGTCGTTCGCAGCGTACTAGCCGACTGCAACATTCTCGCTTCCCATGCACCGCGAGAAGTGTCTCAGTGCATCAAGTGAAGTGACTGCAGTGCATCTGACCGGGAGGTCCTAGGTTCGAGTTGCGACGTCGGCAGGATTTTCGATACTAGCTTGCCAGCTACGTCGAATTCAGTCGCTGTCTGGAGGAGAATTCTAGCGGCCGGCGGCTCTGACGGTAGTTTTCCGTGGTTTCTCTGGTCAATACCACGAATCGGAGCATACCCTAACAAACGGGCCACGGACCGCGCGCGACCTTCCTTCCTCTTCCTGTCCTATCCTCTCCCCTTAACACACACTTACACTAACATGCACTACACTACCACACATGCCGGGAGACCGGTCGGGGCTTCGAGCTTGTCTCGGCTGGGATGGTGACCCGCTGGTGGGATATTCCTATTCTGGGAAAACCCCCCCTAGTCGAGTCGTTGGTCGCGCCGGATCTCGCCAAACAGCAGGGGGAAGATCACTGCCACCTCCCGATGAAAAATAATGCACTACACTTACGAGACTAATAACCTCTGTAGTTGCCGCTCCCGGCATCACTAACAGTTAGTCGCTTCCCCGGCCTGTGACGTAGTGGTCAGACTGTGCGACTTCGCAGGTCCGATTCCAGACGGCTCTAAGGGTCGCATTTATGAAGATCTGCTAGCAGAGCTCTTAGGGGCCTGCCATCTGGGAGCTTGCTAGGAGGACAAGGGGCGACTGGAATTGGCTGGGGACCGTTCATAAATCGCAAAACCGAACACTATCAGCCTGACGGGCCTGACAGGCCCCTGGATGAGGTGGAATGTGCGGTGAACAAAGTGGGTCAGCGGCAGGTTTTCTCGGGTTACTCCCGTTTCTCCTGCTAGTATATTTTTCATAGACATTCTCTATTAATAACTCCCTACTCTATCCTATTATTAACCGTCATTCTGCTAATGATAGTAGGATGACAGAGACGTCCAGGAGATGACCCAGTAACAAGCCGAGAAGGATCATGGCAACATCAGCGGTTTATCGATAGGTAGGGTCCCAGCCTGGCGAACTAGAGAGGGAAAGAAAATGATGGCGTGAGGACTGCTCTCTCCAAAGGTTGCAATTAATGATTATAGGAAGTGGATGTAATGCAAGGGAGGGGGCGGGGGGTACGGCTTTCATTGAAACTAATCCCTGACGGGAAAAAAAGTTTAGTTTGGACAACAATCTCGCTTCCCACTCCGACCCTGTCTCCCGCATGGTTCTCGCTTCTCGCACTTCTTCGTGCTTCCCCCATCGTCCCCGCCGCCCTTACCATTTCCGCCAACCACATCGTCCCCATCGCATTCAACGTTTTTACTGCCGGTTCGACGCCCTCTGAGCTATCTACAGTGTTCGCTGCATCTACCACGGGCTCATCGCCCGTATCATCAATACAAATCCGTAGCTAATGTCTTTCGAACACTTGCGGTGAAGACAATGATATATTAGAAACATTTCCGACGCCAAATGCTGTTATCATACGTTCACACACAGAAGCAACGAATCTATGTAATATACTTTGTTTACCCTATTGTAGTCGTGCGGGGACTCTGTGGTCGATGAATTTATTTTTATTTTTCCTCTTAATATCTCTCAACTTGGACCCATCTAATTTCAGTACCTTATTACAAACAGATGTTTTAGACAATTATGTCCTTGGAGTTTGCTCAGTGCAGTAATATCAGAGTTATCATCGATTGCGGAATCCCAGCGTAATTACTTGCTTAACATCTTTTGTCCAGAACGTTTATACTAGGGAAAGAATGGATATACGAGTGAATATAAAAAATACAAAGTTGATGATATAAGTTAACTGGTAAGTGTGAGGTACCGTTTTCATTTAGTTTCGAATCTCGTACGACTTTTTAAAAATTGTTTGTGAAAAAAATTACGTAAATGTTAATTAAATTTGAAACACTTCTCCAGACATATAAATGATAAACTTGATCTTCCATTGTTATTAATTTTTCATTAGAATATATTGAATACTTCAGATTCTTTTCTATAAGTAGGTTTTCTTAATAACTACACTTATTTGACTTGTCTATTTTGACTTTATCCATTTTTGGCTATGTGCGGTCTCAGGCCTGTGCCACATGAGTGTTGTACTGATACGCATTTGTCGCCTGTTAAGTGAGGCGTGTTGTAGATTATTCGGAATGGCAACAGCTCTCGTGTGCCGTTTAGCGTAAGATACAGTGTTATTCTACGACGCGCGTCAACGCAACGCTCATGTGTAGGGACCCTCATAGACGGGCGAAACTAATGACGTTTTAAAGTATGTCGCGACTCTATAGTCCGCCGGTTATAGTCCGAAGGTTAATGAGAAAGATTTGTCGAACCGAACATTGCTGCATCGAACACACTCATCAACAAGGACGTCATTTATCATCAGAGTATATCATTTGGATCTTTATTGCCCTCGTTCCTGTATTAAGCAAGAAAAGTAATTCTACTGCCGTTCCGAGCACGGCCTCTACATGTTAATGTTCGCATACAAGTATCTTTTATGGTCGCCGACAGAGGAACAGTGCACTTGCTCCTCAATCGCCATCGCCTTTAGACTCTGCGCTAGGGTTGCCAACTACGTTCATGTAAGAGGGAGGACACTCGATAAGCCAGAAAAACAAACAAAACGCATCAACACATTTCTTTTTATAAATATTTAATTCATTAAATTACGCATTTCTTGATCACATAAATCTATATAAATAATATAATTTATAACTTGTATTATAGAATCAACATATAATATTAAAATAAAAGAAAACTTATTTTACAAGAATTTTTTTTTTTTTTTTTTTCAAAAATGACTCTACAAATAAGTCTAACACTCTAGGCAGCTTGCAGTAAATCTTTGATACTTTTTATATAATCGTAAAAGACTGAAGAACTCGTGTCAAATGAAGGTGTCACTAGCAAAAGTGCTAACTGATAAAAAGCTAATTTAACAGGTACCACAAAAACGTTTATTTATCAAAATATTGATAATTCTGCACTGGTTTTGCGTCTAAATGGTTTCCATTTGCCTCATTGGGTGTATTGCATCAGCATTGCTACGTTTGAAGAAGGGTATTACAGTATATTGGTCATTTTAGGAACAATCTAGTGGCAGAAGAAGCTAAATATGCAGCAGTTAGCTTAGCATAGCATAGCTCAGCATAGCTTCGCATAAACGAGGCACCTATTGGATTATTTCTAGATCTCTCAAAAGCTTTTGACGTCATTGATCATGACATTTTACTTTCAAAATTACCTTCATATGGAATCCGGTATTGCTCAGATTGGTTATGTTCGTACCTTAAACACGATCTCAGAGGGAAATACCTTACTGGATTGATGGAACATTACGTACGCACCTTTCCGACTCTTTGCCATTGGGTTCCCAAGGACGATTTTGGGCCTATTCTTTCCTTAAAGATCCCATTATAAGAACGGTTCTCTTTGCGGATGATACGAACATCCTTTCCAATAAAGAAACCGTAAATAGTACAATATCAGATGTTTAAAATTGGTTCCGAAATAACAAATTAATAGTAAACGAAAAGAAAACGGTTTTAATGCAGTTTTCCATTTCATATAAACAATTCTGTGCTCCATTGAAAATGAACGGTGTACCATTGCTGATGTTAAGCAACAAAACAAACCTTAAATGGAACGTCCATTTAAATGAATTGAACACAAAATTAAGTTCATTGTGCTACGCGATCAGAATTCTTGCAAATTCAGTCAGCCTTCATACTGCTCATTGTGTATGCTTCGCGAATATTCATTCCCGCCTGATACATGGCATAATATTCTGGGGAAATACATCTTAGAACTCCCAGACTTTAGATTTACAAAACGAATTGTACGAATAATAACCAAATCCCACCCACGTGATTCTTGTAAGACTCTCTTCATTAATCTAGGAATTTTACCATTACCTTGTCTGTTCATTTACGAATCAGTGGTTTTTGTCAATAATGACTTGCTTAAGGGCAGGAATATGTTTTCAGAAAATACCGAAGTCTATTACTATAACACTCGACGTAGAAATCATATTCATCAGGTGACAGTATCAACAGCTCATTGCAAAAAATTCACATACAATACATGTACATTATTTTACAACACTTTGCCAGATGACATTAAACGATTAAATTCAATAGAAAAGTTTAAATCACAAGTGAAATCGTTTCTGCTGCAAAACTGTTTCTATACAATTAGAGACTATACTGAGTATCACAATAAAAGCAACATTAATTTTAACAATGATACATAATGCATTATTTACCATTTGGACTGTACAAATGTGTATAAACAACCTGTAGCAAGTATTGTACTGCAGCCTCCGGGTCAATGACCCCCATCTCGATCAGGTTTTTTGTCCAGTTTCCCTGATCCATTGAGCAAATGCTGAGATGGCCCCTTGTTTTGCTTCTGGACATAAATGTAACTTCATTATCTGTGCACGTTTTTTGAATGCAGTGAGAAATATAGTTATTCAAATTATCGTTTCCATGTTGTTGCGGCGGGAAGTATTATTCCTTGACGAAGGACATAAGAGCCCACAATTTATTGCTTATTTTTTCCTTGAATATATATTTTATTACATGAAAGTTTTTTTTAATTTTGAAAATTCATGTAGTATATGACTTAGTGTAGGGATCACAGAAATTTTAAAATGTGCACAGAATTCATTTCTCCCCATAGCACGTCATCGCAGTTTCAACTGTTTTTTGACGTAAAATAAATAAATAAATAAATAAATAAATAAATAAATAAATAAATAAATAAATAAATAAATAAATAAATAAATAAATAAATAAATAAGTAAATAAATAAATAAATAAATAAATAAATAAATAAATAAATAAATAAATAAATAAATAAATAAATAAATAAATAAATAAATAAATAAATAAATAAATAAATAAATAAATAAATAAATAAATAAATAAATAAATAAATAAATAAATAGCACCTGTTGACGTCTGACAGTACGTAAAATGAAATCTGTATTGGAATATTCAATGTATTTGGAAGAAATTGAATGTTTAAATACGTTTATTGTCTTACACCACCCATTAATCAAGCAATTGACACTAACTTGTCAAGTCAACATAATGGAAGCCAGTTCAAAGCAACTTTTAGTACAAAGGATTTTCTTGTAACGTGTTCACCAGTTTCGTTTAATGCTTTTGGTGTGCAGCCGGAGCGAATACAGCCGATTATTTTGGAGAGAGTCATTATAGATTTTTATTAAATAATAAGCATATCTGGGTATATATGGTAGAATCAATATGATTGTTTAAATAATTACATAATAAATTCCAATCCATGTTCCATAAATAAATATATTAATTAATTATGTTAAATAAAAGAAAGTCACGAAATAAAACTCTAGGCCTTGGGAGGGCCCCGCTTCCCCGTGGAATCTGCCACTGTTGTGCAGTACCCGCGGCGGATAGTTGGAGATGTTTTCGGTTGAACTACGTCTTCCTTATAGGTTTTATACTATTTTCCAGGATCTATGAGCTTTGCATTCTTTACCCTTTCCCAATCATCATAATTTACCTGCATTTCTTTTACCTTTATTCAGGAGTTTTACGATGTTTGTTACGGGTAGCGTGAGCGCCTTGTCCGCCATTTCTACGCAGATAGCACCTTCTGCATATAATGCCAACTTTCGAATATCGAAAATAATGCTTTTTAATAAGTGTACGCTCAGAGATTACACTAGCGACATAATTCCCTCGCATACAACAACTGTACTACATTGAAATGTAACTTTCGGCGAAAGTGCCAGTTAACACCTTTTGCTGGTGACCTCTTCAAATGTTGAAAGTCATAGTAATGTGATAAAATAAATGCAAACAATTGTTTAAAATTTAAGGAGGGCATTTAAAATACAAAGGAGGGCGAGAGAACAATTGACGTCAATAGAGGACGGTCGGCAACCCTACTACGAGCGCTGCCATTCCTGGCGCTGCATGTACCTGACACTTCGAAAAAACAAATGAGCCGCAGCGGCGCTCTCTCACCCGAACAGCGCCTTGATGTTGGCAAAGGCGACGTAAGCTTTACAAAGAGGTTCACCAGAATGTTCTCGTACGTAATAGGAAAAATGAAGAAGGAAGTAACTTCAAAGTGTAATGTCTCAGTTCTTTCTTTGTAAAGTTTTAGCAATGTAAAAATCGTTTATCCTGTAATATTTTTTTGACATTCAAAACTCTGCGGTCTGATAAGAAGCAATGTTCATTATAATTTGCCAATTTTTTCTTGGACGCACAAAAGTATTCGAAACAATTTGTAAATATTTCCAAGCAATTGATCCAGTGGTAAAATGTGTTTGTGGAACAAAACACACACACACACACACACACATAAATATTCATTCAATTTTATATAATAGATAACACATTCCCTTCAATAAGTTTTGAAGATCGTACTGAAGTGTTAAAAAAATATATAAAAATTTTTAATAATTCAAAATTTTCTCACATACAAAAGGAACATGTTCCAACAATACATATTTGTTTTTATCTCATTTAACGCTTTCAAAACCTTAAAAGATTATACGTCGTTATTGCCTGGAATTTATTGTAAGGGACTGAATTTGAACTTTATCACTCACACGCTGAAAATGGATCGTTTACAACTCCCCTTCTTGGCAGGTTTTTAAACAATCAATGGAAGGAAGAATTCGCTTGTTCAACGAAAAAATCTTTGCTCAGCTTGATAAGATTACAACAAACTGAAATTCTGCCACCTGTTTTAATTTTCACCACACTCAGATCACAATGCGTGTATTGTTTAAAATTTGAGATGGCGAAGAAACCCACGGCAGAAACTACTAGCGCACCCGTGCGAGAACTCTCGCCTGTTAAACCCCACCCTCTTCCCCACTTTTCCATTTTCACATTATGCTAGTAATATATCTTTTCCTTCAAGATTCTCGAATCCTCCGTCACTTGTTCTGTATGTCTCCTTGTAATTGATAACAATATAATACACCCTTGTACAATACCACTATTCCTATTTAACGTTATTACCGCGCAGAGAGGTACACCCGTGTAATTCAGTCGCGTAGAATATCAAGTAATTAGTTTAATTTCACATACAGATTTTACAGGCTCTGAATAGGTTGGGTAGACTCGAGAATCGTCGATCCAGCAAAAATGAAATCGAATGTTCAAGAAGATCTCATCCTATTTGAGGAACATGTCTTTGAGGCCTTTGGGCTCAAAATTTTAGTTTTTGAGGCTCTAAAACGGTTGTTTAGAAGTTATTTAACGATATAGTTTAAAAATTTGGCCGAGTGCTACGGGTTGCATTTGACATGAATATTTAGATGCGTTTATTCAACATAGCCTTCATATTTTTAAAGCCAAAGTGCAATTAGTCACGTATCAGTGAAAGTCTCTTTCCTTAAAGACCTCATATCTTAAGATTGGTTGCGCATGAGAGCCGAAAAAGGTATGTGTAGTACTGAAATAATATAGGAGACGATAACAATAAAATTTATGTTCGTCCTATCAAAATCCAGAGATTAAACCCAAGGACGTGAAAGTCTCAAATTTTATTTTGCAAAACCTAGTCGTCATTCTTTCGCACATTGAGTGAAAACGTACCGTATCATCAAAATACGTAGCTCAATTTAAATCACAACTTGCGTCATCTCGTGAGTAGCGTGCGCAGCTTGTGCGTGAACGAACGTCATCTGCTACAGCACCGCGCAACAGGTACCTCCCCGCGGGCGGGGACGGGACGGGGGCGAGGGCGGGGGCGGAAGCGGCTGAGTGGCGGCTTTATTTCCTGTCCGCGTCGATCAGTGCGCCCGCCCGCCCGCAGCTCCGCGCTAGGCGACGACGGCCGCTTGTTCCCTGTCGCTCGCACCCCCCTCCACCTTCCCCACCACGCCCACGGCTGCCACCGGTATCGGTAGCTCAGTGCATCCACTGATGTCACTGCAGCGCCTCTGACCGGGAGGTCCTAGGTTCGAGTCCTGACGGCAGCAGGATTTTCGACACTGGCTTTTCAGCTAGGTCGAATTCAGTCGCTGTCTGGAGGAGAATTCTAGCGGCTGGCTGCTCTGATCGGTAGTTTTCCGTGGTTTCTCCGATCAGAACCAGGCGAATGCCGGAGCGTTACGCTACCAAACAGGCCACGGACAGCGCGCGATCTGTCTTTCCTCTTCCTTGTCCTATCCTCTTCTCTTACACACGCACTTACACTAACATGCATCACACTACCACATATCCTGGGAGACCGGTCGGGAGCTTAAAGCTTTTCCCGGCTGGTGCGGTGCCCCGCTGGTGGGAGAGTCCTGGTTAGGGGGAAACCCCACTAGCCAACGATAGGTTGGTGCCGGATCTCGCCATTCAGTGGGGGAAGATTTCAATCTCCCGAGAAAAAAGAACATGCACTACACTAACGGGACTAATGACCGAAGTAGTTGACGCGCCCGGAAACACGAAAAATCAAATCAATCAATCAAACCCACGGCTGCCGTTGCGGCCAGGCGTGGTCCCGCATCGGGGCTCCCGTTGAATATAATTTCTCCATGTAGCATTCCGTGTAGCTTTGGATCTAGTTTAACTCTCCATTGATTGATTGATTAGATATTACAGGCGCGGCAATTACTAAGGTCTTTAGTACCGTAAGTATAGTTTATATTTTCTCGTGAGATAGTGTGGAGATCTTCCCCTCAGGGTGGCGAGATCCAGCGTCGACCAACCCGTCGGATTGCGGGTTATTCCTCAACACGATATCTCCCACCAGCGGGGCACCACCCCAGCCAGGACAAGCTCTAAGTTCCCGACTGATCTCCTGACATGTGTGGTAGAGTAATGCATGCAAATGTAGGTGTGTGTATGTGTGTGAGTATGGGTGAGGATAGGACAAGAAGAGGAAGGAAAGATCGCGGGCTGTCCGTGGTCCGTTTGTTAAGATACCACTTCGCCATTAGCCTGGAATTGATTAGAGAAACGGTAAAAAAAAATATCGATCGGAGCAGCTGGCCCCTAGAATTCTCCTTCAAATAGTGGCTGAACTCGACGTAGCTCTTTGTAGATAGGATCGAAAATCCTCTGCAAAATTCTCAAAGCCACCGTCGGGACTCGAATCCTACGACATTCCGGTCAAAGCCACTGCAGTGACATCAGTTGTTCTGAGCCACCTAAGCCGATAGGTCTTACCTAAATCACATCCATCAAAATTAATATAATCTAGCAGTACTGGAATAGCAGATACTTTTAATACTAGTTGAATCCACACAATTGTTTGCAACCCTCAAATATGTTGGTCCGAACTGGGATTCGAACTTAGGCATATGAGCTCTGCGAGCCTCTTATTCATTACTCTGCCATGCGTATACCTATACTCAAGTTATAGATTCATCCTTTTACCGTCAGAGCTACTACCTACGTTCCTATAGTAATATTTATTCGCACTAGTACCTAAAGATTTTTTGTCGCAAGAATTTTGTTCCACAGCAATGAATTACATCTTGACATTGAAGTATGTCCGTTATTTGCCACACGGATTTTATTCAGATGTTGAAAAACTATCTTTCGTTTTAAGAACTGAGTTACATATACGTACAATAGTTAAATAAAATTAGCTGTTGTGATTCGAACAATGTACACAGTTTCGGGATGGAGTATATAACTTTGTACATATTTTGGGAATGCATACTTGTACTTTCGCAGTCTGAGTAATAAGAAAACTTGGCTATCCGGGGAAGACAGCCACTTAGGCATGACTACCAATATTTGGTCATTACAGAGTTGCCACATTTCTCGCTTTCCCATAAATATGAACGAAGACGCAGTATGCCGAATGAAACTTTGGCAACCATGTCTACGACAAAGGCCCTTCTGACAGCAAAGACACTAAAGTTTTGGAATGTTCACGCGGTCTTTCTCTTCGACACCTTCGTTCTCTTTCCCAGTGACGCCGCGTTTTCTTCCACCGTTTGTTGTGATTACTTCACGCACGTACTTTACAGTTGGCCGTTTCGTAACGACCTCTGCGAGCGCACTTTGCCTGGAGAGGGTGACCGTCCACCTCGTCAGCATCCCATCAGAGCGGCGTCATGAGCGTTCTGGGGACGGGAATGGGAGGAGTTACGGAGGCGCCCGCCGAAGATTCGGAGCAAGCGCCATAGATGGCAATACCTTCGGGCGTGGTGCCGTCTCAAGGCATGGAGAAGGTCGCCAATGGGGAAGAATCTCATCCGCTCGCTCTAGCCGGCTAGGGTAGAATGCAGTAGTTGTGGTTATGGTAGTGCTGGAGAAATGGAGATTTTCATTAATAATATTATTAAATAATATTAAGGATTCTTCGGCATTTTATACAGTAGTTATATACCCATCTCGCAAACTTGCTGAATATTTTAATTTAATTTCTTGGTGATCAATTGAATTATAAGACATTGCCAGCGCACAATACATTCTGTAATTTGGTTCGGAGATCATGTAGATTTTGCTGCTATCGATAACAGTGAATGAAGTGGTTGTTTCGACGGGACTGGAACTCCCCCGGTCAGAGGCATCAGTTAAGGCCATGAACCACCTGCATCTGGTTCAGGAAGTCCTCTGACCGGGAGGTCTTAGGTTCGAGTCCTGCATGTGGCATGATTTTCGATACTAACTCGTCAGCTAGGTCGAATTTAGTCGCTGTCTGGAGGAAAATTCTAGAGACCGGCTGCTCTGATTGGTATTTTTCCGTGATTTCTCCGATCAACACCAAGCGAATGCCGGAGCAGTACCTAAACAAGTGGGTCAGGGACCGCGCGCGAAATTTCCTTTCTCTTCTTTGTCCTATCATCCCTTACACACACTCTAACATGCATTACACTACCACACATGCCGAGAGACCGTTCGGGAGCTTAGAATTAGCCCCGGCTATGGCGGTGCCCCGCCGGTGGGAGATACCTGGTTAAGGAAAACCATATATTCGACGGTAGGTCAGCGCTGGATCTCGCCATTCAGTGTGGGAAGTTCACATACACCTCCCGATGAAAAATCATGCACTACACTTACGGGACCAATGACCTCATTAGTTGACGTGCCCGAAATCACTAATAACCAACCACCCATATTAGCAGCATGTGAATATAGATAAATGTTTGTACTTGCAATCACTCACATTCATATTTATTTTGGTTTTTATATTTTACATATAATTGTTTTAAATTAATAGTTATATTTAATTAAAGTGAACTCTCAGAATACATATAAAATGAATGTTTTTTAAATTGGAATAAAATTAGCATTGATGGATTGAAAATATGGTTCTAGGTTATCTCTGTGCCTAATGTAATTATAATATAAAAGCTGATTCTGAGTACTGTTGCGGTTTAAAACTATGGTATACATAAGTTGAAACTGTTAACCAGTCCAACAATTCCAACAAATTATCACAGAACGAAAATTAATTTTGTAATTTTTTAGCACTTTTTATTCTTAACGGTATTTTCAAATTCTAGCAAACCACATAATTTTTAGAGATTGTAATGGAAAATGAGAAATTCACAGTTGACTAAAACAATAGTTAAGGGAATCGTTTGAGCTGAATACGTTCTACAATAAACAAAAGAACACTATAATGGGAACACAACCATTGTGACAAGGACGCTCTATTTCTCTTTCGTCGACAACACCATCTGCAAAGGAAATACTGAAGTCCCGACAACAAAAGAGAACCTACCAAATGAGAAACAAGTATGTGAACGCTCCTCATCAATCGTTTATACTCTCGGTCGGACATTGTCGACAAGGAAAAACGTCGGCAAGGGTTTTGTAATGACCCTTCGCGGGAACGAGTATTACAGAGGAAAGCAAAAGCGAGCGACAGCAATAAAAGAAATCAGAGCTACTTCGTTACTTTCCCAGTTTTCTAGAAAGAGCTTTGGAGCAGTTGTACCTTTGCTTTTCACCATTGTAGCATAACATTGCAACACCAGGCTATCGCTAAAAGAATATGAAGTGAAAAGTATCAAATTAGTTAATGCCTAAATTGTAAGAACGATTATCAATTATGTAAAAGAAAAATTAATAGTATTTGGCAAAAAACAAATTAATAAAATTCGCCCAAAACCTTCCTTGTTAACTTATCCCGCCGTTCTCGTAAGGAGCAGTCCTGTCGACACATTCTCCGTAACTTTTTATTGCGCCATTGTGTACTTTCCTGCAGCATTTCAAGGGTGATAATGAATGTTTTTTTAGTTTTGACAAAGAACATTCTGGTGCGCTGGCCACTCGATAAGTGACTAGTGCACCAAATCCGAGAACCATGTACTGTGAGAGCTCGTTTCTTTCTTCTTTGTTGCTGCATGATTTCAAAGACATTGCACGCATGTGAGTGATTCGTCCAACACGTACACACATTTTGATGAAATGCCATCATTGTTATTCTTGGCATTGACCTGCTGGGACTATGAAATTGGCAGAATTCGAACTCTTTATTTTATCTTCAAGGTCGGTTGATGCTTCTCTTGATTTAGCCGTCCATGATGTAAATTTTAAGAGATATTTTTCAAAGATTTTTGCTATTTCTTGCCATTTCCGGATGGAACTAAAATGTTCATTGTACTGTGTGTTGTGGCATGTAGATCATAGATATTGAGATTATAAATTCAGTTGATGTTGCTTAGTGACGACGTAAATGAGAGCCAATGAGAAGCGTCCGTGTGGCAAAGTCAATACTTCAATCGCTAGGCACTAACAACTTGCTGAATGAAGAGTCACTGTTTTGCGTGAGCTTCTGAAGATGAGAGATGTTTCGGTTATGTTAAGACTTTAAAATATTTTCTTCGGCACAGATGGAACACACAAAACGCACAATTTTAAGAGATTACTTGAAATTCAAGACATACGTAATTGCACAAATATTATTCATATGAAATTATTACAATGAAACTGGCAAAACCTTTATAATACAAATAATGTACGGTGTGAGGAAGAAGAAGGGTGATCGCAACATGTTTTATAATTATCTTCGAGAGTTATTACTAAATACTATTCTCATCCTAGCTATACATTATTTTGAACCAGGTTACTGCGCTGGGGCGTTACAGCGCTACCAGCTTACACCGCAGAGGGGGGTAAAATTATAATCGAGATTAGAGGTGTCAAGTTCACATTCTCTAAGATAGGTAACAGGATTCAAAAATTCGACACGTCCAAGATTTAAGAGATATTTAAATTGGAGATGCTCCTGATTTTGATTTTTCAACGTACGACATATCTAGTATTACAAATTTTCTAAAAACAGTATAATTATAATCTTGAGTTTTCGAAAAACAGGATATCTCGAATTTTGACCATTCAAAGAGAGATAGAGATATCTAGGAGTTCTAATTTTCCAAGAATGACATACCTACAATATGAAGTTTTCGAAGAACGAAATATCTAGAGTTTTCGAAGAATGAGATATCTAATATTTCGAGGTTTTGAAGAACGAGATATCTGAATTTTGACTTTTTAAAGAAAGAACCTCGAGTTTCTGAAAAACGAGATATCTTGAATTTCGAGTTTTCGAAGAGCCGGATATCTACAATTACCAGTGTTCGAAGAAAGAGAAACGTACGATTTAGAGTTTTCCAGGAACGAAATATGCGGGAAGGAACTATCCATAGTGTAGATATCTGAATTCGTAATATCAAGGCTTTTCGTTATCAAAGCTCAAGATATCGTCTTTTGTATTCATTTCATCGTTTTCTAAAAATGTACGCATTCTACATTGCTCTCAGACTCACTTCAATCGTCATTCCTCCCTATCTCCCCTTCTCCCTCACGTGAACGCCCTCAGGCAAGCCGCATCCACCGCCAGTACTCGCCGCGCCGCCCCCGTCCCCGCCCCGCGCTCCCCGCCCCTCGCTCCCGCCCCGCCCCGCCTCTCCCCACCCGACCCCCGCGCCCGCGCTGCCCGCTCCGCGCCGCCGCCAGTCCGCCTCATTAGCGCGCAGATTACAATCGCAGATACATCACGGATTGCGCGCATAAAAGCCCGCGTCGGGCGCGCGGCGCGTGGAGGTGTTTGCCCAGGAGCCGCGTTTTAGGGGCGCGTTCGCGGCTTTTGTGGCGGCGGCGGAACAAAGAAGCGGCCGCCGCGCGCTGTGTCTTATCTTCGTAATAAAAGCGCGAGCGCGCCCGCCCTCCCGAAACGCGCAGGTCTGCGCGAGGAAGAGTCCAGGATGTCCGGAGGCGGGAGGAGAGCGGTCACTGGTTGGTTGGGGTAAGATGGCAGATGGCGACATTGTGATTGTGAAGTTGTTTCGAGAAGAGATTCTAACTGTGGAATTCGTGAGCTGGTGTTGATGTTGGTGGTATTTTTTTCTTGGACAGTGTCGGAAGGAGGATGAAGAAAAAAATTATTTATTTCACAGTTTTATTGTTCAAAAATAACTTCGTTACCCAAAATTCTAATACTTTAAATAATTTTAATTTTATTTTTCCACTTGCCTCGATTTTCATAATTCTTGTCCGTTAAAATCGTCTCTTTCAAAAGTCCATAAATTTCTCTCAACCAGCTATATTTAGGTCTCCCTCTTTTCTTCCTGCCCACAGGAATCCACTCTAAAAAGGTTTTTGGAATTCTATATTCTGTCTTTCTTTTAATATGTCCAAAACATTGTAATTGCTTGTATTGATTAGTTTATAAAATTGTATGTTTTTTTATTTTATCTCACTTTAATATCCTGGATGACTTTTATAAAAATCCATATCTGTTACCAGTAATTTGAGTTTTTTAATACAGAAAAATATAATGAAACAAAATTGCTTAAATGTATTAGTGATTTTTTAAATCATGTTCTGAGATGCTTTTAGAAAGGGTACATGCAGTATACAATCAGTGTATTTACAAGAAAAAAATATACTATAATTTTAAAGTTGAACTAATAAATGTTGCCAAAATGTATTTGTATTAGGAAAATAGATATTTGGCTCTCAGTAACTCACAACGATGGCGGTGCTGTTCTACTTCCAATTCGATGTGTTGAAATTCCAGATGAAAAATAGATAATTTCACAAGCGACAATAGCAGGGTGGATGAGGAGTCGCTTGTGATTGTTGTTCCAACAACGGTGGGTTCGAATGTGGCAACGAGGGGTGGGGGCGGATCGAAGGGAGGCCAAAGTTTAAAAGGCAGCTGTCGCGACGGACGGGAAATCGAAATACGGAGGCTCGTTATGTGTCCGTTAAGTTCCCGTGTTGTTGCAAATTGTCGGGCGCTATTGGGCGGACGCATGAGAAGTTATAAATGAGAAGTTATATGCAATTACGGCCCAAGTCTTGTTCGGAACAAGAGAAATCTTGTTTGATGATGAGAAAATGATACCAGTGAAGCAGAGTTTCTTTCTTTAGTTTATTATGTCAAATATATTCCTATCTAAATTCTGTAAAAATTGGGGTTATAAGATCACTCTTTACTGAGGATATTATTAACCATTTTCAACAATTTTGTTGCCCAGAGTAACCACTGTCTTCGTAGGATGTCTGATATTTGCAAAATAAACATGAAAATAGACCGTCAGTCCGTGCTCTGCAGCAATCACTCGTATCGACAGCAACAATAATTATTTACAAATAGAAACACGACAAATTAATATACTGTGAAAGAATAATCACATGTAAAAGCAGAAAATGCAATGAAATTGCGTTTTTTTTCAGAGCTTGCTCAAGAATTCAAGTCAACCAATGTGTAAAATAAACGATCAGAATGTATTTGATGTGGTTTGTATATTTGTATACAAAGAGGTTGAAAAATGAATGCGTATTTCTTTCCTAGCTATGTAGTTTAATTACCGCAATCCTAAACATTTCATTGAATTCAAAATAGCGAAGAGATACACTACCTAATGTTGTATCCCCATTGACATTTTGTATATTTATTATGATAATGATTAAGGATTTCCGGATGTAATGAAGAAAGAGTATCATTGTACCTAGATAGTTTTAAACTAGAATGTGAAGGAAAAAGGAAAACAACTTTGTTGAGATGTGTTGTGCGGCAAGACCGTAATATTTCCAAGCCTTTCTCATCTTAACATGATCATTTAAAGACAATTCAATATAAAGTCATACATTTAAGGCTATGCTAAATATATATGGCAGAAAATGTTTAATTTTCTTATGTAGTTATTTGTCTGGGGTAAAGGGAGATAACAAATTCAAATTATATTTTATTAAATAATAAATATTTGGATTGACTTGAAAAATCGAAAAGGCAAGAAACAGCTGCTAGTACACACGTCATATTTCATTTAGATCTCTCCAGACAAATAGAGTCGGCCCAATTAATCTAAGAATTCGATAATCGATATTTGAAGGACTGGCGATAACGACGCACACATTTAAACAAAACAGCGTTAAACGCTTAACGCATTCTTACACCCAAACACTCCATTGTAGATACACGTGTGACCAATAACTCTGGCGTTTGGACCCACTGAATGAACCGCGGTGGTGCCTCATCGTGGCACTGGACTCCTCACTGATGCAAGGATATCTGCACCGTAGTCGCTCGTAAAACGGGTCTTCTGCCCTCGCCCTGCCCCCTCCTCTTTTTCAGCCCGACGAGACGGCTCGGTCGGCTCCCTCGACGCCGTCACTCTTCGCGACCCCACTTTCCAAATTGCGCCGCGGCGTTTGTCGCCGCGCTCTTCATTTTGCTCTGAAACAACCGGCGCGTTTGCTCTGCATTTGCCGTCACTTTTCCCTCTTTTCCTTCTCGTTTTCCGTGCGTGCCGCCGCCACCGTCACCGTCACCGTCACCGTCACCGTCACCGTCACCGTCACCGTCACCGTCACCGTCACCGCCTCACCGTCACCGTCACCGTCACCGTCACCGTCACCGTCACCGTCACCGTCACCGCCACCGTCACCGCCGCGGTCGCACGCGTGTATCGCATTTGCCCCTGCGCTTTATAGTTTCCTTAAACGATGCAATTAAAAGCCGCAGACGACGCCTTTACCGCTGTTCCGCCCTCCGATTTCGGCGCCGCGGCTTTGGTGCTTCGTCAGCCTACGGCCACGGCACGGGACTGCTGCTTGTGAGCTCCCAGTCAATACTTCAAAAAGCGACAGGCGACGAGGAGGATAGTTCTTCTACATAGGAGTTCTGGAACGTTTTCTTCAACAACGAGCGTTTTTGGCCTGATAATTTTTCACGATACCTTCTCTTCGCAATGAATACAATTTCAGTAACATATTTTTTTACATTTACCACTTTTATGACTTTTTTGATTTTATCGTGAAAGCTGTTGGGAATTAATGCCTGTTTCCGCTGAAGCTTAATAAGCGAATCATGAATTATTGAATTTGTGATATAGATAATGATAAATGAATTATTCAAGGACTAGTAGAATAGTTTTAGTTAGAAGCAAGAATTTGTTGTATTGTATTAAATAACAGGGCACCCACTTTCATTTTAAGAAGAACTCATCTGTTTAATAATAGTGCCTCAACGACGATGATGAGAGAAGAGATAAACAATGACAAATGGGGACAGTAAAACACTGAGTATAACTTGAAATGGAAATGTTCCTTCCAATGATTTAAAAAGTAGAGCAGTAAAGAAAATTTATTCTGTATGGCTTGTTTGGAGTCATTTGGATTATCCCACTGTCTTAATAATGAAAATGTGTGTAGTGTTCTGAGCTAATCGCTATCGTAAATCAGCGTACATTTCCATCAGAAAGTTTCCAATGCCCTTATAAACAGTCTCATACATTTCAAGTATTTGTGTTGTATTTCATTTTGTCTCTCAGCAGGATCAAATCGAATTGAAAACAAACTGAATTTCGATGAAATTACTCTACGATCTTTCATCTCAACATTGTACGTAAGTAAATAAACACTCGTAAATATGAGAATGTGCAGCGGTATGCAAATCTTGAATAAGCAAAGTTCACATTATGCACAAATGTCATTTTTTAAATTGCTTTTATCTAACCTACGTATGCGTTTTAATATTCTTGTATAATCTTTATATATTTATAGGTGAGGACGTTTATAACTTAAATGACAATTATCCCTTCGTAAGGGCACCGCTAAGGTTAATGCTTAAGCTCTTAGATGAAACAAATGAATCTAAGAGACTTGGAAGAGAATGTAAATTTTAATAATTTCACACATCGTTACAATATTTCTGTTATAATAAAAATAAAATTATATAAATCCAGGTTAATATTTGTTTTACATTTATGGCGCAAACTCCTTTTATAAACAATTATTTTCCTAGTGCATCGGCAAAATAGCATTTTCCCCAGAAATTGGTATATAACTCATTGCTTTTTCGGATGGTACTCGAAATCGTTTTTCAAGGTTTTACCTCTTTACAATGTGACCTGCAGAACACCAATGTATGAGGAATTGCTTATCAATAAGAGGCTAGTGCCACATGTGAAATTTAGTTGAATGGAATTTCTCACTATAATAGTATATTCTGCATTCTGCAACGAGCGTAGAACGATGGCTATTATTCACGAGTGGATGTTTCCGACAAAGCGACGTAGGAGCGAGTGTCGAATTTCACATGAATAATACCATTCACAAGTGAGAGAACTATACTTTCTCAACGATTCTGATATAGAAGTTTTAAAAATACTAAATGATAACATGTGAAAAGTTTTTTTTATTTTTTGAAATAATGTTACATTCATTCTACTTTTAACTTCATTAATTAAATATTTTATAACATTAACGTCAAACAAGTACACAAAACAAGTATTACAAATCTAAATAGTATAGATTTCCTTTGTGGAAGAAATTAGATTGTAAAATTAGAACAATTGTTTATATTTATTATGGAGAGTTGACTCTTGATTTGAGTCGATTTGATTTAAAATAGATTTACTAGCAGAACAAGATGTTTTGGTACACGAGCATTTTCAATTATAGTCGTATTATGTTCTACCGATTGCAGTAGCGTGTTTGCGGTAAACAACTTGTTTGACATTGAACCATCCACATAACCTTCCGCTACCGACGTACTCTGTGGTTCTCCTGTCTTACGATAGTTGTGGAAGAGCACGCAGCGCCTCTAGGCGACTGCGAGAACCCTAAGTCGTTGTGTAATGAACTAGGACGAATGCGATTGGTCGACAGGTGCATTAGAATAATATTGTCGCACGGCTTGTGGAATTGG
This sequence comes from Teleogryllus oceanicus, assembly GCA_964035755.1. Taxonomy (NCBI): domain Eukaryota; kingdom Metazoa; phylum Arthropoda; class Insecta; order Orthoptera; family Gryllidae; genus Teleogryllus; species Teleogryllus oceanicus. The sequence continues at coordinate 165,099,181 of CAXIVR010000002.1, read as the reverse complement.
CATGATTTCTGCATCCGATAACATGGAGAAATGAATACATTCTGCTAGTCGTAGAAAATTTATTTCCAAAATGGAACACTCTTTCATGGCGCAGTAATTTGAAACTGAACTTCGAAGACATCATGTATCACAAAAGATCCTATAACTGGTCTCAACCTGTGCATTTACATATTTGTGGGAGAGGGATTCCCACAGTTTCTGTCGTAGCCTTCAGTAAGTCTTGCCATTAATGAATAAAAAAGAACAAGAAAAGAGAGAATATTATGATATTTCATATAGATAGATGTGGAAGAAGGAAGAACAAGAGAGGGGAGATACAGGGCAAGGCGGGGAAGGGAATGCTGAGAGAGAGACAAAGAAAAAATAAAGAGGAGGTAGTGACAGCATACCGTTGGTGAATTATTTAGGAGGGGAAAAAGTGGAAATTAGTAAAGGAAGAAGAGGGAGGGTTTATTTGAAAACGGGAAAGATACATGGGGGTTGAGGAAGAAGTATTACAATTGTAGGATGAGGAAGAAAGAGCTGTCAGGAATAAAAGAAGGGGTAATCTAGGAGAAAGACTTTGAAATGTGCAATATGAGGGGAAAGAGAAAGAGGAAACAAGAAAAGGGCGTGGTCGATGTCCCGCCGAGGGGCCAATGGCAGTGCATGTCCCAAGCGGCGTTCAGGCATTGAATGTGGAGGCCATGCAGGCCAGAAAGCTTTACACTCGCTGCTCGCGCAAGGTAAACGTACGCGCCTTGCAAGCCATAATAAGCAGCTATTAATACCCTTCCCCCTCCTCCTCATTCCACCATCCCACCTCTTGTCCTTTTCAACTCTAAGCATCTTCGTCTCGTTCCACTACTCTACATATTTTCAAGTCTCCAACTCCCTCTCTTTCTATAAATCTTCCATTCTATCCAGTCCACGCCTATACTCTTTATCTATTTTTCTGTATCTCTATTTCATCCGCTTCTGGCTTGTCCTTTCCTTCTCGTTATTTCCCACTTCGATTTTTCTGTTAAATCTTTCTTTCTCTCTAGTGTTTTCCAGGTCGTCGAAATATTGCGAAAGAATAATGAGTGGCGCTGAGGTCTTTCTCAGTCTTCAATAAAAGAAAAGAAATTAATGAAAATGCACAATCATGCGATTTGGATGACAACTTCGAAAGGTATTTTGGAAAAGCATCTTAATGAGCAAGGCGTAAGAACTTTTGACAAAGTATTTAAAATAGAACGCTTTTGCAACAAAAAAGCTTAACGAAGTTAGTAATAAATAAAATGATGCGGAATTAAAATAAAAAACCTTTTTCTCCTTTTATCTCAATTTATCATAAGCAAAGCGTTTGGTAGTAATGTGTTTCATTCAGTTTGTATCATGGACTATAAAGTTAATAGTAAAGTGTTCTTTAAAGAACTAGTACATCTGTTATGCGAGTCGCAAAGATTTAAATAAAATGTGTATTTAAATTTATAATCATTACATTGAGGGGTTGATTTAACGGGTTTGTTTCGTGTGTTTTATCCTGTTTCTCTCCGTCCGCAGATTATATTTCAGCTTAGTTTCACTAAGTTCTGCATTCGTTTGCAGATAACTGGAGTTGCAGACATTAAATGCATCGTCACGTTTTGCTTAGGTTTTCACACAAAAAAGAGGCGACTCCTGAAGGCATAAACTTCTGAATTATCTCTCGTGAATAAGCAAAATAATAGTTATATATGTATCAAGGGCGTTAAGAAGATGTTTTTGCCCCAAGGGCGACTTCCAAACCGGAGGGTCTCTGGCCCGAGGGGTGGAAGTCACCTTAGGGGCAAAAACATCTAGTAACGCCCGTGGTGCATACAAAACTTTATGGTTTACTAGTTCGTTGTTGAATCAAACGAGAATTAGAAATATTTTATTACTTTTCTTGCGTCTAAAGTGAAAAGATGCATTGTAATAGTCATTTGTCAATATGACATCAGATAAACAAATCAGAGTGTGTATCTAATTACTACTGCATAATCGTTATTGCATTGATTTGTTCGCACAAAATGAAAGAATATTGTGAAGTTCCTGCAGAAATTCTCGGAAAATCTAACAAAACTCCGGACAGTGGTTCCAAGTAAAATCTTGAGAAATATATGAAAATGTTTGCGAGGTATTGTAGAGTTATATAACAGTGTGAATAAGTGTAAATCGCGTTGATGAAACGATACTTAAGTTATTTGTCTCTATTGCCAAAAGGTATTTAGAATATGTCATAAGACCAAAAAATAACACTTTGAGAATGTTAGACGATGTGCCTTATACATCTTATTACTATTACTCGTACTGCAATGCAAGAAAAACATAAGTCTCTAAAAAGGTGATAGGTAACAGTGAAATGTAAGTGACTGATGCCAATCATAAATTCCTGAGAACATTTCAAAATTGCAATTTTCATATCAATTAAGGAAAATAAGTTTTATAACGCGTTGTGTTACTTATTTGAGCATATACCATTTATTTATTGTATTTGCTTCCATCAATTTTAATAAATGAATTTTAAAATGTATGTATTGGTTGGTATTAGAGCGGGCCATAAGTATTCAGTAGGCCGAGGCATAAAGGATCAGAAAGGCCGCAAAGGTATTAACAATACCGTTACGTGTTTTGTTTCAGGTCCGTAAATACACAGCAATGAACGAGTAAACCATAAAAATTATTTACAACATGGAAGTTACAATAATTTCTTATCTATGTTAATATCTCCATGTTGAGTTAATTTTCACAAGGTTTTCATTCTAACAGGGAGCTTAAATGCAATGATGCCTCGGCTATCAATATTTGTTGTGTTACGTTCAACTATTAAGCATTATTTTTTGAACATTTTTTGTTTAAACATTGTTTTGACAATTTTTCAGTTTTCCGTATTTCGATCCTTTGGAAGGACAATTTCAATTAAGAAAATCAAATAAAATAATTTTTAGTGTGACTACGTTTTATTTAGCTTCTAATAAAATAATTTCTGCGGACAATTAATTAGGTCACGTAAAATCTTTATTGCTGATAGAGAGTTGACTGACAAAAAAGTTTTTAACCTTTTTACATTAATTTTCTAGAAACGTCTGAAATTTTATTAGAAACTTAAATTACAAAATTTTAACCTTATTCGTGTATGATGTTCCGCGAATGTTAACTCAATTTGGTTTTTCATCGAAAAATAATTATTAAATGAGATACAGAAGACTTATTGTAAATATTTGTCTTATCGCAATTGCTACGTATGCTACCTACCACCCGCAAAATCGTAATTATGTCTTAAATGTTTTACGAAAACGACTTAGAAGTCAAGTGATGTAGGATTTTACGGACGGCGTCATTATGAATATTACCTTAATATATAGGACATGGTTCACTGGACCATTGGACCGCGGGCTGTCAGCGCAAAAGACAAATTCCAATTTAAAAGCATAATAATTTGAGACTTACGTACCTCAACCCTTTGATGCACCACACAATTTATTCAAGAATGTACCACATGGGTCTCTTAGTCCCGGGAAAAGAACTATAGATACCGTGAATTTAAAATAAAACAATCTATATTGACTTGATTTAGAATTTAAAAGCAATTTCCGACCTACATTGCTTTTCTATACAAGTTATAACATAATGTATCATTAATAAAGAAAATTTAGAGAGAAGAGTTTTTTAATTTTGCAATTTAAGTGAAAGGAAGGTATTACTTTACTTTTTTAACGAAGTTCTTAGGAACTTAAGGCAATTAGTTTATAATGTTAAGCTTTATTGCATGGGTACATATTTTGAAAACGAGCGACGTAAGGAGCGAGTTTTCAAATTTGTACGAATGCAATAAAGCAACATTATAAACGATTTGCATACGATATTTTTGTATAACAGAATTATAAATTTTTAAGATAATCACAATTAAATTTAGGACACAACTTTTTTGTGACGTCTCCGGTATTTGACATCTGTATGAGAAAACGGTGGTCGGCTATTCTGTTTACCGCTACAACCCCAAGATTCTCTCGTTGCGATTGTCGGAATGTGTGATGACGCAATCAATCGTGCCGTAAAATCCAGTACGTCATCACTTGTGCCGTAAAAGGTCCTTTTATGAACGATTTCTTGCAATATAAAATGCCGTTTATAATGCTGGTATACACAAAACAACTTTATGTCATATTACTTTTGGCTTAAAGTTTTTGTATTTCTTACAAGATTTGCCGAGTTGAAGAATGAACGTGTGGCTTTTGACCTGTGTTCTGAGGAACGTGTTTACTTTCTCCAGTACTTCTTACGTGACATAGAAAAAGTGTTTGCAAATAAAAGTGTCCAAAGTTTTTGATGACAATCATTTATTTCAGCAATTGTACAACGTTTCGTTACTAGTTTTGTTACATCATCAGGTGCTTAGTGAGGGAACTACTATCCCATTGTATTTCCTCTGCAGTAGAACAATCGAGAAAACATTGCGAAATTAACTCACTCATAATTTGACACGTGTGTCTCTTCGAATGTCAACACGCTGAATCCGAATCTGAAGCCAGATTGCGCCACCGCCCTCAATTTTTTAATCGTGAAAATGGACTGAATCCGAATGTGAAACCAGAATTATTCCATCCATCACCCTGCAGTTTTTTTAATGGAGAAAAAAATAACGTGAATGTTACAATTTACAAGTCCACTCTGGTTTTTCGCGATTTACAAAAAAATTGGAGGATGGTGGTGCAATTTTGACTTCAGATTCAGCGCGCCAACATACACAGAGAAATATCTGTTACGTTTTGTGTCTGACAATTTTTGGATTCTGTAAAGTATAATGCTGAAAGACGCCAACATCTAGTATTCGAACCTGTTTTCTTGGGTCTGACAACTTCTTTATTTTGTGTGCCTGTGTAATTCTTCCTCCTAGGAGTTATAAGCAATCCTCGGAATAGAAAAGTATGCCAATACCAATGTTCTGGGGAATTTCAATCTCAGAATAATAGAATGTGTCATTCTCCTTCGTCGTGCGAGTCTACGCGGACAAACAGAAATACATTTATTTCTTTTTAAATTATAGAATGAGATATCCAGGAAGTACACATTCTGCAAGTAAAAGTGCTACTCATCCTCACAGCCCGATCACGCCGTCCATCCTCCACATCCCCGAGGTGACGTCGCCACCGCAGCCACTGGACCCCCTCTGAGGCGACCCCCACGCAGCCTCCGTCTCCCTCGCGGCCGCCCACCCGCCGCCGCCGCTGCCGTCATTAGGAGGTAAAAATACTCCCCGGCGAGCGCATCGACCGCCGGGGAGGGGCGGGGGCGCGCGGCGAGCCACGGCCCCGCGCGGCCCCGCGCACACTGGGCACGAAGCAGCGTGCGGGAAGAGAAAGGGCGAATGCATTCTGCATTAACACCTTTCGCTCAAGAGTAGGCCTTTTCACTTGGCACATAAATAGCATTGTCTTTATTATTATTATTATTATTATTATTATTATTATTATTGTTGTTGTTATTATGATTTGCAAAGTTTTCAGAGAATTAGTCGCTGTGACCCGAAATCGACTAGGGATCTACTCATTTACTCTCAGTTTCTCCAACAACTGAACTTTATAAAACTGAACTATGCTTAGTAACAGCATTCAAGTGATATTATTATTATTATTATTATTATTATTATTATTATTATTATTATTATTATTATTATTATTTCAAGTTTTTTATGTTATATAAAACATTAAAAGCTTTATTCCGATTTTTTAATTTTTTATCATTTATTGTAACGTCAAAATCTAAAAGGGTGATATTCAAGTTTTTATCACTTTTCAAAGAGTGGGAGAGAGAAGAAATACATTATTGCAAATGTACTTGCAAGTTTTTGTTGTGTTATTTTTTGTAAGTTACGTTAATGTGGTAGAATACATTATATTCAACAATATTACCATATGATCATGGCTCATCATTTAACGTAAAAATGTTTTCCAAGTTTAATTATACTATTTTAATTTTAAGAAATAAAAATGTGTAACTCCAAAAAATAAAATGTTCATTTGAATTATTCGTAAAGGTACAATAAGCGATAAAAAGAAAATGACTAGAATTTATAAATGTATGCCTTCTTGGCAACAACGCTGTAGCAATGCTGGCTTGAGTGTGTTAACTCTGTTGCGCCAATTTGAAATATTGCTACAGTATCGTTAAGGAATAAATTATTCGTCAATTTTAAAGAAAATGTGACAATGAAAATCGGGTGATTGTTTAAAGCAAATGCCATAGAGCTAATTTTTTTACGAGAAATATAGAGATAAATCATTTTTAAAAACTAACTTTAAATTAAGCCTTTTAACAAAAAGGAGGGTGCTCGAAGCGGAATAGCGAATACTTCGTTCATCACTGGAGTCTGACTTCGGTTCCAGGTCAATCCACGAGGAATTTTAGGGATCAAATAGAGCTCTCGGCAGGTTTGCGCCGGCATCTCTTCCTCTCATTCTTCCATATCTCCAAGGTCATTCTCTATCGCGGCACTATAGACATTATCAGCAATTATAGCTATTATTTGCTTTCATCAGCCTCAACGACCTTATCTGTTGAAGGGTTTCTATATCCCAAAGATTCATTGATTGACTGATTTTATTCGTGTTTCCTGGGCGTCAACTGCTTTGATAATTATTCCCTTAAGTGTAGTGTAAGTTTGGAGATGGCTGTGATCTCCCCCGCTGGATGGCGAGATCCGGTGCCGACCTACCTTCGGACAGTTTCATTATTTTGGCCCACTGTGCTGCAGCGAAGCAGTTACGCGGGGGCAGTGAAGTGAGGGAGGCGCAGAAGCTGATAGGGCGAAGAAGAAGGAAGATAAACCATATCACTGCGTTTGCGTGATTTTTAGGCATCGGTTACTTTAATCGTATCTACGTGTCTGTCCTATTTCTAATGTAAACTGGTTAGCAAGAAATAAGTTGCAGCGTAAAATTTACTTCTAGAGACTAAATAAAAACTATATTAACGTAGATATACGGCAGTAAATATTATTTTACGCTTCTCTTATAATTGACGAATAAACCACCATTGTTCGGGAGGTATTGTAGATTAATTTACACAATTTCAATGACCAACAAGGTTGCTTAGATGTACATTGTGATGAATCAGAAGTCGTGGATGATGGTCACTCCTGATGATGAAAGAGAAGTATATGAACCCTAGGAATGACAGCAAATGGTGTGGAAAATGAGAAAAATTGAGTAAACATGCTTTGGCAAATAGATTTATCAGGTACATAGAAGGCGACATAGAAGGCGACATGGCCGTATTGGTATTGAATTTGAAGACATTCGTAGACAATGATAGGAAAAATTAAGAGAGAGTTGGGTGCGGATGCAAAGATAGAAACCGAGGATGAGCAATTGTGGACTTCCCGCGGGTGAAAAGGCATGAGGAGAGCCGCGGAGCGGGCTTATAGGCGAATTTAAGGTTACGCGAGAGTATAGTGCTGCGGTGCTCTCTTGTCAAGCGAATGCCTATCCCTCATGACCTTGCCTACAATGTAACAAATATTTCATTCACAAGCGACTATGATGTGGTGTGAGTAGTGATGGAACAATGATTGGTAGAGAGGCAGGGGAAACCTTTGCTTGAGAAGAGAGAACCCCGAAAAACCTGCCATGGACAAAACCTGCCACTTTGTCCACCACAAATTCTATACTTCGATTTTTAACGTAATGTTTCCTCGTGGTCTCAAGTCATGCATGAAAAATGGGAGAAGGAGTTCTCAATACCACACCGACTGCACCGTAACAGTTCCCAATTACGGCTTATTGAAGCGCCTTGTCTCCTTAGTGCTTGACACTGAAACGCAGTTAAAAAAGTATAGTGCATTTCCATGATTGAAATCATCAGTTGGAAGAGAAGGATGACTGCTATACTACGGGTCGCCAGACAGTGAGTATAAAAGTGAGTCGTGGAAGTGGGAGGGAGTGAATAAGGTGACGAGTGTGGAGAGACAGGCAAGTGAAAAAACGTAATAAGTATTGAGCGTAGCTCAATGACAAAATATATGGCGATAGGCGACGACGAAATATATGGTAGATCAGGTTATTACCTGGCAATAGCTGGATATAGATTGCGTGGGGAAATACGGATTACCAGTACTTTTTTGACACACGACTAAAGCGTCTGGAGAGATGAGCACGTCTGTAATGATTGTATCTAAGTAAGTAGACATACTTTAGTAACAGTTTACGTGAAGGACGTAAATCAAGTTACGCGAAGGAAGTCGACTGTAATTTGGTGTCAAGTGCGATGGAAATTTGGCGTGGGCTGAATACAAGGAAATTTAATGCTAATCGCGGAGGGCAAGGCTAAAGTGTAGCCGTCGACTTGGAAATTCGCCAGTCAAGTTGGGCGAATAAAATTGGCGACTTTTTTGCTAAGCTAACTTAACCTAACCACATTTACACGAACGTATTAAATGACATCCCGTTATTCAGCGCAATATACGCTTAGAAATGCTTGCGCGTGGATGGGCTCGGTGGCAAGCGAGGGACAGTGTCGTGCACCGGGTGCAGGAGGCGAACTGCGGTGGCGGCAGGAAAGACATATCCGCGACCACGCGTCACGAATGAGGAGGGACTGTAGAAGATGATAAGCAAGGGGATGGAAGAGAAATCGATTAGTTGGCGAAGGGGTCATGAAAGGATGGTCTGTTGGGCTGCGTGGGATTACACAAATAAACAGGCATGGCTCTAAGCGCATATAGGAGAGTGGTAGGCCCGGAGGCGGATGGGGGAATGAATAAATGAAATGCATCTGCAGACGGAATCGTGACAGAAAAGGGGATTACCTGAAGTGAAAGCCTTAGCCATAATTACGCAAATGAATGGGTATGGACGGACTCAACAGAGGGGAAATGTCAGGTGAGACGACGATGGGAGAAGAATCGAAAATGGTTGGAAAAAGGAAATTAGGGGTGGAGTCAGTGGATGCGAGCGAGGAACGCGTGAGTAGGCGGAGGAAAGAGGACTGATGAAGGGACGGATGGGGATGTGCGGCATAGATCTTCGTTGGACCGATGAGGCTGGGTGAGAGGCTAGGTAAGGCGGAGGTTCCGAGAGAGATTTGATAATTGACTGATCGATTGTTAGGTATTAGTCCCGTAAGTGGTGCATGTTTTTCATCGTGAGCTGTCGGTGATCTTCCCCGCTGGATGACGAGATCCAACGCCGACTTACCGCCGACTAGTGGGTTTTCCCAAACCAGGTATCTCCCACCCGCGGGGCATCGCCCCAGTCGCGACAATCTCTAAGCTCCCGACCGGTCTCCCGGCATGTGTGGTACTGAAGTGCAGTTAGTGTAGTGTGTGTGTGAGGGGTGAGGATAGAACAAGGAAAAGGAAGGAAGGAAAGACCGGATCGCACGCGGTCCGTGGCCCGTTTGTGAGGGTACTGCTCCGGCATTCGCTTGGTGTGCATCGGAAAAACCACGTAAATCTACAGATCAGAGCAGCCAGCCGCTAAAATTCTTCTCCAGACAATGGTTGAATTCTCCCTGGTTAACAAGCTAGTGCCGAAAATCCTGACACGCCGTCGGGACTCGCACCTAGGACCTCTCGGAGGCAATGCAATGACATCAGTTGATGCACTGAGCCACCTCTCCCGGTTGAGAGGAGATGGCGGTGGGGAGGGCGCGTGCGGGAAGGGGGCGGGGTCAAGGAGCCGGGGCGCAGGCGGGCGAGCGGGCGCTGCGGTTCGCAGGGTGATCGCGCCCGCGCGCGAGCCATTACGCGCGTTTATCGCCGGGGGGGCCACGTCAAGGACTCGCCCTCAGGCGGGCCCCTGCCCCCCGGGGCGCTCGTGTCCCACTTGATGTACGAATGAGGTGCCAACTCGCACGTGAGAGATGAGAATTTATTGGACGAGGTTAAAGGGAAAGTCGCTATCCGCAGAATTTGTTCCTCAGCTTGATTTTCTCGATGGAGGATTAACTCTTTCAACTCAATTATAGATTCAAATAAGTCTCTCAATTCCGACACTCAATAAAATAACTAATTCTTGTGTTTTGTTGTAGAGGCATCAAAACCGTAAAATGTGCCACTTTACGGATACACTGTTGTATTGATTTCAAATAACATGTTAAATTATTATATAATTATTTTAAAGAAATTATATTGTAAATTTCCTTCGAGACAGGATATTGTAAAAAACAATTTTAAAATGTACCTTTTCATATTTCAACGGTTAATTAAATTATTTTAAAAATTTCATGGCATACGAAATTTATCGCAGTTTTCAACCACGTTAAAAGTTCATGAAATGTTCTTAGAAACCCTTATCCGCAGACAAACAATCTTTAGAAATACATAATGTAAACAAAATTGTCAAATATGCTTTCAGTTGCATACACTGAGTTAATAAAACAGTATGAATACATGAATATACTGGATTTCCTTTCACAAGAATAATTACCGTAATGAATCCTTTCACAATCGAACACTATTTTTTATTAATGTGACGCTTTTAAAAGAAGTTAAACTCATCATATTTCAAGTAAATGCTCCCCTTTAAGACAACAAATCGTGCTGTAGAAATCAGAAATTTTGCAAATAATGCTGTATGAAGGTATTACCGAAATAAAACATACTACATCTTTCAAAATCAAATAAGAGTAATTTAGAATATTTACAACACGCTACACGACGTTGACGAGAGCAAGCGTAATTATAACAAGCAGTCTCCCTGCTACCTGAATGATTACGTAGACTAAGAAGAGAGTGAGAAAGTATAAGAAGAAGGGTGGTATTGAGACGTGAAGATGGTGGAGCGTAGTCGTACGACAAGGAACGGGAGAAACAGGTAATGGAGAGACGAGATACGGCCTGACTGCAAAGAAAACGGATAAGTGTGTGGGACGCTGAGAAAAGGTCTCGAATACGCACTGTGAATTCAGAAAGGAGAGATAAGGAAGAAATATGGGTTTGAGAAATGGCGGAGAATTTATGGAAAGGGGAAGTAAATGGGAAGTAAAAACTGTTAAATTTGAGGTATATCTCAGGCAAAATGGGAAACGTATATTGGAGGTGTTTCGGAGAGGCTTATGGGAGCTGGTGATGGCAGGGATGTAATATAAGATTTAGGGAGAAATGGCGGGAGGATGGTAATGATTACAAGGGAGAGGCAGGAAGACAAATATGAACGTTCGAAGAAAAATATTGGGCACGAATTTATGTCGAAGTTCGAGGAATGTTGGGAATGTATACAAAGAGATGACAAAATGGAGCATCGCTTTGATCATGTAGTTACTGGAGTAAAGAAGGGACGTACGAGACGGGACGGTAAGATGAAAGAAGAAGCCGACTTCGGTCCGAGGCAGCAGTGACCCTGACTGGAAGGTCGTATGGTTAGATTTTTGATTAGATTTTATTGTTAATTCTGCCATTAAGTATAGTAACTTGGTAGCAGAATATCTTAACCTTACATGCATTAAACTTATATTCACTAACAAAAAGTTACAAAAAAGGAGTTAATTAAAAAATAATAATAAATTGTACATAAAATCACCAGGCAAAGCTTACTCCACTTCACTGCACAACACTTAACTGTGACGCATTTCTTTCACACTCGCTTCTTCTTTTCGCATTCCCTTCCCTCCACTTCACTTCATAACACTACACTGCACTGCACTGCACTACATGAATAATAATAAAATGATAACAATACTAATCTAACAGTGGAAACTTAACATTGATACAATAACCTAATATATAATTAACTAGAAAACTAATTTATTTTAAAGTTGTTCAAGCTTTGAGAAAGGGTTCTAAGATTGTCGCAGGCAAACTGTTCCAGTCTCTAATAGTTCGGTTTGTAAATAAAAATTTCCCGACATCCGTTTTCTGTATTCTTGTCTTAATTTTATGCACGTGATCCGCTTTACCGAAGTATGTAGATTTTCCTAAACGACGATGTATTTCATTCAAAGCAGGATAACCTGTGTCCATAGATAGAGTCGAGCTTAATCCGCCTCTTTTCGAGTCATTCCATGCACCTCTGTTTTTTGATCCTCTGAAAGTAAATTTCGATGCTCTGCGCTGGACCTTTTCACTAGATTACCTTGCTGCGATATTCTGTACGGGTCCCAACATACCGCGCCATATTCTAATACGGGTTGGAGTAGCGATATATAAGCTAATTCTTTACCTCTCACTGTACTCTTCTTTAGGATCGCATAACGAAAGTAGAGATGTCAGACTTTTCTCACAACAAATTTACCTGATTTTCCCAGCTCAATTTACTATTTAATTGAATTCCTAAATATTTCAAGATGTGACTGTAGTATGACTTTGTAGGTCAATTTGTACATAGTTTCACCATAACTTCGACCCCTACCAAACGTGATGGCTTTACTTTTGGAACTATTTATTTCCATGCCATTCGCTGCAAAACATACACGTCCTCCTCTGATTCGATAACCCGTTTAGATGATACAGTCATCAGCAATCAAGGTCATACGTTTGAAGCAAATTTTTGGCAAGTCATTCACGAGGCGAGAAACATGAGAGGTTCATGACACTTCCTTGTGGAATCCCTAACGTAACACTTGCGGAAGTTGATAGATATCTTCCGAATCGAACCTATCACGTACTAGTTCGTTTATTCAAGCCACCACCCTACTGTCTATACCTGAATCTATTAATTTATTTACAAGACGATCGTGAGGAACAACATCAAAAGCTTTGGCAAAATTATTACTATTGCGTCTACCTTCAACATTACTTTATCAATTTAGTCGGTTAGATCTTGTAGAAGTGAGACAAGCTGACTATCGCAGGAGAACCGTTTCGGAGCCATGTAAAACTTGCCTCCCATTCTTTCCGGGTGTAGTTAGTAATTAGTTGTTACATGAGTTTGCATACGACTGACGTGAGACTTATCTGCCTATAGTTACTAGTGCCGTTTTATCGCCACTTTTAAAAACAGGTACTAGAGTCTAACTTCCAATCTTCCGGTACGCAAGCGTTAATGATAAAATATTAAATAACCTAATTAGGTATGGTAGAATAGCCTCCACTAATTTAATAATGTCCGTGGAAATAGAATCTGGACCTCGAATTTCCCTTTTCATTAATTTTATTCTTTTCCGTAGAGTACTACGTCGACCTGAAATAGATTTCTATATGATAACGTTGGTATCTGTGTACAGTCAGTTTCTGCTTAAAAACGAAGCAAAATTGCATTAAAAACGTTTGCTTTTTCCCGTGTCGTCAGTTATTGGCAAATTATTAATACGAACAATTGGATTTCGTCTTTGTTTCCTTCCTTCTACGACATACCTAAAAATTCGACCAATTTTGCCATCCGCATTAAGGATATATTTTAAATGACGTTCCTCGCGATTCGTTTTCCTTCTCTAACGCTTTTGAATAACTTCGAAATAATGCCATGTGTTGCCACTAATGTGCCGTTACTAAACGCCTTTCTGGTTTTCTTTTCATACGTCTAATCTTTGCATTATAATATTCTGGGTCAGGATTTCTTTTACAATATACATGGAACAAATGTCTGCACAGGATTTGCAAAATGTTTTAAACTTGCCATATTTTCTTCTCTTCTACTCACTCTCCTGTTCTTCAGAAACTTCGATTGCTAGATCTTGCTCCCTTCATTAAAGCAGTACACATTTTGAAGGGGTCTCTACATTGGCCCTGACAATAGGGGGGAATTTTTCGACCCCGATTGTTATGTCAGGATCGAATTGCGTCCCTCGGCGTAAAGGTACCCTGTCGGCTGGATAAACTAGAAGAAAAGATTCTACAGCCTGGAAGAAACTGGGATTTCTCACAAGTCCATATGAAGTCCCGTATCTCATCAACCAGCGATGGAGGAACACCGCGACCTCCTACGAAGAAACATTCAGCACATTGACGAGACTAACGACCATAGCAGTTGACGTGGCCGGAAGCTTCAACGAGTATCAATCAATTGGGCCAATAGTCAAAGGTCAAGTAAAGATATATCAGAGGGGCAAGAGTACGTGGTGTTGGAAGCGAAACGGAGAATCAGAGTGAGTGGAGATAGCAAGCCAAATATGAATATTGGAGGCGTGGTGCTAAAGGAATGATGCGAATCATGAACGAATTTTAGGGAAGAATATTTTAATATTCCTCCCTCAAGGCGAAGGGGAGGTAAAGCTGATGGTATGTGTAAAAAGGTGAAGCGACAATGAGTATGAGAGCAGTGTAAGAAAAACAATAAGGGGTGGAATGTTTGGAAGCAGGAGTTGTGCCCGAAAAAACGCGTGAAGTGACAGGAATGTGGTGGGAGGGGGGGAGCAGCGGCAGGCGCCGAGCAAGCGGTGGAAACCAAGGAAGGGGGGCGAAGAGGGAGGGGGGAATTGGGCGACGAGGGGGGAGGGAGAAGGCGAAAGGCAGGGGAAACGCAGGAGAAGGGGGCGAAGGCGAAAGGGGAAACGAGGAAGAGGAAGGGACGAAGGCGAAAGGGGCGGGCGGGCGAAGAAGGGAAACGCAGGAAGAGAGCGGGGAGAAGGCGAAAGGGGGTGATTTGGGTGAAGCGGGGAAACGGAGGAAGAGGAAGCGACGAACGCGAAAGGGGCGGGCGGGCGAAGAAGGGAAACGCAGGGAGAGAGCGGGGAGAAGGCGAAAGGGGGCGATTTGGGTGAAGCGGGGAAACGGAGGAAGAGGAAGGACGAAGGCGAAAGAGGGCGGGGCGGGCGAAGAAGGGAAACGCAGGAAGAGAGCGGGGCGAAGGCGAAAGGGGGCGGGGCGACACGAGAGAGGGGCCGCGCGTCGAGCGACGCCTCCCCGACCCCAAAGCAGGCGATGCGTGGCTGTTTACCGCGCGGCGCTGCGGCTAATGCGAACTTGATTGCGGCGCGCCCCGCCTCCGCCCCCGCACCACGCCTCCAACCTCCCCCTCCCGCCCCCGCCCGTTCCCTCTCTTGCACCGCCCCCGCACGCCTCTGCCCGGCGCGACCTCCGCTGACACCGCTCCGGCCGCTCGTCCGTCTGCTCGCTGGGCCTCATCGGCCACCTCCCCGCCATTACCGCGCTCGCTTTTTGTCCCCGCACCTAGTCGCAATCAGTACTTTGACCTTCCCCTTCTACACAAGCCACAGAAGGCAGAACTCTCAGAACTGACACATATACTTGTATATCTATTATTTCTCAATAATTATAGACTTGTTATTCAGTGTCGTGCTCGCCGTAATGATGTCTACCTTCCTTGTTGCACCGTCAACGGTTTTTAACTATTTTCAGCCCCTGCCCCAACCACTTTAAATCTCTTATCTTCCGCACCAAATACTACAGTTACTACAGTCATTCTCTGTTTCACATTCCTCCAACAACTGTTATCATCACCGCCACCGACTATTCCTGAATACCGCCCTTCGCAACTCTATTACTATGTGTCCTCTCCGCCGCCAACTCCAGCCCCCTCCCCTCCATCCCCTGAAATGTGAGCAACCGATGCGTCGCTGTCAGCGCTGAACGCCCAATGTGGGACCGGTATCTCGGTAACGCACTGTGGGCGAGTGGAGAGAAAACGAGGTTAATGGACTGAAAAATGGTAGACGATGCGCATGAAAACAGAGGCCTCCGCAACCGAGGTCTTCAACTTCAATGGACACAACATTGCTTTAAAAAGTGGAGTTATGTCAGGACATGACAAAAGAGAAAAAGGTGACTTTGTTACTACTTCACTACAACGAACGACTATTAGAATAAGGAATTGGAGAAAAAAATGCTTGCCGCCATTCACCTTTAAGTAACGCTGTGTGGCCGTGTCCTCTTTTGCATGCACGTGGTAGCGCGATTTCTTTTAATAGTGTTGTTAAAAAATGGGTAATTTTACATATCCTATTCGTAAACTAATGCTTTTATGATAATTTGGTGATGTTATTTCTCAGGGTTTGTTTGGAGTATGGAGAGTTGAAATACCTAATCATTTCAATTTTCAGCAAGTGAAGGATATTTTGTATTTAGCTTAAAGAGAAAAAGTTAATTGTTCATTAGTGAAAAAGAAACCCAAAATATCTCTTAAAATGTACTCTTCATTCTGAAACAATAATACTGCAAGACAGTTAATATATCTCTCAGTGGGGGACGTTCTTGTTTTGAAGTATTTTATTAACGAGAAATTTGGGGTATTATTAGAAGAGAAGTTGATGGCAGTGCTTCTGTTCAATATTTTTTGGTAGAATTAATTGAAAAACATTATTTCAACGTAACAAAAAATTAAATTACAGCGAAGTCGGTATGCTACTTTGTTTCAAATACGATGAATATGGTTATTAAAATGTAATTTTTATTCTGCTTGTAATATATTTATTTCCTTCTGATGATGTCAAACACTAGATGCATGTTATAGAGATTTCCATTAACATTTCTCCTTTTGGACTGTTCCGAATGTATTATATTTTAAATGAAAACACTTGGTGACTCGCTCGGACAATGTAGTGATTAAAATAATTGTTCTCTTTTAGGTTTCTATTTAACATAATTCAGGTTTCAGAGACTAGTTCACATTTTTAGTGCCTTTTATGTACTTGATTTAAATCAATCATCTCCACATTAATCCAGTATTTGCAATTTGTTCTAAAATTTTGCAGTCCTTTTCTTACATTTAATATTCTATATTTCTGTTTCCAAAAAATGTAATTTAAGATATACCATGCAAGTACAATAAAAATATCTTTTATTTGTGCTTGAAATTCAGTAAATTATACTATTATGATTTCCTGGTTCGATGTTTTTAGTACATCAATATGATTAATTTATCATTCATCATCATTTATTGCATGAAGATCTCAAAACTGCTGTAGTTTCTTGTAACTCCAAAAAAGAACTCATTTTGAATCCGAAGAATTTTTCTTCACCATCCGATTGCGATGACTGAGCAATGCGGCGAATGCTCAAAATTCGTTTCAATGGTTTTGATTCAGGACGAGGAACAAACAAATGTCACAGAGACCGCAATTAACTGAACGCGTTTCAAGTGACCTGCAAACATGCGGGCTGAGGGAAGGCTGGGTAAGCGGACATGATGGTGTCGGGCATTAATGAAGGTATTACTGATCATGGTTGTGAAGATGGGAGATAGAGAGGACATTCTGTACGCGGCACTAATAATTAACAAAATATCACACGTCAACCAACAGCTCAACGGAAAGGTGTTTGAAAGAAACTAGATATAACACGTATGATAATTGAGTGAGAGACCTTGGAAGAATAGTTTTGAAATTATTTCGACTTATGATAAGACTCGAGAACGTAATATGTTGAATCTATAACTCCTTAGATGTCTAAGGGTATCGTAATATCACTTTTATGTTTGGAGTAAATTATTGTTCTACGAAAATTTGATAGAATCGAAAGACACACACGCTATGAACTGTAGTTGTTTAGTCAAAATGTCTAATGACGACGTAGAAAGTTTCCTTTAATATTCTGGTGTTTTTATTATTATGATTGTAAATAATGACTCTTAATTTCTGAAAGAGTAATGACATTAATGCTGTGAGATAGTTACTCGTGACTATTCTGCACTTTCATTGGCGAGTAATGTAATAATATACAGCGACACTACCCTTAAATTGATGAACACGGTTAATACTCTGCATATTTTTTATAAATATATGGTATTAGAAGTCTAGTATTGAATGCCACCCGTTCAGTTTCACTCTACCAGCACGTTTCTGTCGTAGGGCTGGTAAAAATATCACTTTTATCCATTATGTATCCTTGTAATCAGTTTAATCTAAATAAATTTTTTTTAACCTCTTGTCTTTCTTGCAATTTTTATAATTCACATGCTTAGTACTCAAGATATACTGACTCGTAACTCTATGAAAATCTTGAAATGTTAAAATTACATGCTTCGATCTAACGTTCAAACTTCCTCACCCAGCCAATAACCTTCCTTGAACTGTGCCGTAGATCGAGCGTCCATTCCTCTGTAGAGAATCTAGAAAACGTGCACAAAAAGTGCATACATAATCTCAACCCTAGGAAGTTTGAGGCTTCGGTTACAGACTGAACGACGTACGCTAACGCATCTGACTCGTAAATATCGGCGCGCGCAAAACGAATGTGCTGCTCAACTTCGCGGACAGCGCATGCAACGACCCAAGCGCCATGTTCGCACACGAGGCGAGAGACAACTCCGGCGGACGTGTTTGCACGGAAAGGACAGCAGTGGTGGGTGGCGGGCGGAGGGAGGAGATGGGCGGGCAGGGAGTTTGGGGATGAAGGGTAGGGAAGAGGGGTCGGAACGTTAGGGAGCGGCACAGACAGGGGGAGCGGGGGAAGGAGCACGGAGCGACGGGTCGGGAAGGCGAGAGAGGGACGGGCAGAGGAGGGAGAGGATGGCGGAGACGAAGGCAGGAGAGATGGGCGAAGAGAGGTGGGATGCGAAGGACAGAGAGTGAGGAGGGGGAGAGAAGAGTTGGGCGCGAAGGGCGGGCAGTGAAAGGCGGGAACGAAGATCAGAGAGCGAAGGACGGGGAGCGAAGGGTGGGGAGCGGGGCGGGGATCAAAGGGCGGGAGGAAGGGGAGGAAGGCGGGAGCGAGGTCGGGGAGCGAGGTGGGAGCGAGGTGGGAGCGAGGGCGGAGCGAGGGCGGAGCGAAGGGCGGGAGCGAGGGCGGGCGAAGGGCGGAGCGAAGGGCGGAGCGAGGCAGGCGAGAGCGGAAGCGAGACGGGAGCGAAGGGGAGCGAGGGCAGGAAGGGCGGGAGCGAAGGGCGGGAGCAGGGAGGAGCGAGGGACGGGAGCGAAGGGATGTGTGCGGGCAGGAAGTGGGAACGTGCACCGCAGCCTGTGACAGCGGACGTGCTGCCCATCGCGGAGAAGGGAGCGAAAGGGGAGCTCTAGGGAAGGGGGAGAGCACCTCGCCAAACGCTGCCAACGCGCCCGATGCCGTGGCGGGGGCGTCCCGTCGATGGGCCGCAAACAAACGAGCGGCGCTCCTCGCACAGTGGGGCCAAATGACTCCGAATACGCGCGTAACGTATGTGATGCACATGAGAACGAAAAGCATCTAAATGACATGCGAGAACGAGTGATAGGCAAATGACATAAAAAGAAAGGTAAGTTAGAGACAAGTGATCGAATGGCAATAATGGCAGTTGACATACCATAAAAAATTGCAGTAAGTACGCAGAACACAATTGAATGAAAATCAGCGACCAACAAATTGTTTTGTTGATTTAATCTTAACAAACAATACGTTATAATAGATAAGTATGAGTTATCCTTTTCTAAATGCGAGTAGGGTTTCTTACTTGCAGTCATTTCTGCGAAGATACAGAAAGACATGTCCTTTTGAAGAACTAGGTTAACATTTACAATATTGGTCCGAATGCACAACTGTTTTACATGAAAGATACTAGAATAAGATTACTGGAGTAGCCAGAAACGTTTGAACAGGAGTCTGTTGGGGTTCCTGTGGTTTATGCTCACTCCACCACCTACCTCAATAGCTTATTAGATTCGAAGGACCATCATCTTTGAGGGAGATGAACGCTGTGATACATCTGAAAAACATGCATACTATTCTAAAAGGCGGGGCTGTCGTTTCGGGAGATTAGAAAATATAGAATTCATTTAAAAAATATAATTTAAACTGTATAAATGATTACATAACTTACAATGATTAATTGAATATTAATTAGTTGATGTTTAAATTACCCTAGAAGACTGAATTAGATTGAGCTGATTTACAAACAGTTGTTGGCATGATCACTGAGCTGAACACCTGTTGCAAGTTGAATCACATCGTAAGATGTTAATAAATTAAGAATGAATATAATGTGCCATGACTTAATGCAAATTAAAGGGCACATTGATAGAATCATTGAATCGAAGGTAAAATTAGCATGGGCAGAACTGGAATAAATTCACAACACACATCGGAACACACGAGTGAAAGTAAATTCACATATACAATATGTTGAAAGAGAAGACAGCAATGGCATTGATGTGGAAACGTCTGTCAGCGTGGTGTCCCACACACATAAGGATGTCGCACATAAGGTGAGGCATCTGACGGCGCCGGGCTGTGTCAGCTGATCGAGTTGATCTTCGAATCACACATGTCTCACACAGAGCAAGCCATTCGACCTTTCATTATGAGTAGAAAACACTTGTTTCATTGAGACAGTATTATGGCAAGCAACGTATTGATTATGCAACAGAATGTAGTTTGACTGTGACGAGAGTAATTAGCAAAGGTTGCATGACTGCGAACATTGCAAAATGGTGTAATACACTCACACCGAGTTCAGATAATCCATAGTTTAAGTTACACTGTTGTAACACGAGCAGTACCCGGTTCATGAGCTGAAATAATTGAATTACGACCGATTATGCAACACACGTAAGTAATGTTCAAATACGTTTTTACAGTAAATTCACTGCGTCCTTCGCTGTATACGAATATTAGACTGTTCACATGTTAGAAATGTAGTGTTCAAACGCATTTCATGACTTATTGCGGTAATTTAGCACACTTTGTAAAGAAAGTGCGGGCGAGACGAACATAGATCCGCCTCATGTGAGAATCTTTTCCCGACTGCATTTATTTTGTTGGCGTGGCTGGAGGGAGGCAAGCCTTTGGCGCTTGCGGAAGGCGAGAGTCAATAAGCGATCAGCTTCGGTTGTTATAATTCGACAGTATTAAGTTGCACTGAGTTACAATTAAAGAAGGGATGCATCAGCACATGAAAAATTCAAAATTGAGAAGTTTTGTGAGGTTTACAACACTAATATATTAGGCATTCGCATTACGTATTACTCCCAAGAATTCTCTGCGCGCAGCTGCACGCCGAAGATGAAGCGTAGACTGATGTTGAGAGAATTGATAAGAGACAGCGTGGAGTGACTGTTACAATACCAAGAGATGACTGCGTAGCCAGATCTTACGCTATAATAAATAATGAAAACTACGAAGATACAAAATAGAGTTATAAATCTGTGCAAAACTTGGTTGCTGTTACATAACAAGACGTGCATGTTGAGATATATAAAAATTATAATGATGACACATTAAAAATTAAGTGCTCCGACAATTGCAACTTGTTCATAGGCAGGTCATGCTGTAGGTGTTCGACGAAACGGTTAAGCACGGCGATGGTTTCGAAATGTTTTGTATAAAATGCTCCTTTGCATAGAGAACAGATACATGATTTTCGAATAAGACGTAAAGCAAATGTATTTACAACAGAGTTATGTATGAACGTAATATTTGTGACATGTTTCATTATATTTATGTATAAATTAATTTCATTATATTACAATTATGTATAAAATTAATTATATTTATGTATAAAATCTTGAAAGGCAATATATCAAATTGGAGAAATAAAATATTTTTCTAATATTTACATGAACTAATGGTGTACACATGAAACGCAGAATTGTCACTCATTAATTTATTTCGTGAAGGATCTGCAAATACACAATAAAAAATTTCATGCGATATTCCTTTTGAGATATTTCATGTTTACATTTCGTTTAACTTCATTGTGGTTTAGAAATGTTAATTTTGGAACATGCATAGCTAGCCGACATAACAATGCAAAGTTGTTAAACCGTACATACTGTACGTTCATCTAAAAAATCCATTCTTTGTTCGGCATAAAGAGAAATTCTAAATTTAAAACTTTCTCGTCAGACCATTGTTTCATTTGAATACAGAATCCTACCATTATTCACAGCAATGTTACCCCCTTGAACAATACCATCATTTATTTTGAATATTACAGACTAACGAATTCTGACATCTAGAAAAATCTGTCAGAAGGGACATTCTCCAAAGAAATGAAACTATTCTCTAACCATAAGTCTCTCAAAACTCACCTGACACCACAAAACGTCTGTGATACTTTACGACGCATAAACCCGGTGTTAAGGGTCTAGGACGCAGTTCCCGACTTACGCGCGATTACATTGTGTTTTGCAGTAATTTCTTTTTTATGTCATTATCTGCAAGATTCAATTTTTCGTCTTAATTAATGAAGAACTGGAGAGTAATTTCCTAACCAACAGTAGCACATTCACTGAGTTTTGTTTCGATGATCGTCTCCCTATTTTATTTCACCTTTTGCGGCTCTCACATGCAAACCTATCTTTATAAATGAGGTCTCTAAAAATATAATTTTACGGAGACGTGACGAATTGCGTTTTGACTTTAAAACTGTGAAGGATTATTTAAAAAACGCATTTAAATATTCATATCAAATGCAACCCGCAACACTTGTCCGCGTTTTTTTAATAGATAGATAGATAGATAGAAATTTATTCTACAATTGGGCAAATGATGCCCGGTGGCAGAATGCAAATTACAATTACAAATAAAATAATAATATATAAAAAATAAATAGAAACAAACAAATTGACTTTGTCATTTCCTATATATGCAGATGGCATTTACATTCCTATACTAAACATTAAAATGCATATACACTAAGATATAAATGAATAAACGTACATATTACACAAATATACATACTAACACAAATATACATACATAATATATATATATATATATATATATATATATATATACATAAATTATAAATTATTAAATATAAATATACATAAATTTATATCGTTAAAATAACCCCTAAACGAAGCGTTCTAGGGATTTAAAAACTAAAACTTTTGAGACCAAAGACCTCGAAGAAACTCTTCTCAAAACGTAATCGACAGGATGAGATCTTCTTGAACATTCTATTACATTTTGCTAATTCGAAGCTTCACTATTCTACCTCAGCTGTTCAGAGCCTGAGAACTGCACTGATGTGAAATTAAGCTAATGACTTGATATTTATGTAATTGAATTACACGGGTGTACCTCTCTGCTCGCTAATAACGTGAAATAAAAATAGTATTGACAAGGGTGTATTTTATTGTTATCAATTACAAGGAGACAATAGAACAAGTGATGGAGCATAAGAATGTCTTGAAAAAAACAAGTTATATTGCAGGCTTAATGGTTATATGGAAATGGAGAAAGAGAGAAGATGATGGGATTTACCATGCGAGAGTTCTCGCAAGGTCATCGAGCGTGTTATATACAGAGGATAATTTCATTTTAAGAAAGCAATGAAAGTTGCTTGAGGATGTTTCTAAGGTCTATGGCAATTGTCTAGTGCATGCTCTTGTCTGTAATCTTACATTCGAAACGCGTTTTATCACCGTCACTGGTTTCCACTTTTAGAATACAAATTCATCCTACTGCATGTTAAGAATTATGAATTTGGATAGTTTCCTCTTTTCCTGCGTTAGCATGGCGTGATTACTATCCTAAATATATCTGAATTATGCCGCCAACTTAAACTACGAATCAAAGTGATCCAACAGTCTAGTGCAGTGATTTTTGAACTTTTCTTTGCCGTGACTCTCTTCAGGTAACAAATTCTGCACTCGCCTCCCCTCATTAAAATCAAAGTCATCATGTACACATTGTTATTATATACTTACAATGTACAAAATAATGATTGCAAGTGATTTGTACTGTTCATGTTGAAATTACTTAATTGAATTAATGATTGACAAAGTAAGGAAAACTAAAACAAGAACATACTTATAGTTAGAAAAATCAGTGAGATGGATGGGTTTTTTGTTGTTACACATTTCATCGAATCTTGGCACTAATTTAGAAATGCCCACACGCATCTTATTCTGGATATCTTTTCTTCATTTATATGTTGACTTGATCACAGCCATGGCGCAATATTCTGTTTAACATTGGTAAAGACTCTCAAAAGGAAGAAGAACACGCAAGACCTTCTTACTTAACGCTGAATACTCATTCTTTACAGAGCACCAAAATTTGGAGTGTGTTATAGGAATGAATCGCGCAACAACAAAGCGAGCTGCATTCTATTGGTAACAGCCAGAGCTTATTTAAAATAACTGATAGTTGACAATCTTCGTTTAATGGAAGAAATAAATAACATATTAAACAAATGTTTCCTCAATTCGTTAAAATTAATGAATGCACATACACAGTACGATAGTAATTTATTAATGTAGAAATATTTAGAGCGTTATTACGCAATAGAGTTTCCTTTTTCATTAAATTATTACGAAGTTCTCACGTCTCACCTCAAACTTTCGCGTCTCCTTAGGAGTCGCGTGTCACATTTTGAATAACTGGTCTAGTGGATTAAAAAGCTGGCTAAAAAATCGTAACTTACAGTATTCGCGTCACATATGTCAGAGCATATGTCAGTTCGTAATTGGAATGCGCAGAAAAATTCCAAATTTACATGAAAGAAAGAAAACGAACTATTAAATGTCTGAGCTTATACACATATAACTGAAAGTTTTTATTTGCCAAACGTCACGAAAATACGTCACAGCCACAATGCATGGACCGTAAAACTTTAGGAATCTCAATCTCCTGAAGATATGTACGAAAATACTTAAATATTTTCCGTTAACAATGCAAAATATAACGATCATAGAGGTACTTATTTGGAAATAATTCTAACAATGTAAGCTACCCTCGGCAACGTTGTGTGTTCTGACGTTGTTTACAACAAACACAGATGTGAAGAATTGTGGGTGTTACTTCGAATGCATTATCGACTTCTGGTCTAAAATACGTAAAACGTAACTAAAAGAGAGCGAGAGATATGGCTTAATGGGAAGAGAATCTCCGGAGTAATCGCAGGGATTAAGGTAAGGTATATTAGCATTATATCCCATAATTAATTAAATACAGTTTGAATATTTCTTCAATAAGAAAATGTATATAATAAAATTATGTATCTACAATAACATCGCTACCACCTACTCAGGAAATAAATATATCTTCACGAAGTAATTATTTTTCCCAACACTAAACTTGGAAAGCCAGTACGATAGGTAATTAGTGGTATGTAGGTGTCATACGTGCCACGGCTGGCCTCTTAGATTTTTGTCACAGCAAATTGTTCAGCGTGTCCTGCACTTAAAATGATCAATACATTCCTATCTCTTCAAATTCAGTTCAGGAAATGATTAAGGATATACCCTACTGTCTGGAATAAACTTCGTGATCAGTGATCAGATTTTTAATGAAATTACGAAGTAGTAATTAATTTACTGGTATTTGTTATTTAAAACCTATTACAAACAGGAATAAATTCACACAAATTAATTCAATTACACGTATTTTAATAGCATTTTTCTCCAGTGAATTTTTTTTACAAATGATATTGAAGAGTCACATTCCTCCCGTAATATAGTAGATTGCTGAAGTAATACCTTGAAAACTTGTACAACCTTTCACTTTTCCCCATAGCACGTCATACGCAGT
This sequence comes from Teleogryllus oceanicus, assembly GCA_964035755.1. Taxonomy (NCBI): domain Eukaryota; kingdom Metazoa; phylum Arthropoda; class Insecta; order Orthoptera; family Gryllidae; genus Teleogryllus; species Teleogryllus oceanicus. The sequence goes on along the minus strand of CAXIVR010000002.1, from coordinate 165,073,914 downwards.
TTTTAACTGTTTTTTTGACGTAAAATAAAAAAAAATAAATAAATAAACCTGATAGAGTATAATAGTGTTAAATTACATCGTTTCCTCTCTTTGGAGAGGAAATACTAAAATCCAAAAACCCCTTTCGCACATATTTCTGTTGTCTAGTTAATAAGTCCTCTCTCACAAAATTTTCAATTAAATCACGGTTCAATTTTGGGCATTAACTGATAATGGCAATAAAGCGTATTATCACTAAAACACGATTTTTTATGCAGGTTCCAACAAAATGTCGAAATTAAATAATAATAACTTTTGAAAGCGCGTTCTTCCATAATTTATCGAGTTTAATAAAGAGCGCAAAATTGCAATGAAGCATATAAAAAAATATGAGTGGAATAAACAAAATAACGTCGCATATTCGATGTTCACAACTGAATGGTCAAGATTTGCAGAGCTTAAATAACAGACTAGAAAATTTGAGTTCATTACACCTTTGTATCCATTACATTTCATACACATTTATTGTAATTCATCTTTCTGGAACCAAATCTTTGGCAATGATAATTTACAATTTAAAATATGAAATATTCTAAATAAATGTTGGTGTAAATTATCACAAATATTATATCTTTATATTGTATTGTGATACTATTCTATCTTTTATTTTTCGAGTTTACTCGTTTCCGCTAAGAAATAACGCGTGACTTAATTTTTCGATGTATTACACCATTTATGTGTAGGGCCTACATCATTTCAATAATTTACAATCCTTTTCTTGACTTCTTCTCTCAGAGTATTAGAAGAAATGAAAGAGCTAAAATCAAAATATTGATTTGTCCTCTTGCTTTACCAAAAATAGAATGCTGGCCGCCACCCAACGTGTGAACCGCGTACAAACGTTCCGATCGATGGGTAAAGTACTTCCGGAGACAACGTGAATGGCAGCAATATCGTGCTTTCGTCGATAGGCTTGTAGTCAGAGAAGTCAAAAGTGTCATATTCGGGTTCCTCGTTTTTGGCGACCACAGCAAACATGATCGGACTGGTAGGCATTGAAAAAGAAGACAATGACGGAAATACTGTTTATCATACCTCAGGTAGAAGGCAACAACAAACGAGAATAAGTATTTTACAAAATATTATTCCTATATTTCCTCTCATTTAACTGATTGATTGATTGTTAGTGATTCTGGGCGCGTCAACTACTGAGATCATAAGTTGCGTAAGTGTAGTGCCAGTTTTTATCAGGAGGTGACTATAATCTTCCCCCACTGGATGACGAGATCCGGCGCCGATATACCGTCGACTAGCGGGGTTTTGCCAACCAGGTAACTCCCACCAGCAGGGCACCGTCCCAACCGAGACAAGTTATAAGTCCCCGACCGGTCCCCCGTCGTGTGTAGTGCATGTTAGTGTTAGTTTAAGCGCGTGTGTGTGTATGTGTAAGGGGAGAGGATAGGACATGGAAAAGGAAGGAAAGATCAGCGCGGTCCATGGCCCGTTTGTTAGGGTACTGCTCCGGCATTCGCCTGGGTGTTGATCGGAGAAATCACATAAAACTACCGATCAGAGCAGGCGGCCGCTAGAATTTTTCTCCAGAATGCGATTAAATGAAAATGAAGCTGAAAACCTGCGGTGTCGAAAATCCTGCCACTGTCGGGACTCAAACCTAGGACCTCCCGGTCAGAGACCCTGCAGTGACATCAGTTGATGCACTGAGCCACCGCTCCTGGTCCTCTCATTTAAAATTAGAATTGTTTAAAAATATATACTGTTTGAAAAATGAAAATGAAAATGTTCTTATCGTTGAACAGATTTGAGATGAGATTATTTTTATTTTGTTTCAAACGAAAAAATGAAGACTTTTCTTTGCAATATTGTCATTTCTCAAATGTGCGTTAGTGATAAAAACCACTTTTGTTACGTGTGTGGTGAGCTGACTTTTAAAGCGCCGAGGCGAAAGTTTACTCCTCTAATAAGTAAAGCTTATGTCTGTTTTTTCAACAACAAAATAGACCAGCACAGGACATGGACTCTGGAAATCTGTTGTGCCAGATGTGTTACTCTGCTAACTGACTAATTGAAAGGATCCCGCCATATACCTTTTGCAGTCCCTATGTAGTGGCGCGAACTAAGTATCATTTGAATAACTGCTACTTCTGCTTGACAAATATATCTGGAATAAGTTCGAAGTCCAGACTCACTGTTAAATATCCGCCTTTAGATTCAGCAGTTCTACCGGTGCTTCATGGGCCAGGACTTCCCATATCAACTCTACCTGATGGCATAACAATGACTGAAGAATTTTCCGCTGTTCTGTATGAATTACAGAGTGATCCAGATTTTGCGGAAGATGATGCTATAAATGAACCTCACTTTGTAACACAGGGGAATTTAAATGATTTCGTTCGATATCTTTGTTTAAGTAAAGAGGCAGAATTACTCGCTGCAAGATGGAAAGGACGGAAGGTACAGCAGGGAGTCGCCAAAGTAAGTTTTTTCAGCCAACGCCACAAGGAATTGGAGAGTTTGTTTTCTGAAGAGGAAGATTCAGTTTTCTGCAATGATGTTGAAAATTTGTTCCAGTTGCTGGGCGTTGAGCAAAAATCTGAGAATTGGCGTTTGTTCATAGACTCCTCAAGTCAAGTTTGAAACTCGTGTTACTACATAATGGAAACATATATCCATCCGTTCCCATATAGCCCATGCACTTGGTTTCAAGGAAAATTATAAGAATATGAAACTCTTACTATCCGCTTTCAAGTATGACAAATTTTCTTGGCACATCTGTAGAGATTTTGAAGTTATAGCCATCTTACTAGGGTTACAGCTTGGGTACACAAAATTTTGTCGTTTCTTGTGCAAGTAGAATAGAGATAAATCTGATTATTATATTAAAAAGAACTGACCGAGAAGAGAGTCACTTATTCCAAGACATGAAAATGATCTTCACCACCCACATACGATCTAAATAAATCTTAGTGCCTCCACTGCATAACAAACTAGGCTTGATTAAGAATTTCGTGAAAGCTATAGATCGTGATGGCAGTGCGTTTCATTTCCTAAAAATAAGTTCCCAAGGATCAGTGTTGTTAAACTAAAGAGAGAAATATTTTTTGGCCCTCAAATAAGGGAACTAAAGATCGATACGCAATTTGAAAGTGAGTTAAATATGCAAGAAGCAGGTGAATGGAAATCTTTCAAAAACGTAACAAACTTTTTAGGACTCTTGAGGACTGATAACCACAGAGAACGTGTCAGTGAGATTACTGAAAACTACAAGATAATGGGATGTAATAGGTAATTGAAAATACACTTTCTGCTCTCCCATCTCGATTCCGTCCCTCAAAATTTAGGGGATGTGAGCGACGAACACGGGGAACATTTTCACCAGAACATCGCGGAAATGGAAAGGGGGCTACCAGGGTAAATGGTGCCCAAATATGTTGGCAGACTACTATTGAACACTGAAAAGAGAGTTCCTCAAGCAAAGTACAGTCGAAAATCAAATTCACATACATTTTAGCGAGTAAATGTAATTTCAGCTAAGAGATTATAATACTATTGTGACTATCCGTTTTCCCACCAATCAGGCAAAACGTGTTACATCCTTCGCCTGTGTCCAGAGTTTGTGCGCGCGCCCAAACAAAAGTAGTGCAACAAATTTAACGGGAGAGTTCGCTAAGGTAGCAGAAAGGAAGGAAGTCAGCATAATGCATTGCAACAGTCTTTTGGAAGTGAATCCTCAACCGGAGTAGACGTATGGCCAGATCGCACTACGAGAGAGTACCATTCCGGCATTTGTTTCCAAATAGCGCCAGAAAAACTCTTCAGGGAAGACAATAGAAGAGATAAACTGTTTGTTTAAATGCAATAGACTAATTGTGTACATAATAAATAGTAGCATTTTCATAAATTATTGAGAGCAGAGAAGTGAGGAGCTCGTACGAGCTTTACAGACCTAATATTCGAATGTCTCTTTATCTTTTTCATTTTTTAAAACTCTTTTGTTTTGACGTTCTGCTCCGTTACTACGTTGCTGTTACGTGGGATTTCATTGCATCTGGGTAAAAGTCTTGGAGGAATCCCAACGCAAGCGAACGCGCGACGGCCCGGCTACACATTTTATAATGGACACGAGTCGGTCTTTCATGGTCAAGAGACACTGCGAAGCTGCTGGGAAACGACGCGAGGCCGTTTCCACCAGACGACTCCGTGGAAAAAATTAGTATATTGTCAAGTAAGGACGTTCCAGATTGAATAAGTTTACTTTGCACTTTTGATCAGAGTTTCTTTAGGTCAGAAGAACACGTAGGAAAATTCCCTATCGCGTGTGGAGAGTTTTTAAAACATTGAATTTTGATTTTGAACGATTTTTGAAAAATAGACCAAAGCATTTAATTTGTGTAAAGTAAAACAAGAATTTTATAAGTGTTTTTGAAAATCAATGTAAATGGGTTCAGAGGATAGTAACTAGTATACAAGGATTTCTTTGACTTTTTTTGTCAAATGTTGAAAAGTATAGGACTTTGCTGGCAGATTGCTAGTTAGCCACAAACCTGAACATAGGAAAAGTGTCTCAGTTGTAATATTGTTTATTTTCAGGGCGTTTATTCTTTTTTATGTATATGTGTATGTTTATGTATTTAATGTATGTGCGGGATTGGAGATTATAGTTTTCTGTTTAAAGTGATTCAAATTTGAGTGATTTCGTGAACATCCGAGTGGAAAAATATCCATGATCCTGATCCTTGTTTCTTTTTAAATATATAGAATCAACTGTCGTCCGACTGAGCTGGCATTTCACCAGGTGAATAACTTCAACTCCCCACAGAAACGACGTTAAAATTTATATTACAGTTTAAAGACACGAGAAATGTTTTTGATGTGATTACTCGAAAACCCTACGTGATGGAAAAGTTTTGTAAAAAGATTTGAAATAAGCACAAAAACAGAACCAGAAACATCTTTTGTTTCCCTTTCTAACATAAAAAAGTTCTCACTTTGTTGGCCCACGTTTTCTCAACATTAAGAGTAGTTAACTAAACTATATGTATAGGCACTTTCATTACCATTATTCTGATATTCTACAGCAAGTGAATTCGAGTAAAAATGCTGTTTTCAAAATAAACTACTAGCGCACCAACGAAGGAAGTTTTCATTCTTAATGATAATATATTCAATTACTCACTCGCACAATTCTTCCCAATGAATTACATTTTCATTGTTTTACTACGTAAATTAAGAGACACTCGTTCACAAACTCAGAGCGATTGTTGTAGAATGTAGCTTGAGAGACACGAGAGTTGGCAAATCGTTGTTTTCACGTCATTGCTCCCCTCACAATCCATTGCTAAATATCGAATGGAATGAAAAACGTATTATGAAAATGAAGCAAATAGAAGGGAAATGCGGCTATTTCCATACAGCCGGGCTCGGAAGTGCGCCTGAGAGAGTTTCCTGCGCCACGCAATCCGCATGGACTACCAGCCGACCCTGCCCTCACACTCAACCCCGTCGCCTCCCCGCTTCACCTCCCGCTCTGCCGGCTGCCCGCCGCCCTCGTACCGCCCCCCCCGCCCCCCCGCACCCCCTCCACCCCCGTCCACCCCCGCCCCACACCCCGGCCCACACACCGCCCCCAACCCCATCCCTTTCCAAGTCCTCCTTCCGTCTACATCCCACCCTTCGTCCACCCTCTTGTCTGCCCTGCTTGCCGGCTATCCACTCATCGCACCCCCAAGAGCCATCGCCCACGCGCCCAGCCGCCCATCCCCCCGCTCATCGGTCTCCTTCCTCACCTGACCCCCTACGAGTATCTACTTGCCCTCTCACAGCCCTGCTACCCTATTGCCCGTTCTGCCCATCTCGCCCCCAACCTCCCTCCCCCTTCCCCCCGGCTGGGAGGCCAACGGCCCGCTCTGCCTAGGATAATGGCGAACTCGAATCGAATGCGCTGACATTTCCCGTCGTGCATTCACACGCGCACAAATGACGAAAGGGACCCTTGTTAACGTCCTCGCCCGCCCGCCTCATTGGAGCCAATACACTCATCTGTAAACGCGATTACGCGCTGCGTAACTGCAAACGCTGCCTTTTACGTCTAACGCGCAATGCAAGACCAAGGTCTAAAAATTGTGCTTTTATTATTTCAAGATGGTTTCTACGTTGTTAGTTGATATTGGGAGACAGATTAAGCATGTATGAAAGGGGTCAGTACCAAAGTAGAAACTATAAAATATTTGAAATCATGCTTACAGAGATTGACTGAAAACTGATTATGACTATGAGAACTAGAGAACAAAACTGCTAAAACAATCGTTTATGAAAATGGAAACCTCATTGATTGAGATGAGTAATTTCTCTAGCTCTTGATATCGTTCAAAATCAAGAAAAAATATCGCAATAATAAACACCACAAAACTGTTGAAATGTTGGAATTATAACTAATGTTGTACATTGACTCTTTTGATTACCAAAATAAAGAATTCAAGTAAAACGTTATTAGTTCTAAGTGTGTGAGAAAAGAGTCGTAGACCGGTAATCACTTAGTATTGAACATAGCAATTATTAAAACAACTATTTTTTTAATATTTGAATTATATTGGCATATTGGTAAGCAATTGGAGAAAGTTTAAATAATTATCTTAGAAACGGGACGTATCGATGTAACATATATGGGAGCTACAACCTTTCATTTAAAGAAATAATTACTAAATTTGATCGAGTAGAAAACTCAAATTTATTTCTAAACGAATATCCCTAGGGTTGTAATGATAGATAATTCCATCTCTTATATTTGCTCGAACTAATTATTAATTTCTTCCCCGATCAACACAATTCCCGACAATTATTCACTGCCCATGGGAAGGGCTGGATACAGCTCCGCCTTCGGCGGCGGTGGGGTCGGGCGGCAGGGAAAGGGCGCCGGCGGGCATCGGGGCAGGAGGGGTGGGGCGGGGCGGGGGGAGGGCGGGACGGCATGCATGCATCGCCCGGGGCGCCCGATCAAACAGCGGCGGAGCGCGAACGGGCGAGCCGGCGAGCAGGCGAGCGGGGCGGGCGATCGGAGGCGCGCGCAGGCCGGGGCCGAGGGCGGCCGGAGGGCGGGGACGGCGGCCGGGCGTCGCGCATGCAGATGACGCGCGTAATCGCCCCGCCCTCCGCGAGCGCACGCCGCCCGACGCCCCCCCCGCCCTCCGTCGCGCCGCCCCCGGCAAAGCACAGTGCCCGCGGACGCTCGCTGCGGAGGCCCGTCCGCTGGTGGGGAGTCGCTGACTTCGTGGACTACTCAAAGCTGGCTCAAAATAAATAAATGTCTACTTTTTAATGATACGTTATTGCTTGTTATTGCTTTCGATGCGGTGCTCGATATACACTGCATAACTTACCTGGATCGAGTTAATTGAGGTTTACGACGGAAATACGAAAACTGTTTAATGACGCTACAAATTCTAAAATGGAGGGAATTTGAAAGGGAGTTATGGGAGGAAAATGCGAAAAGACAAACCAAATGAAGTTAACATTTAGTTAATTAATATTAGTACATTTAGTTAATAACTTAATCTGAATCATTGATATCAGGTAAAACATTTAATCTCGACATTAAGTGGTTCAAATGAACTTGGGCGGTCAGAACACTTTATTTTTATTCACTATTTATTCACTTCAAGTTAGAAATAAATTTAAAAGCTGATTAGACACGTATAGCGATTACATTTCAATATTCTCCGAAATTTTACCCGAAAATTTTATAAAAAGACCTTTGTGTAACTTAGCAAGCGAGGAGCGTCGAAATAAGGCGGGATGTTGGTGAGTACTACTGGATATTACAATAAAAAGGACGCTGCAGAAAGCTAAATTAATGTTCGTGTATTTCAGAGCCGTCGGCCATAGTCAGTATAATAATGCTCTGCAAATTCTTATGGATACGGTTTTTTGTGTTGTTGTTCCTACTGAGGCGTTGTGTGGTGTGAGGTCAGGTGTCTCGTCTTCCACTCGCTGGGACCGGACTTAAAATCCAGGTCCATTCCTTTTAAATACCTGGCGGACGAATTTTTTCGCGGCAAGTTTTCTCGTTTTTCTTCATCAACCCTAGGCCTTATTCTATTGAGTATCATTCACGTCATATCTTCGTAATTAAATATTCATTAATAGCCTTCACCCATTTACAGACATTAAGTTTAGGCATTGGTCTCATATTGAGATACGATACCAATGATGACGAACCGTATGATATACCATCATTGAGAATGTATGGTATCCCATCGAATTGTGCTATTAACACGATTCCTTTTATCATCTTTGTCACCATTTACATTTCCAATATACGCTACTCTCTACCAATTTTGTCATTTCGTTTCTGATTACCTTCCTATCGTCAATGTAATTCTACCGGTTATTTTCATTCCTCTCCCATAAACACACTCAACATCAAACCATCACCGTCATCACCGCCACCCAATATCACTGTCATGATTAAGTACATTTAATAACAATTACTGGTTTCGGTCCTGGATTGTCAATTTTAAACCGTCGTCAACACTATTTAATCCACCAAGATATTTTTATAATCGTTGAATTAATTTGTCAGCTGATCCTTTTTGTATTTTTCATTCTTTACACACGATTGAGAATTAACAATTTACTACACTACTTTTCACATGCGATAAAAGCATTCTCGTAACTGTTGCAACTTTAAATTAAATCAATAGAAACGGCAACATTCCGATAGAGGCACATTGCACATCATCACTCCCATACTTGATCAATCGACGACGCAGCGATCATTACGCCGCTCACCACCACCACCTGCGCCATGACGAACAGTCGCTCGCGTTTTCAACCCCTCTTACCCCCTCCCACCCTCTCGCCACGCCTGCGCCGCACCCAGCGACCTCTGGCGCTGCCCGCTTCGTGTCAACGTTGGCGGCACTGAAGCGGCCATTAACATCGCTTACGGCGTGAACGAGCGCGCGAAACGATTCTGCCCCGGGCAAAACAACCAATTGGACAACAAAGCCATCCAAAGATGACGTCAGTGGCGTCCAAGCCGGTAAAGGCAGTGGCGAAAAGTTAGTCTTTGCAACGGGAGACAAAGGTGATTCATCGGAGGTCCCTAATTTCTACAAAGCAGAAAAATATTGAATGTTACTAATTTGCTCACATTAAATGTTTATTAAATGTGTTAATTGTATCCAGTGGCACCTGATACACAAAACTTATTGGGGTGGTAACTCCATTGAATAACAGTAATGTAATATCATACATTCGGAAACTAGATTCTAATGCAATGCCACCAAGCCGTCATTTGATTTCTCATTCATTTTGCGTGCGTACGCATCTATCTTTGCCTGAGTCTGGAGGTGTTCGGCTGAACAGGTCTAAAGAGGTTTCTGTGAACCTGAAAACCTCATAACGATCAATAAGAAAAGAAGAGGGTGCGCGTAGATCAGTATTGTTAGTGTTGTTAATAGTGTTTCTAAGGCCATTTGTACTTTAATGCAAAAATATATATGATAAAATGAATAAATGAACAATCAATTAGTTATTACCTGAGTAAATGATAAGCAAACAATTTATTAAAATTATTCTATCTATATATCATTTTTATGTGCCTCTCATTTCATAGTAGGAAAGAAACAATATCTATAGTTTAAAAAAATGTATGTTAGAGTTCAATCAGTTTTACAGATCGTCACTGCAATCACATAAAAATTTCTCCACGAATCCCCACCCCTAGATGTATTTTTGATAATCGAATTGTTCTCCACGTATTTGGAAATAATTCTCTTTTCCATGTGGATCTTAGATGTTAGGGAATGGAAAGTATGTTTTCATTGTTCAAGTACGAATAAATTAGGTATTCAAATTTGGCTGAAATAATTATAGTTAACAAGTTGCAAGATAAACTAGTGATGCGAAAACAGCACGTACTTTTTTGTCTTTACTACTGGTTACGTAATAATATTTATACCGCATTTTCTTCTCCGAACTAATACCTCTCAGTCATCATTTTTTGTAAAACTCATTTCAAATAGTAAATCATTTGTTGAGAAAATAAAATAGTTTGAAGCTATAGATTTTTTATTCAAAACTTTAAATGTAAATATATTTCAGCCATTCAATTCATTATAGAAGGTAAGCAGTAAATTCACGAACGTATCAGGTGAGATTTTGAGCCTTACAATATTCTGCATAAGCAGTAGGAGAGAAAGTAAAGTAATTGAAAGTTAATAAATAATACAATACCGATAGCGTTGGCAAACAAATGCAAATCGACCAAAAAACATAATACTAATTATTATTTCCACGTGATTCATGTAAGCCTCTCTTCATTAATCTAGAAATTTTACCATTACCTTGTCTGTTTATTTACGAATCAGTGGTTTTTGTCAAAAATGACTTGCTCAAGGGCGGGAATATATTTTCAGAAAATGCCGAAGTCTATTACTATAACACTCGACGTAGAAATCATATTCATCAGGTGACAGTATCAACAGCCCATTACAAAAAATTCACATACAATACATGTACATTATTTTACAACACTTTGCAAGATGACATTAAACGATTAAATTCGATAGAAAAGTTTAAATCGCAAGTGAAATCGTTTCTGCTGCATAACTGTTTCTATACAATTAGAGACTATACTGAGCTTCACAAGAAAAGTAACATTAATTTTAACAATTATACAGAATGCATTATTTAACATTTTTGAACTGTATAAATGTGTATAAACAACCTGTAACAAGTATTGTATTGCAGCCTCCGGGCAATGACCCCCATCTTGATCAGGTTTTTCGTCCAGTTTCCCTAATCCATTGAGCAAATGCTGAGATGGCCCCTTGTTTTGCTTCTGGACATAAATGTAACTTCATTCAGTGGGAAATACAATTATTCAAATTAACATTTCCATGTTGTCGCGGCAGGAAGTATTATTCCGAAGGACAACATGGATAAGAGCCAAAATTCATTGCCTTTTTATCCTTGGAAATAGATTTTATTACATGGGAGCGTTTTTTCTTCAATTTTAAGTAGTATATGACTTAGTGTAGGGATCACAGAATTTTGAAAATGTGCACACAATTCACTTTTCCCCATAGCACGTCGTACGCAGTTTTTAACTGTTTAATTTTAATTGTTTAATTTCATCTGGCAAGGCGTTGTAAAGTAACGTACGGGTATTGTATGTGGATTTCTTGTAGTGAGCTATTGATACTGACACTTGATGAACATGATTCCTTCGTCGAGTGTTGTAACTATAAATATCAGTATTACATGAAAATATGTTCCCACCGTTAAGTAAGTCGGTTTTGACAAATATAAGACACAAATGAAATGAAGTAATATACAAATTCTAACTTGTGAAGCATCACAATTCATTTTACGTTCACAAAGCGCAGTAAATTGGGAGTGAGAGACTATTTGTCACCCAATTATACAAAAAATACTCATTTTCTAAAAAATCAACAGGCCTTATTTAAAGATCTGATATAATAACACATTTATGGAAGAAAAATGTATTTACAATAATTGTGAAAATACATTTTTGCATAAATTTATAAAATATCGAAAATTTAAAAAAATTCTGAAAACCAGGAATTTCAACAAACATGACACCTGAACCATTCTCTTAATCGCCCTTTACGCTATCTAAAGTTCAAATTTAATCAAAAAATTGTATGGCGGATTTTAAGAATAAATGTTTAGAGACAATAAAAATTGCTATGTTTGACACAAAATTTCGCAAATAATACTCATGTTTTTGAAAAATTGAACCTGGCATTATTTTTAAATATGTTTTTGATTAACATATTTCATAATCATCATCTTCAAGAGTCTCATCATGCAAGTACTTAGGCATTCATATAGGTAGTAAATTAGGGTGGGAGAAGCATATAAATTAGGTAGTAAGAAAAACGTGGAAGTCCTTGCATTTTGTAATGCGAATTATAAAGAAAAGTTCTGCAAACGCAAAAGAATTAACATATGTTTCGCTGGTTCGCCCTCTCATGGAATACGAAGTGGCATGTTGGGATCCATACAGAAAGTCGCACCGGAAAAATCTAGATGGAATACAGAGGAAAGCGAATAAGTTTACCTATAGAACTAACGCAATAAAAAAAGCCTTGGGAACCTCTAGAAACGTGAAGATCAAGGGCGAGGCTTTGCGCTCTTTATAAATCGTACGTAGGTCAACCAGCTTGGAAGGAAATGCAGATTAGACTAGAAAAACCAAATTATTTCGGTTGAAGCGATCACACTCACACAATTGGAACAAGGAAACAAAATTCAGATCTTGGGAAATGTTCCTTTCGTAACAGAACAATTAAAGATTGGAACAGTTTACTCGCAGCAATTTTCAAAGCGTTTCCTCTAAGTGCCCGAAGCTTTTCCTCTAAGTGTCCGAAGCTTTAGAAATAAGTTAGAACAATATAAGGGTAATAGACATTAAATGAGTAAGTGCTGTGAAATGCGGTGAAATGCGGTGAAGTGCTGGTCAATGTAATTCAAGCAAAAACAGTGTAGAGTAGTGTAGTGTAGTGTAATGTAATGTAGTGTAGTGGAGTGGAGTGCAGTTAAGTGTAGTGAACACGATCAATGAATTAAAAAAGAATTAGCCAATATTTATGTAGCTTGTATTAAATTTTAGCTTCACCGACATAATTATTGGATATCATGACAGAGTTGAAATATTTGTTATAATACTTAATATTAGTGATAGTATGATTATTCCATGTTCGGCTTGTACTGTACTCCTTTATAAAGGAAAAAATATATTCATATTTGTAGTTGTAGTAAGTCGCCGAAAACATTTTGAAATTTTTGAATTTTTGAAAAATCAGGGTTTTCAACGAGCACAATACCTGTGCCATTCTCTTAAAAGTCTTTCACATTATCCGATAAAAAAAGTTTATTCGAAAACGGAGCCATTTTTTGTAAAATGTAGAAAATTTCCCAGGGGTTTCGTGTAACACCCCCAAAAAATATTTCAAATTCAAGGGGCTGCTACATTAGTTACATCAATTGGGTAATACCAAACCAATTTCGGGGGCCAGACCAATTTCCGAGAAAATTGGCAGAATGGTTTAGCCAAAGACAGATGGATACACAGCCGCACGGACAGACGATTTGCCGTCAATCGATTTTTCGGTATCAAGGACTCTCAATATATGCATTCCAGCTACACCGCACGTTAGGAGATTTTTTTGCAAAATTTAACATCTGGATTTATCCACTTTTTTGTTGCACGGGCCCTGCAGTATAGGTTTTTCTGCCAAAATTTCGCCGTTTTCTCGCGCAGCATTACGTAACTCACTCTGCGGTAGCGAGTAAGTAAACTTAGACCTTCAACTGTTACAAACATTAAGAGTGATGTGATTTGACGTGCTGATTGGATGTTTACAAATTATTACAAAATTAATACAAATTAACAAGACTTGAAGAGAACATTGAATCGAAAATTCAATCAGGTAATCCGAGCGTTAGAACAGAACATTTGAATTCATACGAATACAACACGACTTTTCATTAGAATACTTCAGGATTGAGACAGTAAGTTGAATAAAAATTTGTCCATTTTAACTTAACTTTCATGACATCATATTCTGTTTAGTATTGATTTATACCTTTAACCTTACGTCATTAGTATTTTTTGTTCATATATTGACATATGTTGACAAATTGATCTTCGAATTAAGGAAACTATGGCGTCAAATATATAAACTTACATAGATTGTGAAACGAGCTCTTTCAAACAACTCGCCGCTTTCATTTAAATACATCCTGCGCTTCCAACGATATATTTAGCTCAAGGCAACGTTATTCGGAAGCGTGCGTATCTATCGTGGCCGACCCTTCCAGTTCCGTTAGTTTACGAGGGCGCGGTATTATATGCTCACAGAAGCAACCGTTTCGGCGCCGGTCCGCATCGCCAGTTCCACTTCCGCGCCGCACTTTATGGAGTGACGAGCGGGGTGGCTGCCGGCGGTGGGAGAGGACAGCGTGTGGAAGTCGAGGCGCACAACAGGAGGTCGGTGGGGAAGAGCGAAAAAGGCAGAGGGATACTCTGCGGTCGCATGCTATAAAGGAAGCAATTACAGAGGGGAAAAAAGATTAGAGGGTAATGAATAGCGAAATGGGGCAGAACGGATGACGAAGGGGAAGGAGGAAAGCTGCAAGCAATGTGCTTCGAAGGTGTTCTGGTGAATGTGTAGGTAAAGGTGACAAAGACGTAATAACTACCTGAACGCTTGAGATTACATTGCACAAAGAAATAACTGTAGAAATGCTACCACAGAATAGTACTACATACGCACGAAACGAAAATCAACATCACCAATGTTGGTTTATGGCGTTCACTGCTCATTACCCTATGACTAATGAAGAGTGGGAGATTTACGAACTCCAAAACAATAAAATCACTTTTCACTGTTAACAGAATTACAGATGTTTCTGATAATGTAATTGAAATGTCTTATATTTACTGATCTGCACATTGTTGCAGTGGGCTATAGCAGGAAATTCTGCTATCCATCTGAATTTAAGAGCACAATAAATCATTTATAATATAACCACAGATTTTTAGCAAAAGACTCGTTTCAAACATTGTAGAAATTGCGTTCACACAGGTACTCATTAATATTTTAATTTTTAAAAAGACTCCTTCAAACACCAAAGGGCTCACTATCTTTGCTTCCGATAACTTTAACCTCACACTCGCACACGCTTACTCGGGCTTACCGAAGACCTTCTGGAAAAAAAGGTCCTAAATTATATTATAAATATATAGGTATTTGTATTGAATTAATCAATTTGGTCGCGTTCTGGGACGTACAATTTTTTAAATCAAGCTCTGTAATGCATATCAAATTAATATTTCCATCACCCTCATAGGAATGGCAGAGAAACAGCGGAGTGGGGTGCGTGCTCCTGCAGGGATGCCGCTACGAAGAGTGAGGCGAGAAGCGCTCCCCGCCCCGCCCTGCCCCGCCGCGCCGGAGAGGCCCGCCCAGGCGCCGGCGCGCCGCCCTTTGTGCGTGTGCGTGGGCGTGGGCGGCTGGGACGGAGCGGGCGGAGGGCGGCGCGCGGGAGCGGCCAGGTGCGGCGATTGCGCGTCGGCCCCCCCCGCGCGTGACCCGGCCTCCACCCGCGCCGTCAACGCCCCCGTCGCCGACCTCGCTCGCTCCGCCGCCCCCGCCGATTACGCCCACAGCCCCGCATCGCCAGCTGTCTTCTCCGTCGCTCCCGCCGCCCTCCCTCGAGGCCAAAGCCCCTCCCCCAGCGCCCTTCCACAGAGCTCATCGCCCCTCCCCCTCATCGTCTTTTCCATCATCACCACTCTCACCATGTTTATTTGATTTTTCGTGTTTCCGGACGCGTCAACTGCTTCGGTCATTAGTCCCGTTCGTGTAGTGCATGTTTTTTCTCGGGAGATGGCGGTGATCTTCCCCCGCTGGATGGTGGGATCCTGGCGCCGACCTACCGTCGGCTAGTGGGGTTTCCCCCTAACCAGGACTCTCCCACCAACGGGGCAACGCCCCAGTCGGGACAGCTCTAAGCTCCCGACCGGTCTCACAGAGTATGTGGTAGTGTAGTGCATGTTAGTGTAAGTGTGTGCGTGTAAGGCGAGAGCATATGACAAGGAAGAGGAAGGACAGATCGCGCGCGGTCCGTGGCCCGTTTGTTAGGGTACTGCTCCAGCATTCGCCTGGTGTTGATCGGAGAAACCACGGAAAACTACCGATCAGAGCAGCCGGCCTCTTGAATTCTCCTCCAGACAGCGACTGATTTCGACCTAGCTGAAAAGCTAGTGTCGAAAACCCTGCCGCCGTCCGGACTCGAACCTAGGACCTCCCGGTCAGAGGCGCTGCAGTGGCATCAGTTGATGCACTGAACTACCGCTCCCGGACTCACCATCGTCATTTTCATCATCTCACTGTCACCTCCACAGTCATTTCCAACGCCCCACCGGCAATCACCGTCACCACCACCACCGTCATCGTCACCACCGCTACCGTCACCGCCACTGCCACCCTACTAGTCCCCCCCCCTCCATCGACCTCGTCACCGTCACTGTCCCCGCCTCCACAACCAACACGGTCTTCGCCACTGCCGCAAACACAATCGTTTACGTCACAATCGGGGACGCAGCTCCACTGCTTGAGCGCCGCTAAACTAAACAATTCCCCCTTGTTCGCTTCCGCCGCCAATAGTGCCTCCTACCTCAATACCTCCTGATCATGGACGTGGAATTACTTTGCAAGCACTATGAACGGACAAGGTCAGAGTTCTGCCCTCATCTTTTCTCTGAACCCTGTTATTTTAATGATGCTACAGAATGGTGGAATTATACCAATTCGAACACTTTTGAACTTCAGCAGTGCACATCGATTAGCCATATAAGATAGATTCGATCTCCCTCTCAAATTTCCGGGGTTTTATAAAAGAATTTATGTTGCAAGACTGTCATCAATGTTCATGAACTCGAGGGACCCCTGATGCGTCACTAATTGCACTTAATTATCGCTACTAACTAACGTAATGAACTTTAGGAGTATAAAATTATTAGGAACTCGAAGCACCTAATAGTATATGGCTAGTACGAGGGGTTAATTGCGACGACAGTCGCAAAGTTCGGATGGAAGAGTTGTTGATTTGTTTAAAATTTATGTCGAGGCAATAAAAAACAAGAATCAGCGTAGAAATGTGGTTCACATTTTAGTTAGAATTTGACTTGTACAAAAAAGCAACAGTACATTTGGGACTGATTTTAAGACATTGTATTTAAAAAGCAGAGAATGCACGGGAAATTGCGATATAACTAAGGTAACCAGTTAGGGAAACGACACCACTGCTTAAGTAACCTTTTCAAGCACATTTGAAAAATAAGAATTGGAGGCTTCTCTCATTTGATTTAAACTTGCAGAACGAGGGAACTTAGACTGGTGAAGATTCTAACGAAAATACTTTGTTTATTTTATATTAGAAGAATAAGCTGGAAACATCCATTTGTATTGACATTGCAGTAATGCACAATGCACCGGTAGGGTTTTGATCATTTTTGGCCTCAAACGCTCTCAGGGGCACATGATAATGCAATCTTTCCATTTCTGTTTTTTGTTTATAGTATATTCAAAACTAAGCGTTTGATCAAAACAGTTTTGATTAAAAAAATTAAGTTGACAAAATTTCTTCACATTCACACTTCACAATACCACTTATCTGTTATATCATCTTGCATTTCGTACGCTACCTGTAAAAAAGGTAATTTTAAAATCATTTTCACATACTACACTATTTCTTTTCAAGTTGAAGAACAAGAAAAAGTTTTTGTATCAAAATCAAAGTGTCCTTCGACCTGGAGCTTTTAAAGTTGGCGATTTTATGGAGAAAATGATACATTTTTAATTACATTACATATTAAGTGTCCATTAGAGTACATAACGACGCTTCAGCTCTCGTAATACGTAAAACATTTTCAACATTGCAATTATTTGATTTTTTGCAAATACTTTAATGTAATTTGATTCTCTGGGGCAATGTTTTTATTCCCTACCTAACATTTCCACTTTACTTTTATTTATTTAATGTTATCATTTGACACATACAAAACAATGTTGGTATTACACAGAATGTATGGTCTGTTGAATTTTCTTCTTTCCGTGTTATTTCCGTTACTTTTTTGCAGATTCTCTCTTGAATAAATACGTCCCTACTGACTCCGCGAGTATTAGAGTGTTATTCAGGTACAATTATAATAATTCGTTCATAAATGTTGTTTTCAAGGCCGATACAGTGAACCTAGGGCGCCGGCAGGAGGGTGGGAGGAAGCTATTCTATATCTCTGTATCAACATACAATAAATCCCTGCGGTCATTGCTTACATACAACAACCGGGTATTTCTTCAAATTTTCCTTTTATGTTCTATAATATAAGACATGGATAAAAAATTATTTTTCGAAAATAAAATACTCATATAAACTATATTGAAACAGAACTACAATGTTAAGATCAATATGTGTTGAAACACTGTTTTGTTCCTAATCAATCATCTCTATATTTCGGGCTCCAAATTCGCTTTGTAATCAATAACGTGATCATATTTTTGTCCGATCGGGTATACAAATAACGGATCTGTGCACTTTCCTAACAATTTCTCTCTTTATAATTGAATTCCTACAGACATAAAGAAAAGAACCAGATAAAACGTCCTTCAATGCAAGAGATCTCAATGGTGTATTTCCTTTATGTTTCTCTCACAACATTTCATTTTTAACGAATATTTATTAACTTTAAGAATGTACAGAAGATATTGAAATTTTTAATGATATTTTCTAAATATTTCAATAAAAGTAAAATACGACAGTTTCCTGCACTAGTTCCAACATTTAATGTCCAAAAAGAAACATTTTATAATGATTACCTTCATTTCCAATAATTTTTAACATCCAGAGACCTAAGAGAACGTCTGAGAGCAATTTGAGAATGAAAATCCGAAGAAATCTGGGGAGTCACCGTATAGCAAAAATATTTATGGTAGACAGATTAAGAAGTTAATTGAGGAAATAAGTATGTAAGGATTTATAGGAATTATTAAAAGAAGACCGAAATAAGCAAAATTACTTTGCTGTGCACATCCCAAATAACTTGTCATTAACTATATTAAGTTAATTTTCCCGACATATCTTATAATAATGTATAGCCATTTTGCATAACACCGAGTCTCTGGCCACTAGAGTCACAATGAGTTCATATCAAGGCGAATAAAACATCAGTGTTGCATTCGTTTTCACACAC
Source organism: Teleogryllus oceanicus (assembly GCA_964035755.1). Lineage (NCBI taxonomy): Eukaryota > Metazoa > Arthropoda > Insecta > Orthoptera > Gryllidae > Teleogryllus > Teleogryllus oceanicus. The sequence goes on along the minus strand of CAXIVR010000002.1, from coordinate 165,055,130 downwards.
ATACGCACACATGCCAAAGGACACGCACAAATACACACATTTTCTTTCGCCGTTTTAGTTTATTTGGCGTTAGAATTGTATCTACTGGTATGCCCTTCCTGCGTATGTCGTTCCTTCGTTCCAATCCCCAAGCGCTTCCATTCCAGCTCCCCTCTTTCTTCACATCAGCGCCTCCCGCCAAGTGTGCTTGCGAAGAGTTTACTTCCCGTCCGTGGCAACACACGCCTTTGCGGCAACACTGAAGTGCTAACATCCTTCTTCTATCCCCTGCCGCTATTTCGGTTTATGCGACACTAAAAATTGCGAGATTCTAGTTCATTACGTACAAGTATTAAGAAATATGTCAAGTATGTCCATTTTGATTTGAATATAACACCTGATGAAAGAAAATGAGTGATACATTAAGTAAATAATGGTAGTAATGGTTATTACAGAGTAAATTGTAGGCCTGTACCAAAGAGATCAGACGATCCCCATGTTCGACATTATTAATAACTTGAAGAAAAGCACAAGCTGTTCAACCATAGATATTTTAAATGATATTTAAAAAGGTAATGAATCTTATATGTAAAAATCAATCCTACTTAATGAATTTCTTAAAAGAAACCCTTTGTATCCTTCTAAGGAAAATCATTCGGCAAGTAATGTCAGAGAAATGTTTTGAACTATTGTAGATTATATTTAATATTTTTGATTCTTACATTGAGCCGTGCCATTTTTCAATTTACATAATCTCCAAAAATAGTCTTTAACACTCACAAAAGTAAAATTTTCATTAGGGCTCATTAAAGTAGTATTTTCTCCAAACCTGGAATTAATTATTATTTGCAGGAGATATTTCATAGTGTGGTAGGGGAAATGATTCTCTTTCAGATTCATCTCATTACGATGTTACATCCGTTTACAAGTTAGACCCATGTAAACAATCTGTAATTTTAAAATCAATGTTTTAAAAATGGAGTGTTAAATACACAAAATTCCATTATTTACCAAAATTAACTGTTTTGCATTTTGGAATTATTTTGGTCATCGTATTCTCACAAAGGGTCATAGTTCAAAGCCAGCTTATTCCCACCTCGTAACAAACTGCGTAAGGAATATTTCCTTTTAAACTTTTCGAAAATGGAGTAAGCTGGTTTTGATAGTAAACACTTCGAATGAAAATAACTCCATACTAGAACCCCACTTCGAAAGTTTTCCACAACTTCTGAATGAGTTTGTGCTTGTAAGTGAAAAATGATTATGAACGTGCGAATTAAAGAGGATATAAGTCCTGAAAGTATTGTTCATGTCCCCAGCAGGCAATAATGTTTCTATCTCGCTGGAATTAGGGATGTGAGATCGATGTCAACGTTTTCAAAACATCTATGTTTCTATAAAGATGTTAGTTAATGCCTTATTATACGTGGCAAAACTCTGGCCATAAGGCCAGCGCTTTCCGTCTGACCACGCAAATTTCGCTAAGCTCATTTCACCACCTAGCGGAGAAAGAAAGTATTATGTTGGGCGACTAAACAGGGGATTTGAATTTAGCTCAGAGGCTTCTTTAGGCGTGAGGATCTTTTACAAGCAGGAAATCTACCACATGGAACAGTAGGCTTTACTTTCCCCTCGAAGAAAGGGCGTACGAAGAATTTTTATATCAATGTTTAAACATCTATGTATTGAAACCGATATATTTTAACTGTAGTCTATTTTGGGGGTGCGATGTTTTTACGTTTTCAATGTTTTGTTCGTGGATGAAATATGACCTTAATCACATTTTTGTAAAAGTTAAAATAAGAAACGATAAATGATGGTACCTATATCTGGAGTATTCGATCGAAACGAACCGGTGTATTCTATCTTCATCGAGCAGACTACCATCCCTTGCTCGAGATGAACCTGCTGGCCTGGTATTTTCTTCGTATTTCCTGAATTTCTTATATAGAGAGACATTGTATAACTGTTTTCTGTTAAATTTTAATTATAAATTAATAAGTACGGTCACTCTCAAATTAAATTTTGTAGCGCACGAATTTAATGTTAGAGAATACTAAACCAACTTTAAATAATCGATGTTTAAATACATCGATGGTTTTTGATCGATGTATTATTAATTCCATGTTTTGATTGTGAAGATAGATGTTTGGCAACATCAATGTTTTCTTGACGATGTCGTATCCCTAGCTGAACGCGAGATTTGCCGTTGGCTGCACGTGCGTTCTCGGGTTCTTTCCACAGGTATCTGCCCCAGCGGGATTCGCTCCAACTAGCTAATCTCTAAGCTCCTGACAAGTGCAGGAGATTGGCGCAAATAAATTTTGTGTGCGTGTGTGTGTGTGTTGAAAAGGAGAGGAGAGGAAAGGCAAGGAGTAGAAATAACCTTCTAATGCCCATTTATTAGAACACTCCTCCTGGAATTATCAAGGAATGAACGGAGAAACCACGGGAAACTTCCGGTCAGAGTTGTCAGTTTCTTGAGTTCTCCTCTGGACTGTGGTTGAATGCGATTGATCTAATGTGGAATTTAATGTGGAAGAATAGCCACCCCCGTGACTAGAACATTGTTATCTCCCGGTCAACTATCCTAGAGGCAAATCGAATCTGTTTTAACAACCTTGCTACAGAGTGCGAGTACACTTAAAAAATGTAGAAGAAAAAAAAAAAAGATGTTGCAAAGTATAACATAAGTGAGTAATTCTGAGCGCGTCACATTCTAAGACCATTATTCCCGTAAGTATAATGCGTTTTGTTGACTCGGAAGGTAGCGGAGATTTTACCCCGCTGAATGGTGAGATCCGTCGGTGAGCAGGGTTTTCTCCAACCAGATAACTACCACCAGCAGGGCACCTCCCCGGCTGTGGCAATTTCTAAGTTCCCGACCTGTCTCCCGGCATGTATGCTAGTGTAGTGCATGTAAGTGTAATTAAGGGGTAGGATAGGACAAGGAAAGATCGCACGTGGTCGGTGGTCCGTTTGGTAGGGTACTGCTTCTGGTACTGATCGAAAAAAACACGGAAAATTACCGATCAGAGCAGCCGGCCACTGAGAATCTCCTCCAAATAGCGACATATCTCAACAAGTAGCGACCTAGCTATGTATCTAGTGTCGAAAATCCTGCCGCCGTTGGAACTCTAACCTAGGACCTCCCGGTCATATTCACTGTAGTGAAATCAGTTGATGCCCTAAGACACCTCTCCCGGTGAGTACAATATAGAAAACTCATTCGTTTCCAAGACGAAAAACAGGTTTTAAGGGTCCAGGACGGATCGTTCCCAAGATGAGCACGTTCGTACGCAAGGTGTTTGTTGTATACACGTCAGCTGTTTTCCTTACATCATAAATGCAAAATTCTCAATTGCTAGCTTTAAAACTGCCTAGAGGTGATTCCCTAACAAGAAGTAGCACGCTTACGGGATTTTGGGGTCAATGGATCGTTCAAAACAGTCTTCATTCTTTAGCATAATATTATGAAGCAGATATACATTTAGATACTATTGCCTACATGTACCGAAACAGTTCTTTTCATACTAATTGAATAAAGAAAGCATCTTCGGTAACAGAACACGTGACTAGAAAAAATTAATGGTAGATGGCCTCTTCCTTGAAACCTCGCCCTCGCACGACTTCAGCTGTGTCGAAAGCAGTAATGCACTGAATATGAGCATTCAAGGGGCACTATGATAATAGGCGGACAATAGGCTATTAAAAATTTGCATTTTCTGTCCTAATGGTAGTTGTTTCATTATTTTTGGATTTTACCTGTTTGTCTGGGTATGTAACGAAACCATATACACCACGTTGCTCCCTCTTTCAGTAGGCTGCGTACTTTTCTTTTTTTATTTGTGTGCTCATTGGAAATTAGTAATACAGATTTTGATGAAATTTTAGTCCCGAATGTTCTAAAAATGAAGTTAATATACGCTTATGAGAAGAAATTCGTTTGTAAACAAATGGATACCTATTGCTATTCCTTTTCCCGTACGAGCAAATACTGAATTTCTCCGATATTCGATTTCTAAAATAAATATTGGATAAGTGGATAATTTCCGAACAGTTCACAATGTTTCACAAAATTAACGCACAAATGCACATAATTGCACATATTTCACAAAATTTCACAACAGTTCACTAGCTGACTCTGCAAGAGTACATATGCAACCCGTTTAGCAGTAATGTCAAATACAGCTGTAGGTTGCCTAATCTCTCCCTTAGTATCAATTATGTTGTCTTCAGAAATGGGATCAGATTATACAGAAAGAAACCAGCCACAAAGAAATCGAACTGAAAAAAATGGACTTACAGTTAATCACTAATAAAAATTCACAAATAGTAATAATATACGTACTGATTACTTCAACGAATATCATTTTAAAGAGCATGTATTTAATACAAAAATGACCCGTCAAAAATGTTCTAATACTGAGATATTACATATTTTGTGGGTTGGTTCCATTATGCAAAATGGTACACGAATCAAAATCAATCCTACTGTAAAATGAATCAAGTAATATGTTTTACGTTTCAGCAAAAATAGTTTATTCTTATGTCTCGATAAGTATTTTTCATCTACACAGACGACTATTGTCACCTTGTCAACAAGTCAATTATTCAATTTCAAAGTCTGGTACCCCAGAAAAAACTTAGACATCGCCTTTGACATTCTCATCTCATAGAAATGCGGTGTAGAAATCTCGACTTTCTGGAATTAAAACCATTACAGGTTTTATGATTCACTAGGTCATTGCTGTGTGTTTATGGACCAGAAACAAAACACGTAACGATATTGTTAATATCCCTGCGGGCCTTTCTGATTCTTTATGCCCGCGCGGACCTTTTGAATACGTTATGGCCGCTCAAACGGGGAATACTAACGTCACAAAGTAGAATTACTTTTCTGCTGAAAGGAATCACACCACCTGGATTCTTTCTGCAGAAAGAGAAATGTGGCATTGTCATTCATTGTTTTCATAATCAGTTTATGGAGGGCATATGAGAGATGGATCATTTCTGCAGAACGTAGTCTACTTAAGAAACAATAATATAGTATTACCTCATTTTTTTTCAAATTTTACGGTTGGTTCCTTTCTGCAGAATATGGGCCAATTATACTAATACGACAGGTCTCCTGCTCCTTGAATGACAAGGCATCTCTTTACACCTCAACGTCACAAAAACTAAAAGGTTTGGAAAACTGTTATCTGCTTTTTTAATTTCGTTCATTGCAATTCTTATCTACGAGCTACATCGTACTTCAACATTTTGGAAAATGCTTATTTCGTTATATACTTTTTGTTGCAGAATAAATCAATACTGAAGTTCAAATTATAAAGATTGCAAAAGAATGCAGAATTGTTAGATAAAAGCATTTCCTCAACCAAATATTTAAACTGAAACGTCCTTTTTTCCAGCTGTCGTAATCTTAAACGGTATTAATAACAATGAACACTGTACCAAACCTGTCAGAGGATAATAGCATTAGACTAAAGAAATTCAAGATAACACATTTTGGGATTTCAGAAATGACACACGAGTCCTAGGAATGTGTAGCGAAAGGCAGCGCTGAAAACTAACACTTTTAATCACTGTACCCTTAAACACATTGTTTCATTTCTAAACAAAATAACTATTGAAATTTTCTGACAAAGATGTTCCAGCACATGAATTATTATGATAATCAAAGAAGCTAAATTTTGTACGGAAACTTTTAATGTACTAACAAACAGTGTTTAAAAATAATTAGAGACATCATCTTCAATATTCTTACATGCTTGTTAAAACTAAATCAAGAAATGTAAAATTAGCTTTTGGAAGAAGTAAATAAACACATATGGTAGAAAATATTTCAATGCAAAATTGTATTAATTATATCTTAAATTGTAAGTATCATGTTATTCTCTTTTAGAGTCAAATACTATAGATTGGAATACATATTAAAAATAACACGATAGTACTTTACAGAATTTCTTCCAAATTCTCCCGAAATAATCTACATCTCAACAAGTTGACAAAACCATTGTTTTCAATTTGGGAAACAAATGCAAAAGAAAGAAAACATCAAGGTTTCAATAAAAAAATAACTCTATCTGAAACCCAAGAGACTGGTTTAGGTAGCCGTCCCGTATTGTTTAGCTGAGCGTGTGCTAAACCCCACTCAGAGCGTCAGTGCACTCTGCGGCCTTGAAATACACGACCATTCCCGTAATGGACGCGCGCCTCTCGTCGTCGAGTGGATCGGAGATAGGGCAGCATTTCATTAAGGGCCGGCGCCTGTGGCCGCGTCTCCGTCGATGGCCGCCGATATGGATCAGAGCGAGCGCGGAGCGACAGTAGTGACGGTGATGATGGAGACGGGAGCTGAGAGGGTGCTAAGGATGGATGGAAGGGACGGAGTTTGCTCCAATGGCGGAGTGGATCGAGATTCTCGATTGATTGATCGATTTTTTCGTGTTTCCGAACGCGTCAACTGCTTCGGTCATTAGTCCCGTTAGTGTAGTGCATGTTTTTTATCGGGAGATGATGGTGATCTTCCCCCGCTGGATGGTGAGATCCGGCGCCGACCTACCGTCGGCTAGTGGGGTTTCCCCCTAACCAGGACTCTCCCACCAACGGGGCACCACCCCAGTCGAGACAAGCTCTAAGCTCCCGACCGGTCTCCCGGAATATGTGATAGTATAGTGCATGTTAGTGTAAGTGTGTGTGTGTAAGGGAGGTGTGTAGGACAAGGAAGAGGAAGGAAAGATCGCGCGCGGTTCGCGGCCCGTTTGGTAGGGTACTGCTCCGGCATTCGCCTGGTGTTGATCGGAGAAACCACGGAAAACTACCGATCAGAGCTCGAGTTTCTCGAGTGTGGTGGATGTATGAGGGTGTGGCGGGTTGTTGGATAGGTGGGGTGGCGAGTGTAGGTGTGTGACTTGGGTGACGGGTGTGTTGGTGTGTTGGATATGGCGGTGTGGTGTGTATCGTGGTGTAACTCGCTGTGTGGTGGATGTAAGCGGATGTGAGAGTGTAGTGGGTGTGTTGGATGTGGTGGGGTGGCGAGTGTAGGTGTGTGGGACTTGGGTGACGGGTGTGTTGGGTGTGTTGGATATGGCGGGTGTGGTGTGTATCGTGGGTGTAACTCTCGCTGTGTGGTGGATGTAAGCGGGTGTGAGAGTGTAGTGGGTGTGTTGGATGTGGTGGGGGTGGCGAGTGTAGGTGTGTGTGACTTGGGTGACGGTGTGTGGTGTGTGATATGGCGGTGTGGTGTGTATCGTGGTGTAACTCTGCTGTGTGTGGATGTAAGCGGATGTGAGAGTGTAGTGGGTGTGTTGGATGTGGTGGGGGTGGCGAGTGTAGGTGTGTGACTTGGGTGACGGGTGTGTTGGGTGTGTATCGTGGGCGTAACTCTCGCTGTGTGGTGGATGTAAGCGGATGTGAGAGTGTAGTGGGTGTGTAGATGTGGTGGGGTGGCGAGTGTAGGTGTGTGTGACTTGGGTGACGGGTGTGTTGGTGTGTTGGATATGGCGGTGTGGTGTGTATCGTGGGTGTAACTCGCTGTGTGGTGGATGTAAGCGGATGTGAGAGTGTAGTGGGTGTGTTGGATGTGGTGGGGGTGGCGAGTGTAGGTGTGTGTGACTTGGGTGACGGGTGTGTTGGGTGTGTTGGATATGGCGGGTGTGGTGTGTATCGTGGGCGTAACTCTCGCTGTGTGGTGGATGTAAGCGGATGTGAGAGTGTAGTGGGTGTGGTAGATGTGGTGGGGGTGGCGAGTGTAGGTGTGTGTGACTTGGGTGACGGGTGTGTTGGGTGTGTTGGATAGGCGGGTGTGGTGTGTAAAGGGGGAGTGGGGTGGTGATGTGGTGGGGTGGCGAGTGTAGTGTGTGTGGGTGTGGTGGGTGAATCGGCGTGGTGGTGTGTGGTGACTGTAGCGGGTCTTTTTTTCTTTTGCTTTCTTTCTTTTTACATTATTGCATTTGAGAGTAAGAGTGCTTTAAATGATTTCTTATAAAATTTTGAGAAAACTTAAAAGTTTTTATATTTAATGACATTTTCTCACAAAAAGCTTCAAATGTTTGAATGCAAATTTCCATATAGGGCCAGGTTTTACTCTTCTATGATGTTTTTAAGTTTTATTCCCATTAAACAATTCAGGACCAAAAATTGAGAAAATGTGAAAAATGGAAGAGTTTTTTTAATAAAACACTGAGTCTTCAATATAAATATTACACGAAAGTGAACTAATCTTTTGGTTAACTGATATTTACTTAAATAAAATTTTCTAGAACTCTCTGTGTAGTGTTAATTAATTTTGAGAAAATTGTTCATTTATGAGTGCAGTTTACACATTTTAACATTGAAAATATTTTTAATTTTTTTTTTTTGCGTCATTTCTATGGAAATCAATGGTGCCAAATCATTCAGATACATAAAACTGTAAAGCATATTAAATGATGCGATTTAGAAAAGTCAGTTTAAGTTAAATTGGTTTTACCAATTTATTATTATTATTATTATTATTATTATTATTATTATTATTGTTATTAGTTACATGGCAAACTCTTTTACAAATAAACCTATCGACTGAGTCAGTCTCGTTGGACAGGGTCGATAGGGCCCTGGGACAGGTGAGCCCGAGGACATGGACTCATGGGATGGGTTCGAAAAACGATTAAGGCATAAAGGCATATGAAATGATTAAAAGATCTAATTCTGCGAAAGAAATTGCACTGAGAAAGAATTTTATAGCTTCAATATTAAAAGTGTAAGACAGGTTCGGAAATATTTAAAGTTGTTCATCATTAAACTGAAATATATAATCGAAAACTATTCACATTTTGTGAATAGTATCTGACCTTATTTAGTATATTTTTATAGATCAGATTTCATTAAAGAAAAAAATTTTCAATCAATATTGTTTTGCAATTTTAACGTTTTAAAATTTTAGGAATTATAGAGTTCACAGAGAATGGGTCTGGGATCGATTGAGTAATGTCAATTTCGGAGAAAATCGTCTGAAAGATTTAGACGCGAGTGTTGACCACACATCGACGGGAAGACGACTACGTTTTAGTGTAAACAAATTTTGCTAAATTAATGTCCCACGGAAAGGAATTCTAACTATTTAACGCTTTAGAAGAAGTAATTTACTGCATATATGAACAAGAATTATCAACGTTTTCGGTACCAGGGACCCATAAAATGAGTTTTTCTGTCTAAAAATCTGTTTTCTTTTGCTGCCGCATTACCATACTGTATACTACGTAAGTAGAGTACGATAAGGGAAAAATTAAAAACACACCTGGCGACATAGAAGCTAGGTCAGCGACTCTTCTTCAAATATTCAGCAAAACACTTGAGTAATGAAAATAAAAACTTTTCTTAATAAACCTCTTTTAAATTTCGAATCAGTCAATTAGCACTTCACAATTTAGAAAATAAATCTGTATTCCCCCTCATAATTTTAATGACAAAACAAGCGTATAAATTAAGCGGCAATAAAAAATCCTTGGTAAGCTTATATTCAAGCAATAAATGGAGCCTCTAAAAGCGAAGCGCATAAAACAGCGAAGGAAGAATTATCTCCACGCGATGGAGCGCGCTGATCTAACTGTGTGCCCTGAACTTTTTTGCCGCTCGGAGTAGATGTGTACGCAATGCACCCAAAGCGAAATCAAGAAGTTCCAATGACTTCGGCTTGCGCATTCACTGTGGTCACCAGAGAAGCAAGCCTCTTTCCATTCATGTTCACTTTTCTATTCAGCAACTCCAAAAGACTCATTCGCTTAATTGTGTAACGTATACCAAAGTGATGAGATTTTCATATTAAACACAAATTATGTATTTTAATATAATTTGTATTACTTTTAGTCAATTATTTTTAATGAAGCTTTTAATTTCCTCATTTGAGTCAACAAAAATTTTGAGTCAATCAAGAGTTTTCGATTTTCGTGGTATTACGTCTCTAAATAAGCCTCTCCAATCAGAAAATATCAGCTGTATTATTATTACTATATTATTTTTAGGGATTTTATTAATTACTAAGATTGCATGTATTGTTATTTTACCTTTTTACACGTTTCTATCAATTATAATAAATAGGCATAAAATGACCTATTCGATTATCGATAAGATCATTTTACTTATTTGCATACAGTGAAGAGGAGTAATTATTTTTCTTCGCGAGGGATGACAAAGATTTTTCGTTTTTTATTTACATACATGCCTCATTTTAAAAGATTTTGATGTATGAGGTGTCAAACGATTCAGGACGCTAGAGATGTTAATGTCCATATAATCGAAACCTGGTCAACAGAGTCATGTGATATTGGACCCAGAGCCGTCAGAGACAGATGACCAAAAGGTAAACAAAACAATATCGGCAGAAAGTTAGGAAACCACATCAAGTTATTGAAGATTATTTGACTTTCTCGAAATTGTGGTAACTATGTCAAATTTGCTATCACATTCTTGATGGTAATATTATGGACTACCATTTAATGTGCGAGAAACATTCCGAAAAATATTGTAAACAAATTAAAAAGTATAAGTATAAGCTTTTTTGTTGTTTTTGGCCGTAGGCGATTACTTTTCGGCAGAATTAGACATTGTCAGGCCAAACAAATTTCTGTTTGTGTACTTCCATGAACAGCAATAAACACGATTGTTGACACCGTTGATTGAAGGAGCTCCATGGAAATAGGCGGAACTCTTAAAAATATTTATATTAAAAAAATAAACATGAGTTTACAAGAGGAAAATATTTAGAAAAATACAGATAAAAGGGAATAGAGTGTACATTAAAAATGACCTCTTATAAGTATACGATGTGAAGTGTTAAAAAAATTTTAAAAATGTAATTTATCGCGAAATAAAATAAGTAGGAGTTTTTTAAAGAAAAACTATTTAATTAAGCCGAAGGCAATAAATTGGCAGTAGGGAACTGTAGAGGGCAGGAGGTACAACGGTTGAGACACGAGTGTGACAAAATGTCGCTTGTAAATTTTCTTTCTTTTTTAGTGTGGAAATAGTGACACCAAAAGGAGGACTGAGCGAAACAAGATCTTTATTCAACATCGCCAAGAAAAGGCAGTAGGCTCCAAAACTTGGACACTGTAAAAGAGTGCACTAAACATTTCGAAAGGTATATATCAATGGTAACAAGAGGGTATATTCGAAAGAAAAATTCATCAAAGTTCTGAAGTAAATAATATGGGACCTTCAAAGACTTTGTATTGTTTTTCAATTGTTATTTTGTTGCATAATAAATAATTGGCATTGTGTCTTATTTTTCAATAATCAAAATTAAGTGAAAAATTATAATTTTTCAATTTTCCAATGAATTGGTGTTTTCGTGCTCAACACCCTTGTGATTCCTTGATTTTAGTATTTTGTTGGCTAGATCTGGAACCCGTAATTTATATATTTTTTGAATTTCGTATGATACTTGCACGCTGTCCGTGAGTTTAACCTTTGGAGTACTCAGATTCAGATATTGCGCAAAGCGTCAACGCCAAATGACCACAATATAGGACATCAAAAGTGATTGTAAATGTGAATTCATAGATAGTAGATTACGAGGCAGTATATTGAGAAGGGATACATTTACAATGTATGATAGTCACTCCAAGACCATTACCATATTGTCTCCTGTTCTGAAAACGCCGCTTAATAATTATTAACTGAATAAAAATAATACATAATTAACGACCAAATATACAACACACCAGACTTATTCCAAGTAGAAACTGATTATTGCCCGTTAATTGTATAGGCATAGAATACAAGAAGAAAATAATTCCAAAGCTGTTGACAAACTCTGTTATATAAGGCTTAATAAAAAATTCTAAATAATTTTAAACTTTTATTCAATAAATGATTGGACGACCAAAGCCCAATTCATCTTCCTCCACTCTCACTCTAGAGTGGGTTGCAAGGTTGAGTAAATGACTTCCAAATAAATATTGTGGAAGCCACACTACCCTTTAAGGCGGTCATATTTTTTGTTCTAAACATTCCCAACGTAAACGACTCCCCCCCCCCGGCAGCGCAGCCGAGAGCATGGGGAGGGGGGGAGGGGAGTCCGCGTCTGCATCCAGAGCCCTGGAGCGACCGGCAGGCAGCGCAGCGCCGCACAGCGCCGGCGGCGCTAAACGGATTCCGGCGCCGGAACGCCGCTGTCGCTCGGCGTCGCCGCTCCGGCCCGCGCGCTGCGCCGCTCCACGCCGCGGGCCTGCAAACACTGGAGGAGGGGACGAGGGTGGAAGGCAGGGGGGTGAGGGCGGGGAGGGAGACGAGGTGGGCGCGGAGGCGGGGGCAGGGCGGAGGCGGAAGCGAAAGTGGCGAGGGGGAAGGCGGGAGCCCGGGGGGCGGGGAGAGGGTGGGGGGGGGGGAGGGGGGGGCGGAGGCAGGGGGAGAGCCAGGAGGGGTTGAAGGCAGAGACAGGAACGACAAAAGTGGTGGGGGCGAGAGGAAGGCGGAAGCGAGACAGTGGTGGTGAAGGTGGAGGCGAGAATGTGGGCGAAGGAGGAAGAGAAGGTGGTGGCAGAACACGGAAGCAAGAATAGACTTGGGTGGTTGGGCGATAGGGAGCGGAGCAGTGAGAAGGCGACGAGAGAGGGTGAGGCAGGCGGGAGGGAGGATGGGCTGTTGCGTGCAGGGGGAGGAGGTGCGGGGGCGCAGGACAAAGTGAGGATGAAGCGTGTATGATGTGGGTGGGGAAAAGGGGGAGGGGGGAGAAGAGGAGGTGGTGGCAACAGAGCTTGGGCGGATGGGGAAGGCGGAGATGGAGGCGTAGGCCAAAGTGAGGGCTGAAGGAACATGAACGGATGGAGGCTAGCCTGGCAACAGAGCTTGGGCGGATGGGGAAGGCGGAGATGGAGGCGTAGGCCAAAGTGAGGGGTGGAGGAACATGAACGGATGGAGGCTAGCCTGGCAACAGAGCTTGGGCGGATGGGGGGAAGGCGGAGATGGAGGCGTAGGCCAAAGTGAGGGGTGGAGGAACATGAACGGATGGAGGCTAGCCTGGCAACAGAGCTTGGGCGGATGGGGGGAAGGCGGAGATGGAGGCGTAGGCCAAAGTGAGGGGTGGAGGAACATGAACGGATGGAGGCAAGCCTGGCACAGAGCTTGGGCGGATGGGGGGAAGGCGGAGATGGAGGCGTAGGCCAAAGTGAGGGGTGGAGGAACATGAACGGATGGAGGCAAGCCTGGCAACAGAGCTTGGGATGGATGGGAAGGCGGAGATGGAGGTAGGCCAAAGTGAGGCTGAAGGAACATGAACGGATGGAGGCAAGCCTGGCAACAGAGCTTGGGCGGATGGGGGGAAGGCGGAGATGGAGGCGTAGGCCAAAGTGAGGGGTGGAGGAACATGAACGGATGGAGCCAAGCCTGGCAACAGAGCTTGGGCGGATGGGGGAGGCGTAGGCCAAAGGAGGGGTGGAGGAACATGAACGGATGGGCCAAGCCTGGCAACAGAGCTTGGGCGGATGGGGGGAAGGCGGAGATGGAGGCGTAGGCCAAAGTGAGGGGTGGAGGAACATGAACGAATGGAGGCTAGCCTGGCAAGAGCTTGGCGGAGATGGAGGCGTAGGCCAAAGTGAGGGGTGGAGGAACATGAACGGATGGAGGCAAGCCTGGCAACAGAGCTTGGGCGGTTGGGGGGAAGGGGGAGGGGGGGGGGGGGGGGGGGGAAGGGCGCAGGCAACAGAGTGGGGGGGGGCGTTCCAGTGAGGGCGCGCACCGGGCTGGACTCGCGGAGGCCCGCGCACGAGTAAAGCGTTTACCTGCGCTAATCCGTCGCGTCGCGCTGGCGGTGCGCGCCCCCCCCCTCCCCCCCCGCGCCGCCCGGCCGGCGCCGTGTTTGTTCGCTTAATTGTCTTTGTCCGCGCCGTGTGTACGCGAGCGCGGCCCCCGCGTTTTATGCCGTCGTTAAGGGCGGCCCATCCCCCCGCCCCCGCAGGCCGGACAATGGGCCCGCTGGCTCGCGACCCCCTCCCCTCCCCACTTCCAGGGCCGCTGCAGCAGCAAGTCGCGCCAGGTCCACGGGCGGACCGACTCGCGGAATGAAGTCTGACACGTCGAGGGAGTCACCATTTCGTTAATCAGTGCCCCTGCTGTCAGCAAAAAAAGGTAGTATTGAAAATGAATTAGATGTTGAGCGTAGGTTTTTACGGTAGCATGATTAATTGTGCCTCTAATAAGTAATCCAGAAAACTAAGTAAATTATTCCGATAATTTTATAAATCGAATAAGGATCTTTGAAACAGAAAATATAGTCATTGATTGGGGGAAAATTAAAGGAAATCATTTTGTAGAATAAAGACTATTGATAAAACGCATCTTGACAGGAATTTCGTTTTAACAGTTTTTAAAATGATCTTGACAATAAATTTTAAACGAAGTACGTAACACAAATGCCATTTAACGTAAGAAAGGGAAACGAAGGGATTCGTTTACTTTCATTATCTAGAGTCCCACCATTTCTACCACAAATATTTCTAGATACGAGTATTTAATCTAAATTCTTTCCCCAAAAATTTTATAATGTCTTTTATAACATTCGTTTGTAAGAACCCTTGGTAGGAAAGAATTTGTTGGGAATTTTCTCCCTAATCGGTATAAAAAGTTAAAAAAATTAAACTATTTTATTTGGATGAAAATTGAATAAAAATAAGTAAATAAGGAGCTTTAATTTAAGTATGATTTTAACTTCACAGTTTAGCAACATTAAATTACCTTGAAAATCTTTGTAAACGAAATAAAAAGGTCACTTTTATATAATTTTTAATATTCCAGGAGAATGTCTAATGAAGGGTATTAAATGTTTTTTCGGGGCGCCCTTGCTATTATCATTATTTTTACATAATGTACTGCAGACCTTTCCCTCATTTCCACAACGTATACTCACAAAGTTAAATTATACTATTATTATGTAATGTGGGAGTTGGTCGCAAAGCAGAATTAGAAAAAATCAACAGTTTTACCAATTAGGGAGATAATTTCATAGCATTAAATTTTACAGTTATAATTAAGTTATTAATTGTTCAGGTATTATGTTATAATCATTCATCGTATTTCGCTTTTCAGATTTCAACATACGTTTGTAATGTACTATAAAACTACGAACATTGAAGTAGATTTTTGTTTGCAAATTCTGTACATAAATTTTCAAAAATATTCTTAATCAAAATGATATATAACCAATATCAAAATTTAAGTAGGCTATTAAATACACATTAAAAATTTCGGTCAAAAACAAAGTAATTCTAATAATTCTTTGCAGATTTGTAAGCAATCGAATGTAAAAATTATTACGTCAGCATCCCCACAACGCAAATTAACATACATGCAATTGGATACTCTATATTTAAAAAATATGAGGCTTTTATCTTTCGTAACTTCATTCAGAATATCACATTATTTTTTAGAACAGCCTTTGCGGTTGAAATGTTTTTCATAGTAACTCATTTTCATTTTAGTAGGCCGTTACGATCTTCGCTTCGCCACAAAGCTCATGCTGGAAGCCCAAAATGCCCATAAAGGTCTCAGTTGTTCTATTAAGCGCAGTTCTCTGTTTTGAACACACATTGTGGTTTAGGAGAAAGCTTTCAAAGAATGGAAATATGAAAGAATTTGTAAAGCTAACGGAGATTTATCCTGTATCCTGATTTTAGATCCTGTAATTAATTTAAAAGTGCTGAATACTAATAGGCAAATTATTTGGAATACTTCTTATTTAGTACTTCCAGACAGCCAACGACACCTCAAAACAATATTAAGAGCAAACGTGCTGTCTATATTACGTTTGTCCAGAAATTTTTCAAAACGTCTTTCCTCCTATTTATTCTGTCTTGTTGTCTTTTATATATTGTGAAGAAATTAGAGTCCATATTTATAGACAGACAAATGTTGTAAACATAATTTTATTTCATAATCTTAATCTGCAACGGTTTCGGAGATTGTTGTCCCCATCATCAGACTGTAAAATTGAATGATGAAAATATATAGTACAAAGTTTAAAATTATTTACGTAATAGTAGAGAAATGGAGAAATTGTGACAGATCAGAACTTACCAGGCCCACGAGAGCTCACAAAACCAACCACAAAATGTTTGTATAATAACATTATGATAAATTTAACTGTCACTGGATACACAAAGTAAATTTCATTACGTTGGTGAGAGCGGTTGAAAGAATGAGCAGATCTGAGGAACAGAGGAAATTAAGGCAAGGAAGTGTTGGGGGGAAGGAAAGGGGATCAGCAAGGAATGAAAGTAGAGAAGGGACGGGTATGTTCGACACCTATTCAGCAAAGCATCGTACATTTCTTTTAAAATGATTGTTTTCAACAGCAGTATTAATAGAATTATTTATTTTAATCTCTAAAGTTTTAGAAACCAAACGTGGATATCTCTCGGTATCGATATCAAGGATTCTTGGATTTTGAAAATTGAATGAGTGGTTGAACTTTATCGGATGATTGGATACAGAGTTTTGTTTTTGAGGAATGTCTATGATGTTCCTGTCATGTTCTTTTATTCTAGTTAGATCTTCACGACTAGTTTGATCTAAATATATTTTATCGCAATCTTTGCTTTCAGTGCCATATACGGTATTATCTCTATTCAAAGGAGAAGAATACTCTTTGACATTCCTGACAGTTTGTTTATTATGAGCTTTGTTCGTTAGTCTACACCAATGATATTGGATAGTATTACTTAGATACGCATGTAGCGTTAGTGTAGCGTTACAAATTGAAGGTTGCCATATTGTAGGCAACTAGTTCCCTGACAAGTGCTGACAGGCGTGTTGGGTCCGTACGCGACGAGAGTTGTGGGTATTTCCCATGTAAATTAGTACTTTGAAGTGCTTTTATCTTACTATGAAAATATTATTATTTACGCATCAATAAAAATATATAATGAGAGGTTCATGGTTCGATGACCCCAAGGCCAATAAAAAGAAGTATTAAGGTTACAAGAAGCATCACGTTTGGAAGGGATCGAAGTTATGGTGAAACTGTGTACAAATTGAACAACAAAGTCATACTTACAGTCACATCTTGCAAATATTTAGGAATTCAATTAGATAGTAAATTGAGCTGGGAAAATCAAATAAATTTCGTTGTGGGAAAAGCCTGGAGATCTCTACATTTCGTTATGCGGATCCTAAAGAAGATTACAGTGAGAGGTAAAGAATTAGCTTATATGTCAGTACTCCGACCCGTATTAGAATATGGCGCGGTATGTTGGGACCCGTAGAGAACATCGTAGCAAGGTAAACTAGAAAAGGTCGAGCGCAGAGCATCGAAATTTACTTTCAGAGGATCAAAAAATAGAGGTGCATGGGAATCACTCGAAAAGAGGCGGATTAAGCTGTGACTCTATGCTATGTACAAAGCATACACAGGCTATCCTGCTTGGAATGAAATACACCGTCGTTTAGGAAAACCTACATACTTCGGTAGAGCGGATCACGTGCATAAAATTAAGACAAGAATACAGAAAACGGATGTCGGGAAATTTTCATTTACAAACCGAACTATTAGAGACTGGAACAGTTTGCCTGTGACAATCTTAGAACCCTTTCCTCAAAGCTTGAGCAAGTGTAAAAATAAATTAGTTTTCTAGTTAATTATATATTAGGTTATTGTATCAAGTTAAGTTTCACTGTTAGATTGTAGTATTTCCTACAAAGTAAGTTGTTTAATTGTTAGTATAAATATCAGTTGTAGTAGTATTGTTATTATTACCTTTATTATTATTGTTATAATTTTATTATTATTCATGTAGTGCAGTGCAGTGCAGTGTAGTGCAGCGCAGTGTAGTGTTATGAAGTGAAGTGGAGGGAAGGGAATGTGAAAAAATGCGTCACAGTTAAGTGTTGTGCAGTGAAGGGAAGTGGAGTAAGGTTTGCGTGGTGATTTTATGTACTATTTATTATTATTTTTTAATCAACTTCTATTTTGTAACTTTTGTTAGTGAATGTAAGTTTAATGCATGTAAGGTTAAGATAGTCTGCCACCAAGTTACTATACTTAATTGCAGAATTAACAATACAATCTAAAATCTAATCTAACTTTCAATAACACAAATGATACAACCAAAACATGTTTCGTTTAGTAACATGAGCATTTTTCATCTAATTGAAACGTATAATTTAATTTGGTCCTAGCATACCTGCACACGGAGTAAGAAAATATATTCGTTATATACCCAAAGTATTATGTTAACTTGAAAACTTGTTCGTATTATTAAATATCTGACTACATAACGTGTTAAAGGTAGTAATTTACTACAGTTTAGAACATAATTTATCCATCTTTTCTGCGGGCCCCACAGTACGCGTTTTTCTGTCCAAATATCACTGTTTTTTGCCACAGCATTACATAACATTCTCTATACTACGTGTATTACTCTGTATATACGTACGTATACGAGAAAGTGAAAATTAGAAGACAGATTATATGCGTTTTGGTCATTTCATAGCATAATTGAGAATGAAGATTTTTGTGTGCCAATCTTTACTTACATCATATTCACTTTAAAGAATAATTTGAATCTCTCCTTCAGAAAAAGAAACTATGCATTAGCTATGGAGGGCAACAAATCAACGCACAAATGATGAAATTATTTTCGCTGAATTGAAAGTTAAAGGATTCGAGCTATTTCCAATTACGTTATTTTTGAAACACATTAAAAGTTTTCGTAATTTATTTATCGTAGTGTGTAGGAGCAATAACAATGTGATTTTCGAAATTTTGAATCCGTAATATCCCGTGAAAAGTGTTGAGACACACAGTTTTAAATGACCGCTTCCACATTTGCCTACAATATGGTGGAGTGCGCAATGTTCAATTTGTTACGCTAGTGCTTGCCTCTCACCATATGAGAAGTGGGCCTTGGTCTACACTATTACTTCCCTTGGAAAACCTGTTATAATTTATAATTAATTGTTGGGAACGAAACGTAATGATAAACATGTATTCTCAAAATTATTTTCATCTTTTGACATTGGTTTGAAATGTGACTCAATAAGCTTCATTTTCTTGAAGACTTTAACATTGAATTTAGATACAATATCATATTCTAGTTGCCTCAGAATTTCAGATCATAAATTGTTAATACACTCCCAATAGTGGCATCATCGGTCTGATTATGCACTACATCATTGAACTTAAAAATTGTGTTATTAAAATTAAATTTACTGCAATGATTATTTCTTGATTGGGAATATCACATTTTAAATTTTTATTTTTAATTTCATTGAAACTCAAAATGTTTCGAAAACATTGTCACGTATTTTAATGCATGTCCGAGAAAAATAGCATGTTATAAAGAAATAGTGATCAGAATTAATACACGAGTATAAAGTATATTAATTGGCCGTTATGCCTCAATAAAAGTATTTCCGTTGATTCTGCATCGTTGCTGACCGGGAGGTCCGACGATTAGAATAGCGATGCTAAAGAATTTTCAACGTTAGTTTATCTGGGCGTCCTAACAATACCTAGCTAATTCCAAAGTAGTAACGTAAGAAAGGGGTCACGGATTGCGAGTGACCTTTCCGTCCTCACACTTTACACACACACACACATACACACACATTCTTAAGCACTTACGTGTACTATCTTTTAGAGACCTCTTGAATTCTGGCAGTAAGAAAGCGGTGGTAGTAAATGCTGCTTTGACTCCGTTAATGCCAGTTACAGGAGGTTCTAATCAACAAAGGAAAAGCTGCAGTCTTTGGATGCCACATCTGTTTTGTTCCACGAATTTCCATCTTGCGCCACCTCTCCCGGTACGAATATCGAAGCAAGGAACTGGCGACAATACATACGCCATCCCGCGTTCATTGAAGCATGTACATTCAACATCGTGTCATGTGAAACAGTGTGTGTCACGCATGATGCCCCCTGTATGTATGTAATGTTTAATGAAGAACAGTCGCATTATGGCAAAGACGACCAGTTACAAAACAGCTTGGAATCATTAGGATAATGGAGATTTTCTAGCATGAGTCTGATGCATACGGTTGAATCGTGGATGAGCCAGATGTACGGCGAGGCAAATCATTAACTAACAGTTTCTACAGGGTCATGGATTCTTTAGAGCAGCCGAGTCAAAATGTGCCCGCAACACCTACTAGCCCTCCTGAGAAGCTCAGCACTCCTGCAGAGCACGGCTACTTCCCTTGTCTCCGGTCTCATTTCTTCTCCAAATCCAGAAAGGTGTACACGCGCAAGTTGTAGCAGGGAAGATAATCATAAAATCGTTCGAAATATTGCAACGAATGGTTGTTTCATACGAAAATGTATGCTGAATGTTTTATAGTAAACAACGGAGATTTTAATTATGTTTGTCCTCTGATCAGGAAGTCCAAGGATTCGAAACCTGACGGTGACAGGATTTTTGACACTTGACATCTGGCGACACCTAGCCGTATTAAATTAAGCCGCTGTCTGGAGGAGAATTCTAATTGCCGACTGGAACACATTGTAAAGGAGCGTTTAATAGTCTAATTTCTAACTAAATAGTCTTGTAATTTGATTTGGAGACATCACTGTGATTGGTCGAAAATCTGTGCTATAATGAAGTTTTATTATAATGAAAATTTCGTAACAAGCTACGTACAAATAGAGAAGAAAAAATGATAAGCAACATTCAGTAAATATTTTGAATTAGTAATTAAAATGTAACTTTTGTAACCTCATTAAAAACTAGTGGTTCTAAAAAGTCACAGACTTTCTAGTACTAGTTTGTTTCAATTTCTTTTGAATTGGATCTACTTCTCGGTATTGCCGGACTCCACCTTTACAACTTCGCATTGTTGCATGTCACTGTTGGTCATTCTGTAGTGTTACTGTAGCAATGTATTGAACCAACTATCAAAATTTTTAGCCTCAAAATTTCCGCTTCTGTGCCTGACATTAGATGCAACCCTTCTAAAACTTTGATTATATAAGGATTCATTTAGTTTTCTTCGATGTTTCCATTCGACTATACCTTCAATGTGAATATGATAATAATATTTGTTCTTTATATGTCCATTGTGTATTTTATTGCTCTATTTCTTCTGGTTGCCTACAATGATGATATAGACAAACTCCGAAAAGTTGTTCTTCCTCCTCGTTCTGAATCAGACATCAAAGAAGCTTTGATACCTGCAGAATTGTCTGGAGCAGCTGGCGAAAATGAGTTCTTGTATCAACAGTCAGCCCTCTCTTACTCGTGATACTCGACTCATGTGTGAAGTAAGTAAAAATGTGACATCGTTATAAACCGTTACACTCATTAGCATAAGATTTGATGCCAAACTAATTTTTAAAATGAATGAGCCATTTTAATAGGAAGAGCAATACCTCTCAGATCATATTATAGTACATCTGAAAACTAAACTCTACACAACACTCGACATGTATGTAGAAAACTACAAAAATATTTCGGAAAGAAGATATCTGCTCAAGGTACTACATAGAAATAACCAAACCAGTCCAAAGTCGTACCAAATGTATTATTATTATTATTATTATTATTATTATTATTATTATTATTATTATTATTATTATTAAAAAGATCTATCTTTTTGAGACAATGAAAAAAGACATTCAGACACTATGCGCGAAAATAACTTTTTAACAACAAAATTAAACTGTATTTAGTGAATAATGTGTGACAAGTTCTCATCATCCATTTAAATAGTAATATTTCCTAAGAAACAAATCTACATACATGTTTGCATTTTTATTTTAGAAAGTCTGAATATGAAGATACTTCGATATAAATGGAAAACGTCCAACCCAACATTCCAGAACATGAAGGGTACCCTACGATGTTTTATTCGAGAATCCTCTTTGCACATTAAGATAACAACTGTCTTGAACGACGCACTCCAAAATCTCACAGGGAAATTCACCTTCCACTTCATTGGGATCTTAGTCTTACCGTTCTGAGACCAACAGCAGCGAGGTAGGAACAAACATGATACCAATATTCGTTGATTTTCGAAATATTTAATAGTATCTTCAGCAGTAGAAAACATAATCATGAAGTCAAAAACAATAATTCAATCTGATTGTTAATTTAGAACACTTATTTACATTATTTATTATATGCATTATTATTTCTATTTTACGAAAAAATAATAAAACATTTCAAAACAAAGACATATTAGAAAGATAACAATTTTTCTTTCCTTTTTCACCGAAGAGAGCTTCCCGTCATCTTCGCGTGTGAAATGTTTTGGCGGAATGAGATATAAATATTTATGAAGTAATAAATAAAAAGTTATATAAAAATAATTCATAGTAATGAATGGGTTTTATACAAATATCACACAAGAATAAATATATTTGACTATTCTTGTGGTTAAGATTTAATTTATTAAATTTATTAACTTGTATTTACATTAGCTCACGCGGTTTAGCTCATTGATCTGCTCGCTTTCCATGACGCAAGCCCGAGTTCGGTGCCCGGTCGGGCAAGATTATAATGTGCGTTTTCCTTGCAATGCCTCAGTACGTGTTGCTGTGTGACGATGAGAAAACTCACTTCTACTTGAGAGGACCAGAATATGGCGTGGGGATGTCTTCGTGCTAACCACACGTCGTACGCCATTAACTCATGGCCGCGAGGCCGGGGCGCTGCTGACAGGCCGTGGCCCGTACGCGGGCTGTCGCGCCAAGTACACACAGATTAACATTATGAAACCATTTCTGTGTCGATACAACATTGTTGCAAAATTTATTCCGAACATTTACCCACAATTTACTTAGTTTAACTTATAAACAATGTTCTAATGTACAACCGAAATATGGAGGTCGAGCACGTCAGCGAGTCAGATAATAGGCTCATAAACCAGAGGTAGTTAATATAGAAATACGGTTAAGAATACCACTGTTTTTTCAAAATAGTACCAAGATTAACTTAACTTTTACGACAAGGCTGTGTCATATGTGACACCTGCCGCAGTTCTTTGCACGCGTGGGCGTCATTTCGCGTCTATGGCTCTACTCCTTAATGACCCTCGTAGCCATTATTCAATTACACTCTGTAGAAGTTTTGTCGCTCTTTCACACAATGATCAGCAGCGTCAAGTCTATATTAGTGTGTGTCATATGTGACACAGCCTTGTTCTTTATGTTACAAGTTTTGCAGACTATCCAAAAAATGAATTCAGGTTTTCTAACAAGAAATTTGAAATGAATTTCTGACTAATTGAACAAATTATTGATACCAGCAGAAACGTGACGTCAGATAATTGGTACAACTCTCGCGAATTAGCCCAAGAACTGATCAAAAACTAAACTGACCCTTGTGGGTACAATGAGAAAGAATAAAACTTAAATCCCTCAACATCTTTCAAATGCAAAGCGTCCTGTTGGAATGTGTTTATGAATGATCCTGACAATTTGTTGGTTTCAAACACTCCAAATCGCGTGAAGAACGTGATTTGATTATCATCCACGCACTCTACAGGTTACATTGATCCCTAGACGGAAAAATCTGAAATAATTTTATTTCATAATATAACCAAAGGCGGAGTAGATGTTTTTGGTAAATTGTTTCGCTCAAAAACAACTACTCGTAAAACCAAACGGCCAATGAACTATTTTTTTGTGAGAAAGACCTAGTATTCTCTTTCACAAAACCATACTTTGAGAAGAGAATGATAAACAAATTCCTTCCAAAAATCGAAACGAAATTATAACCATGCTGAAGAAAAAGGAAGTTCAATAATCAATATATCCTGACCCATTAGAAACGCCATGGAAATACGCTTTCTGCCATTACATGAAAATCGACGTGGCTCAAGTTACTTTTTATTTTTTCTGCAAATAAATTTTATTAATGTAAACATTTTTATGGATTTTTTTGTTTATTGCCACAATATATAGACTTCTAAGTGTGAAGGGACGGGTATCTGATAATCAGAAACAATTAATTCACTGGAACTACCCAAGATATACAATAGGTGTCAAATATACATATTATGCCTTGCTTAAATTGTCACTCAGAGGAGCCTTGTTGTTTGAAGGTTAAATGAACACAGATGAACGAACATTCACCAAATGGATAGTAAATTGTATTACTGCAGTTCGTCAAAAATAAAAAAAAGCTTATATTAAAAGCCAAATCCTAGATAATACACAATCATTTTTCAGGAAGGTCGAAAACAAGTACCTAGTAATCCTTCAACTGAAAAAAATTTCAGTGAACTATAATTTTAATTTAAAATCCATTATTCATCCTGGGAAACGTGGCAGACTGATATGTTGATAGTAATTGATTATATTAATACTACTTATGACGAATCTAAGCTTTCGTTAAGTTTGTCTTTAGTCTGTCATACAATGTGGATAATTTTTTTAAGAATTGCTGAAGAGCAAAGCCTAATCAATTATATAAAGTCGAATATACATCTCAGGATAATAATGCATTTTCCTAGGTGTAATTGAAAATAATGGGCTTCAAACGTACACGTTAGGGAAAATCATTCATTACTCTCCCTCGGTGCGTAATCTATTATTACATAATTAATTTTTATTTTTCCAAATTCCATGGGATTGTTTGATGAGATTATGGACAGCAGAAATCCCGCACTCGGGATAATACACTTTAATAGTTTTATTTTACTCTCATATTTATTAAGTTATTAATGTTTTTATATTTATTAATGTTTAACTGAAACTCACAATTCCAAATATTCCCCGTTTTCTTGGTTTGATAACTGGTACATTTGAGGAAATAGAGTTAACACATATTCTGGGTGAACCAAACGCTACTACAACCGCGCGGATCAGTAATTATAATTTTTGATTCATGACCTCAAATAACTTTTTAGTATCCATCGAACGGGATACTTGTAATAGCTGGTATTCGTTTATCTTGTTATTGCCCTAAGTCCTTCATATCATTTATTCACTACAATTGGACGCGGCAATTATTTGTTTTGCAATGTATTACTAGTAAGCGACTGGTCACGTGATTGTCAATCACATTTTATGCTACGCTCTGCAAATAATTTCATCGACGAATCAAAACAAGATGATAACCATAAAACGTTGGGAGATAAAGCTACAAACTTACAGAATTATTAGTTAGGCAGCACTGACAAAAATAGTATACCAAGTATAATTTTGAAATGTTATTAATTTGTAAATTTTATGATGCTGAAATTGTATTTTTAATTTGTAATTTGTAAGTTTTAAATACTGTTTCTTATTCAAATAGTAATTTTGCCTAATATCAAGTAGTTCCAATATCATTTATATCAGTTTACAATATCATTATGTTACATCAGTTTCAAGCACACCAAGTCTGAAAATATAAAAAATTAAATTGCAAACTTAGAATGTAAAATTAAGCACTAGAATTATAAAACTAGTTAGCACAATCATCATAAGTTTGCGTCACGTAATTAATATACTGAAATAACACACAATCATATTATATCATAATCGTTTGATGATTCGAGAACCTTGATTTGATCTTTTACTGAACAAAGTGAACACAGAGATCCACTATATATGAATTATATTTATTAAAAATCCAGCTTCTTCATAGATCTTCAACGTTGTAATAATGGAATATTAAATTTAATTCTAAAATTAATATTAATGCTTATCTGCTATGTTGAAAATATTACGTCAGAAAATCTAAAAGATAAATATAAGAATACTTTTAAGGACAACTTGAGCGCAGAAGGAAAGCGCATGGCAACTATAAAAACAAATTGTACAGACTTATAATGTGTATGTATTCTTCTAGTCCATCAGATTTCACAGTCTGCGGAGCATAATTCTCAGATTTTAAACAAATATTTTGTACGAGCTATTTTCATATCTAACATGCAGCGAAACAAATTTCCATCCAAGCTCATGAAAATCGGTCTTCAATATGTTCGATTCAACTTTATCGATGCACACGCACGCACGCACGCACGCGCACCCCACACACACACACACACACACACACACACACACACACACACACTGAACCAAATCATCGGAGGCACTCACCACTGGGAGATGAAGTCGGAGCCGATGGAGAAGATGGCGGCGCTGCGGTTGCGGAAGTCAGAGCCGTTGACGCCGTCGGGCGGCAGGCCGCCGTCCAGCGCGTCCATGGCCGCCGCCGTCGCCCACGCCCCACCCCACCCGCCCGCCCCGCCCCTCCCGCGCCGCCCCGCGCCGGCCCCGCGGCCGCCCGCCCTCAAGCGCGGCGCATACCGCCGCCCGCGACTCCGCCGCCGCCGCCGCCGCGCCGCCGCCGCCGCCGCCGCCGCCGCCCCCGCCGCTGTAGCCGCGAGTCTCTGCAATCAAAAGACGGAACACCGTGTATGAAGCAGACGAAATGTCATCCACGTTTATATGAAGAGCTTTGGTCAGTAACAAGGTAAGTCATACTAGTCACAGCAAGTTTTCCACTGTTACTAAATGTTTCGATTTTCGCCAAAGTGTGCCTTAACTCGTTACTACACAAGTCTCGTTTCATTTATGAAGAGTTTGTCGCAGTATCAAGACGAATCTCACACAAAAATTGAGATATTAATAGTCATGAACAGAGGGATACTTGTAATAGCTGGTATTCGTTTATCTTGTTACTGTCGTAAGTCCTTCGTATCATTTATTCACTGCAATTGAACGCGGTAATTCTTCGCTTTTGCAATGCATTACAAGTAAGCGACTGGTCACGTGATTGTCAATCACATTTTATTTTACGCTCTGCAAATAATTTCATCGATGAAAGCTTTCTCGCAGTATGGGTTTGTTTATGCCCTGGTTTGTACATAGTTGTCAACAATTTCCATTGGTTTCCATTGGCAAATGGTATTGTTAAAACATTCTCCCTCAAGTTTGGGCATGCATTCGATACGCCACTTTGGGATTCGATTCGGGTGTTGGAGAAATTTGATTTACTTCTCCGAGATAGTATTCAAGTAATAATTCCGGCCGATATTTTACAATCGTAGGGGTCGAACATGCAGCAAAGACGCGCTTAATACTTGAGAGCGTAGTGGGTTGCGAAGAGCTTCTATTGAGGAGCGCTGGAGTCCGCATAAACGCATCAACACATGTCTATATCTGAGAGACATACGCATGTTCCCATTGGTCTTTGCCTGCATGCTTTGCGCAAGCGTAAGTAATAAGTTGACATTGTTTTATCATAATCAGATGAACTGTACGTCAGTGCATAAAATACGAACGAACAACATTGATTTTTATGCATTAGATTCGTTGCAGACTTCATGATTTTCTCACCCTTTCTGGCAAATGGTGGAACAAATATGGCAACAACAAAAGAAGTAACAAAATAATGAACACAATAACGTACTTCACTACTTCGTTTATCCCAACATGAGACACTGCGACTCGAGAGACTTTGAGATCGGTCGATACATTCAAATTTTTTATCGTTTGCCACATATTTTCTCAATCAATCGAGGGTGTACCTTGTGGTCGGTGATCAGCTCAACACTCGATCCTTATGATTGAAACGATATCCACATGGCGAAGGAAAGATCGCGCACGGGCCTGGCCTATTGGTTAGAGTATTGCTCCTGCATTCGCCTGAAATTGATCAGAGAAATCATCGGAAACAGCTGATAAGAGCAATCGCTCTCTACATAGACTTCGTATGAACACATGGTTCGACTCCTATCCAGACAATTGCATCACCTATAACTGCAGATCGTTGTTGATGGAAGATTGTTGATGTTTTTACTTAAATTATTCAATTTCTTTAAATTGGTATCTATCTATTGTTCTTGTCAAGAAAAAATACAAAATCCCTTGTGTAAGTTGTTGTTTAAAGGTTATTATTTTCAATTGCTATATTTAGTTCAAGTTAAAATAAAAATTCTCAATAGGATTTTGTGTCATTTAATAAGAAAGTCCTAGTTTTAAATTATTAATTTTAATTTTTTTTTCATTGTTGTGGACATACCTGGAAACCTCTCTGCCACTTTTGTGAACCATCAGCGTTTGAAATGAGGATCTAGGATTAGTCAAAACATTACTAAAATACTCCACGTAACAAATAAGCGAATCAGAAGTAATTTACATTAAATTAGTAAAGAACTAGTCAAATCAAGATGCAGAATTCCCGAGGATGAACTACAATTGTTTGTTGTGCATGCAAAAAGGACGTGTCTTTCCCCAAAGCACACCGCATGTCATTTGGTACCTAGTTCCGCAAATTCTAAATGATACAAGGGCGTCATGGATTTCCAATGTAGCCAATAATATAGAAAGCGTGAATATGTTAGGAAATTTGGTCAAAGAACTGCTAATTCAGCCACGGTTGAATATCAACGCTCGGGGTACCTAAGGCAGAGTTATCTAAGTTCAAGATGATGGGCATTTATAAAACCAATTTTGAGTGAAACATAAATCATGTATGTAATCCACCATTGTTATCAAATGTTTTTTCTCTCAAAACGATCAAAGAGATTTACTTTCAAAAGAGGGCGCAGATGTTTTGCTGTTCTGGAAAAATAATTCGAGGTATCCTAGATTTGCTTTGGAAATGCCGCGTCAAAATCTCAATAACAACAAATATGGATAGAATATGGTATAGTTTCATTACAAGAAGGGTATCTTCTGTTTAACTATGCAATATAGCAAATATTTATAATTGAGGTAATATTAACAAAGTAACACTATTTAATTGGGACTTAATGGCTATTTGAAAGAAAGAAAAAGTCCCGGAATAAGCAGTAAACAGTGGTATTACATTCACATGGAAAGTAAAATTCATCACTTAGCTATGATTACTCGTCCTTTGTGCAGTGTTCCTCACAAATCTCATAATCAAAATTCTCATTAGCGGCTTTGTTAGGATTCTGTGATAATTAACCTGAGTTTACATTACTATCGGAATCTGCACAGTGTGTTGAAATCAATTATCATTTTGTGAAGGATACGTTGATGTAATTGAGTTACTATTTTACATATCTGGCACATATTTTCTGTACAAATCCTTTACAATCAGGCGAGTACCTACGAAAACAAAGACATCATGTATAAATTTTCGACGGAAACTACATTATGCATCAAACGTTTCTTACAAATGTCGTGTGAATCTTTGACATTCTTCTCGAAATGAGTTTTCAAGGAATTTCAAATTTTAAATTCGATTTTGTAGAAAAAAATTAAAAGTATGCACATGCCTTCTACTAGTTTTTTCATTGATTATTGAATTGCAAATATTTGTAACAGTTTGCACTAACATATATTTAAATACTCTACATCATTC
Organism: Teleogryllus oceanicus; assembly: GCA_964035755.1. Taxonomy (NCBI): domain Eukaryota; kingdom Metazoa; phylum Arthropoda; class Insecta; order Orthoptera; family Gryllidae; genus Teleogryllus; species Teleogryllus oceanicus. Next base: position 165,025,911 of record CAXIVR010000002.1, on the reverse strand, counting down.
GTGTTTACATTCATTTATTATTGCCGTATCCCATTTTGTTTACACTTTGCATACACAGCCATCGTAAATCGATTCCTTGATGGAACTCCGCAAGCGCCATTTCGCAAAACATATTTCATTCAATTTATAAAGCATCTGAGAACCCCTTACACAATTTCAAGCCGGAGAACGAAATCAGCCAGCTCATTCGTTCGAAACGCAGTTTTCCTAAACATGTAGACATAGGACGGCGTGATGGCTTCCACGCTGTCGCCTACTCTAGTACCAACTGAACGACAAGACCCGGGAAGAAGGTTGGAAACTGGGCGGATGTGGGGCGATGAAGGGAGAGGGAGGAACGGAAAAGAGGTTGAGACGCGGGCGGACCCGGCTTGTCCGCGGGGAAACCGCAACGTCAGCAGCGTCCACGGCGGCGGCGACACCTGCGGCGGCGGCGGTGGGACCGGGAAATGAAGGCGCGAGGCGGGCAGGGCGGGGCGGGGGGGGGGCGCCGCGCCGGGTCCGCCCCCACCGCCAATCTACGCGGGAAATGGGTCCCCGATGAAATCGCGGGTAATCGCAGGCGCGGCAACGGTGGCCACCGCCGCCGCTTAACGCAATATCGGCGGCGGTGATGGCTCGCGCGGGTAACTCGCTTTGCGCGCTGAATAACCGAAAGCGCCCTGCCGCAGCCGCCCCCATCCCCGACCCCTTCCCCTGCCTCCCCGCCCAGCCCCGCCCCACAACCTCTTCCGACAGCCCGCCGTTCATCCGCCAGCGGGAGCCTCGTACCACGTGTTTCCGCTCGATGCAGCTATTTACTCTGACAGTTGCCCGGTAGCCAATTTTCCAGAGCTACGTGAGCTCTTCTTTTACTTGACTCGTTCCCTTTTTTCTACGCTGACATTCACAATTTCTGTTTCTCCCCTTTTAAGTCTCAGAATGATATGTTCTGTATTCGATAACATCAGTCAGTCATTCATTCATTGACTTTTCACAAGAGCGATTTTCTCTCAATTCCTTCCTCAGTCATCATTCATTTAAAGTTTCCTCATGAATTATAACGCTGTTGAAATTTCTCTTCTTGCAATAGTGTTTCATTTCTCTGGTCACTGTAGCTTATTAACAAGTTCCCCTGTTTATAATATTCGAATTAGAATATAGACCTTTCCCAATACATCGTCATTATGCCAGTTATAATATAACTTGCATGATAATATCAGATTATTTAAAAAATTTCTTGTTATTTTAACCTAGACGTTACACTTTCGCTCTTTTCAAAACTTTCCGTCGTCTCTATTTTCACATTCTTTCACTTTTTTCCACTTTTATCTATACATCAAACTCGTCCACTTTACACAAAAACTATTTCGTGTCCATCTTGCCTTTTCCAACACCGTCACGTAGCTCGTCAAGTGGAGCAACGGTGAACAAACAGTAACCCCCTGCAAGCGCAGCGGCCAGTTATCGTGATGAACGGTCCGGCCGTGATAACTCCATTGGCGCGAGCAATCGCCATGGATGTAGAGGCGAATAGCGACAATAAAGCTGCGAGCTGCGGTGCGCATATATGCATTGCGAAGCTAAGTGTGAAGGCAGGTCGTAACAGACGCAACATGCTTGCGGAATGATCTCTGGGGATGTCTATAATCATTAATTTTGCTTTACAGACACTTGCATGAAAGAGTAACTAAGAAAGAAAATGGTGTGAAATTACGTACTGAATGATTTTTTTGTAGAACCACACTACTTAAATATGTTAATTTTTTTTCAATCTGATATTTATAATAAAATATTTTTGAAGAAAAATATCATTGTTTCAAACCCTGAATACCAAAGTGACTACTTATGAAACTCCAGGAAGCTACCCTTCTCCTGGCTTTGAAATTCTTACATACACTTCCAACACACAAATCGCAAAATATACGATATGGATACATTACTTCAATAAATAAAAATAAATATTATTCACAAGTTAGTCAGTACATTTTCGTTACAATACAAGATGATGGTGGAACTAAATATTCTTAGTTCCTGAAGCTCACAATCAAACATGTAGTCTGTAACCTGCCCCAGCTCGTTGTGTACTTTCTTCGGGTGTAAAGAAGAACTCAGTGGCATGTTGTATATAATATGTTGTTAGTCAAACTAGACACAAACCTGCAACATTTGTTGCCGCAGAGAGGTCGGACGGAGGAGCTCAAACTGCTCCAGGTCGTTCCCGGCCCCCTCCGCTTTTCGTCCCTTTTGCTCTTCCGCCCCCCTCCCCACCCACCCACCCACCTCTCGCTCAACTTCACCGAGCATCCGCGCTACGACGGAGGGCGGGGTTACGAAACCTCCCGGGGAGAACATTTGCCAGCGCGGTGTATTCCTTTGTAGTTGAGAACTTGGAGACGCGTCCCCTCCCCGCTCCCCCACCCCCCCCCACGCAGCTTCCACCCCTGACGCTTCCTCCTCGTCGTCGCCGCCCCTCCCATAACTCCACGCCCTATCCCCTCTTCTCCGGTTCGACGCCACAGGCACTCTCTTACCGATGCCGCTCTGACCCCCCCCCTCACTTCCAGCCGCCTCTACGGCTCGGAGGCGGCATTGTCGTTGCCTCTGCAGCGTCGCCGACCGGCAAGTCCTAAGGTTCGAGATCCGTTAGCTTGGTCGAATTCAGTCGCTGTCTGGAGAACAATTCTAGCGTCCGGCTAATCTGTTGGTAGTTTTCCGTGGTTTCTCCGATCAACGCCAGGCGAATGCCGGAGCAGTACCCTAACAAACGGGAACGGACCGCGCGCGATTTTCTTTCCTCTCCTTGTCCTATCCTCACCCCTTACACACACACACACACACACACACACACACACACACACACAGTGGAGGTGACAGTGAGATGATGAAAATGACGATGCTGAGTCCGGGAGCGGTAGTTCAGTGCATCAACTGATGCCACTGCAGCGCCTCTGACCGGGAGGTCCTAGGTTCCAGTCCGGACGGCGGCAGGGTTTTCGACACTAGCTTTCAGCAAGGTCGAAATCAGTCGCTATCTGGAGGAGAATTCAAGAGGCCGGCTGCTCTGATCGGTAGTTTTCCGTGGTTTCTCCGATCAACACCAGGCGAATACCGGAGCAGTACCCTACCAAACGGGCCACGGACCACGCGCGATCTGTCCTTCCTCTTCCTTGTCCTATCCTCTCCCCTTACACACACACTTACACTAACATGCACTACACTACCACACATGCCGGGAGACCGGTCGTGGACTTAGAACTTGTCCTTGCTGGGGCGGTGCATCGCTGGTGGGAGAGCTCTGGTTAGGGGAAAACCCCGTTAGCCGGCGCCGAATCTGGCCATTCAGCCGGGGAAGACCACCACCACCTCCCGAACAAAAGTACGCACTACACTTACAGGACCAATGGCCAGAGTAGTTGACGCACCCAGAATCTCAATCAATCGATATACGACGGTAGCGGATTTTGAATCATGCTACGTCGAATGTAACCAGAAGAAAAATTCTATCGGTTGGCCGCACTAAACGGTAGGTTAATCCATAGTTCCTCAAATCTACGCCAAGCAAATGCCAGATCAGTAGCTTTAGAAACAAATCACGGACCACTCACGATGTTTCCTTACTCATCCTTGTCCTCTCCTTTTCCCTTACACACACACATATACCGGAGATATTCCAGAGGCGTGGTGTCCCATTGGTGAAGATTCGTGGAGGGATTGTAGTAGTAGGAAGGCGCCCAAAAGATATTTAAATTTTTTCAATTTCCAAAAAATCAGGGATTTTAAACAAAATACAACCTGCAATTCTCTTAAGCATCCTTTACGCTATCCGAGGACAAATATTATCAAAAAATTAGGAGCCAATTTTTGAGAAAATTAAAAAAAATGTTTTGAGGCTTCATTCCAAAATCAAAACAAACTTTTCAAACTCGCAGGATATCGTTTTCGTTTAAATCGATAAGATAATATCAATATTTTGGGCATCTTTCTCACGTCGTTAATATTTACATTAACGGTGATGTGTATGCATTATTGAATTTTTAAAATAAGTCTTTTAAACTTTCTGGAAAACAAAATTTTTCTATGTAAATGAGCTAAAAATTCCGCATTTTTATAAACGCTTAAACTTATTTTCTCAAAAAGGCTTCAAAGTTTATCTTCGAACTATTTGTATGGATCGTGCTAAATGCCTGTTTTAGATGACTAGAAGCTGGGATTGAGCAGGTATTTAATCCGACTGATAAGCAGTTATCCAGTAAGGACTAAAATTAACGTTTTTCTGGATGGAAATGGTTCTTCTTTTAACTCTTCCCCTTACCAACAAAAGCTACGTAAAGATACTTTCGACTGGAATATCGTCTTGTTTCTAACATGCTATAGGTACCGTCGATTTGTGAGATCAGAATATTTGATTTTAGTTAAACATTTTACTGAAGACACTTACAAAAAGCATATCAAAATAAAGTGAACGCCGCAGAGGGATGGTTCCTTGAAACGGTGAGTTTTTTTAGCAAAATTCTTGAAAAATTCATAAAGTTATTCTTTTAATTTTAGATCGAAAGTTCCTCCAAAATAAGAAAGCGTCGCATATGTCTTTGCATTCTTACTTACTATTTACTGAGGCATTAGACTCAGGGAGGGTGAGGTAGAAGCTTGCGATCAATTTCACATCATTACACGACGTGCAATGCAGGTTCACAACGAAGTGATCATAACCTACTTAGAACAGTGCACTCACGCATGATGTTTAGATGAAAGCAGAAGTACTTTGCTCTGCCGGATAATGATGACAACCAAACGGTAGCGAACATAGCAATTTGCGTAATAAAGAAGGAAGGTAAGAATAGGTGACTTATTTACTTCAGGTAATGTTACAATGCCTCTGTGTTCAAAGAAATGGAACATTCAACTTTATTAAAGTCGGGAAAAATAAGTATACAGATATGCATAAGCTGGACATTACGTAATGATATAGAAGTTTCGATGAATCTTAAAGCGATACATTATAGCCTTTAGTTATAGAGGTTCAATTTGTATGTGAAATTATCTTTTCTTGTCATCATAATGTGTTGCAAAAAATGCGACCAGTTACAAATATTATGTGCTGTTGTAGCACCACTAGATTATACTTAATTTTCCGTTTAATAGAATAAATTTAATAAGTTGTAAATTCAGTGATAATATCCTAGGTGTGGTGGTTCGCCCACAAAATAAAATACTCTGTAAGAATAAAATTATAAAAATAGAATATATTTATAAATTTAAATTATATTACTAAATAATACTCAATTGAAAAAAAGTCCACCAGCTATATTCATGGAGTTTTACCTAAAGGTGAACGTTCAGGTTTTTCTTTCTTCTACCACTCGCTCCATGGCTTTCGCCCGGGTGATCTCTGCCTTAAGCCTCAGCAGATTTTACGGTTACGACGTTCTCGCTTGGTACACATTCTCTTTGGAGTTTATATCCGCTTGCTTTGCACTTTGCGTCTTTCCTAAATAAAGGTTAACCTCAAGACAACGGCTAGTCACGTAAGCAGTTTCGTTCTGCCTCTCCTCAATTTGTTCAATTACTATAGCTTCATAATTTTTGATGTGCCTAACTGACGTAGCTCATTCTGATTTAGAAGTGATAGGGGTTAAACTTAATATTTTTTTTGTAATTTAATCTCGGAACCGAGAGATCATTTTCGGCGACCGACAATAACTTTATTTCAAAAGTAAAGTGTTTAATTTTGAACTAGAGGTGCACAATAGCACACACTCTCTCACATCAATAATAATGATTATGAAAATATAAAAAAGATGCTATTCATATCCTAGAAAAATATAATAAATGACGAGTGGGGGACATCTAGCTCTTCATTTTAGCATTTTAGTATGTGGGCTCTGCATGTAGTTAGACATCACTTGGAATGAATTTGCAGTGTTATTTTAACACGCCCAAAATTTAAAATTTGGCAAAACTGCCCAAAATTTAAAAAGTATACTTCTTCGGTACCAGAGGACACTAAAACGTCGAAATCTCGAAATCGATTTTCCGCGGAATTACATAACTTTCTCTATACTACGTGTATTACTCCGTATATACGTAAGTATAAGAGAAAGTAAAAATTCATGTAACGAAAACAATGAGGCAGACTGAACTAAAATTACCAAAACAACTCCATCCTTTGTGTGAAATAGGTTTTATACTTTAAATAGATACACACTTCTATCATTATTTATAACCAATATTTCGTATCATATAAAATCAATATTAACTGAATTTCTTATGGAGATGAGGACTAATGTAATTGGAAAGAATCTTAAGAGCATTATGATTACGCACTTTGTAAAATCTAACATTGCAGCATAACGATTTACATGCTGCTTAGTAAAACATGGTCTTCGGAAAATCCTGTTCACCGTTAAACAACATCAATTCTAGTTGTAAATAACATTCATCATTGTGTTGATACCCTCGAAACAGGAGGTAGAAAGTTCGAAATGAGAGAACTATAATCAAACACGATTGCTCTTGTGCTGTTGCTGCCAACTTGGATATAGCAAGTACAGGGTTCGATGTTTTAAAGCGTACTATATCGAACATTCGTATACAATCAAATTGACAGTTTAAACGTATTTATAAATAATCATAAATAATTTAAAGTAGTGTTATTACAAAATGGCTCAGACTTCTCGTACCCGTTGGTTCCCCTTTCATTTCAGTCGGCGCTACATTTCTCTCGGTTAAACATGGATCCCGCACACAGTTATCGTTCAGGATGAGGGAGTACGGAAGGATTAGGATATTGACGTGATTCATGAAAGATTGGGGATGCCCCCATGTTACAAACACAACTGAAACCATTCACGCCTTTTGCGGGGTTTTGAACTCACAACCTTTCAGGCCGCTTGATTTGGCGCATCCGCCCATAACATTCTATGCCAGGAGGCCGACTTCACAGTTTTATTTCTAAAAGTGTTATGGTTACTTATTTTCTCGATCTTTGGTTCACTTTAATTGAAACACGACTAAGAATATTCATAACAGAAAAATCTTTTTTCATACGGGAATTTTCGGGGGGAAATTTAAACTGTTTTTAACAAATGTCACAAGAGTTTCAAAAAATGCAAGATTTTGATAATATTTACATGGGGAAAATTAGGGACTTTATCAGGGATAATTTAAAGCGTGATCTCAAATGTATTTAATAATATTAAGCATCTGCAATGTAAATAGTAAAATCGTACAAGCTATTTGAAATTAAATATAGATTGCAATTTTATAAAAATCAAGTTTTAATCAAAAACGCTTTGATGTTATGCGATTTTGGCCACTGTATTCTCTCTGATTAAAAAAATTAAAGAACAACTGAAGACGTTGCAGAGAAGATCTTCTAGATGCATCTTTGACACTTTTACTAAATTACTGCAAAACTGCTAATGTTTTGAAAAGTCTGTGTGAAATCATTTAAAAATCTAATATTGAATTTCGTTAAAAAAAAGTGTATCTTCAGTAATGTAGTAATAGAATTGGGTCCAAAAATTTTGAACTCCTCAAATTTTCGGAAATTCAGAGCAAATTAATGAGAATCGTATCTGTACCATTTTTTATTTCTTCTCAAAATAACATCAAGGTATTTGATTATTGGGTACCTACCACAGTGCGGTGGTTCATTAAATTGAGTTATAGACTACACTTTAAATTTCATAGGTTTTATTCTTTTATCAATCATATTTTTAAGTTTTTTTGTAATTATTTTGTAATTACTCAGTGGTTATAATTTTTTCTTCTCTTTTGTGTATTTGAATGTTCCATTGTCCTCCATTTAAGCAATAAATTCGAGACATTATTGAGAAAAACACGGAAATGTAAAGTCTTCATGTAAAGCACCCCAAAATCAAAGATTCTTTTCAAATTCTAGCGACATAATCCAGATGGATTCGGGAATATAATTTTTTGTGAATATCCAGTGTACGGTCTAGGCACTAGGATTGAAAGACGGATTGACTGATTGACGGCCCAAAGTTTTGAAAATAAAACCCTTTTTCCATATCTTGGAGCTCAAAATCCGTCAAAATATTTACATCGTATCTTGGAGAATTATACAGTACGCCAGGGAAGACTCTCCGCATTGGGCCGCGTCAGGGCTTCCTATTAAAAATGCTAATAATGTTCGTAGCAAACAGATCGTTGGGAAACAAGTGAAGGGGATAACACTTTCAGCATCTGTGATGATTGTGGCGAGCATGGAGCTATGAATACATGGAGGTGCCGTTACCAACCTCTTCCGTGTTCAGCAAGTGAAACCAGTCCATCATATACATATTGGGTCCAAAACACATCTGTCAAACCAATACCTTCTGTTACTAGGCATAGAAATACGTCATTAGTTGCGTTGCTTGTGACGTAAGAGTATGTAGACCGAATATGACTATGTACGACACACAAACAATAAAGAACAGACGATGAAGTTGTATCAAAATCGTGTTCTTGGAAATGAGCCGAACATAACCTGCTGTAATTGCTAGGCTGCCAATTGTCACCGTACACCTCTAATTAATGTTTTCCGCATTGGATCTTTAGGAAATATTTAAGAAAAAATTAACGAAAATTAAAGAACAACTTATAAAGTTACTAAATGTTCCAAATTACATGAAACAGCAACTTGTGGAAAGTAATTTCCAATTTTTCCGTATGGTTTATACAGCCGTTAGCTTTACAAGTACCCATAGCGAACTGTTACAAAAGCTAGCTATTCTGAACAAGGCTTTTAAATAGTAAAAACGATGCCAAACAATACAACTGAACACGAGTACAGCTACAAGCCACAGAGTACTCGCACTCAGTTCGTCTATGCTACTAGCTTTCTGGACTCAGCTATATGGCGGAGGTGTCTTCAAGTTTGTGACGTCATGCCATCTCCCTTTATTCATAGCTCCATGGTGGCGAGAGCGGCATTTACGTTTTTTTGTTACACGCTGCTACCAACAAAATTTTTGTTGCAAACACCAAGGTGCAATTGCAGAGAAACTTTCCTGCGCGCTGTATAACTTTTTCTACACCGTACATACGAGAAAGTAAAGGTATTAACAATATCTTTCCAGTGCATTATCTTTAGTCAATTTGTATTACATTACACGAAGATGAACACTTCAAGAGTTAGCAACAATAGTTCATCCTTCAGCCTTCTACCCCGGTCTCCAGAGCAGCTCTTGGCCTTTTAGAGTGCGCCGCAACGCGCGAGCAATATAGGAGGTCGCACATGTTGCGAGCGGATCGCGCTCATCACGGCCGCAGCGAAGCGGATATGAAACACGCGCTGCCCACCTCGGCGCCCGCTGTGATCCCATCGCCCCTCCCCCCCCGCGTCGCAAGGCCGCCCCGCCCGCGCCGCCCTCGCGTGCTCCCTTCTGCCGCCGCGCGTCGGCACGTTCTCTCCGCCTGCCGACACCCCTCACCTGTCCGCCCGCCCGCGCGCGCCATCATCCCCTCTCTCTTTGTCTGGCCGCGCGCGCCACACCTGCCCCGCCACCAGCGCCCGCCTACCGATTGTTCCGCTCGCACGCGCCCGCTGGCTCCACTGCCGACCAGTGTCGAGCGATACAACCTTTGCAGAAATAAGCATTCGCGACCATTTATCTTATCTATTAGCTCGACTCTATAAAAATGTGTTCAACACTATGCAGAAACGATATACACTCGAAGTATTTGCCATTACACGACTGAGTACTTACGATTTATTATTATTATTTTATTATTATTATTATTATTATTATTATTATTATTATTCCATTATTATTAAGAGCGTTTAACTTGAAATTTTATGATGATTGTGTGTTTTACTTGATTCATTATTATTATTTTATTATTATTTTATTATTATTATTGTTATTATTATTATTGTTATTTTATTATTATTATATTATTATCATCATCATCAACATTATTTACATCATTATTATTATCATCATTTATTTTCTTCCTCAATAATGTTGGACATTACGGAATACATCGGAATCCAGATTCAAGACGTATTACAAACCGTTGTTATATTATTTTGCGCCATGAGAACACAAATGAAATGTAATTTACACGTACTTATTAATTTAGACATAAAAATAATGACGATTATACGAATGATAATAATAATAATATTATTTTATTATTATTCCTCTAATTCATTATATTTATTCCTCTGATTATCAAGTCTACTCCGGGTTGCAACCAGCTTCCTAAGCAGCAGATCTAGAGACTGTCGGTGCCTCTACAACACTTTGAGCAAAATGTGGGCTTTCTAAACAAAGCAATGTCTTGCTCTTCCCAGTCTTTTGAATGACCTGGGAGTTTAGCCAAGATCTTACACCAATTTTGCGGAACAAATCCCAGAGCTCCGATGACTGTCGGGACCACCTGTGCTTTACGTCACACACTCGGCTGATCTCGATTTCCACACTCTTGAATTTAACACGTTCCTCTGCCTCCTTGGATACGACATTTGGATCCATGACAGCAAAATCAACAAGTAGATACTTTTTTTCCAAATCCCGAATAACAATATCCGTTTTATTTTCCGCTATCGTGCGATCAGTTTGAATTTGTTGGTCGAACAAAATTTTACACATTCCCTACAGATGATCAGCGGTTTTGGTAAGTGCTCGTATCACTTGGACCATGATGCCAATGACCTCCCGAGTCTACAACCGCAATTTGAATCGTGCAAAAAGTGCACAAAGTTCCAGTGATGTACAGACAGCGACGAAACATGTTAATTAAAAAAAAAATTTAAAATACACTTTCTACGTGAATATATGCTTCTTAGAGTAAAACGGTTAAGAAATCCTTTATTGCTAATGTTACGAGAAATATGCTGGCGGTTTTCATTTTCTCGCTACGGAGTAGAGAGAAAGTTATGTAACGCTGCCCGAAAATGCGGCGAATTTTCGGCAGAAACACTCTTATTATAGGGCCCTGGTAACGAAAAAGAGGATAAATCCGGTTGCTAAATTTAGAATAAATCCTACCGGGAGCAGTAGTTCAGTGCATCAACTGATGTCACTGCAGCGCCTCTGACCGGGAGGCCCTAGGTTCGAGTCCTGACGGCGGCAGGATTTTCGACACTAGTTTTTCAGCTAGGTGGAATTCAGTCACTGTCTGGAGGAGAATTCTGCGTCCGGCTGCTCTGATCGGTAGTTTTCCGTGGTTTCTCCGATCAACACCAGGCGAATGCCGGAGCAGTACCCTACCAAACGGGCCACGGACCGCGCGCGATCTTTCCTTCCCATTCCTTGTCCTATTCTCTCCCCTTACACACACACTTACACTAACATGCACTACACTACCACATATTCCGGGAGACCGGTCGGGAGCTTAGAGCTTGTCCCGGCTGAGGCGGTGCCCCGCTGGTGAAGAGTCCTGGTTGGAACCCCACTAGCCGACGGTAGGCCGGCGCCGGATCTCGCCACCAGTGGGGAAGACCACGGCCATCTCCAGAAAAAGCATGCACTATACTAACGGGACTAATGACCGGAGTAGTTGACGGGCCGGAAACACGAAAAACCGAACCAAACCAAACTAGAATAAATCCTCTAGCACGTGGTGTAGCCAGAATCCGTGTTTTGTGTATCCTAGATACCGGAAAATCGAATGACGGCAAAATGTATGTTCGTCCTTCTGTTAACAACGCTAGCAGCTAAACCGTTCAGCCGATTTTGTCCAAATTTGATATTCCTCAATCTATCTGACTGATGTCGCGGTACCCTGAATTTAAAAATGATATTTTTATTTTGAAGGGTACTTTACATTAAGCCCCCTGGCACATTTTCAAAGATTTCAAAAAAGTGGCTTAACCGCTTTTGATTAAAGTTTGTTGATGAATTGTGTGAAGGACAGTTAAGAGAATGCTGCAAATCTCATGTTCATTAAAAATTCTGATTTGTCGAAAATTGCAAAATTTCAATTTTTTGATGTCTTCCTACAAATAAAATATTGAAGATAGAGATTTTTCCCTTACTAATAACTGTTCCTTAAAAATATATTTTGAATTAAGGCCATGTAGAATTTTTCGAAACTCAGTATTTTTCAAGTAAATGTGCGTGAAAATACGGGCGAGAAAGTTCGTGCTGTTTATAGCGCTACTAGTTTCCAACTTTAATGGCTCATTCTGTATACTGGGTTGGAACAGACCTCAAGTGGATCCAAACACATTGCATTAATAAGGATTTTGCGTTGTTTGGAGAAACTCTCACCCCAATGACAGATCGACATACAAGCAATGCATATGGTTAAACCGCAAATAAAATTATTTTCGGGTGCTTAACACTAAGCACCTGAAATAAAACTGGACCCATATGTTTTCAGTCAATGAACTATAACAGTTCACTCTAATTTTCACCAAATACTCCCAAGAATATTAATGTGAAAGGTGGAAAAACAGCGCCGTAGATCTATAAATATCGTAAATATCAATGAATATAATTCGTAAATGGAATAACACTTGAATTTCAACTATTTACCACATTTTAAATCGTGATGACACATGATTTAGCATTTCAAGTTGTGATGGATTATTCTGGAGTTTTATAAAAACCATCACAAAACTTTAAAAGGAACGCATAGGAAAGCAACAATAAAAATCGATCTAGACCTAAAATATAAATGAAGAAGGAAAGTGGGAAGTGACCAGTATAAAAAAGGGAGGAAATAAGTGTTAATTTTATTTGTGACGCGAGAGGAATTTCCGTAAATAACAATATAAATAATGAATAGAAAACGAGGGCGGATGTCAAAGGATAAATACTGTGATATGTAAACAAGTAACAATCGAAAGGATCGCGTCTACTAGACAATTGAAGAGGGTACGCAGAACTAGCAAAGAAGAAACGTATTCGGGATACAATCGGTCATGAAACGAGTGAAAGGTGGGTATTATGACTTGGGAAGAGAAGGGCTGGGTGATGATAGCGAACAGAACGAGTTGGTTGTGGTAGCAGACGGATAGCGCAGTTGTTTGCCATTTTTCAAAGTTGAACGTAAATTAAAGAGGATTTAGAAATGAAATGTGTGTTCGAGGTTCGTGGTAATTGAGTGGTGTATTTTTGAAGAGGCACGAATTTCGAAATTTAGTGGAAACCGAACGATTTTCAACAGCGAGATGGCGTTGAACGACGAATGATAGGAAGCGGGTACCACATGTCGACAAAGCTTGCTGAGGATCTCCAGGGAAGTTCATAAACTGTTAAGATTATTTTATATGTTGGGAGATCAAGTTATGTTTTGTTCTAGATTAAAGAATAGCTGATAAGAAATAATCAAGAAGGGAACATGGCCATGAATTCGATAAAGATAGAATGCGTGATTTTCTAACTATAGTATGAGTGTGAGGAGTTCCATTGTTATAATATTTGATTTTTTTGCATTGTGTATTCGTAGCGACTACAGCGAGCTGCAAAAGTTGTCAGATAATCGGAGGGTCAGAAATGATAACGTTTTCATAAATATGAGAATGTTTTCCTGTACTTCAGTAGGTTACAAAACGAGAAAAATTTCTTAAGTAAATCTTTCATGCTTGAAATCCTGAATGGGTAAGTCTGTCATCTCACGAATACAAATTTTCTATGATCCGCAACGATTCCATTTCTGAACTAATGAAAGGAAAATGTAGTAATTAATAGGCGTAAATGCTGAGCAAGACAAGCCAGGCGAATTTTAAATATTCGTATTTTAAATCTAATAAATTAGTATTAGCTTACGAGAGAGAGAGATTGGAGCGGATCGCAACGTATGCAGATGACTAACAGAAAACAAATTTATTTTATGGCTTACTAGTTCATTGCTGTGTTTACGGACCTCAAACAAAACACACAACAGTAGTGTTAATACTCTTGCGGGCCTTTCTAATTCTTTATTCTCTCGGGTCTTATGAATATTTTATGGCCCGCTCTAGTACCAACACAACACACATTTATTTATGAATTCGATTTATAAAAGTTAAGATACAAGCAAATTCAATAAATAAAGAAAAACTTATCTTCAAAATGTTATTTTTTGATGTTACGAAATATTCTAAATATCTTTTGACAATAACGGCGAATAACCTAAAGTAACGTTTCATCAGTGCAATTTACACTTATTTTCCACAGAAATCTCAAATACACAATAATCATTTTCATATATTTCTCAACTTTTACTGGAAACAACTGTCCTAGCTTTGTTAGCTTTTGTGAGAATTTCTCAGGAACTTTATAATATTCTTATTTTGTACGAACAAATCATGCCAACAACATTAGCAATAGTAATTAGATACATGTTTTGTTTATCTGACGCAAATTTACAAACGACTTAATTTTTTTAATCCTAGCTTTGTTAGCTTTTGAGAGTTTTCATTTTAGACGCAAGAAAAATTACAAAATGCCGGCCCGGTGGCCGGATCGCTAAGGCAGTAGTGTCGTAGTGATCTCGGACCGAAGGGTCGCGGGTTCGAGTCCCGCCTCGGGCATGGTTGTAATTGTGTTCGTCCTTTCACCCCTTATCATCAATCACCATATCGTTCATCCACATTGTTACCATACCGTTAACAGCAATAGTGGTCGCTAATGACCTTAGATGTTGAAGCGACCTTAAATAAACCAATTAAAAAAATTACAAAATGTTTCGAATTCTCGTTTGATTCAGCAATGAACTCGTAAACCATACATTTTTGTATGCACCATGGGCGTTACTAGATGCTATTGCCCCTCAGGCAACTTTCAACCCCTCTGGTCAGAGGCTCTCGAGTTTGGAAGTCGCCCTCGGAATAAAGCATCTACATAACACCCTAGATACATTAATAACCATTACGAGTCGATAAAATAGGTAATTATTTGAGTTAGTTTGTGTTCAGTAATTTAGCGCGGGCAAATAGTTCAACAAGCAGTGAAAATAAGCAAAATAAATGTATCTTAAAGAATACATAATTTTTAAGGATTACGGGAAAGAAACAAAATAGCAATGTATCCGAAGAACTTATGTAACCTTGTTTTGCTGAGAAATTTAGTACCAATACTTATTGACACAATGAATGAAGTAATGATGTAAGAATGTATAATTGTTATAAGATGAATGTTATATTTTGTTCCGGTAATAAAGAAATAAACATAATCTGTATATGATCGCAATACTCAATGCTAAAAGTTTTAATAATGTCTATGAAAATGTTATTAGAAATACGGCAAATATTTGCTTTTAAAAAACAAACTCTTGAATAAGAAGCCAAAAGAAACAATGAAACAACAAAAGAGAAGGAATTTTTATATGGGCCTCCGATGATATTTTCTTAATGCAGAAAGAAAACCTTCCTCTAGTTCACCTTTTTGGAGAAAACCTTCCTCCAGTTAAAGTAACTTTCATTGTTTACTTATGACATAATTCTGATATTTGTATTGCTGTTGTTTTCCAAGCAGCAAGAACTTGTAGATGTGAAGAGCTGTATAATATAAATATTGACAATGTTCCGGATAAAGAGAATGTGTTCGTTGCGAGTCTTCCACGCACGAAAAGAAACAAGTGTGTTTTTGCTATAATTCATGCCGTTCATTTCATCACCTGCCATTGCAGGTGATGAAATGAATGGCATGAATTTACAAAGAAAGTATTTAGCTTTATGACCAAAGAAAGTTCAAGGTTATTTGATTGGTCCATGCGACCGAAGAAATGTAGGGTTCAGTGCGTTAGTATTAATAGCTTTTATAAGATCGTCGCAAAATATCTCAAGTTAGATGAACCAAAAGTTCACACAAGTCATTCACCGAAACTTTATTATGAGAAGGTGATGCAGGAGTAATTACCCTCAATCGCCATGGCGATCTGATAACTTTGCTAAGGGAACTGTTGAGGTTTCTTTAGAAAAGATAGTGAAAATTGCTAGGAAAATTAATGGTAGCAAAGTACAGGCTAGTATCGGCATATATAGAGGGAAAAATTACGATTAAAATACAAGCCAGAAAGAACCGTTTTTGAATGTGAGGAACATCAATTTTTTCGCACAAATTATCATATAAACATCTATGTTCACCAATATCAGAAGCACGTGTATTGTTCGGGTAATTAATAAATACACAAGTATTAATGTTTTTTTATGCATGTTCCTTCGTTTTCAATGAAAAGTATAATGTGGGTTAATCCTATTATTCTCAAGTGCTGTAGCACTTTCTCTCTTGTAAGTGGTGAAAATTGATAAGTTCTTTATTACTTTGCCGTATTAAAGCCATTTTACCCAATCCGGGCACGGATTAGGTGATCGGATCGGCGATCGGAGACGACAAAAAATTTAAATTGAAATATTATTTATTTACCATCTGGTTTGAAATACGGAGAGACACCAGATTGTATTTCTACAGCCAGAATCTCAGTAAAGAACTGACAACGCGGCAACGATAATGATTATTGTGTTGGTCATCATATCAATGAACCATAAGAATTAAGTAAGCGGTGGATGAAGTAGGATAAGAATGAAGTAAGTGGTACAATGAAGTGGAGGTAATCTTGAGTCAACAGGAATAAAGCATATCAAAAATGTTAACAAGTCTTAAAACATATTGACGTACATTGTTTCTATTTTTTGTTCATTGGGTAACAATTTCATTAAATATCATAATATAATTTTAATAGAATAAATTACTACGAGAATCACTTAGAAATATGTCAATCGATATTGTATTATAAATTTCACATTCTGGTCCAATTCTAACATATCCGGTTAAAATGGCTTCAAAAATTACACTTTATTTAATAAGATCACTTCATTTTCTTCTGTCAACACGAGCACGTGAGCGTAAGCAGCGCCTCGATAACACTAAAGCTCGACGCCTTTAAAACAAAGCTGCCTTAGATCCCGTACTGCATCCACCACTTTCAACTCTGCCTCTCTCACGTCTTTGTCGTCTTCACTGAAGAGTCGCCAGCCTCCATTTCCTTCATCCTCTCTCGCCCCTCTCGCGCATCGCAGCGCCACCCACCCCACCTGGCGGAGCTGGGAAGCACAGCGAGCGGCGCCGGGGGGTACGACACGGCGAGGGCGGGGCAGGCAGCGCAAACTCCAGCGGCGGCGGCGGCCGACAGAGCGCGGCCGCCTCGAAATTGCGCTTGTCGCTTTGCGCTTTGAGGGCTCCCGAAAGAGCATGCGGGGGAGGGGCGAGGGCGTGGGGATGGGCGGGGTGGAGTGGGGCGGATGCGCCCCGCCGAGTAGCAACGCGTGCGGGCAGCGGTGGCGGGCGCGGTGGCCGCGGCGGTGCGAGGGGCAAGCGGGGTCGGTGGCGGCGGTCAGACTGGCGGTGGCGGTGGCGGTGGCGGTGGCGGTGGCGGTGGCGGTGGCGGTGGCGGTGGCGGTGGCGGTGGCGGTGGCGGTGGCGGTGGCGGTGGCGGTGGCGGTGGCGGTGGCGGTGGCGGTGGCGGTGGCGGTGGCGGTGGCGGTGGCGGTGGCGGTGGCGGTGACGGTGGCGGTGGCGGTGGCGGTGGCGGGCAGAGTCAATATCGACGGGGGCGAAGCGGTGGCGGCCGCTACTTGTTGCTCGGTCACCTGCCCACGCCGCACCCACCCCCGCGAGCGCGGACGGGCCGACGCCGCTGTCCCCCCTCCCGATACGCTCGGCGCGGCGTAATCCCCGCCCGGCGGCGGCGGATTACCTGTGACGTCCACGGAAGGAGCGTGGAAGGCGGCAGCGGTGAAGATGGCAGCGGGGGGGAACTGCGGCTGTGGAAGCGACATGAGTGGGAGGTGGATGAGGGTGTTGGGAAGTAAATTAATCGGTCGATTGGAGACTATGGACCCTGCTTTACACCGGCTAAGAGATAACAAGAGCGGCATGCTTGGCAATGCAATAGAGAAATGCGTTGTACCAAATGCTTCGGAAGTATTGTGTCGATGAGAAATGAGAAATGGGAAAACGCAAAGAAAGAAAAGAAATATAGATACAAAATAAGACACATGTACGAAAAAATCAGTTATTAGCAACAAGTTAAACAAAAAAATGAGACTGCCAGTTGAGAAAACCAATGTTCGTATAGTATGTATAATAATGTATGTATAGGGAGACAAACTAATTGAGGCAGAAACTTACGCGTATTTATTGAAACAGAAGGTTGTAAGGAAAGGGAACGGAAAAAGTACTGAATTATAATCTGTAGTCGGAGGAAAGAGAGCAGAATATCAGTAAATAACGACAGATTCATGTGGCCGGCCAAGACGGTCGAAGCCAGCTGTGGGCGGCGACTGAAGCGGAGCGAGAGGTGCAGAGTGCAACGAGCCGCGCGGGCGGTGAAAAAGGGGGGGGTCCGGAACAGCGCAGGTTGAGCGGCGTGGAGGGTGGGGGAGCGCGGCGGAAAAGGCCTGTCGGAGCGCGGTGGCTTCGCCTGGCCGCTCTCTCGACGTGGCTACGAGGGCGGGCGAAAGCGGCTGGTCTACGAAGGGGGGGGAGAGGAGGAAGCAAGAGGCAGAAGCAGGGCGAGGGCAAGAAGCGAGGGGCAAAGGGGCGAAGGGGCGAGAGGCAAGAATTGATATGATTTGATTTTTTCGTGTTTCAGGACACGTCAACGGCTTTGGTCATTAGTCCCGTTAGTGTAGTGCGTGTTTTTTCTCGGAATATGCGCGATGATCTTTCCCCGATGGATGGCGATATCCGGCGCCGACCTACCGTCGGCTAGAGGGGTTTTCCCCTAACCAGTACTCTCCCACCAGCGGGGCACCGCCCCAGCAGGGACAAGCTCTAAGCTCCGACCGGCCTCCCGGAATATGTGGTAGTGTAGTGTATATTAGTGTGTGTGTGTGTGTGTGTGTGTGTAAGGGGAGAGGATAGGACAAGGAAGAGGAAGGACAGATCGCGCCTGGTCCGTGGCCCGTTTGGTAGGTACTGCTCCGGCATTCTCCTGGTGTTGATCGGGAGAAACCACGGAAAACTACCGATCAGAGCAGCCGGCCGCTAGAATTCTCCTCCAGACGGCGACTGAATTCGACCTAGCTGAAAAGCTAGTGTCGAAAATCCTGCTGCCATCAGGACTCGATCCTAGGACCTCCCGGTCAGAGGCGCTGCAGTGACATCAGTTGATGCGAGAGGCAAGAAGCAATGGGCGAGGGGCAAGAAGCAAGGGGGTGAAGGACGAGAAGCAAGGAGCAAAGAACGAGAGGCGAATATGGAGGGGCAGGAGAAAGGGGCGAGAAGTAAGGGCGGCGCGAGCCAGGGTGATGCGGTGGCGGCGGACGTCACGGTACACGGGGGTGCGGACCGACCTGCCAATAACAGGTGCCGCGGAGAGTGGCCGCGTGCTATCTGCCCCAACAAACGCGATGAAACCAGATGTCTTCTCGATTTGTCAGCGCGGCAGCAGAAGATTCTTGAAGGGATTCATTACCGTGTTCCAAGTTCTCGTAGTTCGGCATCACAGTTATGGTGTCATTGAAGAACTTGAAGGATTGTTTGTATTACAGTTCTTGGAGGCTATGAGTTCTCTATTCTTTAATGTAAGACAGAGTACAAAGATACAGAGAACGCATTTCGTTGTGTCGCCGATTCATCTCTTTTTATACTCCTCCGTTCGTCAGGGTAATCCGAATGGTGCAGTAGAATGGTTAGGAACCACCACCAATCTATACAAAATCAATCATATTAATATTTTCGATAACCTTCATAAAACGTTTTATTATTTCTGCTTAACGCTGATGGGCGGGGCTACACAGCGAGTGGATATTAAAATGGAGCAGTATCTGTTTGCGCTTCTCTCGTATCTAGAGTCCCTAATATACGATATTGAAAACATCACAGTGTATACTACTGAATTGTATGAATAACTATTAATTATCCCAAGAGTTCTAACACAAATGTTATTCTAAAAGTAAAGTTTTGCGTTTATTTAATCGAGAAATAACTCGAAAAATGAAATGGTAAACCACACATTAAATTGTGTTGCAAACTTGATAAAATATTAGAAAGAATAATTTGTAAAAATTTGCAAATAGGTAAGTTGTTTTACATCATTACATGTTATTAGTGAAGACTGAAATATAAAAAAACTGTTTCCTTTTTACCACAGTCCTTAAAACATAAAATTATCAATATACGCAGTGATTACCCCTTGTATGTATATGAAAACATTAACCGATTAATTCGCGAACTGCACATTCAAACATTGCCCATAGCATTTAAACGAACGAGCAGCTTATGGGGCTTGTGTACGGCATAAAAGCGAAAGTTTCCCCTTTGTTATTGTAGGTGCTCAAAGAGCATGGCTCAATTATATGTCAGTAAGTCGTATGTAATTTGATGTTTATGTTGTATATTGTGACTTCGTTTAATGAACATTGTTATTCGTAAATTAAGGAATCCGTTGGCGCTGTCGTATTAGTAGGAAAAAATGACAAAAACATTTGAAAACGAAGTAACTGAAAATATTTTTTTTATATCCGATATGTTTTTGTTAATGCATACATTAGCTGTGTGATAAGTTTTATACTGGGCCTCACTGTACCAAATACTTTTTTCCTTCACGGAATAGAAAGTTTGGGCGCCTACCTCAGTGGCCAAGGTGGTCGACTCAGCGCCTCATTCCGATTGATTGAATGATGGTTAGTGATTTCGGGCGGGTCAACTACAGGTCATTAGTCCTAAGTGTGGTGCATGTTTTTTCATTGGGAGATGGCAGTAATCTTCTCCCAATGGATGGCGAGATCCAGCGTCGATCTACCGTTGACTAGCGGAGTGTTTTCCAAACCAGGTATCTCCCACCAGCTGTGCCCCGCCCCATACAGGACAAGTTTCAAGTCCCTGACCGGTCTCCCGGCATATATGGTAGTGTAGTGCATGTTAGTGTAAGTGTGTGTAAAGGGGTGAGGAGTGGACAAGGAAGAGGAAGGAAAGATAGCGCGGGGTCCGTGGCAAGTTTGGTAGGGTACTGCTCCGGCATTCATCCGGGGTTGATCGGAGAAACCAGGGAAAACTACTTATCAGATCAGCCGGCCGCTAGAATTCTTCTCTAGACAGCGATTGAACTTGACCTAGCTGAAAAGCTAGTGTCTAAAATTCTGCCGCCGTCGGGACTCGAACCTAGGACCTTCCGGTCAGTGGCACAGTTGCACTGAACCTCCTCTCCCGGTTTATATTGTTCGAGAATGCCCAGGAATGAGGTAGCATTGTTATTGTCATTGTGATTGCGCGCTGAACGTAAAACGCGGTGCTTTAAACACCGTTGCCCGTTTTTTAGGGTACTGCTCCGGCATTCGCCTGGTGTTGATAGGAGAAACCACGGAAAACTACCGATCAGAGCGGCCGGCCGCTAGCATTCTCCTCCAGATGGCGACTGAACCTCTGTCCGAAGGGTCGTAGGTTTCAGTTGGGTACGGTTGCTTGTCCCTTGTGTTTAATGTGTGTGTGTGGTCGCGTAAGACCTTGTGAGTCTGCTGACCACAGACCGAGGAGTCCGCCTGTGTGTCTAGTGTATAGGGTAATATGAGTCCCCTTGATGGACATTGTGGGTACCCGTGGAGGATAGCAGAAAATAGGCATCCTGTGAACCTGGAAGAGGTCCCAGGAAGAAGAAGAATTGAAAGATTGCTCACTGAAATGGAAATAGTTAAGGAGAAAATAATTTCGGCGCCGTTCCATAATATAAATGTATATGGTTAACGCAAATAATCTTATTTTTAAGTTTACAATATCACTTAAAATTCATAATTCAAAAAATATCACTTGAAATTCTTAATTCAAAAAGACATCTACTGCTACGTTAATAAAGTTGATTATTTTTACAATCAACGTGCAAAGGTTCAATAACATTACCCTCTCTGATGAAACATCACTTTCTCTGGTAACAATCATTTGTCTTCATGAAGTATGTATTCGGTGAAGGCTCCACCCATTACGTCAGGATGAACGTCATCTAACCATCCGCTTAGGAGAGATGAGTATTAATTGTTTGGGGAGAAGTGAGCAGCGATCAATACAACTACCCCTTCCAACCGAAAATACTCAATGTCAAAATATATTATTCTGAGACTTGTGTAAAAGAAATTTATTTACACTAGTTTTGTTACATAAATGTCATTAATTAGATTTTTAGAATATATTCAATGAAGTCACACCTTAACGTCCGAAAATCCCAAATTAAGACGAAGAAATCACCCATATCTTGTCTTCCAACTTTTGTACGCATTGATGTATTGAAATGTTAAGTAGCAGATTTGTAAAACAAATAAATACAAGGGATATAGTCGAATGTCGGAGCAGTACCTTCACAAACATGTCACGGACCGCGCCCAATCTTTCCTTCCTCTTCCTTGTCCCATCCTCACCCCTTACGTACTAACGCTTACACTTTTATGCAGAAGCTTGTCCTGGCTGAGGCGGTATTTACTAGTAGATATACTTGAAGCCCTCTTCCCCAGAAGCCAATGTGTTGGTCGACGCCGAATCTCGTCAACCAGGGGGGGGAAAGAACACCGTTACTTTCCGTGATCAAATCGCTACCCTAATGACACTACACGTATGGTCACCATTGCAGTTGACACGCTCGAAAATCCGAAATCAATCAGCAGAACGAAAACGGAGTGGTGTGCCGGTGCCCCGTGCTTTTGGAAACACTTGCAACGCTTCACAGAAAGTGGCACATCCCCCACGTGAGTAGGCAGCGCCTCTACAGAAACTTAAGGTAAGTTGGTATCGTTGAGGGTGGGCGGAAAAATTTACGACCCAGTCAACTGATACCCGGTCCCAGTGCACTCTTTTATTCAGAAAATTTTGTTTGCCCACAAGTCACTGTTTCTAGAATTATCCATAGTGCCATAGTTAGAAAATTAGGCATCGTTATAATGACGTTGGGAGGAAACTCCGGTATTAATAATTTCTATAGTATGAACACTAAATACTAATAATATATAAAAATTAAAAGATTAACAGCTTATCTGCCGTGATTTGTTCATTTCTGTGTTTTGGTGTCCGAATTGCAATAGACCTATCGGAAACAAACGTTTTTCAGCCTGGCAAGTGTGTGAGTGTGAGGTTACAGAATGCAAAGATGTAATAGCAAAGTTTGTAAGTTGAATCGTTTGAATCTTTTTAAATACAAAGATCAGTGATAGAACATCAAATCTTGTCAGGTTTCTACTATTTAAGTTAATAACTCTGTTGAAAAATCTGTTCTTACATTTCCTATTTATTACTATCGGTTCCTTCAATTTATTTCTTAAGCAAAATTCAATTTTATTTCCATGTACTACAGTTTGATTAACATTAATTACGTATTTTTCTAGAAATGATTACTTATAGACAATTAAAAAATATAAATTTCTAAAAATTGCTTATGTTTATCCTGTATTCATTGGTGGCTCACAGCAGAATTTAACCCTGGAATACACAGAGGGGTGCCAGGGCACCCCAGAAGTACTTTGAACTGACGCTAATCGCACTGGGGTTGAGCTTTTTTCGTCACTCTCCGTGTCTTCTCATTTGAGTAGGTAATCTTTGCGCCTGTGCAAGATTTGTACATGTACTTTTACTACTTTATTATACTTATTTATTTTTCATTGTTTGGAATACTGGAGCACCCCATCTGTGTATTAAGAAGTGTAATATTCGGAATATAACATTGCCTGAAATTACTACAAATTTACGAAAAGAACTGTCAAAACAAGCTAAGTGTGGTGTATGTCAAAGAATAAAGGATAGAAAAACAAAATCTTTTTGTGGCAAATTTAAAATACCTATATGTGCAGAACATAAGTAAGATGTGTACTTGTTATGTATTGAGACAGCCTTTCGATTTTTTTCATTACTTAAGAGTTAAAAATGAGTAAGCAAAAGCTATGTAATTACACTTCCTGTTCTTATAACAACTTCTAATCATTTAAATTACCACTTTTTATCGGGTTGTAATGGCACCCTACCTGTGTATTTACGTACGTTGTTTTTGCCTGTGTATTCCAGGATTAAAAACTGTACAATACGTTCAGAAGCTTCATTTTGGCGAACACTGACCTTGGGGACAGCTTTCTTAACACAGATCCCATAATTACAAGAAAACTAAATGTAAATAGTAATAATCGGTTGAATCCGGTTACATCAACCGTCAGTTGCATTGTAAGAACAAGATCGACATGAACCGACATTTGAACGCAAAATTTCAGGATAAAACTCGCTTGTAGTTCTGGTAGGCTGAATATCTCGCAGTAATCCCACGCAGTGAAAGATTGATATTTTCGTGTTTCCGGGCGCGTCAACAGCGTTGGTCATTAGTCCCATAAGTGTAGTGAATGTTTTGCTCGGGAGATGGCGGGGACCTTCCCCCCTGGATGGCGAAATCCGGCGACGACCTACCGTCGGATAGCGAGGTTTCCCCCTAACCAGACTATCCCACCAGTGAGGCACCGCTCCAGCCGGGACAAGCTCTAAGCTCCCGACCGGTCTCCCGGGATATGTGGTAGTGTAGTGCATGTTAGCGTAAGTGTGTTTGTGTGTGTAAGGGGAGAAGATAGGACAAGAAAGAGGAAGGGAAGATCCGCGCGGTCTGTGGCCCGTTTGGTAGGGTACTGCTCCGGCATTCGCCTGGTGTTGATCCGAGAAACCACGGAAAACTACCGATCAGAGCAGCCGGCCGGCCGCTAGAATTCTTTTCCAGACAGCGACTGAATTCGACCCAGCTGAAATGCTAGTGTCGAAAATCCTGCCGCCGTCAGGACTTGAACCTACGACCTCCCGGTCAGAGGCGCTACAGTGACATCGGTTGATGTTCTGAGCGACCGCGCCCGGTACGCAGGGAAAGAGAGAAAATGGCCTAAAACCTTCTGAGAGTTTGAACCCAGACAGACCAGACAGGCGACCGTTATCTGAGCCCTTGGCAGAGGGCTGAAAGTCGCGTCAAGCGAGGTTGCAAGCGCAGCAGCGACTCCGTGTTTGAGGAACGTGGGTCGGATAAAACCTCTCAGGAGAGCAGAAATGCAATTTAAGGTCATGAAGAATACGCTGCACGTCGATGTAGCAGAGGTCTCAGCTGGGGGCGAGAAGCGCTTGCACGGAGGCAGTTTGCAGAAGGAGCTTGCACGTGAATAGTTGCTAAGAATAGTTTTTATCGCTCCGCTAGGATGTTTTTTGGAGGAAAACACGGAATTTTTGTATTTGAAAATTGTGTGCAAGAGGATTAATCTTCCAAAAAGAACAGGTTAGAAACCTCTTGATTAAATAACATGGGTAAAAATGTAAAACTGTGTATACAAAAAGCAGACTGAAGGAGACTACTGCAGCAATTTAGAAAAGAATCGGATTCATCATAGAATTATTTCAATTCGACCATTCAATACATCATCAGAACACAAGGCACAAATTCATTCAAGAAATTGTTATCGTCAGGAATCATTTTATAACATAATTTCTTTCAAATAATAGAAAAGCAAAATAATAAATATGACTGAAGGAAGTGTCGGTTCTTCACGCAAACTATTTAAGATGTTGTAATTTCTTAGATCAACTAGCTACCTGATTTACATCCAACTTCGTCATTAAAGACCACAGTAAGGGTTCCGTTGCAGTGGTTTCAGTTTACTTACAACTTCTCCGTATCCACACCGAGATGGTGAAACAAATCATCGCGTACGTCTGTCTCCTCATGTCGACACCACAGCTCTCACCACAGCCATCGCCCCTGGCAGTTTGCACGCCCTCATTGCGGTCAGTGGCGGGGGGGGGGGGGGGAGGTGGCGTAGGAAGTGGTGCAGATTGTGGCGGCGGCCGACAAGACAGGCGGGAAAAGGCGAAGAGGAGCAGGGCGGGGTGGGGTGGAGCCGGGCGGTGGTCGGGCGGTGGGCGGGCGGGCGGGGGGCGGGCGGGCGGGGGGGGGCGGGCGGGGCGGGGCGGGGCGGGGCTGGGCGGAGCGAGGAGGAGCGGAGGGAGGGGGGCGGCGGGAGAGCGAGGGAGGGGCGGCGACGAGACAGGGAGGGATGGAGGCACGGCGGGGGTGGAGCGGGTGAGGGGCGGGCCGAGGTGGGGAGGGGCGAGCGGAGGGGGAGCAGGCGGGAAGAGCGGGGGGGCGGGCGAGCAGGGGAGCGAGGGGAGAGCGAGGGTGGCGGGAGTGGCGGGCGGAAGGGGGGGAGGGAGAGGAGGAGAGGCGGGAAGAGCGGGGCGGGGGGAGGGGCGGAGGCGACGGAGGAGCGGGATGGGAAAAGGCGGGCGGAAGGGAGAGGGCGAGGCGAGAGAGGTCCTGAACGAGAGGTTGACAGCGCGGGCGGGCGCGGAGTCGGACAGGCAGGGCGGCGGCGGCGGCGGCGGCGACTGCAGCCCCCGGCGAGTTTGTGTGCGTCTTAAATTGCGTTACGGTGTCCATTACGGGGCCAGGTACTCGGCGCGCGGCAGTGGCAGCGGGGGGCGGCGGGGCAGCCGGGGTCGAGCGGGCGCGGGACAGCTGAAGGAGAAGCGGGGAAGAGAGAGACCCACCCCCTTCCCGCCCCGACCGCTCAGCGTCTCGACCGCCGCCGCCGCCGCGAGCTCCAAATGGAAAGCATTACAAACCCAAACGCCGGTTTGGGGTAATGTAGTTACGGTATAAACAGACAAAAGAAAACATGATATTTTTAATATTTTCACTTTATTCACTATGAAAGAGAACACTGGTCGGTAAGGTCTAATTCGTGGAAATTGCATTGCTGCTATGGAGACCTCGCTAAAAGAATTGCTTTTCCAGAGAACCATTTAAATAACTCGAGAACAGCGTTACCTCAGTTATGCACACAGAGTCTATTTAATTTTATTTATAATTTGAGCACCAAGTGCTTTCCGAATGCTTGTATTTATAAATAAAAAGTAAGTTAATCGAGTACACGACAAAAGTGGATTTTCAGAGTCTTTAAAGTATCTAGTATAATCCTCGCATCAACCCACATTAGTAATTAATTTCATCGTTACATAACGTACATTCTTTCCTGTTGGTTCATTTATCTCCTTAATGTTCTGGTAATTTGAAATTGTCTACCATATTATCTACTATCTATCTGGAAGCAATGCGCCAAATGTAGCACATATTGACGGATACGTGTCGTGAGGTTACGTTAAGTTAAATAAAATTACATTCTCTTATGTGAAATGAATTTTTTTAAACAAATAAAACATACGAGATAAATATATAATATTTAACCACAAGTACTAAATGGTGCATCAAAAATAAAACCAGTTAGTGCTCGGAATTTAAAACTTACGAACAAGGCAGAAGGCAAGAGCAATGCTACCTATCGTACACAGGCTACCTGGCTCATGCAATTCATATTTTTATCTACAGCACGAAGGTGAGGGAGATTTCTGAAAAGGCCTAGTTTCATCGATCGGCCTGTAAGAACTCATAAATACTCCAGGAAGCCAAAATTATCCTAAAATACCTGCTCTTAATATCGAGCGTACTAGTCCACTTTAAGGAAGTACTATTTGTATCTCCTAGCGTTCTGATTTCCAGCAAGCTCTGCTCCGCAGTGAAGAACATTCTAAGCAGTGAATCGACCAACGGTAAAAAGAAAAAATGTTTTAGCTTGTTGAAATTAATTTAAGTACACAATCGCTGAAGATCTTCATTTACAAATAAGGAGTGCCGTACATTCTCTAATTTCAATTTTTATGATTCAATAAATTATGAGTATTCTTTGAATACTTTCAAAGATGGGACATAAATATTAGTCTATGTAACATGCTTATGGTAAACGTATTTTGTAGATGACAGTATACTAATTTACCAATTATGCAATCGAGTCTGTCTTTGAACAGTACAGAGCTGAAAGCAGTCAATCCTTTTAGGTTTGACAATATAGTCTGTTTTCCATAAGGCACATAAAGACAAATTCATTTTACCTACATTATGTTACAAGAAGAAAACGATTTTCGCAACTTTATATAAGTCTCGAAAAGTTCTTCTCTAAAAACTCTAAAGTTTACGTTTCGGTACTCCAATATGGAAAGTAGTATCAACCGTATTTCGGGTATTACTAATCTTTTTCCATTCTTTAGAGGCAACCTACTCAATGTCCGCGTTCAAGTGTTTCAGTTCGGAAGGCATGACAGCGTTGCGAGGTAAAGGCCTCCCCATTTCAAGGTTTCCATCTCTCCCACGGTCGCAGGCATTCATGCAGAAATAATACTACGGCGCGAGAGTGGCCTAGGTTTTGCGCGTCGCAGACGGCGACTGCAAGAGACGCCCATTGTGCTCTGGTCCATGGGTCGTCCTCGCCGCCCTCTTCTCTTCCCTCCTCCTCCCACCGACAAGCGAGTTGAGCGACGGAAGCTGTTTCCACGCGAACATCTTGGCTCTGTGTTAGACTGGTAGCTTGCATAATCTATGATGAAAAATATTTGAACGCGAACATCTTGGATCGGTCTTAGACTGATAGCTTGCATAACCTATAATGAAAAATATTTGAAATGTTAATAATGGTTTTCTAGCCTCTTTCAATATAAATTTCTTCTTCAGTATTATCACACACACACACACACACACACACACACACATATGCACGCATATCAGTGACATGTCAAGGCAAGCGCACAATAGGTGGTCAGTTACACAAGATAAAAGCCAATGTTTTATTATAACAATAGTTACAGTATTGCTTGTTAATGAGCAAGAATTAAGGTATCTACCGATTCAACTTTCTATACTTGAATTTCACGAAGATTTCGAGGTTCTGCTCGTTTCTGACTACCGCTCTACAATACCCAGAAGACCTCCACGTAAACCTTCAAAAACTTAGTCGAGGTAGTGAAGTTTACCAGTTGAGATTAGCCACTTTCTCTGCGGCGACTCTGAACGGAAAGCTTTAGGTCCGACACCCGACTGTGACAAATTTCCTATTCTCCGTAGCTAGATAGATTGATTGCGTACGAGTCGGTCTTTTTCAATAACATTTCTTGAAATATTTTTAGTACCTCCACTTGCATGTTTGTAACGATGATCCGTAATGAAAGTAAATTACGTAAATTAGCAATAACGTGGAAAGTAAGTAAAGTGAAAATAATTCAAGCACATTTTCTTCAACAAGATTAATGTCACAACTGCGATTAAACGAATTCTCAGTGTTAGGTACCTTCCTCCCATATTCTCTGGAGAACGATGTTTCTTATAAGCCCATTAGTTATGAGACTAACTTACATTAACCTTCAGAAAACCGGACTTCTTTCTAGTCCAGTCACTCGCTTCGAGCGACCACCAAACATGTGAATAAGTACAAGGGCTATTACAGGAGGAGGTGCAGGTTTGGAGACTGGTGTATCGGGAAGTTCAATGGAAAGTATTACATAGGCTCGCTCGAAAGAGTTATGCACTTTTTGAAGCAATGAGCCATAGAGCACAGAGAAGGCACGGCCTCGCTGGCGACCTAAATCTTCGTAAAGTGAACAGGAAAGGAGAGGTGAACAAAAGGAAAGTCCAGACGCAATTGACAAGAGCGAAAGGGTAAATGCTGTAAACGTTAATTTGGCCAAAGCATTCGAAATAGTTCCATATAAACCCTTTATGGAGAAACTTTTGATGTCGGGAATAAATCCTAGAGTGGTGGCTTGGATTAAAGAGTACAGAAAACACATAGATGTAGTAGGATAACAGTTATCGAATACAGGCAATGTTACGTGAGGGTCTTTATGCGGAAGGGCAATAAGGCCTCTGCTCTTCATTTTTTTTATAAATAATCTTCCAAATAACATACGTTTGTGTGTTACAATTATTCGCAGAAAATTTGTACATGGTATGAGAATTAAAAAGGGAAAAGAATTTCAACAGAAGTTAGAGCGCTTGCAATATTCCGCTGAAATTAATGATATGGAAATTAAAGGATCGAAAAGTAAAGCAATTACTTTTGGTCGGGTTCGTAACTACGCTAAACTGATTATTATTTCGGTAAATGCTTCATTCCGCGAGTATCGTCGTGTAAATATCTGGATATTCAGTTAGTAAGGTATGGTGGTAACCAAGTAACGAGAAAGACTTGAAAATCGGTGCATTTTGTACTGCCAAACATTAAAGAAACGTACAGTATACGTATCGAAAGAATTATGGCACATTATACTTTCTCTTATGACATTTCATGGAATAATGATCGACCTGACTTGCTGGTATCCATGCAGACTTACACATAAAGCACATTTAGAAAGAATTCAAAAGAAATCATTCAAGTTTTCGAAAAAACACATAAAACAATCGTGGAAACCGAACTAAACAAAAGAAACGAGGCTTTGTCCTTTATACGAATCGTACGTAGGCCAACCAACTTGGCAGGAAATTCAGAATATATTAGAGAAACCAATGGATTTCCGGTTGAGGGGACTGATCACAAAATTTGGAAAAAAACAGAGATTAGATGTAGGAAAGTTTCGCCAATAGGACTAGAAGGAATGGAACAGTTGGCTGCAATAATTTCCAAAACAATTACTCTTAGAAATATGTTAGAATTAGTTTAGTATCAATAAAGTAAGCAATTTTAGAATCTTACTCATAGTTAAAACCTAATTAACTTGTATCGTGCAATGAAGCAGTGAAGTGATGTGAATGGCGTCGAAGTGTGTTGAACGTGGGGCAGTAAAGTGTTCTGCAATGTGCAATGAAGAGCAGTGAAACGGTATGTAGTGTTGTGTATCGCCGTGTAGTGTAGTGATGCTGTGTGTAATATTAAGTTATCTGTTTAACCAATATTATTATCAGCATTGATATCATATTGATATTCATTTATTTTTACTGTCGCATTCAATTGCAGTTAAATATCGTAACTTAAAATTGCCTGTCATTCTTTTGTCGTAGTCTAAAAATGACTTCAGAACTTGATGCAACGTGAGAGAGTGCAGAGTATATTTCCGGCTCATAATGACAGCGTTACAATGACATTCATCAAAAATAAGATCAATATCACAATATCGATTTATGGTGATGTAGTCGACATTGCTGCAGAATGTCGCGCTCTGAAAATAATTTATGAGCAACACCTTGAACAAATACATTTTGGGAAGGTTTCCAATAGTCTTGCCCTTCAGCTCCAAAGTGCTACGATAAGCTGAAACAAATCGAAGAGATCCAATCTGGATACTGAAAAAGTTTGCACATTTTTCAAGATGTAATTGCGTAGAAACTACTGAGAATATTCACATACTGGTGCTAATGGTTTTTGACTATTGTGCAGTGTTTTTTCAGATACTACGAGCTTTTACGAAAAAATAGAGAGAGTCTTTATATAAAAATGTTTTCTGACTTCTGAAATGCACCAGAGTCAAGATATGATGAGCCTTCCGTGATGTCGAGTTCTTGCGAAAACGAACTCACGAAGTGAACGAGCGAAAAGCTTCCCGCCAGCGAATAAAATTACGCGCCCACTTTTGGCTAAAACTTTCGATAACCTCCCCAAAAGCCGCCAACTCTGCGATTTGAAGAGGAATCCTTCTCCGTACCAAAGCGATGACTTCGAGGAAACGGCAAATGCGACACACACTGTTTCATAATTTCGTCCACATTGCCATGCGCTTGGCGTCTCAAATGTCACGTTATTTATATCACGCATAAATTAATGCACGACAAGAAAATTCAGTGCGTTAACCTGGTTAAAACATTACATCGTGAGGCAGTGTTTCATTACCTTCTGACTCTTCTTATTCCCAATAAAATATATTTCGATAATTTCAAAAGTACGTCAATATCCGCAATTACGTAATTATGTTTTGCAGAACTGAAATACGTCGTTATCAGGCTTAAGTCGAAGTATGACTAATTCAGATATTAGACAGACCATTTGGATATAGTTGTATTAATGGTGATGATCAGATCATTTCAAACACCATCCAGCTAAGTAGGCATATGGTGCTGGCGCCGGAAAGGTGATTGACCGTGTCGTCTGCGTTTGCAAGTATTTTTCACTCATAAATAACATGGAAATTATGAGTTGCAAAGAGTCAAAGTTATTTAACGATAATCGCGAAAGCCCAAGGTCTTTGCCCTACAACTCATCACTCAAACTCGGAAATGCCTAGCGAAGCGTCATGTAAGGCAAACAGGTAGGTTAGATTGGGTAGTATATCGTGTAAATGGAAATTTACGGCTGACACAGTATAATTAGTAACCACACACATTTGCCCTCTCTAGGCACAAAAACGTCTCATAAGCAGCATGTTTCTTGTGTATTACATAATAAATAATCACTTCCTAATCCTAATAACCTAATAACTAATCACTTCCTAATCGTCGTAACGAGCTTCACCTACTCTAGCTACCATCTTGGCTAACGGACACTTCATTCGCAACTTCAAAGAATGTTTCGAAGGCGTTCCTTCTTCTGATTTTGACTACTTATTTTGGACAATGTGAACGTAAAGCTGTTAATCCTGAAATCAGATAGGTCGGACATTAATTATAACACATTCCAGGATCAAAGGTTATTTCCAGTTCTTTCGTTGGTCGAATGTCTACACACCTACAGACGAGTCCGGGAATCCGGTTGAACTGACCGTGGTTATCCACGAATCCGCCGAGTGCCGAAGTAGTTCCCAAAACAACGGCCTTGGCGGCGATCGCAAGCATTCCATCCTTCTCCGTCCTCTCCCCCAGGCTAATCTCCACTTCTATATTTTTCATCACTCATGGTGTAAAAAGACTCCGCCAGGCCTTCAAGTACGCTTATGTCACGTCGTGGCTTGAATTAGGCTTTAGCGTCAAAGGAATATTAATATATTTAAAATATATTTTTACCAGCGGTGCCCTCGTAATTACCGCTTGCACTGACCGCTCAACAAAATTACTCTTCTCGTCCCACCCTAACGCATTTCATGACGCAATCAGCTAGCATTTCCTCCCCCCCCCCGGTTCGGATTGAAGTGGAAATGAAACTTGCGAGAGGATGTGAATGGATGGAAAGTCCTGAACCTTTTTATCGATATTCAGACGTGTTTTTCATTTTTTCCCTCGAGATATTCACTTTCGAAACTCTGAATTTAGCTGCATGAGGATTCGGCGAATCATTTGCGAGGTTCGAGAGCGATGTTCCCTGAAATTTAATGAAAAATCTAATAGTTACATTTTCCTGTTAAACATGGAATTTCTGTTGGTGCAATTTAGTTAATTGATGTTACATTAGATAACTATTACGAATTTCATTTGAAATAAATTTTTCCAGGATAGGTTCACAACACCTTACTTGTGTTTCAAATAATAGCTACTGACACCAGCTGTTAAGTGTAAAAAATTAAAGTCAGTTTCTGATGCATCAAGTTATACTCTTCGATAATAAATATTGTGATTAAAATAATTATTTTTCTCTAGTGTTAATCAAACATTAAGTAAAGTAACAATTACAGTTCATGAAGGATAGCAACTGAAAGTAAACACCTACGAATTGTCTTTGTTATTTCCAGATTTGTTGAAAAACTTTATTTTCTTTAAGAACAATATTCAGACCGGCCATATTAAATATTATAAATTTTAAGAATATGCAGAGGGCTCTGAGATGATCACTTTTTCAATGAAAATTTGGTGAGAAATCTCGTTTAAAGGAGATACACATGTAAAATTTCTTACATCGCGCCTCTGATAATTAAGCACCACATTCTGCACAACACTTGTACCCAGAAGACAACTTTTTTTTATTACTGTAGGTGGTTTTTGCGGGTTAATTTAAACTTCCGTAAATCACTCTCAACGTTCTCTTCAGAGATGTTGCCGCATTTTTTAGCACTGACACTTCAAATTCTTCTAAGTCACATGTGGTCCTTCTCCACATAGCACTTACCAACGAACATTAGGTGTGTTTCAATGCTAACACGTAGGCAGGAATTATATGGGGTCAGTTGTTACAGCCATAGATTTTGCCAGCCTGTCTTAACGCCCCCATGTACGTCATGTTTCTCAGTGCTACTCTCTTGAAGAATGTGGCGTTTGCGAGGAGGCGTTACATGGCTACAAAACGACGGGGTCCTGATACACGGCTCCGCTTCACTCCTAGATTTAAATGCCATTAAATAATGGTGCAATGGGAGGTGACAAAAACTGGAAAGCCTCCGGGAAAACCAAGAACAAACTCACCAGTCTACCAGATATATCACAAGAATTGGTAGCATTTTCAATTCAAAACTCTGAGGTAGAAAGCTAGCGGAAGGTTCCGGATAACTACTTTACCAATGAATTTTTATTTCGTCATAATTTTTGGTAGTTTGTACTCAGTATTTGTGACCTAATCTGAAACCGTACATAGAATTCATGCGTAGAGGATAATATGATACGAATTATGACGGAGAAATTATGGAATGAGAGGTAGATAGAAACAGAAAACCTCAAGAAAACCTGCCGCGAACACGCTTTCTCCACTATATCTTTCACATGCATCCATCGGTACTTGAATACTAGTGCTCGAAGGTGAAACGCTAGTGTGCTGATTTCTAACAAGTAATTGGCATTTTAACAATGAATTTTTAATTGTTTTTATTGTACTGTATTTTACAATTAACTGCCAGATATTTCTCCTGATGCGAAAAGATTCAAACTATTGCGATATAATAAAAACGTTACATTGTGGTAGATTATTCAGGATTTAAAAAAAACACAAAACTTTAATGTTAAATGGAACGCATAGGAGAGGAACAATGGAAGTGAAAAAAATTTTAAAAAATGAAAATATAAATAAAGGAGAGTGGGAAGTGACAGACGGTGGAAACAGTGTTTAATTTTATAGTGGACACAGAGATTTTCTGGAATAACAATAAATAGGAGTAATAATCTGTGATAAATAATAAATAGAAAGTGAGGGCGGTTGTCAACGAATAAATCCAGTGATATGTGAACAAGTAATAGCCAATCGGAAGGAACACGGATACGAGGCAATTGAGGGGGATGCGCAGAACTAGCAAGATGAAACTGATTTGGGACGTTATGGTGATAAGAAAAATGAAAGACGGGCATTATGACTTGCGGAAGAGAACGAGCTGAGGGTGAGAGCAAACAGAACGAGTTGGTTGTGGTAGCAGACGAATGCGGGATCTCAGCGCAGTTAGTGTTCCTGAGGTTTTTTCCAAGTTTGATCGTTTAATTGTAAAAGGGGAATTAGAAATCAAAAAGGACACATGACCATGAATGCGATAATGAAAAAATGCACGAGTCTGTAAATATAGTATGGATATGATGAGTTCGATTGTTACAATATTTGATTTTTTTGTCATTGTTTATCGGCAGCGACAACAAGCAGCGCAATTTCACAGAATCGGAGGAACGGAAATTATAAAGTTTTTCGAAAATATGAGCATGTTTTTCTTTATTTAAATAGTTTAAATTCAACGAGCATTTCCTACGTCTAATCTTTCATGGTTGAAATCTGTCGTTGGGCAAGTTTGTCGACCCACGAATACAAATTTTCTATGACCCTCAACGATTCCATTCCTGTGCTAATTGAAGTACAAGAAAGTAATTAATAAATACGAGTTAGCCAGTTCAGGCGAATTTTAGATATTCGTATTTCAGAGCAAATAAATAATTGTTATTAGTTACGAGAGAGGGATTCAAGCGGAGAGCCATACTGTTACCTACTTCATCTCCCATGAGCTGCTCGGAGTCAGCTCTCCTCGCTGGATCGGATTGAATGCGAGGCCCAGGGCTGAACTCAGTCTGAAGAGGGCAGGAAACGGTTGAAGAGGTAAAGACAGATAATGGAAACGCGAATGTTTAATATTAACACGCTGTGAATAAAACAAAATCGACGATTGCATATATACAATACGTACATAACAATAAAGAGATAATGAAAAAGATTGTATCAATAAAATCAAATCCTAAAAATATTATTTATTAAAATTATTCAATCCCTTGAAAGGCTATGTGTCCGGAAAGGGAGACAATAAAACGAAAATAGAAGGGAATTCTTTTGTTGAAAGTATGAATGCAAAAACCAGACAATGCTTTATCATAGAGCTACACGCACAGGTAGCTAGTCAGCGAGTCACAAGAACATGAGAATACTAGGGTTTGATTAGCAAAATAGTAACTTACAGTTGCGCATCAAGAGTAAAGGATCTGAGTTAACAGGTAAGTTATTGAGAATATATGGGTTTTAAGAGAATGTAGAAAGGTAGTTAGTATTCGTAAATTAGGTTACGTACGATACGTCACTACTTCTTTAGGGGCATTCTGCAAATGTTACCAAGCACAATGGTCCCATTCCAGTAAATACAAACTTTTTAGTTAATCTCTACTTAGTTCACCGAATTCGTCCACCGTCATTTACCGAAGTTTCTCCTATCAATACCAGGTGAACGCACAAATAGTACTCAACAATAGTACAAACGGGCCACGAACTGCGCACGATCTTTTCTTCTTTCTTGTCCTATCCTTACTCCTCACACAAACACGTATATGCACTAAAGTTCGGGCAGAGTAGAGTTTGTCTCGGTTGGGGCGAAGACCCGCTGATGGAAGATACCTGTATGAGGAAAACAGCGAAGTCCACGTGTAGGCTCGCGTAGGTTCTCGCCATCCAGCGGGGAAAAAATACCGCCATCTCCCGTGATGACAACATGCACTCCACTTACGACACTAATGACCATAGAAGTTGTCGCACCCAGAATCACAAAATAATCAGTCAATCTAAGCTCTTGTAGTTTATGCATTTTCATCTGTAACTCCACACTCTTCGAATATCAAGGCATCTCAATACTATTCTTTTTATATTCATATTCATCTAATACTATTCTTTCCATTGCCTTCTCTTGGACCACCGCGTTCGTTTCCAGTAAGCCCGTCATCCAGGGATGGCAAAAAAACCATCAATATTATTATATCTACATTATTGATTTTTTCGAGCAGATATATAGATAATACTAGCGTACCCACGCTAGAACCCTCGTATGTTAAACCCTACCCTCTTCCCTATTTATCCATGTCCACATTAAGCCTGTAATATCTCTTTTTCTTCAAGATCCTCTTATCCTCCGTCACTTGTTCTCTCTCATGTCTCCTTGTAATTGATAACAATATAATACACCCTTGTCAATTCCAACTATTCTTATTTAATGTTATTACCGAGCAGAGAGGTACATCCGCGTAATTCAATCACGTAGAATATCAAGTAATTAGTTTAATTTCACATACAGTTGCAGATTCTACAGGTTCTGAACAGGTGAGGTAAAATATAGAAGCGTTACCCAGCAAAAAGGTAATAGAATGTTCAAAAAGATCTCATTGATTAAAGTTTCTTTGAGGTCTTTGGCCTCAAAACTTTAGTTTTTAGACTATTTGTTTAGGAATTATTGAACGATATGGATTGAAAACTTCGGTCGTGTTTTGCGGGTTGCATTTGACATGATTTTTTTTTTTTTTTTCTAGGGCTTTTATCCAGCCAACAGCCGGTTATCCTTTACGTCCCGATGGGACGCGTATTCGACCATACAGTAGACTAACAAACTTGCGGGCTCCTCTGATCTGGGGTCAGAAGAACGCGAGGCCCTCCGCGACAACACATACAAATTTAAGGGACACACACCCATGCCCAAGGTCGGACTCGAACCCGCGACCCTTCGGACCGAAGCGCTAAGTCCGTACTCACTCTTAGCCACCCCGGCCATCCAGGTCGGCTCATGAATATTTTGATTCGTTTTTAAAAAACAAATTCGTCATATTTTTCAAGTCAAAGTGCAATTCGTCACGTCTCCGCAAAATTCTCTTTCTAGAGACCTCATTTTAAAGATTGGTTTGCGCATGAGAGCCGCAAAAGGTATGTATACTACTGAAATAATATAGGAGACGTTAACATCCATATTTTGTTTTCGACGTTTTTTTCATATCGATATGTTTCTGCAGAAATATCGTGTTTTAAAAAATCTCAGGGTGCAAATAAAATTCCCAAAATCTCTTTTACTTGTAGATTACCCACAATCAACTGTCACTATTATTAATCCCCAGGCGGCACGAAAGTGTTTGCTATTCCCAATATTTCTCCAGTGTTGTTACCTTCTTTCATTATTTTGTACTACGTGGTAATATCGTTAAACTACAATTTGAACCTTACATAGAACATTGATTATAAAATTAACATGAAAATCACATTAAGGCCGAATGTACTTTAATATTGACGTGTTATCAACATAGAAAACCTTTTGGCGATGTATCGAAGTATCGATGTTTTGCTAAACTTAGCCATCGCTATGCCACCCAACCTTTGCCACCTCTCTTCGCCACCAGAGTCGCCTAATCCGCCGCAGCCACCGCCACCGCCACCGTCGCTGCCGTCGCCGCCGCAGGTGCGGAAACCGCGCTCGAAGCGCCGAACCGCTGATTGGTTATTTCCTGTAGTGGCGCGCCGCGATTGGCTGCGAACAACCGGATTATCCATCGGCGGTTGCGGGGCCGGAGGCGGCGACGTCGACGGCGGCGGAAGAAGAGGAGGCGGAAATGGCCCAGAAGGCGGCAGCGAAGGAGGTGAATGGAAGACGTCACGATGCCCTTTCTTTGGTGACGTCACCGTCATCTATGAAGTCACCATTGTTCTTTCGGTTGTTATAAGTAGAGGGAATGGAATTCTCGACACTAATTGTGATCACGGCCAAGTCCTATTGCATGGTTAGATGGACTTTTAACTGAAAATAATACAGGGAAACACCGGAAATTAAGATGGAAATTATTTAATCCAGAATGAACTTTGGTTTTAGAACAATTAACGACTTATTTTAAGAGCTGTGTCTACTTGAAAACCAAAACGTACAAATCTTGCAATTCGAAACAGTTTTAGAGAATAACTAATGTTTGCCTTAAATTTTAGTAATTATTTTTTCTAGTTTTACGAATTGTGAATGCGGGTCGTCTTTCATAAAACATTCAGTACATTAACTGGACTGATGTCCATAGCTGTTGACGTGTCGGAAACATCAATAAATTAATGAATGACTCTCAGTATGCTCGGCTATCAATGTGCCACTAGGCATAACGCCATGGAAATGTTCGGAACTAAATAAAGAGGATTAGGGATAAACGGTATACAGTCGATAGTAAGTTTTGAGAAAGTTTGGAGGGGTGGGGGCGAGAGAGGGCGCGGGGAGAGAGGCGGGGTGAAATAAACAAGCAAGAAAGATCTGAGAGGGGAAAGGGAAACAGATGAAGGTGGTGAGAAGTCAGGTGGGCGAAGAAGAGTGGAATGTAGGTGAAGCGAAAATATTCTGAAAA
Source organism: Teleogryllus oceanicus (assembly GCA_964035755.1). NCBI lineage: Eukaryota > Metazoa > Arthropoda > Insecta > Orthoptera > Gryllidae > Teleogryllus > Teleogryllus oceanicus. The sequence goes on along the minus strand of CAXIVR010000002.1, from coordinate 164,986,794 downwards.
AAAAAAAACAGGATTGGGAGGTATTGTCCGGAGTAGGGAGAGATTAATAAGTTGGGTTGGCCAAAACAGGCTCCCCGTTTGAATAGGACAGGGCTGGCTAATACTTAGCAGAGAAGGTAGGGGAGTGAAAAGAACATTGCATATAGTGCATGGGAGAGATTGATAATTTAAAAGTAGAGAAGATGGTTCATATGGAGTGGGAAGGAGCTGATGACGACGGGGCAGGGAGAGCGGGCCAAGAAAATGAGATGCTGTGAACGGGAGAAGCGGGGCGGAGTGAGGGAAAGCAGAAGAACAACACAGGGCGACTGGGATTCTTTGATTACTTTGTGACTTTGGGCGAATCAAGAGCAGCAGTTATTAGTCCCGTATGTTTAGTGCCCACTCACGGGAGGGGGGCGATATTTCTCCCCCGATTAAACGCGAGATTGGCTCCATTCTATTACGTTCTACGCCCCATCTCGTTCTAAGCCCCCCTCCCCCAGCTCTAAGCTCCCGGCTGACACTTCGATGTGTGTGTTAGAGTAGTAAATGGAAGTGTAAGCTTGTAAGTATATGCAAGGGGTCACGAAGGGACGAGGATGAGAAAGGAAATATCGCGCGCGATCCGTGGTCCGTTTGTTGAGGTAAGTCTCGTCACTCGACCTCGAATTGATCTGATATCTCAAGTATCGATCAGAGCAGATCGAAGTTGGAAATTTTCCTCTAGACAGAGGAACGGCTGAATTTGACTAACTAGCTAGTGACGAAAATCCGCCACTGTCGGGTCTGGAACTCTAAGACCTCCTGGTCAGAGACGTTTCATTGGCAACAACTATTGCCCTGAGCCACCTCAGGCAGTGAGGGCGACTCGGTCAGGCGCGCGGAAAATCGAAATATCCCTGAGCACGGCCAAGCAGGCGAGGAGCGAGGAGAATGAGACGGAGAGGTGAGGCGGGGAGGAGCGGGGCGGACGTAGGCCTGATCTCGTGGCCTGGGGAAGACGGACGGTTCCATTTACCTCGCGATGTTTTCCGAAGCTCCTCCGCGGCGCCGACCTGACGCCGGTGCCCCCGCCGCCGTCCCCGCTGCCTTGCCACCCCCACCGGGCCGCTTAAAAGCCGGCATTGGGTCTGAGCTCACGGCCCTCCTGCTAGCGGCAACGTCCTTGCGCACCAAAACCCTTCTGTTAACCCGTGTCTCTCGTACAACAGACGAAGATGAATATTTCATTCTGGACCAACACATTCATTTTTTGAAAACTTTCAAGTCAAACTATGCTACGCCTTTTACACTAAATTACCCTTTTCATCTAGTATGTATGTATTATTTTTTACATAATTGTTTTGTTATTTAATTTAACTGTGGGAGTGCACATATAGATGTGTGTGTTTTAGAGAGTGTATTTGGTTTTTTAATCAGTGCGATTCTATCCGCATCGTTCATTAATTTTCCCCCTCTTTTAGTAAATTTTAAATGGCACGATTATTAATATAAATATTTCGTGTATTACTAGAAACCTCTGCATTTCCAAAGTGTTAAAAAAAATTGAGAATCTAAAAGACACTAGTCCAGACAAATTCTATAATTCGATGCGTCAAAATTATAATTGAATAGAAATGTCATTTATTAGTTTGTGGCGTTCTAAGGGAAAGGCAATACCCCTTACGAAATTTATGCAAACTCTGAAGATAATTCTTTTATTAAAATCTTTCAAGACATATTGGGAGAAGAGGGAAGGCACATTTATTCTTTGATAAAAACCATACAAACAACTGTTTGGGAAGTTTTCAAGAACTTTACAATATAAATTATGTAATAAAAATATTGTAGTAACAATGATGAAGTCTATACTTCGTATAAGAGAAAGTAAAATGTTATTTAGATACAATTATTTACACAAATTTTCAAATTACAACTAAGCATGGTACCGGTGACATCCGGTACTTAAATATGAACCAAGCAGAGTAAAACAATTTTTCCTGAATACATATTTATTTGGCAATCCTGGATACCAAATTTTTGAAACCTCAGTGTTGAGTCTATCTCTGATGAACAGGGAATCAGACAGCCTAAATTTGTGCAGCATGTGTTTACGTCAGCAAATCCTCTGCAGAAATCTGTATTGATTGACCAAAAGCGAAGACAGCGGCGGAGTGGAGTAAGGGACGGCGTGACGGCTGATCCGTGAAAGCTGCAAAAAGGGGCAAGAGGAAAACGACCTAGACTGCGCTTCTAAGAAAACTAACAACGCTTTCGTTCTAAGAACAACCATTTCTCATGCCTGAGAGAAACGTTGAATCTGAGTACCTCGTTCAGGGTAATTGGACTTACTTTTTAATGTGCCAATCTGCGGCGGTTTGTTCTTTGCTAGGTGTGTTTGTGTATGTATATGCTCGCGTGTGCATTGTGCGTGCATTTTGAGCAGAGACTGAGCATTTATTCTACATGCAAGAAGATTGCATTCGACAGAACATGCAGAAGGGAAAATTTGACATTCGTACTTTTGTTAAGGTTAGAACAAGTTTAGTATCCACTTTCCTTTTTTAAACACTTCATTACACACATAGGGATACATTCACATTTAACAACTATTCTGTTCTTTTCAAACGTAAAGCACGAGTCTTAAATGCCATTCCAGGGAACACTAATAAGAGGGGGCTGTATACATACATACATATATATATATACATATATATATATATATATATATATATATATATATATATATATATATAGTTGCCAGCCCTCCCCCATACGTCCTCCGAAGGCCTAGATCATCATTATCTATAATGCTTCGATTGCACGTACATTTTTCACAGCGACAGATTCTAAAATAAAATTTTAATTCGGCGTTGAAAATCATCATCAAACTATCATCAAATGTTCAGAATGATTCCAATAATAAAACTCCTGAATGGTGAAACACTAACTGTAAGCCTGAACACAGAATGGGAAAAATTACGCTGGGACCCATCGTTGGATCTCCACCCTTGACATGTGACTGATAATCACCAAGCTATGCTCGTCCTGGATTGAAACATTATATACAACATATAGTTGTTAGTTAATAACCTTATACAAAGTTTAATATGTACTCGTATTTCTGCCTACTGGTATAACTGCAATAAACACTAAACAAAATGTCCGTTCTGTCGACGTTGAGCCTCGGCGGGGTGCGGACGTTCGCTGCTCCGCTGTGCTTCCATCGCGCGCTATGACCGTGGTCGTTCTAGATAAGCGTCAAGAATGAAAGCTGTTATAGTTTTTTTTTTTTGTTTTTGTGGTTAATAGTTGTTCCTTAACTGTGTGCAAATTCGGGTGACGAGTTTTCCTAGATTTGTGAAGTTCAGTGTTTTAGTGAGTGTTCTCTTCATTTCCACGCACCGAGAAGCTCGAAGTGCGTATGTTTCTGACCATCGTGTTGCTGCTTGGCATCCGAGCAACAACATCGTAACCATCATGGAAGTCCTCACATCACCTAACAATTACCTTTCATAGTAAGATTATGTTCAGCATAATGTTCTGTTACTAAGAAAGAAATGCAATCTGATTGACTTGCAAATTATGACGACATTGTATGTTCATTGAAGTCCCTGCAGATTAATCCTTCTCTTTGGTTTTAATCAAAGATTTCTAATATAAATATTTCGTGTTTTATTTGAATCCATTCCAAAGTGTTAAAAAAATTAAATCTAATCAGACACTGACCAGGAATTTATATAGTAATTATAATTGCAATAAAAATAATTTATTAGTTTGTCGAGTTCTAAAGACAAGAAGATAAGTTTTGAAATTTTGCAAACCTGATAGATAATTCTTTTATTCAGCATTTTCAACTTTCGAGAAGATGAAGCATATCTTGATTTTTGATAAAAACCATACAAACAACTGTTTGGAGTTTTCAAGAACTTTGATATTTACTGCATTGTATAAAAATATCATCTGATACTCTCGTTAAAAGTAATGCTAAGATAAAATTATTTACAAAATCCTCAAATTAACTACACCTGCACCCGCAAATAGAACCAAGCAAAAGGTAAAACCTTTCCTACTACAATTGATTGACATCTTTCCTTTTTGCCCCAGTTTGAGTCCTATCTCGATGAACAGAGAATCTGATCTCCAAATTTGTAACAGATCTTTACGCGCAATCCCTGCAGAATCTGAGTCTGATTCCAAGACAAAGAAGCCAAGGAAAGACGCGGTGAAAAGCTGCAAAACAAGAGGACACTTCACTGCCTAAGTAGCTTCGTCTAAGAACGCCTTTCCCCCTAAGTGTGCTAGAGATCTCGTTCAGGAAAGACTATTTCCTCTGTTCGGTGTTCTTTGTAGGTGTTTTATGAAGACTCGCGTGAACATGTGTTCCCATGACAGAGATGAGCATTATCTAATGCAAGAGATTGCAATTCAGACAAAAGGAAGGGAAAAGACCAATTATACCTTTGTTAAGTTAAAATTGTTCACTTCTTTGAAACTATTCTTAGAACATTGGATAATTACAAAACTAATATTCTGTCTAATTTCAAACGTTGCAGATTTATGCCATTCCAAACTTCCTAAAAGGCTGTATACAAAGATGTTCCAGCCTAACTCCTTGAAGGCTATTGATTCTGAATGCTGATTCAGGCATCTACAGCGAATTCTATAAATAAATCTGTATTCGGCCTTGAAAATTATCAAACTCTCATCAAATTTAAAATTCCCCAAAATATATTTGAATGGTGAAACACTATGTCCTGAACACAAATTTTAATATTATAGGCCTATCTGTGATCCCACTGACATGTGACAACCAATGTGCTATTGAACTTTATATACAAATAACTTTTATTAAAAACCCTTATCAAAGTTTAATTGACCTGATTTCTGTCTCCTGGTATTACTGCAATAAATACTAAACAAAATTTCCGTTCACGTGAGATTGTACCATCGCAGTAACACTATCAAGTACATTTTAATGCGGTTGTTGAAAACGAGTATCATGCAAGTTTATAGGGTATATCCTGCAAATATGTAGTTATAGTTAAATATGTAGTATAGAAAAATGTTCCTAGATTAGCATTTCGCAGTAACATTTCGGCTTCTGGCGGCAGGTTTTCTCGCTTTCAGGGCTTTTCCCTTAGGCTTACCTTGTGATCTCTTTCCCGCGTCTTTGATGTGATGGAGAGACAATTTGATGTGAATACCAGAATTCGATAAGTTAGAACCCGGTATTTAGGTAAATAATGACTTAAAAGCCTTAGGATAGCAACAAATTATATAAATTTATTAATCGGTATATGTAATAATTACCTATTAAATAAAAGAAATATTTATAAGTAAGTAGTTACAATCTTCAATCCCATACGTGCTGTAGCAGTTTGTAATGTGTATTCTGAGATGACCTGAATAGTTAAATAGAGTTAATTTTTATGCAGTTGGATGACATGATATTTTCAAATCTGTAAGCATAACAGAATACTGCCAATTCCCTGTTAAAAAATGAACTAACTTATGGGACTAATGACCGTAGCAGTGGACACGCCGAATGCACTAAATAATCACAGGACTGAAAATCTGCAAAGTAATTTTTTGTCAAAAATGGATGCTAAAGTGAAATAATTTGTGGTTTTTAACAGCGCTAGCTTCTACCTTGAAGATTCAGGTGGGATCATTTGAAACAATCGCAAGTTGCATATTTGTAACTTGGGGCCGCACCTGTCCTCGAATTCTTTACCTTCAAGTTCCACTGCATGTTCGTCGTCACGTGCCTACAAGTTTTCTCACATTCTCCCCGCATGTTCCTCATATGTTCTTCACGTCTCCTGGCATGTTTACGGCATACTCCTCACATAATGAACATTAAATTGGAAATTCAGAAATTTATTTGTTTTTAGGAAAGTTTTTTTATTACGAATAAATTCCAAATCTTTGAGGACATCGCAATGGATCCCTGGTGGATGAAACTGGCACTTCTGAAAAGCTGAAGTGACCAGAATAATAGAACAACTCAAAATGTAGTAGATAATCCAAAATATATAATTTTTGTAGAATAATGGAACTTTCCGGAATATTACTTTTAATGTAATGTAACTTTTTAAATCATTGTTCTTAAAGTGAAAATATCTTCATGCTGAAACAAATCTTGGAACATTTTTGACAATGTGTGTTCCAGCGTAACTTGTGTTTCGGGATGTATGTGCGTCTATTGCTCTTCTTATATCCGACATTGAAATTGAATTTTTTTTCTTAAATGTTTTTCGCACCCCTGAGAGTAATTCCCTATTAAGCTGTGACCGAGGGCAGATCTTTGTATCTTGGCGTCTTAAAATGATATCAAACAAGCCTCTTTTCTTAGCGTATTATATAGGAAGTTGCAATTTATTTATTTATTTATTTATTTTACGTCAGAAAAACAGTTAAAAACTGCGTATGACGTGCTATGGGGAAAAGTGAATTGTGTGCACATTTTCAAAATTCTTTGATCCCTACACTTAGTCATATACTACTTAAATTTTGAATTTTTGAAAGGGAGAAAAAAAACTCCCATGCAATAAAATCATGTTCAAGGATAAACAAGCAATAATTTTGAATTTTGAATTTATTGGTCTATTTCCTTGAAGAAAGTACCAGACAACGTTAGTTTGAAACAAACAATTCCTCTTCCACTATTTCAAAAGATCATTCTCCATTGATAAAAACATGAGTGTGTGAATTGGATGTATTCTTGACGCTCAGAGTATGTAACAGTTGCAAGCTTACCGAGTTTCAGCCGCGCGCTCTTGGGGCACTACGCTTGGTTGGCGATAGGGCATTCTCCGGCTTTGCGTAGTATTATTTGTCATTACAGTTTCCTACAGCTCCACGGTAGTGTCAAGAGAAATACGTAAGAGAATAGCGCCATCACTTTCCTAGAATACGGAGACATGCTGTTACTGTTCGGTGGATGCCTTGGCGAAGCCAACGCAGCTAGCCGTGCTTATCGGGAACGATTCCCTGATCGTCTCTTGCCGTGCGCGCTGACAATACGCAGCGCATTCAACAGACGTTTAGAGACTGGAAGCGCTGTACGTTCATCTGAAGATTGGCTATTAAAATTACAGCGACGCACTGTCACCAAATTTATAATTGAACATGCAAGAGTCACGAAGCTTCTGTAATAATAAAAAGAGAACAATTTCAGTAAGTTTTACCTGTATTTTTTTGTTCCATTCATCGCCAACACAGATTAAAGGTTTAGTACGCTGCTTATTTCGTTGAGCCGAGGAAATTTTGAATTCGGAATGTACGTTTAAATTTGTTTTCTGAAATTTATCTTTACCAACGTATTCATAAATTCACTACCATTGAGATATTTTTCAAATTTCAGAATCCAAATCTAAACGTATATTCAGAAATTCAAAACTCCTTGGGATGGCTTATGCCACTGCAATTGATACATTCGTAATTCTGGAATAGTGCAGTGCTCTTGTACAAATATCATGACATTTCCCGAGAGTTCTGGTGAAATGCAAACTGTGAAATGGAAAAGTTGACGCTATTCCAAGTGCAGATGTTCTGTGCAGAAAAATCTGAGGCTCACACAAAGGTGTATGTTGGTTGGTGATTCCGGGCGCGTCAACAGCTTAGGTCATTAGTCCCGTAAGTGTAGTGCGTATTTTTCCTCAGGAAATGGCGGTGATCCTCCCCCGCTGGATGACGAGATCCGGCACCGACCTATCGTCGGTTAGTGGGGTTTCCTCCTAACCAGGACCCTCCCAACAGCGGGGCACCGCCCCTGACGGGACAGCTTTAAGCTCCCGACCGGTCTCCCGGAATATGTGGTAGTGTAGTGCATGTTAGTGTAAGTGTGTGTGTAAGGGGAGAGGATAGGACAAGGAAGTGGAAGGAAAGATCGCGCCTGGTCCGTGGCCCGTTTATTACGGTACTGCTCCGGTATTCGCCTGGTGTTGATCGGAGAAACCACGGAAAACTACCGATCAGAGCAGCCGGCCGCTAGAATTCTCTTCCAGACAGCGACTGAATCCGACTTAGCTGAAAAGCTAGTGTCGAAAATCCTGCCGTCGTCGGGACTCGAACCTAGGACGCCCCAGTCAGAGGCGCTGCAGTGCATCAGTCGATGCACTGAGCTACCGCTCCCGTAGCACAAAGCCGATCTCACGTCTGGCTGGCGTGTATGCGGCGAAATGCAGTGACGCAACTCCCAGACCGCGCGAAGTCCTCAGTGACTCGAAGTTCGTATGTTAAGTGCCAATGAACTACCAAATATCACGGACGACATCCGTTTGTAAGTCGTAGCATTTTCAATTACAACGGGTTACTACTCTTTCACATCTCATGCACACGCTATTTTTTCTAAAGTTTGTCTTCCACCTCTCACACAACACGTCTTCTATGTCTTCTGCCCATTTCTGTCCTAGAGAGAACATTTTCTCTGACCTATCCGCAAACTTCCCCAATTCCCTCTGTTAGAGTACAGCAACGCGCCGTTTACGCAAACCAGTGGCGTCGTCTCGCGGGTGTTTAAACATCCGAAGACGGGTCGAAACATAAGAGGCATTACTTCACGGTAAAAAAAAACATACAAATAACCGCGAACTATCGTACTTCGCACATAAAGTTATGTCACAATCAAGCCCGCATGTAGTGGAGGGTTAATAACAGAAATAAATCCCAATCGCCAATCTTTCTAGACCAAAGAACTACAGGACGGCTATTAAAGAGTCTTTGTAATTTAGACCCAATAATATAATGTTAACGACTCCATAATAGATTATCAACAAAATTTTTAATCAGATATCAAGGTATACATAAAAGAAGATAATTATGTAAACCGCAATACATGCCCATGCCATGCAGGATATGGCAGGATGGGAGGGTACAATCGTGATGGGGACCTAAAAGGCGGGATAGGGCGAGGTGAGGCGAGACGAAATGGAGTGGGTAGGTCGAAGCGGGTTGGAAAGAATCTGGGTAAGACGTGGCGGAACGGAGTAGATCGGAGTGGAACGGAGTGGAGCGGTGTGGGAGCGGTGTGGGAGCGGTGTCGGAGCGGGAGGTGGAGTGGGAGGATGGAGAGGATGGATGGGGCGGAGCGGAATAGGGCGGAATGGAGCGAGGGGGCAGTGAGACGGGAAAGTAAATAAAAAGTACCCTCTCTTTCCTCTATATAAATGAAATATGAATTATAATTGATGACTGATACAACCAACACCGCTGAGTGCAAATACTTTAGTTATTTCCTCGTTGCCTCAAGAGAAAATAGTCTTTCCAGCAGAATCACTCTTGTATTATTTCATTGTTTTGTGTATTTATGTTTCCATCGGGTAATTTAACACATTTTTTTCAAGTAAAATGGTAAAATGGGACTATAGGCAAAATTAAGTGGAAGATCTTCTACTGGAGTACTTTTCAAGCTTGGGGACTCGTTCACGTTTTTTTCAACGCGCACTAGCAAATGCTGTTTCGGCGTTTATATCCATGCACTCGGTAGGCATGACTTTGTTTTCACTAACTCACAGCGAATCCAACATTGTGTTGACCAACATGACATGTTGACTTATGAAATATGTATTACGAGACCACCGACACGCAGAGTGTAGATAACAGTAAACATGTAAATATTTAATGCACTCGTGAAAAGTTAACAGAAATACTGTCATTTACTTTCATGAATATAAAACAAGATATGTACCTTCATCTATTATTCCTGACTTATACCGCACGATTTTTGGAATTATCGTACACTATTTTCACGCAATATCTGTGAGCGCCACTTTTACATTTCTTACACATGCATCTAGAAATGCGACGATACTTGAATCGATACGGTATGTTGATACCGACAACAGAACGAAGATCAACTACATTTTGTTTTAGTTGTTCTTAATTTCAGTACCTGCACATCGAACATCGCGATTTTAAAAGATAACACTAGTGCATTTTAGTTTTCTCTCAAACTCTTCTCGTGATATTTTAATTAAATTGAATATTTTCAATATTTACACTTACTTTTGATGAACATTTTATAGAATATTTAAAATTAACTGTTCAATTTTCAATAGTTGAAACACGATTATCGTTTTCTATGACACTGCGGGGTAAGTCTATAAAGTGTCAGAATGCGAAGAGAAAACGCTCTTCAAAGTCAGTGATATTATTTTAGCCAGATGTAGAACGAAACATTTGAGATGTGATAATACAACAAGAGGTCTGCTGTAGCAGAAATGTTGCTGTTGAGTGTGTAGAAAATGGGGTCCTGGAGCAGCAAAAATTGGCTTTTGAGATAGCTAACGAAATCACTGACAACCCCAAAATCCCCCAAGGCTTCTTAGTTTTCCGACAATTTATGCGAATATTCAAGATTAGTTACACAGACATTAGAAATAAATGAAAGCTGAAACAACCACATGTAACATTCATTGGTACCACGAAGAAAGCTATAAAAATCACGAAAAAGGTGTCTCGATGGGGTCCAAACTCAAGAACCTTGAAATGCAATGATGTGAAATGAAATGATGTTTGAAGGCATAGAGTCAAGGATATTTCTGAGAAATACGAACGACGAAAATAAAACAAAATTCGAGCGCCCTTCAAGGAGTGCGCATAAACGGGTCAGTGTGCCACTACGCAGGAAGATTCGAGGGTCGCTGTGGGTCCATTAGCAAAACAGGGGACAAGAGTGGCTTGGAGGATCCGCCGAGGCCCGTCGCCTGCATCTGAAGCGCTTCGTCGGGTTGCGTCAGGAGTGCGGAGGCCAACGGACCAGAACGGAAGGAGCAAGAGCGCCGCGAGCGGAAAGAGATACGAAAGAAAAAAAAAAGGGGGGGGGGAAGGGGGGGAAGAGAGAGGGAAGAGGAAAAGAGAGAGAGAGGAGGAGGAAGGGCGTGGTGGAAGAGGCAAGGGAAGCCAGGAACAAATAGACGAGGAAGGACAGGTGGGAGAATTAAGCAGGCAGCAAAGAAGGTGCAATGATTGCACATGCACACGAAATAAAAGAAAGTTGCCAGACTCGAAGACTTGACACATGTTTCTCTATGAATGTCAACGCACGGCATCCGAATGTGAAGCCAGGATTGCGCCATCACACACCAGTTTTTTTTTAATCTCGAAACTCCACCGCAAAATTTACAATTTAAATTTCACCGTGATTTTCCACGATTAAAAAAACTGGAAGGTGATGTCGTGTTTCGGCCTTCGGATTACGATTCTGTGCATCGACATACATAGAGAAACATGTGTCAAGTCTTTGGGTCTGGCAACTTTCTTTTATTTTGTATGCCAATGTTGGACGAGATGAGAGAAAAGATGCCGGGAACAGTGCAAAGAGAATCAGTAAGGGAAGGGTGGGACATGTAAGAGGGAAGGCGTGAGGAGAGGATGGAATAGAAGGAGAGGTCCAAGGTGGGGCGGGGGGCAGGATGGATCCAAAGCGGCGCGCGGGCCGTCTGTCTGCCGCTCGCTGGAGCAATCGGCGAAGGAGGCGGCGGCGGAGGCGGCGGCGGCGGCGGCGGAGGCGGCGGCGGCGGCGGAGGGCGGCGGCGGCGGCGGCGGCGGCGGCGGCGGAGGCGGCGGCGGAGGCGGCGGCGGAGGCGGCGGACGGCGGAGGCGGCGGGGCGGCGGCGGAGGCGGCGAGGCGGCGGAGGCGGCGGCGGAGGCGGCGGAGCGGCGGAGGCGGCGGAGGGCGGCGGAGGCGGCGGGCGGCGGCGGCGGCGGCAGGCGGCGGGGCGGCGGAGGCGGCGGGGCGGCGGTGGCGGCGGAGGCGGCGGAGGCGGCGGAGGCGGCGGAGGCGGCGGAGGCGGCGGAGGCGGCGGAGGCGGCGGAGGCGGCGGAGGCGGCGGCGGCCCCTCGTTCCGTCTCATCTACATATGCCTCCGCCCACCGTCGCCTGTCGCATTAGAATCACGCGACCGCGACTCCAGGGTCTCCTGCCGAGACTGTAGCCCCGTCACGTGTCTCTCTCTCCTCGAAGCGGCAACGTCACACGCCCCTCCTCGCGATGTGGAAGTCATTCATGTTTTAGAGCACCTCTTACTCACGTCTCGTAATGACCTGCCTGATGAACACGTTTCATTTTATGGGAAATTACTTCCAGTGGGACATTTGTCAAGTGAAATCGAGATACAAACCGAGGTAGTTGGCATGCTAAAGAACGCTTAAGACCTAAGATCTACTGAATGTTTGATATTCCTATTGTTTGAAATTTACTTCGAATTTACGAGGTGGGTCTTCTGTTACTCATGGTTACTGTGATTTGTGGAGACATAATTTGGAAATCATCGTCGTTTCGAAATTATCGAAGAAAGATTATTGCTGCTACAAGAAGAGATAGAGAACTATTAAATACTGCCTTGCATTGGCATTGGATAGGTCATAGGATTGTCGAGGTCATATAAAAAACCTGCAATTAATCAAGAAGACAAATGAATAAAGTTTATATAATTATAAATGAAATAAAAATTTGAGGACACAAAAATCAAAAAAAATTAGCCCTTCCAAAATTAAAGGAATTTTCATTCCTTTCGTAATTAAATACAAACTACATTTTAATCCTCGTCTCATATTATTAAAAATACTTGTAAATAATTAAAATACATTTCAAATAGAAAAAAGTAACTAAATAATACATTCGTGAACAAAATATACCAGTTACAGGTCGACAAACCCTGGGTTATCCCTTATACCCCTCCCTCTCCTCCCTCCCGCAACAGAAGTTGCAACTTCCCCGCAGTAACTGCTGGCACTGACCCTGTAGACACACAGGTTACAACATTGACTCTAAGTTCTGCTTCCTCATCCTACAGTGCAAACTATCCACCAGGCCCCCTTCCCGTACGCCACTCTAAGAACAGGTGCTTCGGACCTGTTTCCTTCTTGCACGAGTTTGGAGCACGATCCTTGTCCCTTTTATCTCGCAGACGCAAACTCCAAATCTCTAATGACCGTAGATACATCAGTCAATGCTCACTCTTCTAATATAACAAACAAATGTTACATCATAGGATACACGTATGCTGATGCAAATGAAAATCCTGCTGAAGCAGCAACATATCTTTATAATTCACTTTATTATCTTAGTTTAACATATGTTAGACTCAACATTCATGTTTGGACAGCCTATTTAATGAAAATGTGAAACTAAACAAGGTATAAAATCCACCACAGACTTTTAGTATATGTAACGTGATTTTTAATACATCAAAAATGGATTAGCCGACCTGGCTGGCCGAGGTGGCTAAGAGCAAGTACCGACTCAGCGCTTCGGTCCGAAAGGTTGCGGGTTCGAGTCCCGCCTTGGGCACGGTTGTTTGTCCCTTGACTTTGTATTGTTGTCACGTTCTGCTGACTCCAGATCAGAGGAGCCCGCAAGTGTGTTGATCTAGTGTATTGTTGAATATGCGTCCCATCGGGTAAAGGGTAACCGGCTGTTGGCTGAATAAAAGCCCTAGAAAAAATTGATTTATTATTTCAATCGCATCTCCCAAATACCTAACAATAAATTTTATTCCTCAAAAATGTAAGTTCCAAAAAACATGGAGGAAGCATTTGTCATAACGACGTGGCTAACAGGCGGCACCTGTTAGGCTAGATGACAGTACGGGGGGGGGGAAGATGGAGGCGGAGCCAGAGACCGTGCCACATCAGCACATCACCGGGCTTGGACGTCACTCACCCGACTCTGACGTCCAGGGCTGTCGCCGTCCCCTCGTTGCCTCGCCAACGTCATCGCCACACTCGCATCCACCCCCGCTCATCGCCACTCGCCATGCCCTCCGCCCTCGCACCTCCGCTCATCCGCCTCTGCCATGCACCTCTCGCCCCGATCACCCTTCCGCCCATCACGCACTCTGCATCCCAGCTCGCCATCCCTCCACCCCAATCCCACTCGCCATCACCAGCCATCACTCGCCATAGCGCCACTCGCCATCCACTCGCCATCACCACCATCCGCATACGCCATCACCGCCATCCACACTGCATCCGCCATCCAACGCATCCCGCCATCCAACCGCCATCCAACTCGCCATCCAACCGCCATCCAACCGCCATCCAACTCGCCATCCAACTCGCCATCCACTCGCCATCCACCCCATCCCGCCATCACCGCCATCCAACTCGCCATCCAACTCGCCACCCAACGCGCCATCCAACGCGCCATCCAACGCGCCACCAACGCGCCACCCAACGCGCCATCCCAACGCGCCACCCAACGCGCCACCCAACACGCCACCCAACACGCCACACACCAAAAACACCACACTCCACAGCTACTTCCACAGCCACCCACACCACACCCCAAATACACCCAAAAGTCATCTCAATAGCACCCACAATCCACTCCACAAATAACTCACAATTCACTCCACACACAACCCACAAACCGCTCATACACCATCCACAGCCACCCCCACACACACTAACACACTTCCTGTATGGTTACTTACAATCCTACAGTCCATCACCTTCTCCTTCCACCCCCTTCGTCTCGCATTTAATAACCACTCCCTTCCATCGGTCTTCTTCCCCATTCATTCCCCCATCCGTCTCAGACTGCAACATCATGGCTCTTCTGTATCCATGATTTGCCCCCCTCCGGCATCCATGATCCCACATCACAGCTTCGCTCCAATTCATTTTCGGTCTTCCACACCTTTTCCCTGCACATTCAACGCTACCAATTTCTTCTAACATTCTTTCAACTCCCTTTGTTTTTTCCATTACCCTTCATCTTTCACCGAGCACATAACACTGAAGATCTTTTCTTCTTCGTCACAAGACGTCAGTTGTGTCACAAGTAGTGACGTACTGAGTATGGGAATATTGTGTAACAGCAGGTACGAGAAATTGTGAATTAACATAACCAAATATTTTTTCTTTTTAACCAAAATCGAAACCCGTTTTCATTGTTTTGATATATTTTCAAGGTTCTGGGTATTTAACGAAACCACTGACACTTTGCACATGGCCAGAAGAAGATTAGTTTCTCATCAGTGTATGCATATATTCGAAATTAGCAACACAAATGTTAATCTATAAAATATTAGGCGGATTTGTTGTGTCATAGTGTCTTCACTGATGGGGAAGACGAACGTTTGTGCGAGGGACATCTCTTGACAACATAGGTGACAGTGTGGTTGTGATAATCCTACCCTGGTCCTTTTAACTTAAATCCCTGCGTTAGAGCTGTCGAAAAGAGCAAAGAGGTTACGAAGAATAACATGTGCATTGGTTTCCGCCTGGGACACATTAAACTCGTGCCCTACGACCCTGACTGCTATTTAGTTAGAGCCGTACCAGTCAGATAGGGCTAACTATTGAAAGTGGCATGGTTCATCTAGTGACGTATCTCGGCAAGAGCAGGAAAAAAGTAAGAAGATACGAGAATAGTTTGCATAGCTTTTACTCGAGATAGAAATTACACGGAAGAAATACGAGAAGCTAAACAGTAAGGATAACGTTTGCCATCTTTTCTGTACGTTCGGCATTCAATTAAATCCTGCGAGCTGTCACTGGTACAGACATATGCAAATAGCTCACACATCCGTCTGGCGCCTCATCGGCCTGGCTAATTGTTTCTGGACTATCAACTGTAGAAAACATCTTAAGTTACGAAATAAAATTCATTATAAAAATTTTAAAAAATGTTATTTACAAGATTTCGAGAGAGAATGCTTCTGACGCGTGACTGTGAAATCGCTAGGAGTGGATCTTTGTAATAATTAAATGAATATCAGTAAAAATCATTATACCTCAATTTTTTTTCGAAATTCAAAATTCGAGTTTCCAGCGTCCTTCTTTTTCGAAGAGACTATTTCACTGTCGAATTTATTTTATGCTGCTTTAAAAGAACTGAATTTTCGCACTTCATGCGCTAGACTTGGTAATGTGGTTTACACATTATGACTCATATGTGTTAATAAGGACAGAAATGGCGGTATTATAATTTTACATAAATGTTATTTGTGTGTGAAAATACATGCTGTTGCAGCACCACTAATTTTAATTCATGTCGCTAAAATCCCGTGGAAATGAAACACATACGTGTTTTAAATAATTACTCTATACTTCATTGAATATTATTTGTATTAAATGAAAGAAGAAAGTGAGGTTAATGATGCGCCTTATTGGCTTATAATTTTTAATCTCATGAATCTCCTAACTCCACAAATACAATCTAGCTTTACAAAGGATAAAAGCCATCTAGCTTTATTCTAGCATGCAAATCTCCTGTGATTCCCTGTTCTGTAGTAGCTCAGAGTTCCATCTGCCTTCAGATCATGGGAGTTTGTAATACTACCATAGACATACACTTAATAATTGAGATGTTATACAAAATTCCATCTAATTTGTTGTCCACGGCACGTCATGTTTTTAATTCAATACATCTTTTCGAGGTCTTTCAAATTATCCAAGTTTCATGTAAATATCTGTATCCGCGACCGCGAGGTTTTCTTCAACAATTCTCGATTCATTGTCACCGATAAATAATATAAAATAATAAGATGAACAATTATAGAAAAAATAAATTTTAATTTGGAACATCTCGTTTGTCATGGTGTTTACGTTTCAAATCCGATGGCATTTCTGCTCGATTTCCTACCGCTCTCTCCTCCCCTCCCACTGGTTTCCTCTTTTCCTTCGACGTTCCCCGCCCTCTTCTACCCTGGAACTAAGTGCGGAGCGCTCCGGAGAGTCGCCCGCGCCGGGCAATTTCCTCGAAAACCGCGAGACAATGGACAGACGCTCACAAAAGACGCCAAGATGGCGCCTGCCAATTGTCGCATTGGCAAGTTTGAAGGCGGAAACCCAGCTTGCCTCCGACTCGAGGCCCGTCAATCTCATAAAGAGGGTGCTGCATAAACGCTGTTGCTCAAGTCGAAACGGCCGTTTTGATATTTGGCTGATTCGGAGACAACTGTCATCCGAATCTTTCCGTCACACATTTCGTAGTGATTCAGAAAAATGTTATTATATTAACTATTTTTCTTGCTTTACAATCAAACTTAACAAGTGCACGTGTTCTTTGCGAATCGTATCATTAGTGCTTTGGAACTTCCAACTACATAGATTGATACTTGTTACTGATTCTTGAATACCAGGCAATTTTAACCACAACGCGTAATACTTGTTATATAATTCAGCACTCGCAAGTGAAAAACAAACCTAAGAAAAGTATAAAATACCGATAGACTGGATTGTTGAGTCTCAAGCTCCATGTTTGAGGCTTTTCGTCAAGGCGAAAACAATTCGAGGGAAATACGCAATTGCGACGAAAAGAATTTTAGAAAAATAACTTTTAAATGAATATCGTTTACAAGGACCAATTTAACAACGTTCCAAAATCTTTTAGCCTTTCCCTACGACTGCTGTTGCAAGATTCGGCCCGCTAAAGTGTCAGCATCCATGAAGTCTTTATTTTGACTTGTATAGTTATACTAGTGTAAACCTGTCAAAATTTGACGCTGACGGAGAACAAAACTTCAGAAAAGACTTCATTCTCATCTTCATACTTTAAAAATCTGTCTTTCCTTTGCTAACTATAACCTCGCATTTCCACGCGTGATCACACCACACGATTTTTGATTGATATTTTCGTGTTTCCGGGCGCGTCAACTGCTTTGGTCATTAGTCCCGTTAGTGTAGTGCATGTTCTTTTCTCGTGAGATGGCAGTGATCTTCCCGCGCTGGATGGTGAAATCCGGCGCCAACCTACCGTCGGCTAGTGGGCTTTCCCCCTAACCAGGAATCTCACTCCAGCGGGGCACCGCCCCAGCCGGGAAAAGCTCTAAGCTTCCGAACGGTCTCTCGGAATTTGTGGTAGTGTAGTACATGTTAGTGTAAGTGTGTGTGTAAGGGGAGGACAGGACAAGGAAGAGGAAGGAAAGATCGCGCGCGGTCCGTTTGGTAGGGTACTGCTCCGGCATTCGCCTAGTGTTAATCAGAGAAACCACGGAAAACTACCGATCAGAGGAGCCGGCCGCTAGAACTCTCCTGCAGACAGCGACTGATTTCGACCTAGCTGAAAAGCTAGTGTCGAAAATCCTGCCACCGTCAGGACTCGAACCTAGGACCTCCCGGTGAGAGGCGCTGCATTGACATCAGTTGATGCAGCGCCTCCCCCCCTTACCGCTTCCGGTCACGCCATACGACGAAACGGTGATTGCTTGAATCAATAGACCGATTTGTAACACTTAACATCGTGCACCACGACGTTAACAAATGACGGCAGATATGCGTTCATTCTATTAATTTTAAGATATTATTAATATTTACGGTTTATACTCTTAAGACCTGTTAATAAGAGCAAAAGTTAACACTTCTATTTCCTTAAATTCTACTGCCTTTCATTTTAAAAAATCCCGAATTCTTATTGAATAGAAAATTCAACTAATAAATACACTCCTTCGATATATCCTTCATCGTCATCATCATAATCATCATCATCATCATTTCATATCTCATCCTCCCAGGGCTAACAACCTTAAGGTGTAAAAATGGATCCAGCATAGAATAATAATAATAATAATAATAATAATAATTATTATTATTATTATTATTATTATTATTATTATTATTATTATTATTATTATTATTATGAGTAAGAATTATTATTATAACAATATTAATATTAATAATATAAATTATTAAAGAAAAAGACCAAAAATATTCAGTGATTCTTGACTTACTGTCGCAAAAATCAGTAAAATTCGTTTGAATGGAAAAAGAAAACAATTAAGGTGATACTACAGTATACGTATTTATATAGTAAGACAGGTCAGCTCTTTTTTGTCTAGTTAGGGATGCGCGAGCATACAGCTAGAGATCCTGGCGGAGGTCAAGTAAAACGTCCCAAAGATGCTACTGATAGCGATACGGATTTCTTTGCAATATTGCGTTTATTAAGAGCTGGTTAAAAACTTAAAAGAAAATTCGATTTAGTTTCATGCCTCATGAGTTCTGTTTAAAGGACAGACAAGGAATGCGGGTCTTTAAATAGTAACTGCGAGCATTTATTTAATCAACCAACATTTAACCTTACAATTGGCATGTATCGGAACATATTTGATATGCACCAACTAAATTCTTATACATTTCCAGTTAACACATTAATAACAATGCGTATGCCGCAGGGGGCGCATTGTTTCGCAATTAAATGCAGAAATTATGTAGGAAAGAACCCTGAGTTATGTTGTTTTTTACTTGTCTAATAGATCTAGAAAGGAAAGACGGAAATTTGTTATTACCTCCTAGACACCCTTATTTACTACTTATATTACTTACATTTCTGGATATTTTCGCGAACAATATAGAAATTCTCATTCTTCCTGATGATACCACTGTTCACTTCAATGGACAACATTCATTAGATTTAAATAAATTCTTTCCATACAAATTGTTTAAAACTTCTTCATTCGTTGTTTTAGTTATAAGCATAAGGAAATGAAAATATATATTAAAAAACATTTATTTTTTCGTTATATTTACATAACAATGCTGGATACGAATTCTAAGGCAGCGAAGTATTCCTTCATCGCCGCGCTATCGCTAGAGTCGTTGACCAACACTTAGAGTAGGTCTTAGGGTATTTAACACAGAGCTGGGCGACTGTACAAATACGTACACTGTGGTGAAACCTTTGTCTGTCACATAATGTTTCATAAGAACATACACAAAATCAGATGACAGAGGAGAAGCCAAGGGAACCTTTTTCATTACTGATTCAGCGCCTAAGAAGACTACGCTCGGCGCTAGGCTGTGTCAAAAAGTGCGTTTGGCTACCTGAGAGGTCGCCATTCAAACGTGCATACGAGTCGTACGGGGAGCCAGTTTTCAGTGCACGGGAGTTAATGCAGAACTTCAGGTCATAAACAGTGTAGTAGGAGTCGCGAAAGGGCGTCACGTTTTAGGAGAAGGGGACGGTATCAAAATCGTAAAATCGTGGACATTGCTGGTTTTGAAACAAGCCCCCGCATATATGACACGTCTTTTTAAAGAGTGTAACTTTACTTCGTAACTGTGTGGTCTCTCTCTTTTTCTCTCTACTTCCGTATGCATGAAACATCTAAGATAAATCAACGAGAAGAAATTTAATTGTAAGCAGTCATTTGTTTCGTCCAGTTAGATGTAAAAATACTCCTTTAAATTCTGTCATTACGGAAAAGTATGCATCCCGAAACTCTGATTATAAATATATTTTACAAAGAACCAATCTTTAAAACATGCTTTATTAAAATACATTAATTAGAAAAAAATATTCAATACATTTAGAAAATACACTTCCTATAATGGATCCAATTATGAATAAATACACCTATGTGACACTTAACACAGTGATTGCGCCTCTATGACCTGTCATCACATAATAGCTCTCTGCAGTCATAATAAATTATCATTTCTTGGTCATAAAATCTACATTCTTTAAATTTTCTTAAAAAAATATAGTAAATGTCGACACATTTCTAAAATAAATGATCTCCCCACGTCAACTGACGTTCCAGCATCATTAAATAGCATTAAAATGTAAAAAAAAAAAAATTGTGAATCAATTGGCACATTCTTCCCCTCTGAATAATCCTCATACTTTTTAATTTGCTGTAAATTTGAATTATCATAAATAACCCTTTACATTTTTATGTAACGTTCTGCCTAGAACACCACGGAGTCGGAATTTCCTAAACGTAGTCCCCGACACCCAGTGATTTCTAATCTGGGCAAAGAAAATAAGACGAAGAGGAGTCTTAATCGAAAAAGACACACTTGCTGCACTCTAAGTACATTTTTAAATGATTTTGATTGATTTTTAAAAGATTCTAAATAATTGGTGAATATATGATGAAATTAATTTTAAATAAGATAAACGTGGAATAGTATTCTATGTGTATCTTATTTAAAATCAATTTCACTTAAAGTTTAACAGAACTTCATAACTTCAAGGAATGCATAAATATTTCTGGATTTTTTTTAAATTTTCAGGTATTCTTGTGCTTATTTAACACTTAATTTAAAATTTTTTGTAAAATACAATAAATCAAACCAATAAAAAACTTAAGAGATTCGCAAATCAGCATGGAAATAAACAAACCCATGCGTTCTCCGATTAGAAAGTTAATTAAGCAAACGATGTAAATAGGCATTTATATGCATTTCTCACGAAAATAGGCGGTGATAAGCAAAATTATCTTCACTGTACATAATGCACTAATTTTTTATATGAACTTGCATTATGCACTTTTTATTCTTTAATAATAAACAGGCATTCGGCCTATGTACCGAGACGGTCTCTTTTCGTATCGTTGCTATCGTACTACCTATGCGCCCGATTTTCATGTCATTGGGTAGAGGAAAGAAGCATTACTCGGCACAGAGTTACGTGACGCTGCCGCGTCATGCGTGACGCATTCGAAGCATAAAGAAGCCCCGCAACAGACACGTAACTCAGCTGCAAATTGTTGATCCGAGCGTGCAGTTAGACATTTTTATGGAATCTCCAAAATAAAATAATCATTAAAAAATTAAAATTCGTAAGTTCTAAATATATAAATCAATAAAAAAAATTAATAATCCCCTATATACATAATGTTCTGATGAACAATGAAAGTTTTGTACCATTTATAAGAAACAATACACACAAAGCATATCACTGTACTGCTGACGGAGACCGCACTGACGCAGAATTAAGACAAAAATAATAGTTTGCAGATAATAATTACCATCGCCACTATTATTGCCGAACTTGGAAACGATGCATTCTAGACTTTTTTAAAAATTTCTTTCTTCTTTTTCGACATTACAGTGTTTCAAGGGATTTAATCGTCGTATTTTTTTTATAGAAGACGACAGCGAGTTAATTAAAAGGGTCATGCGTAAAATATGAGTGGTTTCCTTTAATTTATTTTAATTATATTAAATTTAATTTAGACTTGACAGAAGAAATTAAATTATCATGTTGAGGAGCGGAAGTTGTTATGGTTTAAGGGGGTTGAATTTACTTACGAAAGTAGATCTTTAAAATTAGGATTTCGCGTCCTTGACCAGATACACATGTATGATCGAACAACTCGTGTTCCTAAGGGACAGACGTTGTTTCTTTTACCGTTATCAACAAAATAAGACATTTTTGTACGTTCTATCACATTTTTGAAGAGTACCCCTACCCCGTAGCCCCTCAGGCTAGCTCACTGACCAACCTGCTCGCTCTCTATGAGGCGATTCCGGGTTCGATTCCCGGTCGGGGCAAATTATAGTGCGCGCTTACCTTAAATGTCCCAGTATCTGTTGCAATGTGACGATGAGAAAGCTCACTTCGCAGGGGCTCACTTCATCATATGGCGTTTATGTCCTAAGCACACGTACCCCTTCACCAATGGCCCCAAGGTCGGGACGCCGCTTGTAAGCCTTGGCTTCCTAAGGAGTTTGAGCCTGTAGAGACAGTCAGACTCCACTCCGTAGCACATGTTGTCTGAAACGTTCGAAGTCGGGTTCCGGATATTTTCTCTTTCAAAAATATGATCCACAAAGTGAGAAATGTCCGCACGGGTCTATCGAGTATTATTTAATATGAACCCATGCTCATGCCTAAATATGGAGGCAATGCTTTAGTTGGGTCTGTGATAATTAACAAATGAGTTGAATGATGATAACGTTGATGGAACAAGAGATATGCGAAAATGGAAACTGGAGAACCCCTACAAAATCTTCCGAGAGCTGGCTTTGTCCGAGAACTGGCCAACCAAAAATACAGATTATGCTGTAACACGCACCATTGTTCATAGCTTGAAAACTGTGCACTGTACAGACAGTAGATCATGTTTCTTTGCCACAGCGCTGATGGTAGTTATGTTCCTTGTGCCGCAGTCTACAAAACTTTGAACGTTATTGAAAGATCTATTAGTACATCTTTAGATGGTACCCTACGCCTAGGACAGGTTGTTTCAAAGTTGGGTACTAGTATGAAGGTGTTTTCAATTGTTTGAAAACCATACAAAGTGATGCCTGGAGTCTGACAGTTACTTTAATTTTTTAAGAAACTAGAGATTTGTTTTTCTTGTTAATCGTATAACACTTCGTTGCCTTTGAAAATATGTAAGTTGTGCAACTGTAATTTTAATTAAGGATTATGTATTGTAAATGATAATCTTTCATGTTGTACTTCAAATAAATAGCATAAGTACTTTATGTACAATAATGCATTAACTGAAGGGACAAGAACAAAAAAGTAATAATCGTTACCCCGAAAACCAAAAACTTAAATTTTTGCAAACTTGCATTGTCACAAAAACATCGAAACTAACAAACTAGAGTTCAGGAATTTTGAAACCTCCTTGCTTACTAATCCACAAAATTACTGTAGTAAAAATAAAAGTAAAATTATTTGCAAATCATTGAAAAATATTAAATGGAAACGAAATTTCACGTTTAGTAGGTATACTAAGAATTTGTTTTTTTAACAAAAAAGAACGGTTAGTATTTAAACGAAAATCAGTTTTCTTTCAATTTTAATTGACGAATTCTCAAACTAATGAGGGGTTATATTCTGAAGCTTTTATCTTTATCTTTTTTTTCGGGTGTTATCTGTTTTGGCTTAGTTTTGTTTCTTATTTCTTTTGTTGTTTCACCTTCGAATTCGAAAGGATACCTGGCTTCAACGCAAAGTTGCCAGGAGTCTGGAATAAATATCTAAATGTAACAAAATAAAAGATAGTAAAATGGATTTTATCATATTAAAGAGTAAAGACCAGCGTTTGTTACTCAGTTGTGTGACCGCTCTACCTTTTCACTATTCTCTAAAAAGTCTACAGCGGGTCACTCAAGTAACCTAGTAGTATTACTTGACCTGTGACTTGTTATGACAATATCACACCAAAAATTAGGAATGGTTTTAAATGTCCTAACTGCCCTAAACGAGTGGGTTCGTCTTTTAACCTGCTTTTGTAATAAAAGAAACATAGGCAAGTTAATCTTTTAACTATGAACAGAGTTCTAGATATATTGTGTTAAATACTTGAATACAATTCTAATGTAGCATTTACAACATTGCATTGAAAAATTCTATCACTTGCTCTACCTTTAGCAATTACGTGATTACCTACCAACTGCAATTCGTTTTAACACATGCATAAACACTTTACATAAAATTATATTACCCTTCACTTCACAAAAAACACAATAAAATAACTGTACACAAGACTATTATACATGAAACACAAAATACTGAAAAAGAATCACATACCAAAATACCCTTTACATACACTTTCAAAGAAATTGTCACTTGAATAGTAAATGAAATATATACAAGACGTTGTTTCACTTTCACGTAGTTTATTACTTTATTCAATTTAGCCAGCAAAGAAAGAAAATGTCGTTATGCAATGAACGTACAATTAATAATAACTCTTTTACTAATTATTGGTTTTGAACATTTGAAAACGATTAAACAATAAATTGAAACACACACACTAAAAGAACAAATATTATTGTTAATAGAAAAATGAAAAATAGGTTTTTACAATTCTTTCTTTTTTGTAAAAGATACGTTTAAATATTTTATATAATTATCGACTATCTACGTCTGTAAGTGAGGTGAATTCTATCTCTGTATAATAATTCTCGCTTCTTCAAACAGTTCTTTTTTTGAATTTCTAGTGACGTTTTCTGACTCACGTAGAAATATTTCCACAGCTTGAGCGGCGACGGCGAACCAGATCCTTTCAAGGTCGTGGCAACCCCTTTGCTTCGGCGAACAGTGCTCTGGTGAAACGCTACCACAGTCCTTCGAATTCTATACAATGAGACTGCAATATCTCCGCGTAATGAATTTTTATGGGTAAGCCAAGATGAAAGACAAAAAAAAAGCTGGAAATAGAAAGAAACATTTCCTATAGCACATGCTTTCCACTTCAATATACGTTCTTGAACGTTGAAATATATTACTCGTTGATAAAAAATGTATATTTCTGCGTAATGCGTTCACGTGAATTTATCAGAATATTCATTATTTAAAATTCTCAATTCTCTCATACATGGTATCGTTATTATAACACGATGAGACGAATTACCTTTTTCAAGCTTCTTATCGTCGAAATAAGGCGAATTCTCCTCTCCAACACGAACAATTCCGGTGTGTCCAGATCGGCGGTCGGCAGCGAAAGAGAAAGCTTTTCGTAGCGGTGCTTTGCGCTAGTGCTGATATTTTCAAGGGTGATTTTTGATTGGTTGTCGTTCAATTCTACGCGAGTGCGTTCAGAAACTTTAATAAATTCTCGCAAGGGATACCATTACTGCTGGCGCGATCTCTTGCAATTCGGTAAAACTATAATTGCAACTTGTCGGGTCTTGACGTTCTCGGTGCTTCTCAAAAATCAATGAAACCGACATATGGGCGGTTACAGTTGAAAGCTAAAAAATGAATGTTCTGCAATTTTTAGTCGTTTTGAGATCATAATACACTTTAAAATAATAACATTAACTTACAATGTAGACGACATGCGAAAGCAATTAACAATACTGAATTTCGTAAATGACAAACAGCCTGTGTCAATGAAACATTTCGAAATAATTTTATTATAAAAATGAACTTTTTAGTATAAAGTGGCCAGAAAAATGAACCAGGTCATGAAAGTTGAAACTTCCGCTTACAAATATCTGCGAGACGGACAGGCTCAATATTCCCAACACGAAGACAACAACAGCCTTCACGTCAAAGACGCGAACCAGGTCAAGGACGCGGCGAACAGGTGCAATTCAACAAGCGATCGTTGTTCTAAAGTGCCCTGTCCGCAGGATTCAAAGAACACATTTCGACAGACAAGTAGGACGTAAATCCATTAAATGTCTCCGATCCTATCGGTGCTTCTCGTACATCTCCATAGCACAGTTTAAGTTAAACAGCTGATGTATTGCACACATGACGGTAAACTGTCGTACTCATAAGAACAGGAAGAGGTGATGTAATTTCACAAAATTTTTCTATTTCTCTAATAAAATTCAGTTGATAAAATATTTTTCTACAACTGCATGAAAAGCACATTTGTGCAAGCTACAAATGCACGTTTGTGCATCACTAGCCGTACGTAAAGTCCGTCATTTTTTTATATCCATTAAAAAAATATTGTTGCCAAGACAACTATCTTGTTAGAGTGAAAAAGTCAATTTTGCGTGGTTTTTGAGAATACTACCTTAAATATTCTTCTCTAATCATGGTCCTATGTAATGCATTTACATATAGTCCGGAATATCAGACTTCTTTTTCTAATACAAGTTTAAAAAACCTTTTGTATTATATTTTTATGCAGTTGTAGAAAAAATGCTATTCATATTTCGTGTGTGAAGACCGTAGGTCTCGGCAAAAAAGCTCAATATCGTTTGAGAAAGAAACTTCACACACTTAATATGAAAATAACTACTATTACTAGTAAACCTCTAAGCATATCCTTTATTATTCAATTTAATATTTCATTTACCATTTCCATTAAATAATTTAAACCAGCTTTCTCTCTCTCTTTCTAGACTCGTCCCAATAGTGTTGATCTCTCGACTTTCGCGCCGTTTTCCTTAGCTTGAGATTTCACCCATTCTTTTACACGTTTACTTCACGTTGCAAAGTTTAAGAAACTATACCAATTCTAAAAGTTAATATTAAAAGAATATTCAAAATACAAAGGTTTTGCACTAATCACGGTTCTCGCTAATCTCATTTCTAAATCATTAAATATTTTATTATGAAGAAAACATTTTTCCCAAAGTCGAAATGATTTCAGTTGTTTCCGCTTCTGAAATAGTATTAACTCAAAAGAAGATATTTAATAAAGATATTGAGACACATTCGAATTGATGTGGAATGTGGAATATTGCTGGCGTTAAATTTATCTTGTTTCCTCGTATCTTTCACACTGCTTAGTCAACACCGTAAATTGAGAGCTCTCATCGAGAATCGAACGGGGTATCATGTACACAGATAACGAGCGTGTAACCATTGCGCTCCTCCGGATCTCAGTTATTTGTAGCTCAATTATATTAATGGATTGGGAGCTCTTCCAGTGCGCGCATTCATCTGCTCATGCTTAATCCGGAAATCCATCAGCAGTAACATTTAGAGTGCGTCAATTTGACTATAAATATCACACATTCGTCATACCCTCAAATCTTTTAAATTTTATTTATTTCATAACGGATGGGTTTAAGATAATTATGTTGGTTCACACAAAGTTAACTAACTTTTCATATTTCCTACAATGAAATATCTGAGAATTCAGGAATGAAGTTAAATGAGAAAAGTCATTAGCTAAGTGGCTGTCTGAACACACTTTCAGATCCTCTCAAAGAGGAAACAGATATTTAATGTATCCAAAGACAATATAGAATGCGAGAGAAATACTCACAGGAAATATCTAACAATTACATTGCAAAGGAAAATAATGTCTTCGCAAAGCGTTAAAAATGATGAAACATTCAAATTATTTCACATAGATACGCTATCTAGTACAAACATATTGGAATTTGCACAAATAATAAATCAATCGATAGAGTATTTCATCTCAAAAACACCGTCCAATGGTGCCAAAAATCCCCGAACTACCTGAAGGCAACGGCAGTAAAATGTGACAAATTTTTGATATTCGTAAACGTGAGGAAGGAGATCAATATTCAGAGAAAATTACTTAAGACCATCTGCGTTTTATAGTGATTAGTAAACTTTGTTTCATCCCTTAGTTGAATCGCTTTAATAGTTTGTGGGATGGTTTTCAATGACCTGTAACTCAGTGAACAAAGTGTTTAATGTCCTCTCTGTAACGGCTGTTTTGAACTGAATTTTTTTCAGGTTTAATAGGAGACCATGCAAACATGCAAATACAGAATAAAATTTGTCTGCAATCTTTGCAATAAATGACTACATTACAATAATTTTTATATTGCATTCCCATGGCCTTCCATTAAATCTGAAGAAAATTATTTTTAAACTTTGACAGACACTAAAAAACTGGGGCTCAATAGAGAGAATATTTACACAGACTTAGTGAAGAATAATAACCAATACACTCTAATTTCATGTTTCTTTAATACTCCAAGAAATTAAGATTGAATTCACAGTTCCATATTTCCCTTGTTGACGGTAAAAACAACATTTCAAGTGATTCCGACCATCGTGGCCCAGTTTCTTCTCTTCTCAAACTTTTTATCGAGTGTTTAAATAGGCATCTTCAATCATCGATTAAGGAAATCTTCTGTCTGGTAAAATAATATATTAACTTTACTCATCGGCTCTAGAAGTTCATAATAGCAACAGAATTCGTACAATGTTGAAATTACAACATTAATATCTCGTGTATTAACATCTCTATCCATATAACATTCTTCAATACTATTTTTCCTACATGTATACAATGGATTAAAACCATGTGATAATATCTGGACCGTCCATTTTTAAGTAACATTCCTTCATTAAGTAATTACAACATTTAAAAGAGTTAAAATATTTTATATCTTTTTCGTCAAAGAATCGCAATCATGTTTTCTATTTTCTTTTTGGATCAATAACTTGATCAAATACTTAGGATTTTCGTGGTAAATGTATAGTGTGTTTCACATAAATCATGGATGAATGCAAAAATCCGGTAATTTTCAATTCAAAAACTTAGTTTCTTCTTCAAAATCATTAGGAGGATTTTTAATATACGCAGAAAGATTATTAATTTACTCATTATTTTCTATTATTTTCAAATAATAGGACTATCATTAAGTTCACGCATAAGTGCCGTAATTAACGTAACTCCTGTATTTTATTATACTAGATTAATTTCCTAGAAAAAGTATTTGTTTCAAAACTCAAAAATTTTATTTGCATCACACGAGCAAAGCGATATTAGAGAAATGCGATTCTTCTATAGAGAGGGCCCTACATATTTAGTAATTGTTCGACTTAAAAGCCAACGAAGTAAATGGTTATCGTATAAAATTAACTGTATTTACGACTGCACTTGTACAGGAAGTGCGAAATCGGAAACACCTCTATCAACATTTGCTGTATGACAGGTATACGTACATCATTGTTGAGAGCATAGCTAATTACGAACCCCATTTCCAACGTTTACGAAACTTCAAGGCAGCGACGTCAAGAGGGTAAACCTTCACGTTCAAGAAGATAGGGAAATTACTTCAATGTCACGCAGCCCCCGAGAAACTTCACGAATAAGAGAAACTCTCTCCTGGCGCTATCTACTTATTTTCCAATTTTAATATTAAAACAAAGATTTCCAATCTCTGTTAATCTCTGTCATAAAACTTGTATAATAAAAACAACAAAGTTTGCGCTAGTTCTATTTTTGGCAACACACGTTTTGTTTAATTTTCTGTACATATGATTAGAATACTGTTTTGTAAAACAGTTACTTGCTCATAAATTGTGTTGTCTTCGTACCATATCTCAGTTTTTTCGTTATAAAGCTTACTTAAAAGAGAATAGTATTGAGGAGATAGATCATATCTAAGAGTAATCAATATTTCCATTTATAATCTTCGAAGAAGGTTCTTGGGTTCATAATAGGTGCTTGGGTTAAATTTCGTCGTATTCATGAGACAAGACAGATGACTGCTTAATAGCGTTTGGCACATGTATAAAAAGTAAAATGAGGTTAAAGTAAAAACTTATATATTTTCGGAAACGAGCAGAGGTTGAGAATAAATCGTAGAATGACTAATGAATCCCATCATGCACTGTATAAAAACTAAATCAGATGGTCATTCCCATGATCAGAGGGAAGACGTCTGGAAAACATTTTATGATCAATCACTTGCTGAATTGGGGCATGCGATCAACGCTTTCCATGCATTCAAACCGGAAACCAATAATTACCGTTTGCAATAGATGTTGCACTTCAAAATGTAAGAAAAATATTTCTATGAGAGTCGTGTTGAACTTTTAAAAGTTTCGAAGGTCTAAAAGTTTAAAAGCCTATATGCTTTACAGTTTCACTATCCAGAAACTGGCTTGAACCTAGTGGACATTTAGTAGAACTTAATAAAATATTAATAATAGCAAAATCCTCTTCTCAAAATCTACTTCATTTCTAAGAACGTCTCTTCCTAAAGTACGTGTTATTGACAGTTATAAATAAACAGGAAATAAAAATCACGCAAATGTACTTTCACCAGCGATAGAGAAAACTACCAAAATTGATAGAGAGTTGCAAATCAGGAATTCGTGCTGACAAGTTCATATGTACTAAATCTTGGAATGTTGGCAGGAAAAAATTAGTTTTTAGAAAATATGTCACAAAATCAAACCGACTAACACATTACGTTTTGGCTAAATAAGAAAAAAGGATTATAAGATTTTTTCAAAGGGAAAATTTTCCATATTTCCAAAATAAAATTCTGCGTGAACATAATGTGTATAATACCCCCAAATCTGTGAAATTTAACAGCACTACCCTCAGTAGTATCAGAAACAAGTAATCTTCGCTGTGCTAACTAAAACGGAAATCCCGAACTCCCATAAAACAAATACCCGCAAATCACCAATTAATAAACCAGAAAACGAATGAACGAAATATAGTATATACCAAAGAAGATTGGATTGTTGAAGAATTCCCATACCGCTTGAAATGCGCAAATATACAAATAGTTCGAATTCCCCTGGCAACCAACATACAAGAAAACGATTCAATCCTGATAAAAGCAAGTGCACGTTTCTACATTACAACACATCTAATCCTCGAGACGCCCAGCGAATGACAATCCTACACGGTACCACGTATCCAAAAATCGCCTCAAACGCGTGTAGTAAATTCTCTGATTCAAAAACCGCGACAAAGGCGAATCGCCGCGGCGAGGATGGCGCGTAGGGCACGCGGCGTGCGGGACTCACCTAGCGAGGAGTTGTTGGCGCAGACGGCCGAGGTCACCGCGCCTCTCGCGTCACCGCCCCGTCACCACCTGGCCTTCGCCGGCAAGGGCCACTTGTTGCCGGGCTGTGGTGGTGATGGAGGCGGTGGTAGAACGGAGGCTCCGCGGCCGCGGGGCGTCTGTGCGCCGCTGCTGCTGCCGCTGCCGCTCCCGCCGCCCCCACCGCCGCCGCCGCCGCCTCACTTGTTGCGGGCGAAGGGGCGCGCGCCGGGCGACTGCCGCCGCCACCGCCGCCGCCGATCGCGCACGCGTGTCGCGGCGTCCCGCGTCGCCCACCCCCGCCCTCCTTGTCGCGCACGCGCCCCCCCGCGCCGCCCCATCCGCGACTCGCCGATGGACTGTCCTCCCGTTCGCGTAGCAAATTGGCTCCTTGGCGATCAAATCTTTCGCCAACTGAACAAATGACGAAATGGCCCGCGCATGCGCCGTCCACTTGCTGCCCTCCTTCGGCGACCGCACAATCCGCGACTTGCGGACGGACTGACTTCTATACTTGCTTATTCGTAAAGTGGCGGATGACATTAGGTCATTTTTACACCTCCTGCTTTATAAAATCAATCTTTATGACAGGGATCAGCGCATGTTTGAGGCCATGAGCCCCCTTGAGGAGGACGTTCGCGACTTAATTAAAAAAATTCATTTTATAAGACGGGAGGTGTAAGAATGAGCTAATGTCATCCGCCACGTTACGAAAACCCAAGTATAGTGCTGTCGCTATTACACTCCCGTTCGCGTACGTCTCTCCTTGTAGATCAGATCTTTAGAACTGAACAAAGAAATGGCCCGGCATCTGGTGTAACCGCTTGTCGTCGGCTACATTCATGACAAAAGAAATAGAAGCGACAATACCCGACATCATGCCCTACAAGTAGTTTCTATAGTAGCGAAGAGATGGCATCAGCCAGAAAAAGATTTCTGAACGCACTCAGGCTATAGCCAATCAGAAACTTTTGTGGAAATACGGACGTGGCATGAAGTTTGTGTCGGAAGAGTTCGTCTTTCTTTCTTATTCGAGTCGCCGAGGTGAACGGAAGGCTACAAGTACACCACACAATCGACGAGGGACACATGGAAGATACCAGAATCTAAAGTTTTGATAAAAGGTAATTGTCTGAATATTTTTCATGGAATTACTTACTGTGATATGTCAAGAGATTACATGAAATTTTAAATGAATATTAAACAAGAATGCAACGAATGTAAGAACGACAGTGGTAGTAGACCAAAATGAATTAATAAAACCACGTTGCTGCCTTCTCGTTGCTAGAAAATGGAGGATTTTTGTAACATAGGACATGTTTCTGTTTCTTTGTTACAGCTTTTAGCTTTTATTTTATTCTACTTTTATTTTATTCTACTTCATTTTTATTTTTGGGATTTCATTTCGGAAATTCCATTGAAGAATTTTGACAATTCTGAAAAGTATGGTTTATCCAACAACTGGCTCGACTTTTGCTATTACGAAGTTATAATTTGGAGTTTTGGACTCGCATTCTGATACGACCATCGCCTCTGTGTAAGCTGTGGTAAAACTTCGCTGAACAACAAGGAGACGGCGCTCGGAAATACTCCGATTCCGTCGCGATAGGCAGCGCACAGACCGTCGCAGAACAACGACGACCTTGAGGCGTGAGCATCGCTCGACAGCCGACTACACAGCGCGGGACCAGCTTGGGGAATTCGCCGGTCGTGAGTCACAGAAAAACAGAGAGAACATTCACTAAATTTCAGTCTGAAAAACTTTCAAGATAGAATTATAATTGTACTAGTTAAAACGTTGCAATGTGAGCTTCCCTCAGTAACAGACGTTGATCGGGCAAGTTTCATTGAACATTGGTCTTGCTAACCAGTAAATTTATTTCTTTTCTGCAGTCGTAAGAGGAATCAGATCAGAATAATTCTTGTGTTTATGATAAAAGTCGTTCTTGTAAAATTTTTATCTTAATTGATTTAATTTAAATTTTAAAAATTCCAGAGGAATCAGATCAGAATAATTCTTGTGTTTACAAAATTTAGTACTGAAAGGCCACGTAGAAGCCGAATATTAAATGTGAATATTGAGTGTAACATTATTCATGATTTAAAAGGTATTAGTGAATTTTGAATATTGTTTGTATGTATTTTTTTACAGGATGATTATTTGAATTGTGATTTGTGTGTTTCATTAAGTGATAATTTTTTTTGTGAAGTGTACATATGTATTTGTTGCTTGTTTCTTGTAAATGTCGATCAAAGTCATTATCGCTTTAGTGAAAACTGCAGTTTAGGTAGGGAACTAGCTACCATAGTATAAAGAAAAAAGTGAGCACATAGGAGGATATGTGAACTACAGTGTACAGAGGATTTTATTTGAGAGAATACATGTTATTTGTTATTTAAAACTACAAAATTGTGTTTGCTTGTTATGTGATAATTAGTTTAGCAAAGACGAACCCACCACCGATAGGGAATTTATCCATTAATTGAGGTATTCCCAGGTTTGCGTGACGGTGTAACCACACGTCACGAAATAAGTAAATAATAGATTTACTTTAGTAATTCGGCGTACTACTAAGAAGTAGGTAGGTACGTGACGGTTACACTGAGGCCTTGCTCGGGGCAACCGCACAATCCGCGACTCGCGGATGGTCTGCCTTCTAGCGCCGTAGCTATTACGTTCCCGTTCTCGGAGCGAATTCTCTCCTTGTCGATCACATCTTTAGAACTGAACAAATCAAGAAATGCGCATGCGCCTTCCACTTGCTGCCCTCCTCACGTGACCACACAATCCGCGATCCGGGGTTGTCTCGTATCTAGAGCCGCAGCTATTACGCTCCCGTTCGCGTAGCAAATTACCTCCATGCTGATCAGATCTTTCGACTACTCAACACATGCTGAAATGGCCCGCGCATGCGCCCTCCATCAGCTGCCCTTCTCGCGGCGACCGCACAATCCGCGACCTGCCGATGGACTGGCTTCTAGTGCCTAACTAGCTCCTGGCGATCAAATCTTTCGCCAACTGAACAAATGACGAAATGGCCCGCGCATGCGCCCTCCATCAGCTGCCCTTCTCGCGGCGACCGCACAATCCGCGACCTGCCGATGAACTGGCTTCTAGTGCCTAACTAGTACGCTCCCGTTCGCGTAGCAAATTGGCTCCTTGGCGATCAAATCTTTCGCCAACGAACAAATGACGAAATGGCCCGCGCATGCGCCCTCCATCAGCTGCCCTTCTCGCGGCGACCGCACAATCCGCGACCTGCCGATGGACAGGCTTCTAACTAGTACGCTCCCGTTCGCGTAGCAAATTGTCACCTTGGCGATCAATTCTTTCGCCAACGAACAAATGACGAAATGGCCCGCGCATGCGCCCTCCACCAGCTGCCCTTCTCGCGGCGACCGCACAATCCGCGACCTGCCGATGGACTGGCTTCCCTTCTCGCGGCGACCGCACAATCCGCGACCTGCCGATGACTGGCTTCTAGTGCCTAACTATACGCTCCCGTTCGCGTAGCAAATTGCTCCTTGGCGATCAAATCTTTCGCCAACTGAACAAATGACGAAATGGCCCGCGCATGCGCCCTCCACCAGCTGCCCTTCTCGCGGCGACCGCACAATCCGCGACCTGCCGATGAACTGGCTTCTAGTGCCTAACTAGTACGCTCCCGTTCGCGTAGCAAATTGGCTCCTTGGCGATCAAATCTTTCGCCAACTGAACAAATGACGAAATGGCCCGCGCATGCGCCCTCCACCAGCTGCCCTTCTCGCGGCGACCGCACAATCCGCGACCCGCGGATGGTCTACCTTCTAGAGCCTTCTAGCCGCTATTACGCTCCCGTTCTCGGAGCAAATTCTTCCTATGTCGATTAGAATATTCGTTCAGTTCCGTTAATTTCCTGAACATATGCTGCAATGGCTTTATGTTAACTGATTGCCCTAAGCAAAAAGGAGGATTACGTTTTTCATGATGGTGTATCTGGTTTCTGTTATCTGGTTACCACCTATCGTCTGACTTATTTGACGAGTATTCCCTTGTAACGATACTCACATCATGCCTCATAGAGTTAATGTTAGTGGCTATATAAAGTTGCAAAATGCATCGTTCTAGGCACCGTTTTCACCTTTGTCTCTAATATGTTTGACAAATTTTCTTGTGAAAGGAGTGTATAAATTCGTGATGATATCCTACATGATATTTGTTATATAAAGTTACTAAAACAATATTCTAGACATTAGACTCCATTGCGCCGATTTATTTATTGTTCTTAGCTTAGTTAATTGGTTGATTAGTATTTCTGAGCACGTCAATTGCTATGGTTGTTAGTCTCTTTATAGTAGTGAATTTTGTTTATTCTAGTGGGGTAGAGATGACCATTCACTGTTAGATGGTAAGATCCGACATCAACCTTCATAACAGCTTTCGGAATCTTTCCTCCTCAATGTACCTCAAAGTACTCCCCAACGGGATACCGCTCCAGCCGGGACAAGCTTAATCTCCCAACTGGTCTCCCAACATGTGTGGTAGCCCAACATGTAGGGAGCCGCGGTAGCCCAGTGATAGGGCACTAGCTTCCCGACCTGAAGGACCGCGGTTCGAAGTTCATGCGAATAACTGTGTAAATAAAAGAAGAGGATAGGACAAGGAAGAGGAACGAAGATCGCGCAAGCTTCGTGACCCATTTGTTACGTTATTGTTCAAACATTCCCCCAGAATTGATAGGAGAAACCAGAGAAAAGCACTCATGAGGTAGCTAGCCACTAGATTTGTCTTCTAGACGGATACTGAATTCGATCCACCTACTTCGCTTTCTGCCAATGTCCTTACCACGTTGAACTAACCGGTTCTCGCCCGATCACCGAAGCTAAGCAGCGTCGGCGCGGCTAGTACTGGGATGGGTGACCCCTAGGCAACCCCGCGTGACGTTGGCGTAAACATTCTAGGGAGCCGCGGTATCCTAGTGATAGGGCACTAGCTTCCCGACCTGAAGGACCCCGGTTCGAAGTTCATGCGAATAATTGTGTAAATAAAAGAAGAGGATAGGACAAGGAAGAGGAACGAAGATCGCGCAAGCTTCGTGACCCATTTGTTACATTATTGTTCAAACATTCCCCCAGAATTGATAGGAGAAACCAGAGAAAGACACCCATGAGAGTAGCTAGCCACTAGATTTGTCTTCTAGACGGATACTGAATTCGATCCACCTACTTCGCTTTCTGCCAATGTCCTTACCACGTTGAACTAACCGGTTCTCGCCCGATCACCGAAGCTAAGCAGCGTCGGCGCGGCTAGTACTGGGATGGGTGACCCCTAGGCAACCCCGCGTGACGTTGCCGTAAACATTCTAGGGAGCCGCGGTAGCCCAGTGATAGGGCACTAGCTTCCAGACCTGAAGGACCCCGGTTCGAATCCCGGGGTAGGCTGGTATTTTTCTGGTGATTTCCATTTAAGACGGCTCTGAGGTCGACTCATCGTCCTTTCCAAGTGAGTACCAGAACCTTTCCTGGAGCTAAAGGCGTTCGTAAAATCGTTGTGCTCGCCACACAACTTCCTCCTCGTGCCGATGGCGACCAATAGGTAGACCCCTACCTTCACCTCCGTTGTGAGCCACATCTGTCTCTGTGCAATTGCACAGGGATACCTTACGTAGCTAGTGTCAAAAATCTGCCCCCGTCGAAACTCGAACACTATAATCTGCCGGTCAGAGCCGCTGCAAACAACGGCAATGATAGATCTGAGTTAAATAAAACTGTTCCATAGCTCGAAATTAATTATTTTCATTCTGGAGAGGTGGCTCATTTTTCAATAGAATAATCATTTCAAGTCCTGGTAACGAAAGTGGGTGCTACAACAACTCATACTTCCTCACATTATTTCTAACTCTGCACTTTCTGAACATTCAGTGTGTTCAACGAAACGGAGTCTGCACCATTTTTAAGCGACCTTGCTGTGAGGAAACTTTTGGAGCTGTTCAAAAATTCTTTTTACTTTCTCGTATACGTACGTATAGTGCGAATATACTGGGTAATATGGGTTGATGCATAAGTTCAGGCAATCTTGTTTTAGGTTGGAAACAATGCGGCATCAAGGGATTGTTTATTGTTATTCCTTGTTTTGACGTAGTTTGGAGTCTGTTGTGAAACACAGGTATTCTTCATTGTGAACGTATTATTTGATGTTCTTCGAGTGTAACCGAGGATCCATTGCATCAGGAACTGCGAGAACAATTTGTGAAGTGTACGGGACTGAAGCAATTGCTGAAATACCAGCACACAAATGGATTCACGCTTTAGAACAGGTCGATTTGACTTGTATGATGATTCACGTTCTGGAAGATCTTCAGATTTTTATGAAAACTGCTTGATGTCCAACGCGAGAAATGGGGCACGTTTTTTTAGTATTATCAGTCACTATTGTACGCAATTTGCGTTCAATGAGTAAGGAATAGAAATTGGGTATATGAGTACCACGTGTGCTAAATGACAGTAACTAAAATCAACGAGAAAACATATTTGTCATTGCTTGCCCGGCTCCGGTTGGCTTATGGTGAGCACAGAGCATTCCTTTAGAACATTGTCACAAGTGACGAGAAATGGTGATTGTATCCCACCATAAAGAAGAAATAATGGCTCATCCTATCAAAAACAGCAACTCTCCTTGCCCATGGTGCCCATCCACGGAAAATTATGTTGTGTGTTTGGTGGAACAAAAGTGGCATTCTTCACCATGAACTTCGTCCGAATAACATAACGATTACCTCTGCTGCGTGTAGAGGGAAACTAAGATGGTTTGCTGTTGCTATTGGCAATAAATGACAAAGGCAACAACCAGTCTTATTGCTCCATGATAACGCTCTTCCACATACAGCGCAATTGACCAAAGGCATGATTGCTGAACTTGGCTGGGAATCACTTCCTCATCCTCCGTATTCCCCTAACCTCGCTCCCTTAGATTTCCATCTTCTTCTCTCTTTCTAACCCCAACCAGGGGCAAGTGTTTTCTGATGAAGCTTTTCTTGACCAATGACTAACCAATTTCTTCCAGTCAAAACCAAACGAGTTCTACAGGCGAGGCATTGAACTGAACGTTCGCAGTAGGTCATAGATTGTGGAGGTCAACACGTCACTAAGTGATTGTGATTGTGAGTTACAGTGCATGTCAGTGCCAATGCCAGTAAAATATAATATATTAAGAACCGCAC
This sequence comes from Teleogryllus oceanicus, assembly GCA_964035755.1. Classification (NCBI taxonomy): domain Eukaryota; kingdom Metazoa; phylum Arthropoda; class Insecta; order Orthoptera; family Gryllidae; genus Teleogryllus; species Teleogryllus oceanicus. The sequence continues at coordinate 164,948,755 of CAXIVR010000002.1, read as the reverse complement.
GAACTTATGCATCAAGCCAATACATAGTGTATAGAGAAAGTTTAAGTAGTATATGACTTAGTGTAGGGATCACATAATTTTGAAAATGTGCACACAATTCACTTTTCCCCATAACACGTCATTCGGAGTTTTTAACCGTTTTTTTACGTAAAATAAATAAATAAATAAATTATGTAGTGCTGTGGCAAAAAAGGCGATTTTTGACACAAAAAATTCGCTTTGTAGAACCTGGTACAGAAAAAGTTGATAAATCCTGTTCCAATAAGTAGTAAATTATCCCTCTAACAGGTTATGTAGTCAGATTTCAAAAAGTTGTGAGACTTGATACCGAAAAAGATATTTTATCCAAAAACGCCCATCCGTCTGTCCGTTCGTCAGTGAACACAACTATTGCTCAACCATACGTAGAACATCCATTTCTTCCACAATGGATATTCCAGGTTGATCTTCACAACTCAAACTCTGCGATTTTGAATAACTTTCTTTAATTTTTGGGAGTACATTACATGAACGACTTGGGCATTTTCAAAATGTTCTCAAAAGTGGCTTCAATTTTTTTCTCTTATTTTCTTGTAAGTTTAGACTAAAATACACTTTAAAGGGGATACTCCGCTTTCACAGTTACTGAGTTTCGAAAATTTTAAAAGCTTAATCTTTTCAGCGTCTTTCTACTATTAAAAAATGAACTTATTCCATATTAATTCTTTCATTAATGCCATGAACATTTTCTTAAAAATTTAGTATTTCGCGCAACATTGCGTGAAATATGTGAAATATTAACAAATAACAAAAACAAGAATTTCTCAAAAACGGCTCAAACTTTATTCTTTAAACTTTTGGCAGAAATGGTGCTAAATGCACTGTATAAGATGACTTAAACATAATTTTGCTGTGTTCTTTTGTTTTTACAAAAATTACAACAATGTATTTTTTTGACTTTTAACTCACTTCGTTTATATTTACATTAGCAGCGATTTATATACATTATTACATTTATGAGCACATATGCTTTAAACAATGTCTTGTAAAGTTTCTTAAAAACTGAAAACGTTTCTATGAAAATGAGCTCAAATTTCCGTATTTTCAGAAACGCTCAAACGTCATTTTCTCAAAAAAGACCTCATTTTTTTCTTCAAATTTTTCTTACGAGAGATACTAAGAGCACTGCTTAATATTACATAAAACAATTTTCTATATTCTTTTTTCTATAACATTACGCAAATACAAGTTTCTTTTAAATATTCCTCTCGTCGTTAATATGCACATTTACATCAATTTGTGTACATTGATTTGTGAGTAGAAATGTTTTATATTACTTTTAATGAAGTTTTTTGAAAATTCAAAAGTTTTTTGTAAAAAAGAGCTCTCAATTTTGATTTACAGTAACGCGTAAACGGAATTTTCTTAAAAATGGCTTCAAACTTTTCAACGAAAATTTCCATTAGGTCGAATTTTTACTGTTTTATAATATTCTTAAAGTTATATTTCGGTTCTACTAAAGTAATATTTCGGTTCTTCCCGGGTTAAGAATCCGAAAAACTGAGAAATTTAAAAAAAAATGTACTTTGGGTACCGATAGATCCCAGCTGCCATCTACATTACTTTATGTCAAATATTACTTTAGTAGAACCGAAATATTACTTTAAGAATATTATAAAACAGTAAAAATTCGATCTATATGGAAATTTTCGTTGAAAAGTTTGAAGCCATTTTTAAAGGACACTAGTTGTGAGATATGAATTCAAGGGAAAAATAACAGACCACCGTTTCCAAAAAAAGCGCAAAGCTGAAGATAGTTCTTCAAAATTGTAGTTGTAGGAAAACGTCGAAAAAATTGAATTTTTGTATGAATCTTCAAAAAATCGAGTAAATGAGGCCTACACCACAATAAAAAATTTGGTGATTTTTTTAAAAATATCCCAGTGGCTTCATGTAAAGTACAACCCAAAATTAAAATATAGGTTTCAAATTCAAGGGGTCACGACATCAGCCAGTTCGATTGGGGAATAGCAGTTTTGGTGAAAATCCTGCTTGCGGTTTAGCCGCTAGCGTAGTTCACAGACAGACGGACGAATGAACAAACGTTTTGCCGTCAATCGATGTTTAGGTATCAAGACCCACAAAACATGAATTATAACTACACAACATATTAAAAGAAGTAATTTACTGTATATAGGGACAAAATTTATCCACTTTTTGGTTACCAGGGCCCGGCAAGAAGGGATTTTGGGTCGAAAATTCGCCATTTTTTCTCATTGCTTTACAGAATTCGCCGTTTTTTCTCATTGCTTTGCAGAATAGAGAATGTAGTAATACATTCTCTATTCTGTGTAAGCAATAGAGAGAAAGTAATATATGTAGTACATACATTATGATAAATGTATAATACATTATAATAAAAGGGAGCGGTCGTACGGTACACTGAGGCTTGAAGGGGGGAGCTGAAAAGTTTGAGAACCTCTGGTGTACGGTAAAAACTATCATATAAATCTTCTTTTATGGTCTACAAAGTAGTTCGGATGTTTCATACCACTTGCACCAGTGCAGTTTGAGATGACAGTCGGGAATTCGGCGGTCTTGGAAGGTAACAGGCACTATGTTGCGAAGTGGCAGCGAACGTGCGGCCCCATTCCACCCTGAGGAATCATCTTCTGGGTCCTGTTCATCTTGATAAGTGACATCATCGGATATGGAGAATTTACATTAATCCTTCCTTTTTTTCGCGTCAGCCCTGGTCGGTGTGTCCCCCTTCACCACCCCCGCTCATCTGTTCGATGACGTGCCACCAGAATTACCAGTGGCGGTGTCTTGCGACTGCGGTGGCTGGAGCTTGCTGAAGAGATACAGGATTTTGTCGTAGTCGTCGAACAGCTGGTCCGCGTCGCTTGAGGACGTATACTAGATGGACTCGTCCATGTAGAGGACGAGAGGTCGTCACGATGCCAGCACGGCTCGGAGGGGGGAGGGGGGCTGCTGAGCACGGGCTTAGTGTGTGGCGCTCGCGTTTGATGCTTAGATTAGATTTATTACTAATTCTGCTTATACGGTTGAGAACTTGGTGGCTGAATACACTAACTTAGCATTACAGAACTTAACAAATATACAAAGGTTTACAAAATTTACAAACTTTACAAGTTAACATGACCATTTCACCGCGCAAGTTCTCATAGCACTCCACCTCACCACGCTTCCCTTCACTTCACTTCACTTCACTACACTACACTGCTGATCACTGTGTTTTAATGTGTTACACACTCGTTTCCCTCAACTTCACAACACTGCACTACACGCTATAGCACATAATTTAATAATAATAATAATAATAATAATAATAATAATAATAATAATAATACAACATACTTTATCTAGGAGGCTAGTTATTTAATAATATTAAAGATATAATACACTTATCAACATCTAGGAATTTAACTTCTTTTTAAATTTGCCTCGGTTTTGAGGAAAGGGATCAACGATTGTCGCAGGCAAACCATTCAATTCTCTAATAGTTCGATTCACGAATGAATATTTCCTAACGTCCTTTTTCTGAATCCTTGTTTGAAATTTGTGCATGTAATCCGCTGTACCGAAGTAGGTTTCCCTAATTGACTTTGATTTTCTTTCCACGTTCAAACTCCTGTGTGCGCTTCATCCATTGCAAAGAGCCGCGACTTCATTCTCGTTCTTTCTAGTGACTCCCATACTTCTTTATTCTTGGTACCCCTGAAAATGAATTTTATGACATGATGATTCCGAGAGCGCCGTGTTCAGGCGAGTCATCGCCCGGCCGTAGGGAAAGGGCCTCCCGCGAGATGCAATCGGGACGGGGGCGGCGGCTCACCTGTCGGCACCGGAAAAGATGACTCAGTGTATCAGTGCCTCTGTCCGGGAGGTCCTAGGGTTTCACTCCCGACGGTCGACACTAGCTACTTAGCTAGGTCGAGTTCAGCCGCTGACTGAAGGGGAATTCTCGCGGCCGGCTGCTCTGGTTGGTAGCTTTCCACGGTTTCTCCGATCAACTCCAGGAGAATGCTAGATAAATACCCTAATAAACGGGCCATGGACCGCCCACAATCTTTCCTCCCTCTTTCTTGTCCTTTTCTCACCCATTACACACACTTACACCAACATGCATTACACTACCACACTTGCTGGGAGACCGGTCGGGAAGGTCCCGGCTGGGGCGGTGTCCCGCCGGTGGAAGATACCCGGTTGAGGAATATCCCCGCAAGCCGACGGTAGATCGGCGCCAGATCGGGCTATCCACCGGGGTAAGATCGCTGCCACCTCTCGCGATAAATCATGCACTATACTAAGAATAATGACCTTAGATGTTCACGTGGCCGGAATCACTAATGAAAGTCAAAACCAGCCGCAGCTCGAACAGATGATGATACCCACGTTGTGAGCTGCGATGCGCGAGCCGCGTTGTACACCAATAATACTCCGATTTAATTATGCTAGTGGCTTTTGACGTTTCATCAGCCGGACACTATTATCCAATCTGGAGCTTTGTTACGACTTCATTTTTGGCATTGAAGCTCTCGATTGCATAACATTGAAACATGCCCGACGTTGACTGGTGCCAATTTGAAACAAGCCCCGTCTTTCTATTTAAAAACAAGCCTTGCTTGGAGGGACATTTTTAAACATAATTATTACTGACAAATGTAATTTGGGCGCCAGGAAAAGGTTACACTTCAAAATTTATTAATGATTCCTACGTCATTTAAATATCTCTCCTTACAAAATTATGTTGGGCTAACTCAGTTAATTGGGGTTCGAAGTTCTTAAAATTATATAAAAATCTTATTAAAATGCTGGATTGCACGTAATGAACAATGAAAATCAGCTTTCTTTCAACTTAACAGATTAGAATTTATTATGATAATCAAAAATGAATCATTCTTTGGTCATGACCAGTTTTCTCTGAATTACAATAATTATAAACCTTGTTATTCATTCGAGGGTCTTCGCGCGCTCTTCACTTCTTCGTTCGATGGCGCCCCGTAGAACCTTCTCCGTCGACGCAGCAGCATCTTGCTTCTGGATAAAGTCCTCGCCTAATGTCCGTGATCTTGTTCAAAATTCTCCCGGCGATACTATTATAATCCGTGACTTCCCTCACTTGCATCTCAGGTGGATGCCTAGACACGTATTTACTTCCCACAAGAACGCTCTATCCTAATATAAAAAACGATAGTTAATTTAAACAACTGTCAATTACAGTCTTTCCTCGATCTAGTAAAATATATCACGAGCCGACCCGCTCATCACCGCACTGCTCTAGCGAAATCAATGTTCTTCTAAAAATTCGGAAGCATCCAAATTTTATGTATTTTTCTTTTGTCTCCCAAAACAATATGTATCCCGTCTCTGCTCTGTCATTTCAACCTGAAGAAAATGATCCTTAACGCACGCCGGTTGTGTATTTGTCACATAGCGACCCCCTCGCCGTCGTCTATTGACATCCCTATATCTTATGTCAAATAAAATGACATTTCCATAATAAAAATGGTTCGTGATTTTGGTCTATCGCAATATCGTTCCGCTGATCGTACTTCAGAAGTCACTATAAGTAAATCGGGGAATTCTCCAGAATTTAGTCTTTCTTCCAGAAAACGTTGATCTTTCTAATGAGATTTGTTTTAGATATTTTCATCAAAGTAATTTTCTCTAAACGAGGACTGAAAATACGCCATTTTGGGACTTGTTACAAAAACCCTCAACTTTACAATAAATTATTACAGTAATGATAAGACTTTGGCTTACAAAAAATCATTAAGTTGGGATATTATGTGACAATTTCTATTTCTTACTTCAATATTGAGGAAACTGTACTACAATAAACATTGGAATTTTTATTAAACACTAATTTGTTTCCTCAACACTGTTGCACTTCTTACATTTTTGACAAGGTATGCCTTCGATGAAAATTCAAATTATCGTTTTTAGACGTTTCAAAATCTGCTCTTTCCACGATATAGTTTTAAAAGACGTTCTAGAAAGTATATTTATATTAAAGAAGGCTGAAAATACTATATTTATATTTGCAGAATTCATCCAACTCCAACTTCAATTAGGAGGTTGAACATCGGAAACATTGTAATATACATATGTTATATGACACGTTTCACTTTTCTCACTAAAATATTAAGAAAAATATTAGTGTTAAGTTCTGAATTTTTTGTGAACATTATTTTTTTGCTTCAATGAACTAGTGTGTTAATAGATGCAAAATTGATATTAGTTCCACTGATTTAGAGCGAAAAAAATTGTTGTTGTCATATTGTATCTTTTGTTTAGCAACAATAAAGGAAATATTGAATCCCAAATTTGCGAAAAACTTATAGTTTTACTGTACAACAACGCTGCGTGGAGTTAAACCGCTATAATTAAAAACTGATTGCACCTATGAAGCTACAACTTCACAAAAGTTCATTTGAGATATGTGGGTTAAGACGTACAAAATTTCATCAAAATCCGAGATGATCACGAGGGGAACTCTAGATCACTTAAGATGGAAATGACCCAAGACCGTCGTCCTACTGACCATTTTGGTCACACTTGTGGGAATTATGACCGCGTTGGTGAGCATGGTTTGTGATGGAGAGTTGTAGACGGCCATCCGGATCCTGAGTTTCACTGCAGGATACTCGTCGTTAGCATAAAGGTGATTGCAGAGGAGGCAATGCTAAGCTTCGCGTTGCCGGGTTAGCCTGGTAACCAACCAGTGGGGCTCCTGGCGCGTCGACCTTTGGGCAGGATTGGGCGAAGGACGTTCTTCGGAATACTACGGATCCCCCACATTGAAGACCAGACGGTGAATATGGACCTCCCCGTCGGGTTACTCAGGTTCCCGCGATACTCACGTCGTCATAAAGGTGATTGTCGTGAGGAGACGGGAAGGGGGCCCCGAGCTGCCCGGACCTTTGTTCGGAAATTTGTTACAAAACGAGTCTGCCTGCTTCACAGGTGCTAGTCCAACCCCTGTGAAGCGTCTTAAATCCTATCACTGTCCTAATTCCTTCCCAATACTGGCTGTTGGTTAATGATGCAGCGCGAGTGAGAGGAGCGTACGCGGCGCTACCTGGCGGTTCTCTTCACTACTACAGACACGACTTAAGGACTGCAGACTCAGCTATAATATATCATATAAAGTGTGTTTTATAGGAGGATTACTCCATAAAAACGCGTTCTACGCCAAGTTCTTGGCTTAGAGGAACGTTGTCAAGGGAATAAAATGACAGAATATTAAAAATAAAAAACACCTTCGTCTGCGAGAGATGGGCAAGCGAGAGAAAATTGCTGGCGCGCTGGAACAATAACTCAAGACACCATTAAAATGATGCTTGCCAATGAAGGAAATTGATGAAAAAGGGAAATCCTCTGAAGAGAACAGAAATATGCAATTCTAAAGTAATGCGAACGTTCCGGAATGAATTTCCGTGTACAGGAAGGGGTATGTCTCACTCTGTCTCAGTCTATTCGGGAGAGGTGTAACGTCTTAATTTTCATTAGAATTAGCTCAGTGTGCCCCGTAAAAAATAAAAGTTACAATCATCATCATCATCATCATCATCATCATCATATCATTATTATTATTATTATTATTATTATTATTATTATTATTATTATTATTATTATTAAAACACCTACGGACTATTCTTTAGCTATCCTCTGCAAATCTCTCTTATTTATTTATTTATTTTACGTCAAAAAACAGTTAAAACTGCGTATGACGTGCTATGGGAAAAGTGAATTGTGTGCACATTTTCAAAATTCTGTGATCCCTACACTAAGTCATATACTACTTAAATTTTGAATTTTGAAAGGGAGAAAAAAAACTCCCATGTAATAAAATCTATTTTCAAGGATAAATAAGCAATAAATGTTGAATTTTGAAAGGGAGAAAAAAACAACAAAAACTCCCATGTAATAAAATCTATTTTCAAGGATAAATAAGCAATAAATTTTGGCTCTTATTACTTCCTCCCGCGACAACGTGGAAACAATAATTTGAATAATTGTATTTCCCACTGAATTCTAGAAGACGTGCACAGATAATGAAGTTACATTTATGTCCAGAAGCAAAACAAGGGGCCATCTCAGCATTTGCTCAATGGATCAGGGAAACTGGACGAAAAACCTGATCGAGATGGGGTCATTGACCCGAAGCTGTACTACAATAGTTGTTACAGGTTGTTTATACTCATTTATACAGTCCAAATGGTAAATAATGCATTATGTATCATTGTTAAAATTAATGTTACTTTTCTTGTGATGCTCAGTATAGTCTCTAATTGTATAGAAACAGTTATGCAGCAGAAACGATTTCACTAGGGATTTAAATTTTTCTATTGAATTTAATCGTTTAATGTCATCAGGCAAAGTGTTGTAAAATAATGTACATGTATTGTATGTGAATTTTTTGTAATGAGCTGTTGATACTGTCACCTCATGAATATGATTTCTACGTCGAGTGTTATAGTAATAGACTTCGGCATTTTCTGAAAATATATTCCTGCCCTTGAGCAAGTCATTTTTTACAAAAACCACTGATTCGTAAATAAAAGACACGGTAATGGTAGAATTCTAGATTAATGAAGAGAGGCTTACATGAATCACGTGGTGGATTTGGTTATTATTCGTACAATTCGTTTTTGAAATCTAAAAGTCTGGGAGCTATAAGATGTATTTCCCCAGAATATTATGCCATATCTCAAGCGGGAATGAACATTCGCGAAGTATACACAACGAGCAGTATGAAGGATGACTGAATTTGCAAGAATTCTGAACGCGTAGCATAATGAACTTAATTGTGTGTTCAATTCATTTAAATGGACGTTCCATTTAAGGTTTGACTGAATTGAGAGACCTAAAATTTTGTTGCCTTAACATCAGTCAATGGTACACCGTTCATTTTCAATGGAGCACAGAATTGTTTATTTGAAATGGAAAACTGCATTAAAACCGTTTTCTTTTCGTTTACTATTAATTTGTTATTTCGGAACCAATTTGAAACATCTGATATTGTACTATTTACTGTTCTTTATTGCAAAGGATGTTCGTATCATCCGCAAAGAGAACCGTTCTTCCGTTTCGAATCGTCGAGGGCATATCGTTTACGTAAAGTAGGAACAGAATAGGGCCTAAAATCCTTGAGGAACTCCACATGCAACGGGCAAAGAGTCGGAAAGGTGCGTACGTAATGTTCCATCATTCCAGTAAGGTATTTCAACTCTCTGAGATCGTTGTTTAAGGACGAACATAACCAATCTAGAGCAATACCATGGATTCCATATGAAGGTAATTTTGAAAGTAAAATGTCATGATCAATGATGTCAAAAGCTTTTGAGAGATCTAAAAATAATCCAATAGGTGCCTCGTTTTGATCCAATGATGAGGCGACATCTTTAAGAAAAGAAAATATAGCTGTTTCCGTTGATTTTGATTTTCTAAATCTATGTTGGCAATCTGAAAGCGTCGTTTGGTGAGAAAGGTAATTCATAGTCAAAAGTCTCTAATATTTTGAAAAAACTGATAGAAGAGAAATGGGCCCTGATAATTTTGAATTTCATTTTTGTTGCCTTTTTGAAGAGCGGCTTATTTTAGCTGTTTTGAAAATATCTGGAAACGTTCCAGTGCATAAAGATGCATTAAATATGTGAGTTAACGGGTGTATAATGGCATACGCGTAAGTCTTTAACAAAGAATCCGGGAATTCATCTAAACCGGACGAATATTAAATTTTTAGTTTACCGATTATTTTGAGAATTTCATAGGAAGAAGTTTCGGGAACGAACATTGTGTCTAAAATTTTGGGTGAAATGTCTGTTTTTGAATTTTGTGCCTGAAGACCCTTAGTGAGATCGGCAGCAATTCTCGAAAAGTATTGGTTAAAGAGACTAGCCACTGTTGCCGGATCGTTTACATTTACATCGTTATATTAAAAAAAAACATTCTCTACGGGTTTTCTAGTTGATTTGGTAGTATTTTTTTATATATTCCACATTGCTTTTGTTTTATTATTTGAGTTCAAAATATCCTGATCGTTTATCATGATTTTGGCCTGCCTTATGACTTTTCGTAACAATGTTTTGTATTTTTTAAAGTAGAAGGAAATTTGAGATACGTCATGACGTTTAGAAATGAAAGAAAGAATTCGCTTGTTTTTACAAGATGTCTTAATCCCTTGTGTTATCCAAGAATTGCTTTTCCGTGAAATATTTAATTTTCGTTTTTGAAGAGGAAAACAAGTGTTAAAATGAAATGATAGAGTTGAAAAAAAAAATTATATTTGTCGTTTGTATCAACAGTATTATAAACCGCTTCCCATGATTCCTGCATCAAGTAATCAATGAATAATTTAATTTTACTTTTAGTAAACAATCTAGTCATACGTGTATTATTTATTGTGTCAGTGATCGCATTTCTTATAATGGTAAGAATTTGTGCATCGTGGTCACTGTATCCTAAATCTTTTGTTTCAACTTCATATCGAGTAGTAGTTTTGTTAATTACAATTTGATCAATTGCCTTCATCGAATGTTGTGTGATCCGTGTAGGTATATTAATTGTAATGTCTAAATTGAAGGAATTAATTAAATTGAGAAACTTTTCTTTCTCGCAAGATTCGACCAGAAAATCAATGTTAAAATCTCTCTTCATTGTACACCTTAAAACAGCACCATATCTGTTTTCTAGTACCTGCTAAAACCCACTTTATAAGTAAAATTGAACCAAGAAACAATTTGAAAAATTAAGAACTTGGACAAGAAAGAAACTATGAAACTTGGAAACACTGAATCAATGTATCTCAACGTCGTTAGAGTTGGCATTCCCATCGTAATAGTGTCAACAAATTTCAGTATCGTTAAATCTTTAAACCTCCCACTCGTTATTAAGCAACTTTCCCAAAATGAAATGACTTTACAGAAAATGTTATAAAATATAATATGTCAAGTAAGTAACATACTTTTGTTTCATGTAAAATTCAAAGTAACGAAATTGAGGTATTAAAAATGTAAATGACAAAAAACACTCGCTTATTGTCACATTTCCTCAAGTTTTTGGTCCCCTCATAATTTAATAGACACAAGACATTTAGAAACCATCTTGGAAGAGTAAAACATATTTTACTTTGATATATTTGAGAAAATGTAATTTTCTGTTTCTGAAACTTCGCAATTTTTGAACTCGTTTACACATAAAACTTTTAAGACTTTTATAAAATTCATTTGAGATCGTTTGAAGTCTTTGTGTTTGCAAATACATTAAATAGTAAAAAATACTTGAGTGAAAATTAATGAATTGAGAGATATTTTTAAAATAATTACATATGTGTAATTTTTGAAAAATCAAAATGTGTAATCAAATTGTTGCTTATATGATCAAATTTGTGTGAATTGGTGAATAAGATTGAAAGTGTAAGAGGAGCAAAATGTACTCATGACTACGAGGCGGATTTTGATGACCTAAAACATAGCCAAAAGTGATCAATGAAATGGTATTAAAATGCTTTAAAATGCCCTTAAAAAATAAAATAAAAAAGGACGTACAAAATCTTACTAAAACCAGTTCGGATGAACAACTTAAGCTGTTTAATACGTTACTGATGTAATAGAGGCTTCTTCCATTGGTTCGGGTGAACGCAGCTTGCAAACTTTTGCTTTGGACTGATCTTTACCATGAAATCTTTGTCTATAGTTATCCCGAAATCGGCCGATCTGGCAATGGCGGTGATATACGCCACAAGAATTTCATTCAACTGCTGTCAAAACAATTTTTGAGCGAACAAATCAAAGAGACTGCTGAGTATTTCTGTGAAGAACATTTGTTGCATCTCGTAAATATTATTTGAAGCAAGTACCATTTAAAATTACATGAAAATCGATGAACTCACCAAAAATGCATTGAAATGAGCGGAAAAGGTATAAAATGACTTATTAGCCGAAATCGAATAAAAAATTACAATAATGTCATTTCAGGGAGCGGTAGCTCAGTTCATCAACTGATGTCACTGCAGTGCCTCTGACCGCGGGGACCTAGGGTCCTCGTCCTAGTCCTGACGGCGGCAGAATTTTTGACACTAGCTTTTCAGCTAGGTCGAATTCAATCGCTGTCGTGTTGTTACGTTCGTTGTTGTTACGTTAAATGTTCAATCGAGAATTCTAGCGGCCGGCTGATCTGATCGGTAGTTTTCCGTGGTTTCTCCGTTCAACAGGCGAATGCCGGAGCAGTACCCTAAGAAACGGACCGCGCGCGATCTTTCCTTCCTCTTCCTTGTCCTATCATCTCCCCTTACTCCCCCCCCACACACACTAACATGCACTACACTACCACATATTCCGGGAAACCGGTCGGGAGCTTAGAGCTTGTCCCAGCCGACGGTAGGTCGGTGCCGGATCTCGCTACCCAGCGGGGGAAGATCAACGCCATCTCCCGAGAAAAAGCATGCACTACACTTACAGGACTAATGACCACATCAGTTGGCGCGCCCGGAATCACGAAAAAAATCAATGAATCAAAAACAAAGTAAAATATTTTGTATGCAAAAGATTTCTAGTGAAACAGTTTGAAAAACACTTAATGTATAAGTATTTCTAAGATGGAAATGAAACTTCCACTAGTATGTTGTTCAAATGCTACTGCTAAGCTGTGGAGTAAGAAACTCCAATTTTAATGACTTAAGTTTGCTTGAACAGAAAAGTTTCATTGTGGATGATGGCTACTGAATGATCTATTATTAATTATTAATGTGAAAATTAATATTGTGATATTAATTGAATTATTTTATTGCAATTACATATGCATTGATTTTTCACATTCCTTGAAACTGCAATAGAAACATTGACTGTAAACACTATTGTTTGATATCTTGCATCTTTTTTATTCCTTGCAGCAGTTTATAACAGCAAATGTGTGTTTGATATTTCGAAAATTCATAGATAGGAGAATTATTGAATATGCTTTACATGTTGGGGGACGAAGCGCATTGAACTCGTCTTTTGTCGTGATACCAACCTACGAACAAGTAATTCCGTTCTGCACCATGCTACTATCAACTTACGGAAACGTGAACTTATTTGTATTCATGTGAAAAGAACCTAACCAAATCTTGTATTTCAACGTTATTTTCTCTAGCATAAAGCAAATATAAAGGAAAAATTATACAAAGTGCTTAACAGAGTTAAAAATTATAAAAATTATCTATTTAGAAAAATCACAAATTTCAAAATGAAATATTGCAATGTTCAATTAGAAACAGAAATGGATCTCTATCCATCCTCTTGCAATCTTTTCGCTACAAATATTCCACGAGGTAGATGTCCAAATCATTCTAACCTAAACCAGAATTTGACATAATCCAGATATCTAGGTTTGAGTAAAGAATAGAAAGTAGATATTGTGTGCTTTAACTGTATTTTCATATTAGATATTATGATTTTGATTTATTTGTTCAGATTTCATGAAAGTAACTGCATGATTATTTTGAATATGTGATTTTTTAAATTACTTTATTTCTCAAATACTGGGAGAGGTGCCTCAGTGCATCAACTGATATCACTGCAGTGCCTCTGACCAGGAAGGTCCTAGGCCGGAGTACCGATGGCGGCAGGATTTTCGACGCTAGTATGTCAGCTAGGTCGCATTTAGACGCTGTCTGGAGGAAGATTCCAGCGGCCGGCCAACCTTAAAATTCAACTATTTTTCTCCGTCTCTTCATTTTTTTCAGTCTGATACGTGCAATAGAAGCTCAGAAAATATAAAACATGAAAAACCCGTTCCTCATTGTATCTTTGCAACAGACTAATGACCAGAGCAGTTGACGCGCCCGGAAACATGAATAAGTCAATCAATCAATCAATCAAATGGTTCGAAGTACATAATATCATGACCTCAGCGACAATGCTAATTTATAATAAAATGGTGCCAATTTACAATCAAATGAAATGTATGAAACATTTGGATCCACGTGTCCGCTCATCGGATATGAAAAGAGACAACGAATTTCGAGCCCCTGTGCTATTCCAGTAGAAGCGACTCCTTCCGTCCATTTTATATACAGCTTTTTAAACATTTATTTTAGAAAATTGTATTAATTATTATCATTGAGAGAAATATTACCTACATTAAATTTTAATAATCTTTCGGGGAAAAAATCCAGATTGTTCATAAACAATCCCAAAAATGTTCGTAATTTTTCACGAATGGTGGAAACTTTCAACACAGAATTTGACATACTTTAACGTACTGTTTTTTAATGTATTAATTATAATAAATAAGTGGTTATTCAAAGCCATAAATAAATATTACACTTTTAAACATATTTTTGAAAAATGTTTGCTTTTCCTGTTTGAATTAAATGTTGATGGTGTTCAATATTCAAGGCACGCATTCAAAATATTACTTTTTTCCCTAATTGGTTTAATGTTAACATTTTTTTATCAAATGTATATTTAATATGTTTTTCTTGCCAGACTTTTAATGAATATTTAATGCTATTTCTTGCGATACAATTAGAACACATGACTTGATAGACCTAGAGGCAGATGTAAACAATGAGTTGCCTAATATTTGGGCTACACTTTTACACTAATAGTTTTGAAGATGGCTTAGCTTTTTCACAAATACGTTCTTTCAAAATCCACAAACTTTTAGTGGCTCATTCACATTATAATGCAATGTTTTTTATCACGTTCAGGCAATGCTTTTAAATAAACTCGCATTCTAAAACAGCTCCAATGAAGGATGATCTCGACTTACTAAAAGAAAATCAACACATACGCCAAATTTTAATCATTATCTCGCGCCATCAAACATACGATACTTGCCACCCCGAGGCGACGGTGCTGCCCTCAGAAGCTCTAAAAGTCGTGTGTTCTGGGCATCTCTTCGTTACGACTTCAATTGTTGATATTGGAGCTTCCGATTGAATTTTTTACACGTTACAATCAAACACGTTAAAATCAAAATTGTCCGATTTTAATAAAAATCGGACAATAATTAACGACCCCTATTCCAGTCTTTGTAGGCGAGTGCTTTCGCGTGCCCGCAGATGCTTTCACGAAGCTAGACTCAATTGTATTAATACGGCCTGCGTGCCCGGATAAGCTGGGTCCCGGAAAACTCCTAAACTTCGATGTATACTGCGGTTTTTTCATAGTTGAACTTAACGTTTCGTCAGTTGTTCGGCCATCTGTGACCGTGCTTCAACCGGTAGCTTACACGTCATTACATATAGTGACGTTAAGCTTCCGATTGGACTAGCTGAACAGCTGACGAAACGTGAAGTTCAACTGTGAGGAAAAAATAAAATAAATAAAAAATTTAAAAAAAATAAAAATAAAACTGCAGTATAAACAGAGGATCAGTTGACGTGAATCAGCTGTTGCGGTGTCATCCAATCGGGATGTTGATCATCACCATAGTGACGTTTAGCTTCCGATTGGATGACAGACACCGTCACTATGGTGACATTCAAGTTCCCGATTGGATGACACCATAACAACAGATTTACGTAAAAAGAGCCTCTGTTTAAATCGAAGTATGTGGCATAACAAGGCCCTTTGGAGATGCCTCTCTTTCCAAAAGGCCTTGGTGATACCCATGGTGGAAAGCTATGGGTGGGCTACTCCGGCGCACCAATTTTTACTCGTTCTGCGCAGCACCAGTTTGCGACACGAACCACGTGACCAGAATATGGGTACTTCGTTTGAAAAACCAGACCAGTCGCAGGCCGCCACGTTGCATAGAGAGAGAAGTGTTGAAAAACGTTTTGAAAGTGGCATAAAGTTACAATTTTTAAAGGAAAGTAAAACAATGACGGTGTAATTGAAATAAAAGTTGCAATATTTTTAAAAAATGCTTCATATCTCTGTTTCAATGACTTGTAACAAGGTGATGATTTTGGTAATTGGTTGCATTTAAAATTCCAGGTAATATTGTGCCGCAAACTGATGCAAGAAGCTCATTGGCTGAAGACGGTTACGATGCGCAAGAGCCCGCCCCTCCCCCCGGGTCATGTCGCCGCGACAAGAGTTGTTTTAGAATGTGACAGTGGCGACTGGCGAGGTGTATGCTATCGTGAATGATGGATCTCGTCGGAATTCGTCTCTCTTCTTGCAGTGTACTGGTGAAGTACTTCTGGAGGAGGAAGCCAGTAATAATGCTTCAAAATTTGGTCTTCACTTTTCGATACAGTGAAATAGTTGACTTGGTTAAAGACGGCAAGTGATAACGACCGTTATGATTGAACTAACTTCTGCAGAAACACAAAATCTTCCAATTTTAAGTCTGGCACAGAAATGTTTTGAAAAGTTAAATTCCTGGGTTCCTTTACATTTTGTTCTAGCTTCTGGAAATAGACAAGATAGGATTAGTTATATGTAGTTCCCATAATACGAACAGAGGAAGAAGCAAACCTATTAAAAAGATCAAACTCTTCAAGTCCGGCGAGGGTCGAACGAAATAGGCAACGCACTGCACAATATTATTTGTAAAAAACTGTCTGAAATATCTTTGTCCGAAATAGGTGGTGGTGGAGGAACAGTTCCAAATAGCATATCTGACATGATGACAAACTTGGAGAATAAGAATAACGAGTCCGCACCAACACCGCCACAAATGGAAGTTCAAATGACCAAAAAAGTTAAAAGTCCAAAGAAACAGGAACGATATAGACTGCGAGCTGAGCACCATCGACTTAAGTTGGCTGAAATAGAAAGTTCTATCTGCCAAATGTGGACAGTTCCAATCGAGGCCAAAAGTTTTATTTGCAGATCCAAGTCTAACTCTGAAAACAGTAATGAACAAAGTTGAAAGTTTTACTTTACAGTGAACTTTGTAACTGTGATATATTATTAAAGTTTCAACTGTGACTTCTATGAAGAAAATACTTCAATGTATACTTCATGTAAAAATACTCTATTATATTAGAATTATTGTATCTCCTGAATCTATCATAATATTAATATATTTGACATGAATACAGCATAAGCCACATATGACAAGACAGGATATGTTCATAATCATACAATAAGTATGCAATGCATGTATTTCAAAGAATTATTACAATACATAAATTCAAATTTGGAACTAAATGTGATACAGATTTTTTTTTTTTTTTTTGTAATTTCTTGTATAATTTGTAATTATTTTTGAAAACTTATGATAACTGTGAACAGCTTTTACAGACTGAAATAATATTTGACATGAAGACAAACTCTCAGAATAAATATAAAGAACGAATACTATAGGAATGCTTATATGACCAAAAGAGGTACACCTTCAAACAAACAATATTGTCTGAAGTTGGGTGAAACAAAAGTCATTTCAGCTTAATGTTGAAAGTATTTATTGTGGCAAAAATTTTATAGACAGATCCAAGTTTAACTCTGAGAAAACTGATATGGAACATTGAAAGTTTACTTCTTTTACAGTGAATTTTGTAAATATTGTTAAGTTTCTACTTGAGCTAAGTGCTCATGTAGTAAATTTGAATAGAATAATAGGGTTAAGCAAAATTGTGATAGATTTTCAAAAATAATGATTGAGAATAATTAAGAATACTAACGTAATTGAGTATTTTAACATAGCTTGAAGTATTTTCTTCATAGTAGATATTCCTATGCCTGTAGGATTCAGAAAGTTTGGGTAGTGGCAAATATTTAAAATGGGTTTGGTTGAATTTACCTTTTCAACTGCAATGGTAATACACAATTACATATAACATTAATTATATCTTAAGTTGCACAATATTAGTTCTTTCATTATTGTAATATGAACAAAAAATTAATTGCTGGTAATTTACAAATATGTTTCATTTCAAATCGAAATTAAAATATACATTTTATATTTCTTTTCTACCAACAAAGACATTGGGTACTGAAGATCTGGATGCAATTACAGAAATTTCCATTTTTCTTAATAATGTTGCTTGTTATTGGTTTCATAAAGCCACTTTAAACCGGTTCCTCGATGCCACTTTCTAACTAATAGGTGAATTGGGTCTACTTTTTTTTCCCCCCTCAATCCAATGAGAATTTATTGAAGTTCATTACAGATATGCTTATGTCGAAATACCAAGTATATTGTAATCCAGAGTCAGTGATCAGTCATTTGTTTTTCTCTTGTAAATGAATGCACTGAAAAGATACGGAGTTTGGATGATCAACTAATCCTTTCTTTTACGAAGTCTAAAATAGCATTTTTTGAATTTGTAGCAGCTTACCAATATTTTGCCTCAGTGCAATGAATGTACATTCTTTCCATATTTGGAAAACAGTTTACAAACAAGCATTGAAAGTTTAGCTTACTATTTCATTTTGTGTCCAGAATTCTCATTATTTTTAAAACCATGTCAAGTTGGTGACAGGATAAAATTATTGCATGGAAAATAGTCATATTGGCTGATTACTAGACTAGACTGTCAAACCCTTGAATGAAATTGTGTGTCAATTAAAACTTATACATTAAAAAAATCTTACATACATTTATTATTTTTGATACAAAATCAAGTTGCAAAGTATCAGAATGCACAATTGTCCAGCATATCTCTGAGAGCAGAATAAATATATTTTGGGTCACATAGACCTGAACACTACAGCAGGGTTAAATGACTTAGGCATGTGCAAAGGGGCCTTGACTCCTTTGAACATTTTAAAAAGGGCCCAATAGCTGTACATGCTAAAACATATTTCAGTATTCTGAAATTCTGTTTAATTTAGGTTGCTTTGGAAACAGCCTAGGTCATTAGCATCCACTATTATTTTATGCATAAGTTATATTATAAAAATGACAAACATAGAATCACACTGGCTTGTGATGGAAAAAAGAAGGGAATTGATTGGTAAACTTTTCTTTTTTCTTTTTTTAATCGGCACCAAAAAATACGTAATGTAAAATTTCTACCACATTGTTTTCTTGAACAATTCAATTTTTTCTTGGATTTTAATGTACATTTACCACACACCACAAGACACTGCTGAATTGGTCTCCAGATTAAAAGAAAAACAGAATTGGCCAAAGGAACCTCTTTTTTTATTGGTACAGGAATCAAGAAAAGGAATTTGTTAAGTACTTTGAGGAAGTGGTGAACCTGGTGTATTGTTCTGATGTTGCTGGATTGATAAGCAAATTCATTATCACCTACGATAAAGATGAATGGAGGCTGTTTATAGATTCATCAAAAAGGAGCCTTAAAACTGTCCTGTGTCATGAAAGCCAGTTGGACACAGTGTGCATTTAAAAGAAAGCTATGAAAACCTGCCTCTCATCTCCAACAAAATAAAACTTGTCGACCTCAGTTGGACTATTTGCGGTGATTTGAAAGTAATCTCCAAGCTGTGTCAACAAGGCAGCTCTACAAAGTTCCTGTTTCATTTGTGAGTGGGTCAGCCATGATATGATTCAAAATTGGGTCAAAAAAGAATGGCCGAAAAGACAAAATCTTAAACCAGGCACCAAGAGTGTGATTCAGAACAGCAATCAAGCCAAAAAAGTAGTTACCCCTCTGTTTAAAAAATTAGGTATAATGTGCAGTTTGTCAAGGCTGTTTTAAAAATGGCAATTATTACCTGTGTTAAAAGTTTTCATCTGATGCCAAGTTAACAAGAGAATTTTTGTTGGTCCAGATATCTGCAAGCATATGAAGGAAAAAGAATTTGAAACTAGAATGATAACAAAGAAAAAAGGAGCTCGGGTTGCCTTCAAAGATGTCACTAAAATTCTGGGTAATTACAAGGGTCCCGATTCTAAATCAATTGTTAAAATAATATGCTGGACAAATTGAAATGGGTTGCTCCACTAGAACCAAAATCTTTTCCTTCATTCTCATGTGGACTTTTGCCACAGAAATTCAGTCAGTGAAGAATAGGGTGAAAAGTTCCATCAGGACTGATGGAATGCAAGGAAGATACGACAAGAATATGCTCACCGACTACCTGCTGCTGTATGTTAACAAGTTTTGTTTTTTGCTTTATTTAAAATTTGTATCGAAGTTTCATGTATTCATACTATTACTCTTCATCAATCATCTATTTTATGTAAGTTACCTTAATAAAAACAAATTAAAATAGTATGTTGATGATTTTCTTCTGGAAACTCCACTGAAATTTGTAGGAAAAAGTTAAACTCAAGGGAACTTTTTGTTTATCTCTCCAGAGGTGGCTCGTGTGATCGGGCAATGTTGTTTTCATCCATTTAAGCCAGGATTCCCAAACTTTTTATCAACCCCCTTTAAGGAATGGTTTGCTTCATCAACTTTACGTTTTTCTATAATATACAGCATCCGTAATCCTACCACAAAAAATTGCACATAAATGACTGAAAAATAACAATTTCATACACCAATATTCTTGTAAACAACTTTTTATCATCATTCAAAGCCACTTTGACTTTAGAGTTTTTAATCTTTTTTTATGCAGGGTTTACAAGGTATTTTTAAGAACTGGCCTTAACATTTCTCCAGTGCATATGTGGAGAGTACTTCTGTGGGCAAATGAATATCGTTGTGAATATATACAAGTTATTTCTTGAGATTTCTGAACATCCTAACTTCTATGGATGAACAATGTATACGAATGACAGAGAGGGGATTTGTAATTTATTGTTATAGGTTTTCTGCTTGATATCAGA
Source organism: Teleogryllus oceanicus (assembly GCA_964035755.1). NCBI lineage: Eukaryota > Metazoa > Arthropoda > Insecta > Orthoptera > Gryllidae > Teleogryllus > Teleogryllus oceanicus. Next base: position 164,928,118 of record CAXIVR010000002.1, on the reverse strand, counting down.
AAACAATTTGTAATTGCATTATTCTTTTTGTAATCAATGGGACTTTAATTATATTGATCAGGTGCTGGTTATTCAGCCTCAATCGACCCCTTCATCATCAATGACCGCCTTCAAACTTTCATCGACCCCCAGGAGATCTATACTGACCCTCTTGGGAACCCCTTATTTAAACCTATAAAGAATAAAATTGCTGAAAAATCAATATGCCTCAAGTATTGATTATATTTTTCGTAGATTTACATGGATAAAGACCACTGTTGTGAGATAGTATGTGCAAAATTGTTCGAGAGAATTTCTTTTCGAATAGGATTTTAGCAAAAACATTGATTTTACAAAAAAGCCTGACATGATGGCAAAAAATGGAGGTCATTTTGGACATCAGCACACAAAATAACAAAAATCAGTGAAAATTTCTCTTGTATTTTTCAAAAACTTCAATTTTGAAGGCCTGTGGAATTACAGTAATTTTTCACAATAATTTGTCAAATCCAGTAAATTAGAGAATTTACTATGGGGTCGTCCATAAATTACATAATGTTAAAGAGGAAGGAAGGGGTATGAGGCTGTGTTACATAGGGATAGGGGGTATGAGTTAAGTGTTATGTAACATTGATATTTATTTTTTTACATTTTTCAACATTTGCTGAAATAATTCCTTTTGAGTCCTGTACTGAAACATCAAAAAATTAACTAATTTATAGGTTTTAACAACAAAAATTGAAGTTATTTGACATAAGTTACAATAAATGTACATATTTTCAGCCATTTTTTATTGAATCTGTAAGATTACGAAGAAAGTATTCAAAACTGATAAATAGTATATTCTAGAATATATTTAAATCTGTGTAGTAGACTCGTGCATCATCCATGACGGTGTGTGATCAAACATTTTCTCACCCATGCATCCTTCCTTCACTCACAACCCCTACCATATTCTTAGGTGCAGCCAACATCGCCAACTAATTTCTACTTTAATTATCATTATTTTAATATACAACACAAGTAAAATAAATACAAATTGTTTTTACTGTCCTATAATTTATTTTCACTTCTTACATTTACATAGGGGGTGTATCGCAAGTGTTATGTAATTATTTAGGGGCATTCAAGTGCACATTAAAGGTGTGTTACAGGGGGGAGAGGGGGTGTATTGAAAATACTCCAAATTTGTGTTAATTTAATTGCTTTAATTTACGAACGGCAGTTACCATACTTACAGATTTTAAAAATTTCTGTGGAAAAGTGGCCCCAGAAGTGTAGTTGGTCCTCCGGTTGTTTTAGGCTGTGCACCCCTAAGAAAGTAAGTATTTCAGTACATTTTACTTTGCTATTTTACACAGAAAGGTGACAATACATTGATGAATAAGTCGTAACATCTTAAGACTTGAACTTTGTTGTGAAACTCATTAATATTAGTTTTTATCTGGACCAAATCAATCGAATAACAAGTAAACGATGTATTGAGAAGCTGCATTGATGAAGGAAAAAGTTCCTCTGAAAGAGTAATCAATGTAGCTTCTATAAAAGTAATGTAATTGTCTTGCATTTGTACATGTTAGAGAGAGATGTAATGGATCTTCATGAAGCCTGTTGAACACGCATCAATTATGATTCGACTTTTGTTTCATGTACCTCTCCCAAAAATTCACTTTCTATTAATTTAACATATGAAAATTATTAATAATTATATATAAATTATTTTTATAAATGATGTCTTGTATCCATGATCTTCAAAGTCTTTAAATTTCATTCATTATCATTTCTCCAACTTGTTCTGTGCCTCTCATACTTATAATCTCTGCAACGTAATCCTGCCACTTCACAAACCAACAACACACATTACTTCTAAATAAGATTTAAATAAAATTGTTTTTTAAATCTATAATGGTAAAAACAAAACTTATACCCCAAATTGAGCCTTTTTTATGGCTTGCCAGATATAGGGCAGTAACAAGATAAGCCAAACTTGAGGCATGAAATCTCCTGATTCTTGTAAGTGAACGTATGGTATTTTTATATTGGTAAAAGTGTGGTTTATCTCAACATAGGTTTTGTAGATATTTACAAGGGCAATACTCAGACAAAATCAGGATATTATCATTTACTTTTAACAAGACACTAGAGTCTTACCTCGTAACAACCCTAAGTCCTTCAGTTAATTAAATGCATGTATATATTGATTAACAAAGAGCACCATAGTAATTTATAGGACTATTGAATATTTGAGACAAAGGAGCTTTATTACAAGCCCAAGTAACACAAACACAATTCAATAGTATGCAATATCCTTGGTTAACATGTTTACTAAATGACACTTCTATTTTGGTTTAATAATTACTTACTTTGAAAGTTAATAAAATAGGCTTTTATGTGTGAGTTCGTTGTTCACTCATGAGTGCTTTATCATTGGTGTTAACATTTTAGACGGACAGTTTCACATATTGTATAATGAACACTTTAAAACTCCAAAACATGTTTAGTTACATGACATTATAATAAATATATTAAGTAATGGCTACTCGGAAATAGCATCAATAGCCTACCATTGTATCTTTAGATCGAAGAGAATGTGCTGATGCTTCTTGCTTATTACATCATGATAATATTCATAGCACTATTTTGCTATCTACTTTTGAATTTTCTGATACAATACCAAATCTGATTTTTTTAACACCACTTTTGTAAGCTCTCCTTCATCAACTTCTGCTGTCCTCCTCCATGTTGCAGCTAATATTATGTTGCCTGTATCACAACTAGGGAAACGTGCAAAAAAAACTTCAAGCCTATTGCCTAATAAAACAATTGAAACACACAATAGATGGTTAGCTAAATTTATTAATCAATAAATAACAGAAACTTCCTTAAAAAATGCGAACAACATGTTGATTATTAACAGAAATAAAATATCTTGCATATAAGCAATTCGGTACTCTTCTGAAAACAAAAAGCAAATTCAAAACAAAACACATTTCATTCTACAATTTCCTTTAATTTATATATTTTTCAACTTAAACATTCTCTGATCATTCTGATGTACTTAAAACCACTTCAGAAGATTTTCAAATGCAATTCAAATTGCTTTCAAACATCACCAATATCTCAATTCACTTTATGAAGTTCTCTCAGTTCTTAAATTCTTCTGGGTTAATATCATAGTCCACCATATATCTAGATAAAAACCACCATTTTCCCCAAAATCCAATATCAACAACACGAGAAGGGTATGACATCACAGTTGGAGACAGGTACTCACATCTGGCTTCATATAAAGCAGTTCTCTCATCATGGTCATGAACCCACATAAATGACACTAAACCGAAACTAAAAATCCGCATACGACCTTGATTATAATAGTTTTCTATTTCCTTCATTTTCACAAGTGGTAAAGGATTACGAACGGGATCAGCAAGCATCATAATTTGTTGCTGGTTTAACAGAAGTTGATCACGGAAACTTGTTTCATCAGGATTCAGCACAGCACAGTATGCACCCATGCCCATTACTGCAACAAATATTTCAATGAAAAACAGAATTTAATATTACTGTTAAAATTTACTTCCTCATACTATTAGTCACAAGCAGCAAATGAGTCATTCCTGAAAATGGTTTCTACTCACCTCCTGCATATAAACCCATTTTAATAGGAAACTTTTTAGTTCTGTCGTACGTTTCAGAAAACACTTCCTTGTAATCAATTGCAACATTCTTTAGAAATATTCCTTAAAAAATTACATTTACATACATTAATTTTGTTTATTATATTCATATATTAAATAAAATAATATATATTACACATTTTCAAAAATAATTATTACCTGCTCGCTCTATAACCGTGCCTTCACATTTTTTTACAATTGGCTCGCTTACACGTTGAAATACATTGGTAAGGTTAAGTACACTGGTCTTCACCGTAGTTTGCAACTGGCTAAGGGGCAAGCTCAAGGAGCGAAACATTTTGTGATGTTATCTGAAATATTCCTCATTAAAATTACGACGAACTTCGGCAGTTATTTTAAAAATTCATTGCAAATTAAACACTTAATCCATCGCAAAATCCATAACAAATCTTCCATCGCCTTCCCAGACACAGTGGTGGGTCACTCACTGACTCACTGTCGGGATGCGCAATGCGCATTGCAAAACTCCTTCGGAAGTTAAATTGCCAACACTTGTCTTTAAAACACACAATAATAATATTTTTTAAATGTTATTTGTAAGACATGTAAAACTACTTCACGGGCAAAACAGAGACTTTCTAATTGTTTACAATTCAGAAATTAAGTCAGGAACGGAAAATATGATTGTTTTAGAAAAATATTGGTGCTCGTTTACAAAAGTCATGCTTTCGGTTTCAGTTGTTGGCGTTATCAACAAGAGCGAAATTCGAAATTACGCAAGATTTAAACAACATTAAGCTTTTCAAACTTTCCATGAAACGCTTCTTTCAAAAATTAACTTGATACTTCCACAATTAAAAGATTTCAATAAAATATCTCGATGTAATTATACACAGAGAACAACAGTAAACAATACAACACTCTCAGCGAGTAAACATCTCTGGACCCATGATGGAAAGACCACCATGTCTGGAACCTATAATACAATATCAAATTTTATCCTATTAAAGTAAAATATGTCTTATAAATTGCGTATTTTCGGTAGAATTTTTAAAGTTTAATTTTGAATCACATATTTGAATATTTTATTGTATGTAAAGGACACAAATTTCTAAATACACAATGGTAATAATAATAATAATAATAATAATAATAATAATAATAATAATAATAATAATAATAATAATAATAATAATAATAATAATAATAATAATAATAATAATAATAATAATAATAATAATAATAATAATAATAATAATAATAATAATAAGCAGAGACCGTGGCGATCTCGGACGGAAGGATCGTGAGTTCGAGTCCCGCCTCGGGGAGGTTTGTGTATGTCTGTTTGTGTGTACCGTCCATTCATCCTTCATAATCATCATCATTTCATCTTCCATCCCTCCAGGACTGACAACCCTGGGGTGTAAAAATCGGATTCAGATGCTGATCCCTCTCATTAGCTACATGCAGACTTGCAACGTGATAAATTGATACTGAGCCCGTGCAAGTGCATGTCTTGCGTGGTCAAGATGGCCTATTCGACGAACAACAACGACAACGACAACGACAACGACAACGACAACGACAAGCGACAACGACAACGACGGACAAGCGACAACGACAACGACAACGACAACGACAACAACGACACGACAACAAATTAAAGTCAGTCCGGATAGCCGAGACCGCCAAGGCAGTAATGCCTTGGACGGAAGGATCGCGGGTTCGAGTCCGCCTCGGCACACCCTGGGGGTATAAAATTCCTGGAAGGACTATAAAAATATCTGGCAGGACTAACAACCCTGGGGGTATAAAAATCGGATTCAGCCTAATGCTGATCCCCCCCCCAATTAGTTACATGCAAGGCTTGCAACGTGATAAAATGATACTGAGCCCGTGCAAGTGCATGTCCTGCGTGGTCCAAGATGGCCTATTCGCGAGCAAAAATATATTGCTGGCGAATAGGCTGTAAAAAGAATCATTTTGGTTCCCTCCTAATCGGTTCGCTGTGAACGAGTTTAAAATAGGGAGGTAAAAAAGGGAGAAAAAATGACGATTGGAGGTCACTTTATATTGAAGAGTTCGCTGCTTTCCTTTAATAATAAAAAGATCGAAATTCGAGTTATTTGAAATGCGCGGCTAGAATGGAAATGGGAAGATGGCGTCATGCGCAAACACGCGGGAAATAAAAAAGCAGTTGGTCTCGGGGGCCTCATACGCATAATATCCGTACTGTAGCCAATGAGCTTCATACACCAGTTTGCGTCACAATATTTGCGGGAATTTTAAATAATGTCAAATGGGCACGCAATGGCGGATTAGTTAGTTGAATGTAAGTTACTTAGCACTTATTTGGACTCTTTTCACACGCTTATTCTCACTAACTTCTGTCAAAGTTTCGTCTAATTTTCGACAGGAAGTTATATAGTATCTTGGACATGTATTTCCACAGAGTTTGCACATGAATTCACTGGCGGCTTCGTGGAAGCATTCCCTCTTGCACAGTTGATAGTGGTAGCCATGGACTGCCAGCTTAGTGTAGACATGACGCATTTCTTGATTGGATTCCATCCAGCTTCTGAGTATCAGGATCCAGGAGTAGAATTCTTCATGTTTAGGTCCCTCTTATGTATCCTTCCGACATCGCATCCCTACGCCTCGTTGTGGGAGAAAAGTCCTTATCTTATTTGGAAAATTTTTGGAAGGGCGTAAGACACATGCATTTTTCAGATAGGCGATCTTCATTACTTTGATGATTTGTAAATCCTTTTACTTGTGTGGCCATATTATTTCAATGCCGCAGGTCATTATCGGGAGAATTTTCGCGATATCGGCAGAATTTTAAATGCAACCAGTTACGAAAATTATCACCTCGTTACAAGTCATTTAAACGTATTTAAGAAGCATTTCTTTCAAATATTGCATCTTGAACACCTTCACAGTGTTCTTTTTGGTTCGTTATCGTTGCAAAGTATTACTTTGAACCATTTTCAAAATGTTTTTTCAGTACTTCTCGCTCTCCATGCAACATGGCGACCAGCGTCAGGCCTGGCTTTTCAAACGATGGTCCCGTGTTGTTGTGGCGTAACTATCGCCGGCCCGACAGGTGCAATTATCTGCCCCCCCCCAAAAAAAAGCAAATTTTTATTTGTGTCTAACTGGACACACTTTAAACGCCCCTTCTGAAAGCGATTTGTTTGTTACCATAAATGAACTAGTGTAAAGTTTGAATTACGTATTTTATTACGAGGACGTGAGAGATGTTTTTCAAATTTGTAATTTGTCATCCCGGAGCCCCAATTGTTTATTGCTTCATTTAAAGCTTTTTTGGAGGGAGGGAGGGAGGTCCTATTGTGGATTTCATTATATGTGATTTGAAACATTTCATTATAATATAAAGGAAGGGCCATGCCAATACGGTGATCCCTCCCGGCCCCCCTCCAAAAATAAAATTAAAATAAAACCTTTGCATATTGCCCAAAAGAGACCCTCGATGTGGCCATTGTTTCTTATTTCAGTGATCAACTCGTGCCCTGCTACCCCACAAGCAAAGAAAGCACGGACATTTGGAAAAAGCAAATAGTTGACCCAGCAGCATCGTAAGAACTTTAAAATCGCGACAAACTTGACAGTTGTATTCACTGTAGTTTATTCGCAATAACATCAGTTGCACATTTGCTTATGATTCTTTGAGGATCACAGAAGAGGCAACAAACACGGAACCCTAAACGTTTCCATTATGAAGGAGAACATCCTTTAAACTTCGCTTGGAAGCATCAATGAATAGTCTCCATTCAAATGGATCACAGTTTGGAAGTCCGAGTTGTAGAATAATCACCAGGCCATCCCAGATACATCGGTCCATGGCCGACCGAACTACTGGACACACAATTTGCTTTTTATTTTTAGAATTGCACCCCTTCACATCACATGAACAGAAGAAGTCATTACTACGGTTTGACTGCTCTCTCTCTCTCCAAACCATAGGTATTCCAAAAGATGGCGACAGTATTTTGTCGTTGACTCAATGACGCAATCTTCTATGCATGCATACTTTGTGGGTTGCTCAGTGTTTACTTTGGTCTCCAAGATTGATTCTAAAATAGGCAAGATATGATTTTTTTTGTTGCAAAATCTATAATATTACACCTCTGCTTAGGCAATATGTATTTCCCATGTATGTAACAAAAGTGCTCTGGATCATTTATGCATGAGCGATGCGATATGGTAAATATACTTTCGTACTAAACTACAAACTCAACATTCTACTCCACATTACAACATGAAACTGATTTCTTTTCCCCATGGCATATTGTAATGCAATGTGAGATAAGCTAAAACTACGAATGTAAGTTTTCATAAAGATAAGAATGTTTCTGTCACCATGGATTGGCTATCTGCATACGATAATGACAATGATGCACGTTATTTCTCCTTATACTTCCTAAGGCGGTCGCACCATCATTTCAGATAAGAATCATCTGGTGTCCTTGTTATTAACAATAAAATCATTCCAAATACATTTCTTTGCAGTCGTGGCTCGTGGTTATTTTTTAATGGAGAAGGCTGCAAATGCATTGCATTGCATTGCATTACATTACATTTCATTGAATCTTTTTACTTCTCTTCCGATCACAGACCACGCTTCTGATAAAGGCTTGACGGAGTAGCACTCCTACCGCGTATTGGGAAAACTAGTTGATGCGCAATGCTACTCGCTGAGCTGCCCAGTAACGCTATCTCGTGAGCACACCCTTTTTCAGACCCTAGCCCCACCAGCGCCCTCTCGAATATTTGTATTCCAGAGGGCGCTGGCTGCAGCCATGCAGCCTTCAACAGCGCCCTCTGGAATATACTAGATGGCACTGCTGCAGCCTTCGCCGCCAGTAAATCGTGCAGTGAGAACGTGGCCACGGAAGAACAGTTGCAGTGAATGCATGACGTCACGTTCCACGCTTTACACCACTTTACACAAGCCTTGTGGAAGGAAGCGGGAGCCTAACGTTTTTCTCTTCCGTCAGCAGCATCAAATGAGTTACGGACGGCCATAAACGAACTGATAAAGAAAAATGTTGGTGATTGTTACACAATATAACTCAGAACTCCATTATTAATAAATAAATACTTTTATAAATATATTTTTAAATTTCTTTTGCGGGCGATTTCTATAGGAGAGGCTCCGGCTTACAACCTTTAAATGACGAGCCGCGCCTGTTTAATTGTCAAATTCTTACATAATAAAACTACATATGGTAAAGTATTAAGAGTTCGTATGCCTTTCTGAGCTTACGAAAATTACGCTATAAGGAAAATACAATACAATTCGACAATAATTAAATGGTACATGATAAGAACTTTCTGGCTTTCAATTTAATTTCAGCATTCTAAAATACTCAAAAACATTAAAACTCTGGATGCAGCAATTTCATTGCAGATCAGTGTTATAATTAATAGTTTCTTTCAATTAGTTTTCAGCTATTTTATTGGGGGTGGGGTGCATTTAGTTCTTGAACTGGAGCCCCAGAAGGGCTAGTTATGCCACTGGTTAAAGCTATTGTGACTTAATTATAAGTTTGTATACCCTATTTCATTTCTTTTTCTTTTACACATTGGAATTGTACATTCTTTAATTATACATAAGAAAGGATTGTACGCAATAATAAATAAGAGAATTTACTTCTCCCCATAGAACGTCACACCAACACCTACTAAATATTAGTAATACTAAGTAAAACATATTTATTTCGCAATTTCATTCTGGTAATATTCTTGCATTCCATACAAGATGGATTCACATTCAACGGTTTGCACCTCTGAAACTTCTACTTTCAGTGATTTCTTAATTGCTTAGCCAACTGTGCTGATGATTATTCCGTTCATTGGCCATTTGTTAGCAATTTCTGAGTATGTGCTAGCAAGCAAACCCATTTAGATCAATAAATTATTTTTAGGTCATGGCAGTCATGCTGCAGGTAATAAGAATCACTGAGCAGCATTACTCACTAGTAAATTTTTATCATAACTGCTCATAAAGATAGAATGTTTTAAAATTTTCCCTTTTTTGTTATCGAATGATTTACTGAAGAACTTTCCTTTCAACCAATTTTAATTCTCCCAGAAAACTCCAAGTTCATTTAAGACCTTATTTTCTAAAATCAACCACTCACTTTCCTGATACAAATGCAATAATTGTTCATGTAAGCTTCCTTTGGCTGTGTCGAACATCTGGCTATAGTTATGACTAATGAAAGGTAGAAGCACATGTTTCTGCCTTTCAATATGGCTTATTTTAAATATTTATTGATAATTTACTGCTGACACCCATAACCCGCAGCTTCCTACCTGTCTCTTACAAGTGAGGATAGCAACCCTCCAAAAATGAAATATATTCTTTTTTGCCAAATTACTGGGTTACATGAAAGGTTTTTGTGGTTGTTATTGAACTTATGCACTTTAACATCTTGCATACAACCCCAGTATACTCCCCTGACACCAATTATCCAATTTTCAATGGATGATGAAATAAAAGGCCTAAGATTACAAGTCTTGCATTAGTTGATTAGATAAATGCTTGTCAAAAATGCTTAAATGAATCAAATGCTGTGCAATCATTTTAAAACAAACTCATGAAAAATGCATTTGTAGTGTGTAACAGATTTCCTAGTACCACTCCAGGATTAAAAGGTTTCAATAATGTTAATTTTTATTTAAATTTCAATAATGTCAGCTACATCTTTATAAAAACCCAGAAAAGGCCAAACAGCTTAAAAAGTTATTGTATTGCTAGAAAAGTATGTTAAACCACCATTCCACATGGAATTACTAGCTTTGACAAAAGTAAACCTAAACTGGACATAAAATTTATAATGAAAACAAAAAATTCAGAAAACATGATGAGGCTACTCAAAAAAATCTACTGACTGACATGTGTTCATCACTTCGTGTGTTTACTGTATAAGTATAGATCAATTTAAGACACCCCTCCCCTGCGTTATCTTTTACAGTGGTATTATCACAAAATGCTTGAATTTAGGCATAATAATGCAATCTAACTTTAATAATTTTCTACTGGAATTGTAGGTATTTCATAAATTTACTTTGTAACTACTGGTTTGTAATGTAATCAATTTTATTGAATCACACTACCAGCAAATCTAATGGAGCATATCAAGAATTCTGCTCATACCAGTTTTACAGTTTAAGCAGACTCTAATACATAACATTTTGAAATAAAGTGACAATTTAACACAGAGATAAAATAATTTGAACATCAATGAAGTGAATTTTGAAAGTCCAATTTAAATTAATATAGTGAATATAATTTAATAAAAAAGTCAAATGTCTTTGGTCAGCGAAAGTTCACAGTTTGTATTACTAATTAGTCATTAATTTTGTATACACGACTATTTACAACTCACATTTCCAACTTTTAAGTTCTTAATCTCTTATATACCTGACACAGATATGTCTTGTCTTTCAAAACAATGTTCAGATTTACTAGTAAAATAAGCACCATCTGAATTAAAGTGACAACATATTATCCAATTCATTTATTCAGTCAGCTTATTGTTCTGCTTCACATTTCATTGACTTCTTTGATGAGTACCTATTGTAGTTCACCATGAAGATTGATCCACAGTTCACGGAACCTGAAAAAGAATCCATCAGGATATTTTAAATGGAAAAAAAATGTCCTTGCCTCTTTTCAACAGATTTCCATTCTCATCTTCTCCTATTAGAAATAACACTATCACATACAAAACTTTCCAATTGCCAGTTTCAAATGAAAATAAATACTTTCTCCTCCTCATGTAGGAACATCCATTAAAATTTCCTCCCACCTTTCTTTTAGCTACAATACATTTGTTAATCACCTAATTATATACTATACTACACATATGAAGTGCACCCCAAAAAATTGGTATTCCCTTCGAGAGAAAATAAAACTGAACAAAAACAATTAATACATGTCATTGGCCAGCGAATACTGTCATGCCATGGAACGTTATATTGCAAACCATTGTCACACGGCAGCAACGCCACGATTGACGCACGTGGCCTATATACTCTCTAGCCTGACATGGCCAATATGACATTCGTATTCCTAGAAATACCAACAAAGCCGACAAATTTTCGGATTTATCTTTACAAAAAAAACTCCACGATTTCCCGTTTTCAAGATGTTTGAAGAATATCCAATCCATATACTAGAATATGCGTTTTACTTACCGAAGTGCGTTTTCAGCTGCATAGGAAATGCAACATGCCGAAAACTCCAAAAATACTTTCTGGCTTTTGAAAGTCTCTCATAGCACGGATGTCAACGTTAGCGAAACCGTCATCGCAAGTACTGGACATGACAATTGGGTCCTGAAGAAATCGGGGTGCTCCTAACCAACAAAAAAACTTCACTGACAATGACACAATCTGTTCATTAATTCAGAAAATTTTATTTCACGACAGTAAAAAATCATATAAATACCATGTTAGTTTCGAGGTCGAACTTTCAACAACGAAGCAAAGTGAATATTGGTCGAATCCTTTTAGTGCATCACGTGCGTATGTAACCCCAAGTCCGCTGATTCAAACACAAAAGATCAGAACGCCCACGCTTGATTCTGTACTGCAAAAACGGGCGGGAAACGAAGTGATAAAGGATAGTTTTACATCAATGTCAAGCAAGTTTCATAATACTCAAACTTCATTGAGATGATCAGTTTTCTGAAGCACTTGGTGCCACTCCGTATAACTATACATGAATGGCGTGTATCCCGTATCGTGCCCCACGTCGAAGAATCGACTCACTTTACCGAGAAAAAACACTCCGTGGTAAAATTTAGGCCTATCTTACACCCTTGAAGAAAGTAGAGCAGACGTGTCCAACTTGCATAGTTTAAAGGGCCACAACTAAATCCTTTAATATGGTTGCGGGCTGTATTTTCATTACTCGGGCGATGAACACCTGACTTCGTTGTATTGTTGATATCGGCAGTTTGCCCGGCTGCAGTGAAACGGGAAAGGGGGAGGGGGACGGAACCATGTGTGATATCAGACTGCACCATGCATAATGCAGTGAAACACACTGAGATGATTTTGAATTTCTGAATTTAAAATAAAACAAATTAAAAGTCCTTCTCGCCCGACGTGGTTGCACGGGACGTTCACTTTTGACAAATCTTTCGCGGGTCGCAATACAGTATCTAACATTCTTATTCGTACACTTTGCTTTTACAAGGTAATATCTAATTATTTAGGTCAAAGTAAAGTTTTTTTCAAAAACAGTCGTTATAAAATGAAAAACAGTCTCAATACAAACTGAAACAACAGGTTCTAAATTAGAATTAGTTAGTAATTTAATTTAAAAAAATAAAAAAGAGAGTAATGTTCAGTTTTGTGCAACTTTGTTATTCTTACACAAGAACTAATAACACAAAATAAAAAATAATAAAAGAAAGTGAACTATGGTTTCAGTATTTTGTTGCATATCCCTTGGCTTTTATCACAGCTAGAATCGCCCTTCATGGAAAGAACAAGATTCTTGCAAGTTGTGAGTTTTATTTCTTTCATTCTTCTTTCACTAGACGTTTTAGTTCTTCTTTGTTTTACGCCTGTTTTGAAACTTCTCTTTCAAACTGACCTTTATTGCAACATGATCAGTTTCTACCGCATCTAACGGCGACTGACCTTTCCTTGGTGTGGACTGGTACTGTACAGTCATGCCCTTCCTTCTTGCCTGCTACCATCTATCGCCGCAGCATCTATCGCCGCATCTATCGGCGCTTGAAATTTTCTCAATTTTTCGGTTCCCAAATAATAGAACGGAAATATTATTTTAGTAATATTAAAGAAGGCGAAAACCTCGTCCTAAATAGCAATTGTCATTGGAAAATTAGGGGCCGTCTTTAAGAAAATGGCGTTAAGCGTTACTGTAAATGCGAAATTTGAAGCTCTTTTTCATATGTACCTATTGAGTTTTCCGGAAACTTCATTTAAAGTAATTTGAAGAACTTTCACTTACAAATTCAATAATGTATAAAAATCCATTGAAATGTGCATGTTAACGGCGTAAGAGGTATTGAAAAACAATTGTGTAATTTTTGAAAAAATAAAAGAATGCAACAAAATGGACTTCACGTGATATTAAATTGTGCCATCACCAATATTCGTTGGAGAAGTATGAAGAAAAAAATTGGAGCAATTTTTGAGAAAATGGCGTTTGAGCGTTTCTGCAAAAGCACATTTGAGCACATTTTAACAAAAAACTGTCGAGTGTTAGAGAAACTTGATTTGCCATTTTTTTAAGCACATGTACTCATAAATATAATGTGAAGAAATCGCCTCTGTTATAAATATTACCGACATGAGAAACAAGCCAAAATAATTACATTTTTGTAATTTTTGAAAAACAAAAGCATAGAGTAAAATGGCTTTTATGTCATTAAATAGGGTTTGTTTGGCTCTAAATCTATCAAAAATTTAAAGAAAAAGTTTGGTGTCGTTTTTCAGAAAATATTTTTGTTATTTTTTAAAGTTGCAAATATTGCACGCACTATTGCACGTAAAACTACTAAAATTTCCAAGAAACCTACAGACCTTAATGAAAAAACTATTTACACAGAAAACATTTCATTTGAAGGAAAAGTCTCTGTCTTTAATTTTGTAGTTGTAGGAAGATGCCGAAAATAATTCAAACTTTTGCAATTTTCGAAAATTCAGTTAACCGCGAAAATCGAAAATTTGGAGCCGTTTTTGAGAAAAAATCGGATCCAAAAGTTTGATCTAAACATTTGGAAGGCATAGGTCTAAATATAAGCTTTAATAATAATAATAATAATAATAATAATAATAATAATAATAATAATAATAATAATAAACTTGTCTTTATTTGTGGCGAGGCTCAGGCCTTAAGGCCTGCTCTTCCGCCTAACCACTTTAATTAATTTACAATATTTAAAAATTACAGTTGAGGTGTTCGGATGTAATTAATATTAACTGACTTTTCATGTCGCAGAAGAAAAAAAATCAATTTGTGACTATCATCTACATCAATTTATCTGTATGAGTCATTTTTTGTTTATTCTTGAAATTTTGCAAAATGGAAAGACATTATGTAAGAAACATTCTTTAAAAAATAAGATAAAAAAGAGCTCCCACTTATTCCTCTTAGAATCGATAATTCAAAATTCGCCCGAAATGTCAGTTGTCATTAACCGACATGCCTCAACTGTGAACAATACACAAAAAAGGAGGGTTTATTTTACATTTACGTCTGGGATGCAATACAAGGGACCATCCCGGCATACGCCTTAAGCGATTGAGTAAACCCAGAAAAAACCTCAATCAGGATGGCGGCTTAAGGCCGAAATATTGAGAGGAAGAAATATCAGGGCTGAGAGTGAAAAACAAAGAAAAGGGAAGAGAAGAAAATGGAGGTGGACAAGAGGAGATAATAAAGATATAATGAAAAGGATACGGGGGGATTAGAAGGGAAAATATAATACATATAATTTTACAATTGCATAACAACAGGTAGTACTTGATGAAATATACAATACATTTTCTCAATCAAAAACATGGAAAATTACCACATTAATCATTAGGTAAAGGCAAATACAAAAGGATATCTTACAGTATAAAACACAGAAAGTGTCAATAAAATAAAAGTGTAACTACTGATTTTCTTTGTAACAATAATAGTAATAAAATATATAAATAATAATAAAACTGACAAACATCATAATTTCAGAAAGATTTATAAGCTGTAGTTTTACATAATAGTTTCTTACTTTACATTTAGAAATTATTACATTATAGAAACAAAGTTGTATTTTAGATATATAGCTATGTAATTTTTCTAATTTTAAACATTGTATCAGCAGTAATAGGATTAGCTTTTACTGTATCCTGAAGTAGGAAAGGAGGAAGATGGCCAGGAGGAAAGGAGTGGGAAGAAATACTTTAGAAAATATGACTAAAAAAACAAAACAACAAACGTTCTAACATGGAGGATGATACGTAATAAAGGGATCATGGTCATTGTTTCAGAAAATAATTAAGATGAAATTCCGGATAGAACAGACAGCGTGTGTAAACTACATTTCATTGTTTTTTATCCAGACACCAAGTTGAGTTTTGAATTTTCTAAAGTTGCTAATTCTCTTAAGATGTGTAGGTAGTGAGTTCCAGATTCGAATTACTGTGACAGTGTAAGATTTACTGTATGATACAGTGTTGTGTCGAGGTATGCACAGCAATAATGCCGAACGCGATCGCTCTAGTGTTAGCATTTTGAAGTTCTTAGACATGTGTGTTTGAAGGCCGTTTTACAAGATTTTGTTTTGGAGAAGCAAGAGGCTATCCAATATTATTCTTTTTTTAATAGAGCTAATTTTTGTCTGTCTGTAGTACGCAGATACCTGATCGTACTTACGAAGATCGAATATGAAACGAATGCATGCGTTTTGTGCTGTTTGCAACTTCCGTTGTTGCTTGATTTTTAACTAAGTGAGCAAGAAATCACAGTAATCGAAACGGGGCATAATTAGTGAATTAATCAGGTTCATACGTGTGTTTATAGGAAGTAGTTCTCGTACGCGTTTTAGGGAGTGGAGATCTTTGATGACTTTTTGACAAATCTTACTTACATGCGTAGTCCAGCTGAGAGTGCTGTCTATATGAATTCCTAGGTTCTTTACGTCGTTACACCAGGGTAGAGGGGAGCCATTTATACTAATGGACGGAAGGGTTTTCTCTAATTTGTTGATGCCGTTGCGGGAGCCTATCAGTAAGCTTTGGGACTTATTTGGGTTTAATAAAAGTCCTAAGGCTTCGGTCCATTTATTGAGAGTATTTAGATCCTCATTTATTTTCTGAAGTAAAGAGTTAAGCTCCGACGGATGTCCGCTGACATATAGTTGAAGGTCATCTGCGCACATTTTATAGCGACAGTATTTAAGACATTGTCCTACGTCGTTTACGTAAATTAAGAATGCTAAGGGTCCTAGAACTGTTCCCTGTGCAATACCCCTGGCGGTTCTAATGGCACTGGATCGGATACGACAACTTGTTGACTATCTAAAAGATATTGTGAGAACCACCGTATCCTGGGATTAGCGAAGCCCAATGCTTTCATTTTCTCTAGCAGGATATCATGATCGACCTAGTCAAATGCTTTACTGAAATCTAAGAGAATAAGTATTGTTCATTTACCGTTGTCAATGGCGATTCTGGCCTCTTCAATTAAGCTTAAAAGCACAGTTGCTGTACTTCTGCCTGATCGGAAACCATGTTGATGTTCACTTAAGAGATTTTTGCTGTCTATAGTTCGTAATTTGATGTCATGCAATTTTTTCTAATACTTTAGAAATTGTAGGTAGAATACTAATAGGTTTGTACTCAGGAGGATTTGTTGATTTAGGAAGAGGATGGACAAGTGCAGTTTTCCAAGAGGTCGGATACGTTCCACTTATGAGAGAAAAAATTATTATATCTGTTACAATGGGATATATTATTTCGGCACAAAGTTTCAGTAATTTGGTATTGAAATATCAATACCAACTTACTGAAACTACTATTGTCTACTCCGGAGGCGCTTGATTTCTATGAGCTAAGAGCTATGAGATAACAAGAACGACATTTTGCTCTATTCTGTTTGCTTTTTCAAAAAATACAAAAGTGTAAAATTTTTGACTAGCCTCTCACGTCGTTAATACGTGTCTAAACCGCTCAACCGATTTTCTTCAAAATTGATATTTCCCGATCGATCTGAATGAATAAGAGGCTTTGGGAGCTTCAAACGGATATTTCGATTTTTGAGGGTACTTTACGTGAAGCCACAAAAACATTTTCAATATTTTCTCAAAAGTGGCACCAAAATGTTTTATCAAACTTTGTTCTCGGATAGCGTAAAGAGTAGTTTTCGTGTAATTTGCCGGAAAATATAACTCATAGGCAATTTAAAAAATATTTAAATTTTTTTCTCGAAAACCGCTCCAAATTTTATCTTTAAATTTTCTTCACGGATAGAGGGATGCATAAAAGAAAGGCGCGGGTCAAGTTTCGAAACTTGCAAATTTAGAAATAAAGCGAGAAAGTAGGTGCTGATGCAGCACGACTAGTTTTTTATATAAACACGCTGATTAAATTATCATAATTGAAGTAAATAATATACAGTAAATATTGTGTCGTTTAAATTTTCATAACTATTTCTTTCTTCAATTCGTGATACCTCACTTTCAAAGAACTCACTTGAATTTTTGTTTGTCCCAAAATGTGTGAGCATGATCTGTATACATGGCCACTTTTTAACTCAACTGATCAAAAAGTGCAAATTTTAATTAATAATTATCAATCACTTGACCCGCGATCACTTCAAAATCAATACGTTTAATGTGATTTTCGATAACTTACAACCTACAACCAGCTACGGGTGAGAGTTACGAACCTGACTGGTTTAAGAGACTACACTTCTGGTGAAGGACAAACGCCGCGCGGCTGCAGCAGCAGCCGGCAAAAATGGAACCATTAGACAAAAGTCACATGCCGATAAGGCCAGCCATCACCAGCAAACAAACAATGCACGACGACCGGCGAAAGAATGATCTCACCAACACGAGGGATCAAAAAAGGACAAAACTACTACATGATGCCCGCGGTATGTCAGACAGTGACATGGAAGTAGTGGACCAGTACCCCGCGGAGTCGCGAGGCAAAGGCAAGGGCAAACCCACGCTCAAGGCTGGACAACCAGGTAGCAAGATTCTTGGAGAGGATGGCGAAACCTACGAATTCCCTTCAAAATTCGCGCGCACTCCCCTTCCATCACTACCTCCTATTATTTCCATGGATAATCGCTTCTCAGTGCTTCAGGACCAAGGACAGACAACAGGACCAGGATCTTCCGGTACAACAAACAATCATGATGACAACACAGATGACGCACATGACACTAAAAACCCCATCAGACTGACTTCCGGATTAAAACCCCGAATTGGAGCCTACCACCCCGACCTCAACAAGATCATAGACTGTAAGACCCTTGTGAAAGACCTAAATGAATGGACCAAAAACAGTATTGACGCACGTTGCAACAAGGCCCAATTGATTCTTCTTTTGTATATATTAATTTGTAGATAATTTGTTTAATGTTTAATTTATATATATTCGTGTAATTTCCAGCTCTGACCATCGAAAAGATCTTAAGCAGAAATATAAAAATTGATACCAGACAACATCTCTTTTATTTACTTTGTATTTACTCTATTTATTGCATGCTGAGATTAAGTCTGTTTATGTGTTGGGATGGGGATGGGGAGAACGTTTGTTTAAAATAAAGGCTCCATGTAGATCTACTGCTCAATGCATCTTGTTTTCCGTGTTTTCTATTTCTTGTTCTTGTTGTTCAGCATGGTGTTCTTTCTTCAATTACAGAAATACCAATTGCTCTATCGGATTAAATCAAATAAAGCTTAGAACGGGGCTTTCTGACTTGTTTAATACACTTCGATAAATTTCTCACCTTGTGATATTCGCGAAAATTAGAACACATCATTTTTTGGAAAGGGAGATGGAGATGGTTCTACGAAATCTCATGTAGACAGTAACTTTTCTCTTGGTGGGTTGTTCTCATGAACGAAATTTTATGAAGGTCGGAATAAAACTGTAGCTGTGCGTGAAACCAACATACATTCTTCTTTATATAATAGATAATCATTTTTGAAGAAAAGTAGTCTAAGTTGTACGATAAACTAAGTTTTTGTGAGGTATTCACTGATAAAGAATACTCTTATTATCATCAAAATCACCCAAATTATCATCAAAATATGTTAAGTCGTTCCCGAGATTAGCCCTGATAAAGAGAAATATATAGAAAAAAGTGTAAAGACAATTGAATTGCTTTTCATGTAAATAAAAAACATGATATTATAAAAAGGTAGTTATTTTGACATGGCAATAGGATAATTCAATTTTATTTACATACATATTTATTTTCATTATATTACAAGAAACTAGAAAATCGTGACCTCATCCTCTCCTTACCCGAACGTCTAGATGCTTTCCTGCGCTCGTCTTTCCTAGTTGCTTCATCGAAAGCAAAGCCTTCCTTACCCTCGCTTGCCTCTATAGCAGGTTCGCGTCGGATCGTTTTCGCATTGCTCGTGTTGTCATTGCCAGGGGCACGCTCAACTTAGTCATGTTGTAGCGGCGAACTCGGATGTGTGACTGGTAGTGGGAGTGAGAGAGGGAGTGGGGAGTGGGAACCGGGGAGAGGGGAAGGGAGGACGGAGGAGAAGGGAGGGAGATGAGAGGCGGATCCCTGGCCTTCGCGTTGCTGGCGGCGCGGCAACACACGCGTGCGCGCGGCTGACCCACACGCACGCACTCCAGCACGGTCGTGAGCGGCAGCGCCCGGGGCAGGAAGCCGACCGTCCCAACGCCAGCAACGGTGTGTGATTTTCAAGGACAGACGGGACTGCTAAGGTACGGCATTCATGTTTATTCCTGCGGAGGCTGCTTGCTTTAATTTCATTGTCTTCATTTTCTTTATTTTTGTACGTTTCTTCTTATTTCGGACAATCAGGATTTTTAACAACTGAAAAAGATGGAAATGTTTACTCTTGTAAGTTTATTCACAAAGTTTCAGAAACGGTTGTCATCATCATCAGGCAGCATTTAACACTGTGAATTAATCAATGAAATTAAGGAATTAACATTTTTCATTAATTCAGTGTTAAATATTGCTGATGAAGACAAAACCGTTTTCGAAATGTGTGAATAAACAGACCACTACAACAGTAATATTTTTTCTTCAGTTTTTAAAAATCATGTACTCTTCGTTTATTTGTTTAGCTGTTTAGTATTTGAACTTCTGATACCAAGATGAGGGTTGGAAGTTGAAAGGAGAAGTGAAATACTCTGTACCAATTAAATGTGATGGTGATGGTCCGCCAAGGGTAGTGCAAATCGTTTAATAATACAGATATTTCAATTCAACTTTTCCACATGAGTGTGCATGCGCGAGTTTGCGTATATTTACATGAGCATTATCACCTGCCAAAACATTTTAATAGTTTCTTTGTTATTTCCTTGTTCGTTATGGATTTCGTACCAACCTGTACGTGCGTTTCGACAGAATCTCGAGGTCATTTTTTTTCCACGATTTCGTAACTTTATATTACGTACGAGACGGAAACAAGTTCATCCTACTATTTTCGATGTTTCTATTTTACTTTTGTATTAATTTCTTCAAAAGTATCTTGAATGTTTCGTAGTAGTGATCGAAATCGTAACCACAAAACAAGGATTCCTAATTTGTGTTCGCACCAAAACTAAGGGAAGTTGGCAATTTTGCTATGGTCGAACCACAGCATAAATGCAAATCATTCAAACCATTGCAAAATCGCAGCAAATTTTAAAATTATTCTTTTTAAATTTTGAGTTAATTCTCCTTAATTTGTCCTTAATTGTTCATGTGAAATTGCTTTATTTAAAAACATCCTCTAAATATCTCAGAAATAATGTGCAATTCCCCGCCCCTCTTTTTATGTACAGTGCTTTGAAATGATATTAAGAGTAAACCTCGACAAATAAACAAAACAATCTTCTAACAGCAAGTAAAGGAAAATGATTTTCATTTTACAAGGTACTAAGTTCACCGATCTCTTATTATGTAAACGTTATCAAATACTAGTACGTACTTTGAGTTCTCAAACTACTGCATCATAGTGAAATTGGGAGATGTTACCATGTGAGATGGTTTTTACTTTTTCATTAAAAAAAAGACTACTTAATGGGGAAATAAAAATATCCATTTAATTATTTATTTGTGGACGATGATTCTATGGTATTCCCCGTAGACTTGAAACTCCCCGACACTGAAAACATTGCCAACCTGTGTTTGAATCCTAGTAGGCCGTGTATACACTACATAGTATCTTGATGTCAAATATGGACGAAGTATCACCTATAATTTCGACTGGTACTCATGTCCCCGCAATGTTAATTTTGTTGCGTTAATGATCCTTTAAGCTTTATCACGAAAACTATATACTAAAGCGTTTTGAAATTTCACACTCTATTTGATAGTTTTTCAATATACTACTTTTTCTCTTTTTTGTAAATATACTAATGTCAGAGTTTTTAATATATAAATTATTAAATAATAATAATAATAATAACAACAAATCATGAAAATACTGGTTATGAAAATTAAAAATTAATAAATTAAAGTGGTAAATTCAAGACTTGCGATAACGTATCTCTAGCATAATCCAGGTATATATTCTGATTCTAGTACCTTCATCCTTCTGTAAACTTTTCCTAGCTTATTACTTATCAGGTTTCCATCTCATTTGACTTTTAAACCTTCTTAAAATGTATTTTAACAATCTTAATCGAATTTGCCTAAATGTTAAAGCACTTTTCTTCTACCTACGCATTTTTTATGGAATGTTATCACTGCGACAAATTGCCTGTGACCTTCTATCTGCAGCAATAACGTACACAAATTAATATTAATACCAAGCAAGTTAATGAGAAATTTAACGAATTACAAACTTCCAATTGCTACATAGAGCTCTTCACAACACAAACACAATCTACGTTAAAAATATACATTTTATACAAACATAATAAAAAATATTACATTAATACATTTAACTAGATATTTATATGGATCATCACATAAAGCAATCACTGTTGTAGTGAAATAAAACAAATAATTTTTCCTGAAGCTCTAGCATACGCATTCAAGGTCGGGGGCAAGGTATCAGCCATTTCAGAGTTAGCGGGCACTGCGTCCAGAGGAAGTACCGCTAAGTTTAAAAGTACAAATTCGTCTGAGGTTGACACTGAACAACGGACGTGGACACTAACGATCTTGCGGAGAAGTCTTTGGAAAAATAAGTTGACAGTTATTACCTAAAAAACTAAATTAATATCCATTTTCTCTTCTAACGCAATGCAATTATCTATTAATATGAAATATATCAGTAATATATAAACATACCGATTGACAATAAAATTAAATATTTTGAATCGAAACTATCTTAATTTAGTAATCGCGTTTACTTAAGAGTGCAACAATTGCAATAACTTCCTAATCTTAGATTAGTAGGTTTAACATACATAGGTTCTTATCTGTTAAAAGACCGGTCCAACCGTAAGAAAGGCTTGATAATTTATTTTTCATTTTTTCAATGTACAACAAACAACAAACAGAATGATTTCATTAAATCTAACACAAAACGAAGAAAAAATTCGGCAAAGGCATTCCTGTCCCTCGCCAAAAATGTTTAATCAATGCAGAAATAAAAAAACATGAAATAACGTAATAAGTAGTAAAGTTAGAGTTGTTGATGTTGGAGGAGGCGTTGGATGGTTTGGCTGGCTATTCACGTCTCTGAAGTGTTCACAAACTTAATTCAAAGCTAATCTCAAACCTAATCACAAACCTAATTCAAAGCTATGTGTATTCAATCGCTGAGAATTCTAGCGGTCAGCTGCTCTGATCGATAGTTTTCAGTGGTTTCTCCGATCAACACCAGACGAATGCCGCAGCAGTACCCTACCAAACGGGCCACGGACCGTGCGCGATCTGCCCTTCCCCTTCCTTGTCCATCTTCTCCCCTTACACACTCACTTACACTAACATACACTACACTACCACATATTCCGGGAGATCGGTCGGGAGTTCAGAGCTTGTCCCGGCTGGGGCGGTGCCCCGCTGGTGGGAGAGTCCTGGTTAGGGGGAAACCCCACTAGCGGACGGTAGGTCGGTGCTGGATCTCGCCATCCAGCGGGGGGAAAATCACCGCCATCTCCCGAGAAAAAACTTGCGCTACACTAACGGGACTAATGACCGAAGCAGTTGACGCGCCCGGAAACACGAAAAAAACCAATAAATTAAAAAAAACCGCGCGCGATCTTTCCTTCCTCTTTCTTGTTTTATCCTCAACCCCTACTTACACACACTTACACCACCATAAACTACACTACCACACATGCCGGAAGACCGGTCGGCTGTGGCTGTGTGTCCCGCTGGTAGGAGATACATGGTTGGGGAAAACCGCGCTAGACGACGGTAGGTCGGCGCCGGATATCACCATCCTGCGTTGGAAGATCACCGCCACCTCTCGATGAAAAAACATGTACTGCACTTACGGAGAATAATGAGCTCAGTAGTTGACGCGCCCGGAATTACTATCAATCAATCAAAACCATAACTCAATCTCGATGGTTTGATAGAAAATATTGGGCAAACCTATTTTCGTATGAAGCCAGCATTGTTCAATTCTTTTAGAGCACTCTTTGCGCTTTCATTCCCCGCTTCAGCATGCGCTTGTACATCCCCTTCTGGAGTTGGAGGGGAAATGAGAGCGGAGTCAGGAGAAGCTGTCCGTGCTTACAGGAGCGCCAGGTTTATCTGGCACGCAAGCAGCTCTTGAGGGCGCAGTTCGACATGCCTACTCTGACAGCTTCTACCATTGTTACAAGCACCATTCTCGGTCATGACTCATCCTGTAACTGTCACTTCAGCTTCTGACAAATTGACATACCCTTTTTATATCTTCGTATAGGTCCCGCACACTTTTTCGTAAAAATATTGTGTTGTAGCCTTCTGAATAATTTACTATATCAGCACACCTAAAACACATAACACGTGAACAATCTCAACAAACAGGAAACAAACTACTAAAGCGAGGCAGGCTGTACTAAATAGTAAAACTAGAAGAGTAGTACTCCCTAGAAGTATTTAAATAGTATTCTCTAGAAGATAACTCGAAAGCATAAAGAAATTGTGTTGAATTAGATAGCAAAACTTTGGGTAGCATCTGGTGTGGTTAGACATTTGAAAACGCTTCTGTCTACAATATCTGCAAAAACTTTATGCAAGATGTCACAAACATTGGACATTAAAACAATCTTAATCTATCTATTATGTGTGTATCTTCCCTTTAAGAGGAAACCAGTGGTGCTAAAACAGCACGTCCTTTCTCGCCCGTACTTTCACGCTAAATTACGCGAAAAGCATTCAAATTTTCGAAAATTGTACCTGACCTTACTTCAAAATCTATTTTTAAGGAAAGGATTTCATTAAGGGAAAAATCTCTATATTTAATATTTCAGTTGTAAGAAGACACCGAAAAAGTTTTGAAATTTTTCATTTTTCGAAAAATCAGGGTCTTAAGCGAACATGAGACCTGCACCGTTCTCTTAACTCCTTCACACTAATCAATAAAACAATTTAATAAAAAAACGATGGAGTCATTTTTTTGAAAACTTGGAGAATGTCTCAAGGGCTTCATGTAAAGTACCCCCTATTTAAAATATCCGTTTCAAATTCAAGGTGCGACACCAGCCAGATCGATTGGGGAATATCAATTTTGGAGAAAATCGGCTGAACGATGTAGCCGCTAGCGTTTTGTTCCCAGACGGACGGACAGGCAGACCGACTGACATTTGCCATTAATTGACTTTTCTCTATCAAGGACCCACAAAACAGATTCTGGCTACACCACGTGTTACAGGATATTTTTTTCTAAATTTGACAACTGGATTTATCCACTTTTTCGTTACTATGGCCCTGTAATAAAGAGTTTTTCTGCCGAAAATTCGCCGTTTTTTTGCGCAGCATCTCATAACTTAATTTTTACTCCGTAGCGAAAAAGTAAAAATTACTTATCTTATGTCTGAGCAAAATTGTTTTCCTTTCCCGGTTTCCCACGTTAGTTTATTTATTAGTAATAATCAGCTTTTAATAATTTGTTGTGATGTAATGGAAGCAGCACTGCTCCAGCATGCTCCAGAATAAAAGAGTATTTCTAACGAATAAAAAGTTTAAAACTCACATAAAATTATTCTTATATTCCTAACTCTTCATTTTTAACATTTCTAAATTATATATTTTCCTGTTTTGGAGATTTTGTAGCATTGCAATTTCTGCAAAGTATTACAATACCCTGTTATGTTGATTATGCATGTTGACGATAAAATCTTTCACGTAGTAGGCGGAGACTTCTTGCAAGTCCAAGGTTCATTTAGATACGTAACGGTCGACTGGGAGTAATGAAGAAACATTACTTATCTTCTGTGTGGGAAAAATTGTTTTCGTTTCCCAGCCTTCCATTTTCATTTCCTCTAATGTTAGATAAATTTTTTGTTTATCTATGTTCGTTTACATTTTATTAATAATGAGCTTTAAATAATTTGTTTTGGAATCATGACTAACAATGCGTATTGACCCAGAATAAGAAAAATTAGTTTTTTATTTTTTATTTATTAGCTACCTGTTCGGCTGATGCCTTTCGGGGAGTTACAACGTTTAAAATGTTTAAAACTCGTAGTATATTCTGTTTACGTGTGCAACCTTCTTTTTTAAATTTTCGAAATAATAAAGTTCCTCTAGAATTTTTGTAGCGTTGCAACTTTTACAACATATTACGTTATCTATTGTTGAGGACGGATGTTGATGACAAACTCAGATCACTCACGTAATAGCCAAAGACTTCTTGCAAGTTCAAAGATCCTTTGAAGATGTATCAATAGACTGGGATAAAATTGTATCAAGGTCCAACTGTTATCATGTGAGTATGTTGATATTTTTAAGTACAGGATGATTTGTATACTACGGCGTGTAGGTACTTTACTTTACAAGGAAATCAGAGGATTCTCTCTGGCGAATGTTTGTTAAATATTTTAGGCTATGATACGAGATATCAAGGTAATTTTACTATAAGTTAATTAAAATATTTCTCTGAATGGTAGAAAATCGACATTTACGTAAAATATATTGGTACTCTGATTTCAATATTCGCATTGAAAATAACTCATAGACAATTTTTCCATCCCTTTTCTGATTTGTGTGCTGTCCTTACAATCCTTCTCTTGTTACGGTACGTTAGAAAATATATGGATTTATTTGAACACTAGTAAGTATAGAAAAACCTCTAAAGAAAAAACATTAACTTCAACTTTTGAGATTCAGTAAGTTGATCCTTTTAATAGCTAGAATTATACTGTAAGTTGCTTTGTTCGAACATCTGCGAACATCGCCCGATCCGGTGGTATCGAATTAAAAATCAGGGGGAAAAATACGATTCAAGTGTTGTGAGAGCATCGCTAAGGAAATGAGAAAAATCTCAAACACGCTATGATTAATTAATTATTTAGTTTTTGGGTATGTCAGTTGCTATGGTCATTAGTCCTGTAAGTGTTGTGGATGATTTCCATCGCTGCATAGAGAGATCGGACACCGACTTATAGTCTACTTGCGGACCTTTCCCCATTGAGGTATCTCCCACTAGCGGGGCATCACCCCAGCCGGGACAAGCTCTAAGCTCTAAGCTCCCAACTGGTCTCCCGACGTGTGCGGGAGTGTCGTGCATGTGAGTGTAAGTGAACGTAAGGCTAG
The DNA here is from genome assembly GCA_964035755.1 of Teleogryllus oceanicus. Lineage (NCBI taxonomy): Eukaryota > Metazoa > Arthropoda > Insecta > Orthoptera > Gryllidae > Teleogryllus > Teleogryllus oceanicus. The sequence continues at coordinate 164,901,091 of CAXIVR010000002.1, read as the reverse complement.
GAAAACGAAGAAGAAAAAAAAGAAGAAAAAGGAAAGATTGCGATTGTAAGTGAACGTAAGGCTAGGAAAATGAAGAAGAAGAAAAAAGAAGAAAAGGATCCGTTTGTTAGGATAATGTTCCGGCATTCGTCTGGTGTTGATTGGAGAAACCACCGAAAACTACCGATCAGAGCAGGCCCGCAAAGAATTCTCTCCAGCACGTGAATCAACCATCTGTCTAGCACTTTGAAATTGCCACGTCGGAATCATCCCTATGACTTCCCGGTCAGTGCATGCTTTATTATTGATCCTAACATTCAGAAAAATGGTTTGTTGTTTTTATTCTATAGTTTACACGGCCCTCAATATCGTTTTCACTCCTTTGTGCGTTGGGAGCTTTATTTTATTATTGAACTATGGCGTTTGTTACGAAAGTCAATTAACGACAACGCACGCACCGCGCACTTTCATTTACTTGTTGGTGTCATACTTCCACCCAGCCTCTCAATGGCCATGGACTTCAGAAGATTTGAATTCAATGGCAACCGTGCAACTTTCTTGTTATAAAAATATCAAATTTGACTCTTGCCAAGGATGCCGGTTTCGTTAGAATTGTTTTGTAGTATTCAGTTGATTGGTTGTTGGGCCCTCCAACTATCAAGGTCATTAGTCTCAATGTAGTATATTTTTGTCATCTTGAGGTGGTGATCGTTCTGCTGGTTGCGAATCCTGCACCAGCCTACTCGACTAAGCGGGTTTTTCCAGAAGTTTTATCCTACAGCAGGACCTGCGGGAAGTCTAGCTCCGACCGTTCCCAGCATGAGGTAGTAGTGCGTAGAGATGGGTGAGATTAGGAGAAGGAAGAGGAAGAAAAGATCGCGTCCGGTCCGTGGCCCGTTTGGTAGGGTACTGCTCCGGCATTCATCTGGGGTTGATCGGAGAAACCACGGAAAACTACTTATCAGATCAGCCGGCCGCTAGAATTCTCCTCTAGACAGCGATTGAACTTGACCTAGCTGAAAAGCTAGTGTCGAAAATTCTGCCGCCGACGGGACTCGAACCTAGGACCTTCCGGTCAGTGGCACTGTTGCACTGAGCCTCCTCTCCCGGTTTATATTGTTCGAGAATGCCCAGGTGTGAGATAGCATTGTTATTGCCATTGTGATTGCGCGCTGAACGTAAAACGCGGTGCTTTAAACACAGTGATGACACGCAAGTTGATTTAGGAATTCTGGTCAGAAATTTATGAATATCCTCGTGTCGATTTCGCACTAGAAACTGAAGAAACAAATTCTGGATTTTCCGAACATGCCTCTGTATCTATTACCAATATTCAGCCACTATTATTCGAATCATGTGAACAAAGACTTACAATGAAATTACAAATATTCATTTGATTTGTTGTTATGCACTTACTTTATTTTTATTTTTTCTAGCCGCATTTATTAAAAGCATTTGAGTTTTCCGTACGCATATGTAATGCCAGATGGCCCGAAACTATATTTTCTATATCTTATGTTTTTTCTGAGGAAACCAAGGAATTACTACCCAAGTACCAACATACTCTCCGGGGATCGATCTAGCAGTAGAATCGCAGTTTAAATTGTTAAAAAGAATATCAACGAGTCTAACGCCAATCTTCAAACCTGTTTCACCACAAACTATTTCAATGTAGGAACCCAGCTTATCCTTTCCCACGAATCTACTCACTTCATTTAAGAACTTGCTACACCGTCAAATGCCTCAACTATGGGGCACCTTTTTAAGGGTTTTATACAATATCTCCTTTAATTATTTATCTACGGGACTGAAGATTTTACCCAACAATTTTCTTACTGTAGATAAAATTATCAACTTACCAGATATTTGAAAGAAATCGAAGTAGTCATTCCAGATGCGACTTTTTAAATTCTTTTAAAAACAAGTTAACTCAGCACTTCAGATACAAAGTGTTGAATTGCTACTGACAAGTACGATAAAGATTCCGTGTTGTACCTAGTAACGGCAAAGACTGTAATGCCTATAGAACTATCGTTGAACCCAATATGTTTGTCCTAGGAACAGAAAGAAAACCTCATTGTCTCTTAAACATTGTTGCCTTACAGTTGTATGCCCTGGTTTCTGGTAAAATTACTTATAACAGTTTTTTGGTTAAAGTGATTTAAATAGTGTTAAGTGAAAATCAGTTCATAGACCTAGCATGCTGTTAGAACAATTAAAAATTTTCGGGGCCTCAAAAAATTACTGCCATGCAATTTATATGAAAAATGTATGTTTAAAAAACTTGGAAGGCAAAAATACCTAGTAATGATTCGAATTTAAATAAATTTAAAAAGCAACCTGACAAAAGACCGGCTCAGCGCCAATCATATTGCCATTCCCTAAGCGCATAATTTAGTTGCCTTCTATAGCGCTCGTAAAATCTGTCACCCATTAATAAAAACTCAAAATTTGGATCGAATATTTGGACAGGTTACTTTTAAATTTCCGAGCATGATGCAATATTTTTTAAAACGTAGTATGGAGTAAAGTACTCCGAAAAATTTTAAAGTATTTCTTTTAAATGGGTTCAGTTGAGTCTGAAGTTTGTCCAAATAAATAAAAATAAATGTTAAAAAATGTCGTAGGTTGAGTTTAGTATTTTTCACGGATTTCAAAACTGACACTTTTTTAAAGAAAGAAAACATTTATTTAGAGTCAGGGACCTTTAGTATGCATGTTTGAGAACATTTTCAGATCGGTTTTACGTGTGCTTTTAGCACACTACGTGTGTGACAAAAAAGTTCAATTGAAACGTGTTGCTTGTTCCAAGATTGTGCTGATCAGTCGGGAACAGATCATGCCGGATTCCAAAGTTCGCTGATCAAAGGCAGCATTAGACCAGAGTTGCGGTGCGATTAGAAGCCAAAGCACGTATCTTAAATCAGATACCATGTCGCAGAGGGGATAGTTTGCTAGTCATGAAAGACGTCAAAAAACACCAAGATTGCTTTCTCAAGTTTTTATGGTGACGTCGTGGGAACACAACAACAATCACAGACACGAGCTTCAGATATTTACAGATTTATTAGTTTATTAATAGTTTGATCAGTTATGTACAGTTATGTAGGCCCTATCTCCCGATCGCAGGAGCGATCTTTAAATGATGCAAATCTCCTTGACTCGTGACCCCTCGCCACTCCTCAGCGAGATTGCGCACACAGCGTAGGCCCGGCGACCGCAGTCATCCGTGAAAAAAGTTTCACAGCGGCGTCCCAACACATGGGTTGCCCTACGAGCATAGCTCCTCTCCGCACCGCCGTGGGCGCAAGTTTTGGGCGTTCGCGACAGGTTTTCACTTAGCTCAAAACCCACCCCCGCGCTTTGCCCTCTCGCTTATATACCTTCCAGACCACGTGACAAGCAACATCATGTCGCTTGCGCACGGCACTTCATGCCACGAGACTGTCGCACAGCCACGCATTTTGGGCATCCCTTCTCATGGATTTGTGTAAGTTTCCCAAATACCTCGGGGTGCCTCCGCCCCTAGATACCGTCTATTGATTGTACTTCCTTTCTCCACCCAGAATTCTCTGGCGCCCTAATCCTGCGACGCGGTGCCTGCAAGGCGCCTGTCTTCCTGCTTGTGTTAATACAATACGCTACATTATTTTATTTTCGTATCCCCACCACACTGCGACCACTAGTACTGCCTGATGCATATGATGCCCTTCTATAATTGCGTAGGCCTCCGCGGTCTGAATTTGTATTGTCTAGGCTATTCGGGACGAGACGCGTCTCTGTCGTGGTGGCTGACATTTCATCAACCTATTGTGGCCTTCCTCAGAGCGTACTGCTCACAGCAGGCATGTCGGAACCTCCAGAACGCAGCTGTCCCCGATTGTCCAGACAATACGTACCTCTCCCCCTTTTCAATCCCTCTACCTCCCCTCAGCCTCTCCCCCTCTCCCTCCGCTTCACTGCGAAGTTTGTCTGGGAGGGACTTTGATCGACGAGGACCATATGATCGGAGGACGACGCGGGGCGAATAGACCCTGGCGCATGGCTTGCGTGGGAGTAAAGGTCCCGTTCCAGTCGCTTATCGCTGGACTCTGCCCTGAAAATCCGGGAACTCGGGCTTCCCCACACACGCGGGCGAGTACGCATGGTACAGAGATGCTATTTTGTTATTTTGCTGCTCATTGATCTAATCGACTTCTTGCGCCATATCCTTGTCAGGACGTTGGCGACCATACACTGGGACATGGAGACGTGGCTCAGGGCATTAACTGATATTACTGCAGTGCCTCTGACCAGGAGGTTCCTAGGTTAGAGACCTGACGGTAGCAGGATTTTTGACACTACTTAGAGGTAAGATTTTTGACAGCTACAAGTATCCAGTCATTGCCTGGAGGAGAATTCTAGCAGCTAGTTGCTCTGATCGGTAGTTGTCCGTAATTTCTCCGATAAATACCAGGCGCTCGCCTGATTACATGCACTACATTACTGCACATGCCGGGAGACCAGTCGGAAGCTTTGAGCTTGTCCTGGCTGAGGAGGTACCCCGCTGGTAGAATATTCCTGGTTGTGGAAAATCCCGTTTGCTGACGGGTAGGACAGCGCCACATCTCGCCATCCAGCGGGAGATCATCGCCACTTCCAGCTGGAACACATACACTACACTTACGGGACTAATAGCCGTTTACGTGCACTTTAGTAAATGACGCGCTCGAAATCACTCATGAACCAAACGCTGGATAGTTAGCGGAGGAATGAGGCAAGAGGGGGAGAGAAGGTAGACGGGACTGAGAGTTGGCTTAAGTAGCGAGTGGAGTCGAGAGATGGTGTGAGGCAGCGAGGGGAGAGAGTGTGTGTGTGTGTGTGTGTGTGTGAGAGAGAGAGAGAGAGAGAGAGAGAGGAGAGAAGGGGAGAAAGGGGGGCGAGAGATGATGAGTAAGATGAGGCCCGTGGGTGGCGAGAGGGGGTAAGAGAGGGTAAAAGAGACAGGGAGGTAGAAGGGGTGTTTAAGACATCATTTGTTGGCAACCGTACTTTTTGACTACTTTCATGACTGGCAAACTATCAACTCCGACACACAATATGTATCTGTGGCTCGGCATTACGTCACACCGAAATTCTGATCTAGTTCTCTTTGGTTGGGAGACAGAGAAAATTAATGAAATGAAGGATGTTGTAGATGAGTTTATAGTAGGTTGTATGATAGGTGGTGGTTTGCCTTCACCTGCTGTGCTGTAATTATAAAGAGCAAATACCCATGAATTACGTACGATTCAATCCCACAACCTTGCTCGAAGTCATTACCGTGAAACAGTCTGCAATAATTAGGTTATCATTACCATAATACAATTGCTTATTTGCACGAAGAATCTTCTACAAACGCGTTTGCTGCTAAAGGATTGCAGTTGAATTTTCGTAATTATTCTATTGTGGGTGTATAAGATAAATGTACAATTTCTGATAATGAATCCCTCGCTCGAAATTCTTGTTTATTCTTCAATAGTAGACCCAAAATAGAATATGAAAAATACTGCAAAAAATAATAGTTATTAACACTTGCATTTAACACATCTAGATTTTTTCTTTCAGAAGATGAAATATAGAATATTACTGACGTTTCGCATAATATTCTATAGACTTAATTTAATTACAGTATATTAAGATTTGAATAAACACGTACTACAATTGAATAAACATATATTTATACTAATGTAGTAGTTAACAATCGTTAACATGAATTGCGCGAGACGAAAATTATCATGGCAAAATTCATAGTAAGCGTGTTCGTGCTGATGAGATTTTACTCTGCTTCAGCAGTTACGTCTTTTCTATTCAAATCTTACGCTATTCACACTGGCGAGATCTATGAGGTTAATAGACGATTATTTTGACATGTGAATCGAAAGAAAAAAAATAGAATATACCAATTTTGTAAGATTAGATGCTCTAAAATCATAAGGATGGGTGTTTGTGGTAAATAAATAGAAAGAATATTTCCCAAGTTAAGAGATAATAACCAGTTAATTACTAGATACATTAATCGATATATTACTCGATTGATTTAATCTATTTATAGAATCGATAAATTACTAATACTGACACTCCAAAATATCGAGAGAACTTTTTGAAGAGATTGTGCCATGGAACTGCTTATCGTCTTTTTTTATTTGTTATTTAAGGTCACATCAACATCTAGGTGATTAGCGACCACTATTGGAGTTAACGTTATGATGACTACGAAGATGAAACGAAATGGTGATGATAAGGAGTGAAAGGACGAACACAAAAACCACCATGCCCAAGGCGGGACTCGAACCCGCGACCCTTCAGTCCGAGATCACGACAACACTACTGTCTTAGCGATTTCGGCCACCGAGACGACCTTATCACCTTATCGTGCACTTGTCGTGAGGGCAGTCTCTGAAATGAATGTCCGGACTGTTAGCATTTCGCTGCGTAAGGATCATTAAGAGTTTGATAAGTAAATATTTAAGATTATCATTAAGTATTTACAAAACTGCCGACCTGGATGGCCGAGGTGGCAAAGAGCGAGTACCGACTTAGTGCTTCGGTCCGAAGGGTCGCGGGTTCGAGTCCCGCCTTGGGCATGGTTGCTTGTCCCTTGACTTTGTATGTGTTGTCTCGGAGGGCCTCACGTTTTGCTGACCCCAGATCGGAGGAGCCCGCAAGTGTGTTGGTCTAGTGTACTGTCGAATATGCGTCCCATCGGGACGTAAAGGGTAATCGGCTGTTGGCTGGATAAAAACCCTAAAAAAATTAAGAAAGTGTCAAGGCTATCAATCTGGGCGAAAACGAAATCGTTTTCCATCTGGTTTTCTCTCGGAAATCGTGCATGTGAACAAAGTTTACGCGCCAACCATGCTCTTTTCACGAATCATACAGGTCTCGAGTCGCTACACCAACCTAAGCAATTACACTGACTTCCGTGCACTCGATACATACGGCTGCATTACCATCATTTTACACGAGCGAGGCGAGCCGCCACAAACTGCTCGACAATTATGACTGTTGCGTCTTAACTGAGAAGTTGTCTCCAATGAACTGCTTTGGTGCACGTCTTTGGGCCTGGTCCATAGCGCGCTCTCACGGTTATCTTTGGAAGAAGTTCAGCAGTTGAAACACGCGAAATGAATTTCTTCTCTCTTTGGAAGGTAGTCGGTGGTTTGAAACGTCCAGGGTAGGACGTTTGAAATGTAAACCCTTTGCTATTAAGTCAGCCCAAAGAGTGGTTATAATTGTATTTCAAGTACAGGCGCCAAATTCGAATTAATTTTGCCGCCTTATGCCAACAACTTAATAAATAAATACAATTCGAATTTAAATTTTGAAATGCATATTTTTTAAACATTTGAAAAGCTATTTACATTTTTCAGCAAAAACTGTTGCATTTTGATATTTCTCGCGGTCTGCAACAATTATCTTTTACCATATTAATTATAACATATTAATTCCTTCTGCCAACCTATTTTTTTATATGTACAGGCTAGGAACATAAGAAAGAAAAGAATAAGAGTAAATGATCTCTTGTTGAAACGTTTCAAAGATTCTAATCGGAAGCCGGTGCGGCCTTTTTTAAATTTTTGTAATATTTAAATTGAAAACAAATTAAAACTAGTTATGCTACAGAATGACACTGACTTTCTCGTACTAGTTCCTTTCCTTCATTTCAAACTGGCGTACCGTTTTAGATTGACATTCCCTCTAAAAATTTCATCGACCGCCAGGACTCCAAAAAGTATCATAGCTTCTTGGGAGATATTGTCGCAAAATTTGCATTTGCGAACGTTTGCCGCATTTCATGGGCAAATCACCCGAAAAATTACTTGCAGGTATGGATAAAGTGAATAGTCAGAATTCAGTACAGCTACATTTTGTGCACCTTTCTTGCTTATATGCAACAAATTCACATACAATATCACGTGTAAGCTATTCTTCGCCCCTTGTTTTTTCAGGTTATCATAATCTTAAATTATCATTTCGATAGCGAATTCTGTACAAATCTTCTAGGCAACATTTTATCTCCGATTTCTAAATTCGTATTGTTGTCCCTAATTTTTGGCAGGAAGAACTCAATTTGACTGCCAAATTTATTCATTTCTATTAATCTTTGATTAGAATCTATTATATACATTAAGAGGTTTTTGTTTTTTTCTTGTAAAAAGGTGATATTAAGTTTGTAATAATGTTGTTGGTCACATGTATTTCAAAATCGGTATTTGAACATTTAGGAACGTAAATGTGCAAAGTTGAATATTGTTGAGCTTTCATTTTCTAACATACTCAATTTGAATTTATCCAGAGTATAGAGTTTCAAATTTATAAGTTCAGTACTGTCGAAGGTGTTCAAATTTATTATTAAAAATGGGACACGAACATCACTTTTACGTTCTAGCACATCACTATGACAAATCTGCAGTTGTTCACTTTGTCCAAAATTAAAGTCCATCCCGTAAAAAACTATATTATGGACGAAAATGGTTGAGATAGTTAATCAACGACTACAAGATCTATTTAAGTGGCGTTGATTTAATTTCCACTAAGATCGCAGTGCTAAAACTACCCAAAACCCTTTTTTGGAAATTTCTTAGAATTTTCTGGCGGGAACCGAAATCAGTTCCCCACCAGGAGACCGAGACGCATCGAATGTCACCTCATATGTTTCAATTAGGGCACAAGAAGCGAGCACAAGCATGAGTCACGGATCCGCACACAAGCACAATCGCAGATATTCAAATACTGTGTAAGGATATGTCAGAGAATTCTTCCTAGGTGAAGAGTTAACAATCGATGAGAATTATCTGAATTTCTTTTAGTTATTATTATGCTTTCCTGCAACTCCAAAGTATGTGTGAAGTTCTTCGTGTACGAGTATACCATGGAGTACTTCATGAGGGATCAGCAAACTACAATCTGCAGATAAGTTTTATAGTGCGTTGTGGAAGTACCCATTTAACTAGATACTTCATCTTCAGGCCACAATTGGTTTGTTTTCACCATTATCACATTTGCTTTTTCATTAATGAGTATTATGATATGAATGAATTAATAAGTATATTTGAAATGAACAAAATGAAGAATAACTGCTTAAAATTAAGACGTGCTCCACGATTCTTGAAGTTTCGAGGAATGTTTATCTAAGAAAATCTTACAGCAGGACAGTCTTTGAAATGCCAATAAATATTAAATAAGAGCATAATCATGTATGTTACTCAAAAATGTATCTATTTTCGAAACATACTTCACTGTTTTGTTTTAGTCCTTTCAATCTTCGGGATTGACGCCAATTCTACATGAAAACAATGCAATATTTTAGTTTTCAAGCGCTTTCACTGTTAGGTATTATATTGTTTCCTAGGAAGTTCTTTATCTGTACAAAATAGAACAGTAATTCGCAAAGAAGTGTTTATTTACGTGCAACAACTCCATGCTTTAAGCAGTAAGCTTTAAAATTGTCCAAATAGCAAACAACTCATCAATTTAATACACAAACTCCTTGCATTGCACAATCTCTCTTCGTCTGCTCCCCTCTTTCTCACTTTCATATCCCATTCTTACCCACTCTCCTTGCTTCCATTCCTCTCCTTTCCTCTTTGCTTGACTCGTTAACACAACACATGCTCATATGCTCACAGGTACCCACTCAAGCATTCACTTACTCATATAAACACTGTTTATTTTATATTTCATCTATTTTCATTTTAAATACAGTAAACCCTGGTTAGCACGAACTCGCTTAACACGAATTTCGCCGTAACAAAAAAACAACAAACCGTTACGAACAGATACTCCATTCAAAGTTTTCTAAGTTTTTTATGAACTTTGAATGGAGTGTCTATTCGTAACGGTTAGTTATGTGGTATCAACTGAGTAAGAGTGAGGTATTTCGTAATGTTTCCTTGAATGTTCTGCTGATGAGGTAATTCAATGGGATAGCGTTCCCTCACTAAGTTTAGCACCTGACGATGTAACAAAACGAGTTAGGAAACGTTGTGAAATTGCTGAATAAATGATTGTCATAAAAAACTTTGGATACTTTTATTTGTGACGCAATATTCGTTACAATATTTTTCTTTGATAACTGGGATTTCCACAAAATTGGATTTTTACATATTTATGACTCGTTTTCCTTCATTTATCTTATTATTAATATTATTATTACTTGTGTCCTCTTTTGTAACTGTGAAACCCAAATATTTAAAATCATCGCATAATTGTACTTTATCACTTCCAATACACAGATCATTTCCATGTTCTCCTGTTACCATAAACTTTGTTTTGGACACATTTATTTGCAATCCCTACAGATCAAATTCTTGTTTTAATTTTCTCAACATATAGTTAATATCCTGCTCATCCTCAGCCATGATGACTAGATCGAAACTAGAACGAAAAGTAGAACATCCAGAGTTGATTCTACAATTTGCATTTCCATTACACTGCATTTCCTCCTCCATTCTCTCAGAGCTTCGGCAATGTACATGTTAAAAAAAGTTACCACCCCTGTCCTTTAGAAATTATTATATCATGTGATACTTGTCCGTTTACTTTCACAGCACCGCTACTGTTTTTGTATATTTTATTAACGGTATTAACTAATTTAAAACTACATTTTTGTTCTAAAATTTTAGAAAGTCTACTAACGGGAATGTCGTCATATGCTTTTTGATGGTCAACAAACAATAGGTGAGAATTTCTTTCACAGGTTTTCCGGTTTTCTGAAGTTTTTTGGATGCAGAATATATTATCTACACATGAACGGCCAGCCGTAAAACCACTTTGTTCTTCCAGATTTTCTGTCTCTGACTCAATTCTTCCTTTAAATATTCGCCCGTACAGTCTACTAACTGAACTCGTGACAATAATGCCTTTATAATTTTCCTTAAATATTTAAAGAAAAGAAAATCTTAAGGAACTTTGTATGACATTATTTAAAGCACATGTACTCATAAATATAATAATGTGAAGAAATCGCCTCTAATGTAAAGATTACCGACGTGACACAAAAAAATAATTGTAATTTTTGAACAAACAAATGAATACAGCAGTGTGTCGTTTATGTCATCGCATAGGGTACATTTGCTCCTATCAAAAATTTAAAAGGAAAAATTTGGAGCCGTTTCTGAGACATTCTTGTTTTTGTAATTTTTAAAATTTCAAATATTGCACGCTCTATTGCACGAAAACTACTACAATTTTCAGAAATATCAACATGACCTTAATGAAAGAACTATTTATGGGCAACAAATTTTATTGGAGGAAAACTCTCTGTTTTCAATTTATAGTCGTAGAAAGACGCCGAAAAAATCAAACTTTTGTAATTTTCGAAAATTGGGACGTAACTGTGAAAATCGAACCTATGCCACCTTTATAAGTGGATTTTACTGTATTCCTTCAAGAAATTTAAAGAAAAAATTGGGATCCTTTTTTGAGAGAATTTGAAAATGTCTGGGGGTCTTCATGTAAAGTACCCCCAAATTTTAAAGAATGTTTTTCAAAATTTCAATGTTTCAACTAGAACGAGATGGACAGGGATTTCTTGATTTGAAAAAAATCGTAAGCACGTTTTAGGTGCAGTGTTCGGTCGGACACAAGGGGGACGAACGGACGGTCGTTTTGAAAAAACAACACTTTTTCGGTATCAGGGGACCCAAAACGTGTATTTCCGTTTAAATATGAAACGACAAATTTGCCTCAAATATCTCATAAATACATGTGATGAAAATAAATGAATACACGTGTCAATTAGCCCCATTCCCCCATGACTTACGTGAAAACTGCATTGCTATAACTTCAACTGTTCAAACTTTACAGGAAGTGCTAAAGTTACGTGACTGATCCTACATATTTGGTAATATAAAGACCTTTTAGCTCTTCTGAATAACTATGTCGCACTTTTCGAAGCAATTTTTGAATATTTTGTTTCACCTCATTATTAAGATGCATCATTTCGTCCAGCTTTCCAATGGTAAATGTTAAGATGCGTATGTAGTTTAGTTTTGATCAATGTTGATTATGATGAAGTCTATCATTTCATTAAAAACATCTTACAGTGAACAACAATTCATCGCTGTGTTCATAATTGATGTATTTTAAATGACCACAGAACCGGAAACTTCATGGAGTGTTGTGATCGGGGCAACCAAGCATTTGGAGAGTATCTGCTAACAATTCGACCGTCGCCAAAATTTCTGATACAGCCATTGTTGAACCGAACGAGCGATATGCAATGAAACTTCATCTTACATCAATATGAAAAGATGTCACAGGCTTACCCATGGAAATGCTTCGAAGAAATACAGTATTTCTTATCTTTTATAATATATTGGTCTGTTAAAGTAGGACCAGATACAGGCATAAGGAATTAAAACATACATTTACAAAAAAATTGTAAAATTAATATGTAATAAGTAGATCTATATTGTGTACCATTATTTGCATTATAATACTAGGTATGTTTTTATTATATTAAGTACATATTTAAAAACCTAATCTAACTACATGAGTTGTACCTAAAATTTCTATTTCAGCGTAAAGATCTAAAAATGCATCTCCATACGCATTAGTCATATCCCTCCTTCACTTAGCAATTTTTGTAATGATAACGTTTACACATTTCTTGTAGGCAAATTATCTCAAGGTAAGACAGTTTGGTTAAAGTTATCTTGAGCTGGTGGTGTAAGAAAATACATTTGGGTCATTGAGGAGGCTTAATTGCTATGTCGATATAGTTGCCGATTATTCTTATCACATTTGCGTAGGTATCTAAATATGGGGTGTCTTTACGACCATACATAAAATGAAGGTTGATTCATGGGACATGATGAATGTAAGTACTACTAATATGGTATCCATGTACGATCCTCTGTATATTTGAGAGAGTCAAATGTTTCCTAAGAATGAAATGATATGTCGGGAGAAAATTCATAATTTATTTTCTTTATTATTACGTTTCATAATTATATTAATAATAAGACATAAGATATTATAGTTCTACTATTTGTTTACCACGTTTTGGAAAATTTATTTCCATCATTAGGGCTTTATATGTACAGGATCAAAACATTAAAAGTGTTATTAACCCTGGGGTCAATATTTCACTTACAAATTAGTGTAAACTGTATGTATTTGGCGTTATTGGGTCGGTAGTCCGACTTCGCCTACCGGTGTCCCCCATGCCTGGGCCTAGTTAAATTCCCATGCTTGGGGGTATGAGGAACATGAGACGAACATGATAATTTCTCTTCACCGGAACTAGCAAGATCCGCCTGCTTGAGTTTTTCTTCGTCACACAGCTATAGAAACTGGGACGATTTTAAAGGAAAGCAACAGATCTATTTTCGCCTCGAACGGGAATCGAACCCGGGACCACAGCACGGGAAGCTAGTACGTTGCCCATGAGCCACCCCAAAGGCATAGAGCAAACTCCTTAGTAATTAGATACGGATTATTATCTAATTCCAATAATTTGGCGTAGTTTAAATAAAAAGAATTTATTTGGGTATTGTCAGTTTGGAATTGACATTTCCACGTTGTTTCTCCTTCATTAATCATAGATATAGAGCATTGTATAATACAAAATTAAGTTTCAATGTATTAACGACAACTACATTATTATATACACTATAGGGAGCGGTAGCGCAGTGCATCAACTGATGTTACTGCGACGCTTATAACCGGGAGGTCCTAGGTTCGATTCCTGACGGCGGCAGGATTTTCGACACTAGCATTTCTGCTAGGTCGAATTCAGTCGCTGTCTGGAGGATATTTCTAGCGACCGGCCGGCTGCTCTGATCGGGAGTTTTCCGTGGTTTCTCTGATCAACACTAGGCGAATGCCGCAGCAGTACCTCATCAAATGGGCCACGGACATCTGTCCTTCCTCTTCCTTGTCCTATCCTCTCCCCTTACACACACACTTACACTAACATGCACTACACTACCACTTATTCGGGTGGACCGGTCGGGAGCTTAGATCTTGTCGCGGCTGGGGACAAGCTCTAAGCTGGTGCTGGTGGGAGAGTCCTGGTTTTTGTGAAATTCCGTTAGCCGGTAGGACGGCGCCGGATCTCGGCATCCATCAGGGCAACATGCACTACACGTACGGGACTAATGACATAAGCTGTAGACGCGCCCGAATCACTTACAACACTTATCAACCAATTACATACACTTCACTATTTACATAACAGTCTTTGTAAACTTCAACAAACTTGTGATAAAAATAATTAACTCTTTAGAAAAATAAATAGAGCATTGTAGTTTTAACTGGAAAATTAATGAGCAACCATGCTGAGAATTGAAAATAAGAAGAACATACTAACAAACGGTACTCAGTATATTACAAGTAGACTTGTGATGTCAAGCCATTTATTATAGCAAGACATTTATAATAGCTTTTCAAATACTAGATGGTACGTGTATTATTTCATTCAATATACTTAATATTTTGATGTTTTACTTATAAATGTGAATTTTTTTAAATGTGATTTTTATTTTCATTGTTTTATTATATTTTTATATATTATTATATTTTTTATTTTCATTGTTTTATTATATTTCATTGTTATATTATTAACCTAACTAACCCTTAATAATATAATATTTTTAATAAGGAGAAGGCTTAAAGGACAAGTGACGTAAGGAATTTCAAACATTAATATTAATGGTGTGCTATGAATACTTGAAGACCGTTTAAAGACTGCAATGACACTCGTTTCATAAAAACAACCTACACTAAATTTGGTCGAGCCCTCTGACCAACTCTTGTGCTATTGGGGACAAGACTGACTGGGAGTGGAAGACAGTATCATGGTCAAAAGAAATGTCAACCTCAATGAGCGAATGAGAGTAGGCTATATTCTTCATTAATATTGTAGGCTCTGTTGTGATTCAAACTCTTTAAAAAATAGGTAGGTGTGATGATTAGATTTTCAACAACGGACTCTAATATATAAAATATTCAAGTTCTTGGCAGATCAAACAGAATCGACGATTTGTCTGACAATGTAATTATACAGTAGTGAAAAAACAGATGTAGTAAGTACGTGTACCTTAATATTCTGTCTTCGATTTTGCTTCTTTGTAAATATGCTACTCATTGTGGATGACAAAATTGATGTGAGATTGCTTGATGCGAGTTGTTTTAGAAGTTAACATGCACTTTTGAAGGGGAAAAACTTTATTCAGAATTAAAAGGAAAGAAAAATGATTTCCAACATTTCGATAAAACAATTTTCAGATACTTGCTCTCCTGAATCTAAAGATAAACAAGTTTTATTTATGTCGATTTAGACACTTTTGATGTTATCAAGAGTTAAGGCTCATAGGAAACTGATGAAACCTTTTTGACGCTGCCAGTAAATTAGACTGAATTATCAGTCCCGATATGATCTCAACACGTGGAAGATAATGTGAGAACGAAAAGTAAACAAAGATTTCTGCTGAATCCGATCAAGAGATTCTCAAATTTTACTAATTACGAAACATTATTTTTTTCTTAAATGCAACTACAATGCTACCGTTGTATCGCGATGAGTTAAACGTAATTTTGTTTTAAAAGCATTTTTATCTTCGAACGAGCTATGTCTACGAAGCGATCAAATAACACAGGTACTAAATTGTTCGTATCAAAGTATAGTTTTTGTATAATTTTACAAAAGCCTCGAGATTAAGTTAACTTGCCCATCTTAATAGGATGCTGCATGACAGAATAGTGAACAAGAGTTTTAGCTGGAACCCAGTGGGCACCAGGAGAAGAGTACGGCCTAAGAATAGATGGAAAAATGAAGTTATCAAAGTCGTGAGGAAAATGAAGATTGAAAATTGGATTGAGCACTCGAAGAATAGGGAAAATGGAAAAGGATAGTTGAGCAGGCCAAGACGTTTATTTGAAGGTTGTAGAGCCTTAGAAGAAGAAGAAGAAGAAGAAGAAGAAGAAGAAAAGAAGAAGAAGAAGAAATGATTTGTAGTTCACTCAGTATTCCTTTTTCTTCTGTTTCTTCCTATCTTCTTTATCTTATTGACCATCAACATTTATTTTTATGTTCTTTTTCATCGTCTTTTCATGATTTCGTATTACATGCAGTTTTGAAAGTATCGTATGTACACGTAATCGTATACTGTTCTGCGTTCCATAGACCTGGGAGATTGACGCCGGAAAAAATATATACATGTAATGAATGCCAGTTTTTCAGATAGTATTTTGGCGTTCAGAGGCTTTGTCTATGACTGCCTCTCAACTGTGTACCAAGATAAATAAGTTTTTGAAGGTGATATCGGAAAGAATTATTACATGATTACTACACTTCTTTATGGTAAGTATACAAGCACTTTACTTCCGATTTTTATTCCCTAAACGAAATGTGAGTCGGGCTCAAAAAAAGTTTGTCAAAACCTCTTCTATGGTTTTAAACATATTCGAATTACTTATCATTCAATAACAGGCTAGCTTCTAGTTCACTGAATTTTCATTGCAAGCGATACAAGTATCTGCACCAACGTCACGTGCAACCGGTTTTTCCTTGGAAGTCTCTTTAAGAACATTTGTCATTTCTCACGTGGTATTCGTTAAAAATGCAATCCCGTGACAAAACCTGCTGTTGTTCAGTGCATGTTCTCAGTGTTATTTATTCACGATTGTATACTATGTATTATTTTCACTGTTATTTTTAAGGCAAATACTTATCGCAACCAACGAGCACTAATGATGAATTGTATATTATGCTGCTCGTCAGCGTGTCACTGTTCTTCTCGCTATCTTTGGTTGATTTTCATTACTGGTTCGAACCATTCAAAAAATTCTTTCCACAGTAAAGAAACTGTGAATTCAAGCATCTTGTATTGATTAGGAAGAAATGAACAGTCCGGCGTTAAAGATGAAGAAATACAGTACCCCGTAATTACACTGACAAAAAAGTCATAGAAACTCTTTATAGTTATTTGAGAAAGCTTGCTGTAATTGGTTTCTCGTCGAAAATTTTCGTTTTCCAGAAAGTTCGTTTTTTCCTGCTTCTGGGCGCGATGTTAAAATATCATACGAGATTTTTTATATACATTGAGACACGCACTAGCTGCAGCTGTGTTGAGGGATAGAAGAAAGGAGTGGCGAGAAGAGTTGATCTGGTGTACCCGACATCAATAGGGAGGGGAGAACTCGAAGCAGAACACTGCAGTACCTCTGACCGGGAGGTCCAAGGTACGAGTCCCGATGGTGGCAGGATTTTCAACACTAGCTATCAAGGTAGGTTGAATTCAGTCGTTCTCTGGAGGAGAATTCTAGCGGCCGGCTGCTCTGCTTGGTAATTTGCTGTGATTTCTCCGATCAATACCTGGCAAATGCCGGAGAAGTGCCATAACAAACAGACCACGGACCGCGCGCGATCGTTCTTACCTCTTCCTAGACCTTTCCTCACCCCTTACGTACACACACTTACGTGGACTACATGCCCACACCGCATGCTACATCACCCATGCCGCGAGACTGGTCAGGGACTTAGAGCTTGTCTCGGTTGAGGTGGTGCCACGCTGGTGAGAGGTATCCGGTTGGAAAAAACCTTCGTGGCCGACGGCAGGTCGCCTAACGACAGAGGCCGCCATAGTTGGGCGGGGAAATCAATCAATCAATCAATCAAAGAAGAAGAAGAAGAAGACGAAAAATCGTGCCGTCGCTGCGTCGATGCTGCCGGACATCACTACACTCCTCAACCACTCAAAGTAGCACAGCTCCAGCGCTTGATTCGATGCAACGTTGAGTTTTTGAATAGTCTGTCAAATATATCGAGTTTTCTCGAAGTAAAAAAAAAGTAGCTTGTGTGCATATGTCGATAAGCACATCTATAGATATTGACTTTTATTTCACTTGCCTCACTTAAAATATCTACCACCGCTGTAAAAAGCAATCGCATCGTTATATATGTGCTTCGAACTCCATTTCTTGTCTTTACTCCTCGCTACGAAGATACAAGCAACTATCATTTGTGAAAATATTTCAGTGTCATTTTAACAGTACGTCATTTATTTCGAAATTCGATGTACATAGTTACCACATTGGACGTTGTGGATACAGCATTGTCGAAGTTCAGGAGGAGAAATAAGTGACAGGATAAGAAATAAGGAGTCATTGTCCCTTGACGCATTTCAATGCTTCCGTATTCCTTTTCGGAATCAGCGCATATTGCCGCGAAGCTAGATAGATACTTGCAGTAAATGCTGCATTGAAAGGTTTTATAGGACGGACGCACGGTCACATACATACCCTCACTGCTACAAACCGGCTCCTCAGCCTACGCAGAACCGCAAGCATACATTTCGAACGCACACGAAGACCGGTAGCCGATGCAATAGGCTCCTTGATTTTATAATCTAGTGTTGCCGAGCTACCACTGTTAGTTGGTTGGTTGGTTGATTGTTTTTTTTCGTGCTTCCGGGCCCGTCAACTGCTTCGGTCATTAGTCCCGTAAGTATAGTTCATGTTTGTTCTCGGGAGATGGTGATCTTCCCCGCTGGATGGCGATCCGCGCGCCGACTCTACCGTCGGCTCCAGTGGTAGTGTAGTGCATGTTAGTGTAAGTGTGTGTATAAGAGGAGAGGAGAGGACAAGAAAGAGGAAGGAAAGATCGCGCGTGGTCCGTGGCCCGTTTGTTAGAGTACTGCTCCAGCATTCGCCTGGTGTTGATCGGAGAAATCGCGGAAAATTACCGATCAGAGCAGCCGGCCGCTAGAATTCTCCTCCAAACAGCGACTGGATTCGACCTAGCTGAAAAACTAGTGTCGAAAATCCTGCCGCCGTCAGGACTCGATCCTAGGACCTCCCGATCAGAGGCGCTGCAGACCACTGTTAGTAACACTACAAAGCGAAATGGTTCAGATCTTAAGTATTTTTTACATTAAAAAACTGTGGATCCGCCACGTCTCCTAAAACATGGCTAATGAATCTTGAGGGGGAAAAAGACATCACTCAACTTTCTTAGTTCGTGCAGTATGGAAATTGCCTTTATAAGTTCCTTTACGTATTCACGGCATTCATGCAAATAATTCTGTGTTTGTTTGCATCACTCCAATCGATTAATCGGTAAGGAGGAAACTGTGCAAGCTTCACGTTAGTAGGCAACAATTTCAGAGTTCAGTTTTGAACATTCCCATGGAATGTTTCTCAACGGGTTATTGTCATATTTACTTCTGGAATTGAATTAATGCCTTATTTTACGTGGACAAACTCAGGACACAAGGCCTACTCTTCCGTCTGACCACGCAAATTTTGCTACTCTTCTTTCACCAACTAGGGGAGAAAGAGGGTATTACTTGGGCGACGGAACAGGCAATTTGAATTTAGCTCAGAGGCTTCATTTAGGATTGAGAATCTTTTACAGGCAGTAAATCTACTAACGTGGGACAGCCAGCTTTACTTCCCCTCCGAAGAATGGCGTACGAAGGATTTTTTCGTCTTTAAACTCCACGGCATCGATCAGGTTTGAACCCGTGAACTTGGGTATACCCGTCAGATAACAGTCCGACGCTAACCGTTACTCCATCGACGAACGACTTCTTGCTCCTCAGTGAGAATGGAAGGAGAGCTGGCTTTGCGGCAGAAGTATGAGAAGATATTCGTCGTGCCCCATCCCAGCTCATCGATGCATCAATGTTGAAGAGGCGAAGCGGAAATTGTTCTAGCAAACCGAGGACTGACTGGCGCCGCAGTTTCCCACCGGAAGAACACATGCTAAAGGAGACAGAGCAGATGCTTGAGAGTGACACTCAGTGAATAGGATCATTTCAAGACGCAGTGATCTTGCTAAGCTGTACATAGAAAACAGAAGCCTTCGTCCATTCTATTTTGCAACATGCGTGCTTTAAACGAGGTTGATAGCTAGTTTCCGATGACATTTGGCTAGGGGCATCTGCGGCAGCAGACATTCATTGAGAATGTTCTGTGGTCTACATTTCTTGAACTTTAGTTTGAGCTTTTGAATTTATTAGAATACATAAAAACATTAATTTTTAAAACCTATTTGTTTACAACGATGACTGGAATCCAAAAGCACATTAGAATCTTGGAAGAGCGTAAGTTCGATAATACAGTGAAACATTGCTCTCTAACGGGTTTGTTCTAGAAACATTTTGTATATGGTAAATTTGTAAAAACAAATTAGTCCTTAAAATTGTACGTAATGATTTTTGTACCTACATGTACCAAAAAAGTTATTACTTAAAAAAATCAGTCCAAAATTTTCTTGGCTTAGAAATGTTTTCGCAAGGTATCTGGAAAAATATATTTAGTGTCCGGAAGCAAAGCATTTCAGCAGTCAAGGAAAAGTGGACGAAAAATAGAATTGAGATAGGAAACGGAAAATATATGGTGGGAGTAGAAGTTCTGAGCTCCCACATTCGGAGATATCCCAGTAGTGAAGTTATTGAATTAGTTATTAGTGTTAGATAGAGTTTCAAGGTCGATCTCCAACAATAAGAGATGGTTTTAGCTTTTTTGCATTTGGCAAATAATTGCGTAATTTCTGCTGCACGTGTAAGATATCGTATGGATTCCTCAATGTAAATTCTCGCTGTATCCTCTGAACAAACTAAAGTGTTCTTTTGACATCCCTATTAAGAATCCTCTGCTCTACAAAACTTCGTAATCCAAGGACAAAAATTATAAGAACGCAGAGTCATGCTTCTGTTAACGTATGGATACATTTGAGTGATAACGAGTGATAACAGAAAGTAACAAGAGACATAATTCTTCTGTTTGGCGACAAGTGATAAAGAAGAGCATGCGTTGATAGTGGATATGGTAATGAAATGCTGTTCTCCGTTGAAAGAGATCCAAAAGGATGGTAAGATGAAAATGTGAATTAATTTTGACAAAAAAAAAGTTGCTTTCCGTGTCGCAAGAGTAGGGAAAATTATCTCAAAAGAAATGTGCTCGTTTGTTCTTGGCTTTTAAACTTCGCATTATTTAATTGCTTCGTCACATTCTCGCGAATCTTCGTCCAAAACAACACTTCACTATCAACCTAATCGTGAATTTCATCCAGGGAGTGATTACATGCCAAGGCGAGTCATTGTTTCAACAGAGAAGAAAAATATGTCTCTTGAAAATGGATCATTATTTTGGAGAGAGAATGTATTCAACTTATGTGTAATTTTGAACAAAAATCTTTCCTTCCTTTCCCTTGTCCTATCCTCCCCCTTTACTTACACACACTTACATTTACATACACATACTATCACATGCCGCGAGTGCAGACGGGAACTTAGAGCTTGTCCCGGCTGGGTGGGCCCCGCCAGCGGGAAATACCTGGAAGTGGGGGAAACCCCGCAAGCTGACGCGTAGGTCGGCGACGGATCTCGCCATCCAGAGTGAGACGATGATCGCCGTCTCCCGCGATAAAACATTTATTACACTTCAGGGACTTATGACCTTAGTAGTTGTACTGGCGGGTATAACTAATCAATCACAATCCATCATTCAAAGTGTTACTGCGTGACAGAAAATACTTACGTGCATTCACAATTTCTCCGTAAATCCATATTATTCATAACTTTCATACATAACCTCAAAATTCACGGTGCAATACGCCTGCCCTGACGAGCTCCGAGTGAGCTATGCTTGGGTTGTCGTTACGTGGCGGATGACATTAGGCCATTTTTACATCTCCCGCATTATAAAATGAATTTTTTAAATTAATTCGCAAACGTCCTTCTCAACAGGCGCATGGCCTCAAACATGTGCTTATTACTGTTATAAAGATTCATTTTATAAGGCAGGAGGTGTAAAAATGTCATCCGCCACGTTACGAAAACCCATGTATGTCATTGAGTGAATTGAACACGCGTTTGTTTGCAATGGTGGAGCCTAGCGGTAAAAGGTAATATGATAGCTTTCCTGAATGTGCATCAGTGCAGGGATTGAAAACGCCAATAGATTTCGAGTTTTTTTAGGAAACTGAACATACTTGTTATTGCTTATGATGCGCTTTTTGAGCAAACTTTGATGTGATGATATTCTCCCCCATACAGTTTTTACTGTTTTTGTTGAGCGCTTTACATGCAATGTCCCCGTATAAGTTGCTGTGTGACGATGAGAAAACTTCTCAGATTGAGAAGACCACAATACGGCGTGGGGGAGAATACTTGATGCTAACCATACGTATTCCCTTAACCCATGGCCGCGAGGTCGGGATGCTGCTCGTAGGCCATGGCCCGTGTTATGATTGTGCTATGAATAAAGCAGATACCCCGTCGCGGGTGTGCCTAAGGTGGATCGACAGGACCCTGTAAAAATCAGGGCCCACGATTGCGTGATCCTACGCTCTCGTGGTGCCCTGCGTTGTGGGGTGGGGGGTCTCAGTCGGTTGGTCAAGTGCTCCCAGCGAGCGAACATAGAGAACAGAAAAATGTCTAAATAACTTACTGTTATCTAGGCAGTTATTTAGGCATCAGTCTGGATAATAGAAGGTCTCAGCTTCAAATGCTCGGGGATCAAATATTTGCACTTTGTGACAAGCCATTTCCAGAAAGTTATGAATAGTACTGAAATAGTGGTACTATGTGGTGCAATAATTGTGAAGACAATTGAGGTTTTTCTGTGAAGCTGACACTTCGAACGATGTTATAATGTGTAACAAGCAAGGATGGCAACAGAAAAAGGAAAGGGAAGAAAAAAACTAAAGGAAAGTAGGCCTTTCGTTACTGTTTCTTGTGCACAGAAACTAAAGTACGTAACAAAACAAGTCCGAAGGGCTGCCAAGAAATCTATTGACTAATAACAAAACTACCTTTGGAACGAAACTTTACGGCGGCTGGGAATTTAGTTTTGTTACAGGAACGAAACTATATCATCATGGGAGTTTATTTTCTATCCAGGTGTTTTATTCAAGATTCAGTTTCGTTATTTACAATTCAAGACCTCACAAAGAAGGTTTAATTTCGCTCCCAGTGACAACTTGCAAGTAGGTTTTGGCGAACATTAATATTCGAATCTTTCATGCCCTCGCCTGTCGAAAAGCGGATATCGCCTCGCGACGCCGCGGCGGTACTGCGATCGTTAAATGTGCGCTGCCGTTATAAATAAACAAATGCATACTTTGCATCTGCTTATACGATAAATACATAAATGCATACAATGCAAACATTATCTGCATTTTGGAAACAAAATGTTCACACACAATGGGGGGTCTAATAAAAAAATATCAAAACAAAGAATGTAACACAATCACTATCACCGAGTCATCAGGTGCACAAGTGTCTTTTTCAACTTCCTTAAGACGAGTAATAGCATTGGTTTATGATATCCTTACAACTAACTGCGGTAAATTATGTATGAAGAACTCGTATCTCTGCACTTCCAACTAAAACGAGACCAACGGTTGTAGCCATTGCCATCAGCTGTGAAAGAACGAATGCGCTAGAAATGTATTGGTAAATATCTCATTATGTGTATCGCGCTGCCGATGCAGAAATTGTGCAATATGTCCAAAGACAATCGCCTTTCCGAACCAAGAAAAAAAAGTCCGTCCTCGGAACCGCCTTGTCAATTGCTACTTTGTAAGAGCAGCGACGGCAAGTCCGTTGCGTATGCAGTTTCCGGAGGTCAGCGTTTCGACCCACGGGCGTTTACGGTTGACACCAGGTGCGTGTGTGTGTGTGTTTGTTTGTTTTTGGTTGTGAGGGGGAGAGTGAGAGAGTGGGCGCGTGAGTGGATGTGCGCGCCTGCATGCACGTATGTACACCAGAGTGGACATGCGTGTGTGCATGCTTTTTAATTTTATTAATAAGCATTTCGCAAGATAATTAACAGAAAGAATTTATTTTCTCGTATGACTGGTGCGAGCGACATTATTTTTCTTTGAAAATACCGGTATAATACCGGTACAACATTTATGGACGTCCATACCTGTAAAGACGTCCTATAAAGATATGTAATCGGTATAAAATAATAAATAACCAAGCCCCCTCTTCTTATTTGAGGTATTTCCGCCGTACGAACCGGTAGCGGTAGCTCAGTGCATGAACTTATGCGACTGCAGCGCCTCTGATCGGGGGGTCCTAGGTTCGAGTCCTGACGGCGGCAGGATTTTCGACACTGGCTTTTCAGCTAGGCCGGAGCAGTACCTCCAAACGGGCTACGACCGCGCGCGATCTGTCCTTCCTCTTCCTTGTCCTATCCTCTCCTCTCCTCTCTCGTTACACACACACTTACACTAACATGTACTACCACATATTCCGGGGGACCGGTCGGG
This sequence comes from Teleogryllus oceanicus, assembly GCA_964035755.1. Taxonomy (NCBI): domain Eukaryota; kingdom Metazoa; phylum Arthropoda; class Insecta; order Orthoptera; family Gryllidae; genus Teleogryllus; species Teleogryllus oceanicus. The sequence goes on along the minus strand of CAXIVR010000002.1, from coordinate 164,876,859 downwards.
AGCTTAGAGCTTGTCCCGACTGGGGAGGTGCCCTGCTGGTGGGAGAGTCCTGGTGAGGGGGAAACTCCACTAGCCGACGGTAGGTCGGCGCCGGATCTCGCCATCCAGCGGGGGAATATCACCGCCATATCCCGATAAAAACAAACAAACATGCACTACACTAACGGGGCTAATGACCGAAGCAGTTGACGCGCCCGGAAACACAAAAAAATCAATCAATCAATCAACCGCCGTACGAAACAATATTTTATAAAATTTCATGTCAAACTGTATTCACATGGAATTTATTACGGGTTATAATTGACCAAGACCCAAAGAATCATAAGAAGTTTAATTTATCGATGACAATGAAAAGGTTGCGACGATTATTACTTCAATGTTATGTGTTCTGAAACGATATCGTCATAATGAACCTGGGTCCAAATCGTTAAAGGACCTCCGTATAAAAAAATAATGTCATGACTTGTCACCATTGTCAATGAAAATCATAATGCAACTCCCTTCCTGATGAAAAAAATGCACACATTGGGATCTAATGATCACCAAAGAATGTAACACATCACATCCAGAAATCAGGTCAAGTTAGGTTGTCAGAAGCGAAATAGCATGGAATACGAATCCTTCTATCGTAAAATTATGTAAAGATGTATCCTACTATGGACAATTGTTTGCCATCAGTTTGAAAACTGAAGGTTAAAACTTTGGATTCTCATTATTGTACTGCGCTGCTGCAATTGTGCAATTTATGTCCAAAGAATCGTTTGAACCAGAAAAGCTCTCGAACCTATCGAGTTATAAACAACGCAAGTCCGATCATGCTGACGAGTTTGGAGTCAGTTTCGACCTTTAAAAGTTTATTTCTTTATTTATGAGTTGTGATAGAGATTCCTCAAGGGAAATGTGCCTCATCACTGTTAAATGTAGACATTTGTGCAATGTATTTAATTTAGATTAAAGCATTTCTCAAATATTAACAAAAAGTCTATATTTCTGTATGACTGGTAGTGAAATACTTTTCTTTGAAAATAAAACAATGGAATCATAATGAAAAACATTATAAAATTAATAAAAATAATAAAGCAAGCTCTCTTATTTAGATATTTCCCCCGCAACTAATAGCACTCACAAATGACTATCTGAGGGGTCTATTCGAGTGACTTCACACTCAATAGTCAATTAAGTCCTGTCAGAGAATGGGTCTTTGTCGAGACTTTTCTCCGACAGGCGATGCGAGATATAGTACTTGTGCTTTTGTTGCTTTGCCTTTTCTCTCCTGTTACACACTTCACTGACTGTTATAACATTTCCGAGTCGGATAGAGTGTCTCAGTCTCTTGAGTTTTGTTGTACAGAGTTTTCACTGCATTTTGAAACATTCGGGTGATATCTTTAAAATTTGATGTAATGTACTTTGCCTCTAATGATATGTGTTGTCATTTTATGGCCTAAGTGTTGGTAATTAGAACTTCAATTAACTCTGCGTTTAATTTAACAGGTATATAAAACCTGCCGACGTTTTCTAAACGAAAGTTGATTCTTTTCCATTGGGGCAGCCCCTCTGACGTTCACCGCATTGGTGAGATCGACAGTACAGCCGTGCAGGCCGTGTAAGTTTAGGCTCTGTGTCAATTATTATTGCTTTACATTGTTCATTCTATCCTTCAGAACAAGAAACGCTGCCAGGTCTAGTCATGTCTCTCTTACGATTTCATAATATATTTCCACAATACCGATTCCTGAGCGATTCTCCGGCTGAAAAGGAGAAAAGAAAACGTACCTGCCACGAGCCGTTGCTACTCTGTAAACGAGCTAATGTTACGTAACCCGAGCTGCGCGTTGTTTTTGCACGAGGAACGTGAGCTTGCAAAGTCGTCGCGGCGGACGGACCGGCGCGTCGCCGGCCGATGCTCGCGACCTCGGAGACCGGAGCCAGCTGATCGCTGACGACGCATCGTCTCGTCCCCCTCCCCTCCCCCTCATTGTCTCGGCGGCGCAGCACGCGCGTTTGTTCAAGGTCGCCTCAATGGCATGGAGACGTACACATGCAGGGAAAGATTAACGCAGGTCGGACGCTTCTGCAAGAGTGATACAAGGACCGCCGGATTCTTATTTAGAAAGATGACCAAGCTGCAAGGTCTCCCCGTGGTATTATTGAACAAATATAATAAACTAGAGGTGCTAAAATAGCACCACTAGTTTATTGACGTGAAATGACGTGAAAATACTCAACTTTTCGAAATATTGTACATGACCTTATTTCAAAATCTGTCTTAAAGGAACAGATTCCATTGAGGGAAAAATCCCTATCTTTAATATTTCAGTCATTAACTTTTTGGCGAAAAAGTTTTGAACATTTGCAATTGCACCTTGCTCTGAAACTTACTCTACACTATTCAACAAAAGAAATTAGATTAAATACGATGGTGCTTTATTTTTTAATTTGGAAAAATTCCTACGGGTTTCATGTAAAGTACCCCCAAAATTGAAATATCGGTTTCAAATGCACGGGGCGACGACATCAGCCAGATCGATTGAGGAATATCAATTTTGGAGAAAATCTGCGGAAAGGTTTAGCCCCTAGCGTTGTTCACAGACGGACAGACTGGTAGACGGACGGCTTTGCCGTCATTCGATTTTTCGATATCAAGAACTCACAAAACATGTTGCACAATATGTTAAGAGGATTTTTGTTATAAATTTAGCAACTGGATTTATTCACTTTTTCGTTACCAGGGTTCTGTAATGCGAGTTTTTCTGCCGAAAAATTCCCTCTTTTTTCGTACAAACTTTACATAACTTTCTCTCTACTCCGTAGTGAGAATGTAAAATCAGCTAATAATTAATTGTAATCTTTGCAATTTAACATTACAATAATACAACATTACAAGTTTAACATAACAATATTTTCACATATTTATGGATTAATAAAAATGCAAAAATTAAAATGTTTAGAGCTTAAGTTTTGTGTTTGTTAAAACTGTTTAGGGCATAAAAAGTGCTTAAAATTTAAACTGCAAGTTTAGCCTGCATATGAATTAATACTCGTGTATCCTTGCACGCGAGTTTTGTGATAATCAGGGATGTCAAATCCATTTCCGCCAGTGATTGATACCTCTCCGCTCTCCCCATAACACTTGGTGCTGCGCAGGCTACCTTCTCCGTGGCAACTGTTGCAAGGGCAGCTGCAGGAAATACGAATATTGTACGTTTAATTTAAAATCACATGTCAAAAAGTATAATATTATACTCACAATACTACCAAAATATTAGCATATGTCACATCATTACATTCCTCTTTTAATGATATCTCTATTGGTACTGAGAAAATTGTTCCTTTTAAAAAATCAACGATGATCAATTTCTCCAAAACAAAAAAATAATTCAAACTATCAGAGTATCTCTACAATATTGTTTGCCCCATGATTCCTCATTGTTGGCCGAACACTGCAATTCGAAATGGAAAACCGTTTATAAGTTCTGGGGGTGGCCAGTAGTTGGTGGGACTCTCTTATTTTGTATGGGGGGAAGCCCAATGAAGAACGTAGCTAAATCTGCAACCAAAAGTTTAAACCACAATGGTGGAAGTGAGATGGTATGTGTGTGTCGGGGCATGGCGGCGAACGGAGAAGGTGCACTTGTGTTCGTAGAATAAACTACGGACAAACCCATTCAAAGTTTTAATGTTCATTTTGAAAAGTAATTCAGATAAAACCAAGAGAATTGTAATATATTGGTTATAAAAAATTAATGTTAAATTTTTAATGTTGAAAAAGGCTGATATTTTATATTAGTTGCCATCAATCTAATAATTGATTGTAATCAATAGTACTTCCAGGAATCGTGATTCTGTATGTACACGTCCACATTCAACAGGTATGGAGAAATATGTTGTATACCGAACCTATGGTTAAGTTGAAAGTAAATTTAAAAAACTATTTCTATTATATTAACACACTTTTTTAATTTACTTTCAACTTAACCATGGGTTACACGTGTGTGTGTGTGTGTGTGTGTGTGTGTGTGTGTGTGTGTGTGTGTGTGTGGCTATCTACTTGTATTAATAGATTCGTAACTGCATGTTGAAATGTACTTTCAGGTTTTATCGTACACTCTGGCCGATTTTTATTTTATGTTATCTAACATTAGAATATGGGTAGAGCCTGTCATAATGCAAATTTTATTATGAAATCCAACTTAAGTAGATTATGAAATGTATTATTACATCCCTTCTATCTCATTTTGGTTACGAAACGTGGAGCGTGAGGCATGCTTCGTGGAAGATTCCCGATAGTAGAACTGCAATTTTCTTTTGGAAGTCCCCAACACAGGTGTTTGGAAAATCGCTATCAACGTGGTGCAATATGTGCACATCGAACTAGGACATCGATAAAACAAAACTGATTCCCTTCAACACCTTGCACCGTGCATCGCGGCGACGTTGAAATGAACAATTTTTTTAAAAAAATACCGATAAATTATAGTGGTTTCGCGAGTGAAAATATAAACAACTCTCAGGAGCTATAGTTTATTTGCAACTTACATTTCTACAATGTTGAGAAGTCTGAAAACCTACCGGAAGCGGTGGCTCAGTGCATCAACTGATGTCATTGCATCGCCTCTGATCGGGAGAGCCTAGGTTCGAGTCCCGACGGTGCGTGGCAGGATTTTCGAAACTAGCGTGACAGCTAGGACGAATTCAGTCGCTGCCTGGAGTAGAATTCTAGCGGTCGGCTGCTCTGATCGAAATTTTTCCGTGGTTTCTCCGATTAACACCAGGGGAATGACGGAGCAGTACCATAACAAACGGGCCACGGACCGCGCGCGATCTTTCTTTCTTCTTCCTTGTGCAATCCACTCCCCGTACACACACATTTACACTAACATGCACTACACTACCGCACATGGATCGGGGACTTGTTCCGGTTGGGGCGGTGCCCCGCTGGTGGGAGATACCTGGTTGGGGAAACCCCATGGTAGGTCGGCGCCGGATATGGCCATCCAGCGTGGGAAGACCACCGCCACCTCCCGAGCAAAACACGCACTACTCTTACGGAATTAATGACCATAGTAGTTGACGCGCCCCGAGTCACTAACAATGAATCAAATCAATCGTAAAATTGAAAACCAATGACCTTTGGTTACTGGTAAACTAGTATCGGCGACATTCCAAATACAAAATTTATATTTGATATTTCTCGTCTTGTAGTCTTCTAGATAACTTCTCCTTGTAAACGGCACTTCCAATAAAGATGTGTGTCCACTAAAATACTGGGTCTCTGTCACATAATGGATCCATTGCAAACAGAGGGCACCCACTGTCTGTGTCCGCAACACGCCTTCACAGGAGGAGATCAGTGTGAGAGCCTCTGTGTCAAACGAACTCTAAAGCTCAACAAAACGAAACTACTCTTTTCTTTTTAGTTGAGGGACGTTGTCACGGCAATAGGGGAGGCGCGGGTCAGCTTGGGCCGCCGGTTTCGGTATCATGCAGTAAAGTTGTATTTTTCTCTACGGACTCTATCCTGCAGGCACAAGCAATGCTAATACTTGATGGTGCCATCTATATGTAGTATAGAACAGCTTGGCTCATCTCGAATTGTAAGCTATATTTGCACAAGAGAAACACTTCTTTTAAACGTCTACTCTTGCCTTAGAATAAAAAATCAGCTCTTTAAAAAGGGCATGCACGGTTTTTGAAAGAACAAGTATATTTCGCGAAATTGTGTCTGACGTTTATGAAATTTCTAATGACTTTTTCTCTAAAAATCTGCACCAACTTTTTTCGTTTAATGTTTCTCCTCGTACGTAACAACGTAGCGGAGCAGTTAAAAATAACGCAAGAAATTATGTGCTGTTGCAGAACCACTAGTTTTTTAAAGGCTTTTTAGCAATCCTCATGGTCAGAACTGAACAGACACAATGGTTCCACTTGACCAAGAGAAGGAACAACTTAATGCTCAGTAGAAATTAGGAAAGAGTCAGGAATTTTACATAAGATTTGCCGGGCAGGCGCAATTACCTTAGAAAAAATCAATGTGTAAAATTCTCTTTCGCGAAACAAGCCCATAAATATGTCACTAGAGACTTTCTTACAACTTTTTTTTTAAATTTATTTTCTTCCTGTTCGGCAGTTTTACCTTTCAGGGGTATGTACATTTTTATTTGTAATACATAACGTTTGGGCATTCACGTTTGAGCATACAACCTCTCACTCTTGTATCTTACTACTAGCTAATTTACAGGATTTAATACTTATATTTCTAATACTTACAAACAATTTGACATACAATATACAAATTTTACATACATTATACATTCTTAAATCTAGATACACTCTATACATACATTGGGATGAAGATTTACATATTTAATACATATTAGTATTTTTTATTGTGGGGTTTAAACTTGTCTTTGGGATATCGAGAGCGAATTCTTTGGTGATTGTTTAAAGTTTTTCCCATTGTGAATTTTGTACTGCAAGGAGAGGATGAAAGAAGAGTAAAACAATTGTTACAGTTTTTTCTTACATGTTCAATTAGGGGTTCTATTTGAAGTTCCCTTTGAATATGTGTATTTCATATGAACCAAGGGGCCTTTGCACATTTTTGTAAAAAATTGTTCTGTACTATTTGGAGTTTTTCAATGTTGGTTTTAGTTGCATTATTCCATACCGGACAGGCATATGTGAGTGATGGTCTAATAATAGATTTAAATATTAAGATAGCAGATTTCAAATTTAAGGCTGAGCGGAAGTTAATTAATGGTTCGTACAACTTAACTGGTCCAGTTCTTCTATAACGGAATTTCGAAATCATTGGATTTGACGGTACTTTTCGCCTGTTTAAGTTCTCGTATTCCGTTCGGTCCCATCAATACTCTTTGTCCTCTTTTTTCTATAATGTCATCTCCTAAGTTCTTGCTGGTTATAAAGAGTACTCTCTTGTTTATTTGATATCTTTGATAATATGCATAAGTTGTACAAGAATTGCTAGCCCTTGAATTGCTACCTTTTTGGAAGTACTTTAACTCTAACCATTTCCGTCAATTCCGCCTTTGGACTTTTGGATACATTGCATTTCGCACAACTTTATTATAACTTGGGTACGTTTCGTGTTCCTAATTTTACAGACCACGTCTTTACGTGTAAACAAAAACAATAAAATTTCATTTGTTACTCAAGCATTGTTCATCTTTAAAAAGTGTTATAGACGGATAAGACTAAAAAAGCCAAATAATTTGTACAATTATTTTGATTAAAATAATTTTCAAATGATTATATCCACCCATCTACGAAAAACCAATTTTTTCAAGCATTGTTCATCTTTAAAAAGTGTTAACCAGTCTGAAAACATGCCACTCCACTCTGCTTTGCGATCTGACGTTTACATTGTCCGAAGCAAAGAAAACGCCAGAAGTTTGAAAGTTGTATTTATGGTTTTAAAATCACCAAACCCATTATATTGTTTCGAATTCTATTCCCGCCGTTTTGCGTTGCAACGAATGCGAAAAATAATTCGCGTTGCGCGTATGTCATGCGCATGGGATCCGATAGGAGTTCAACACTCCGGCACTCCCCACCCGAAGCCATTTCCCCTACCGCTGAGTGATGTCCTACGTAGCTAGCAAGCGAATTTCTGGACTAGCACACCGCGATCGGTTCGCACCGGCTCTCGCAGCCACTGAACGGAGCATGCCTGGCTTTGAGAGAGCCATCAAATCTACCCGGTGTTTGTAGCGCTACCTAACAGTGACAGCATATTATCCTTCAATATTTTGAAAGGTTAGAAGTGAGCTGAAAATTGATTGATTTTCGATTGTGATTCCGGGTGAGTCAACTGTTTTGGTTATTAGTCCCGTAAATGTAGTGCATTTTTTCTCGGGAGATGGCGGTGATCTTCTCCCGCTGGATGGCGAGATCCGGTGCCGACCTACCGTCGGCTAGTGGGGTTTCCCCCTAACCAGGACTCTCCCACCAGCGCGGCACCACCCCAGCCGGGACAAGCTCTAAGCTCCCGACCGGTCTCCCGGAATATGTGATAGTGTAGTGCATGTTAGTGTAAGTGTGTGTAAGGGGAGAGGATAGGACAAGGAAGAGGAAGGACAGATCGCGCGCGGTCCGTGCCCGTTTGGTAGGGTACTGCTCCGCATTCGCCTGGTGTTGATCGGAGAGATCACGGAAAACTACCGATGAGAGCAGCCGGCTGCTAGAATTCTCCTCCAGACAGCAGCTGAATTCGACCTAGCTGAAAAGCTAGTGTCGAAAATCCAGCCGCCGTCAGGACTCAAACATAGGACCTCCCGGTTAGAAGCGCTGCAGTGACATCAGTTGATGCACTGAGCTACCGCTAGCCAGCTTCCGGTGTCCCTCTTGCCTGGGCCTAGTTAAATTCCCATGGTTAGGGGTAGGAGCGGCATGACGCGAACTCTTCACTGTAACTAGCAAGATCTGCCTGCTTGAGCTTTTCTTCGTCACACAACTACAGAAAGTGGGGCGATTTTAAAGGAAAGTTACAACTATATTTTTGCCTCGACAAGGAATCGAACTTGGGGACCACACAACGGGAAACAAGTACGCTGCTCATGAGCCCTGCCAGTGGTCATCCATCTAATAACTCACATTTATTTTCGAAAAAAAATCGAACTACTGACATGGTGCAGTAGTAGTAGTAATACTGCTGAACAAATCACACAAAACAATTTTTCAGTAAGTACCTCAGGCGCACTTGAACAGCAAAAAATGAAATACTCTCTTATAACACGGCAATCAGTTAAGTTTTATTTGTCAAAAACGTCAGGAATATTGCAATAACATACATAGTATAATACATATGGATATACAGTACAATAGTTTTTTTACATACCATGATTATAAAACAATTCTGTTCCATAACTCAAAACATGAATAGAAATTGTTCCTGCCTGTGTTGCTGCCTCTTTTTATAGCCTTCTTATCGCATTACGTCAGCTGTGTTGTAAGAAGTGACGCACTGTATACGAGAATTCTGTCGGTGACCGCAGCATGAAAATAAGTGGAACAACACAATCAATATTTGTATTTTTTAGCAAAATCGAAACAACGAGAATTTAATTGTTTCTGCATTTATGCGAATTCATGGGCATCTAACGAAACCACATCTCATACGACCGGAGACTGCATAATTTTCCTTCCATTTCTGGTCGCGTTTGAAATTATTAATACAGATTCACAGCATGGAATTTTTCAGAGATCAATCTGATGATTGAAATGAAATTAATAATGAAAGTGCGTAATCTCACTTTCAGTCATCTGACGAATCATTTTTGATTTAGTTAATAAAGTTTTTGGAGTTTACTCCTTCGATTAAATTTGGTGTAAGTCATAGATTGATTAGTGATTCTAGGCGCGTTAACTGCTTAGGACGTTCGTCCCGCTAGTATAGTGCATATAGTATCGCGGGAGGTGGCGGTAATCTTCACCGCTAGATGGCGGGATCCGGCGCCGACTTACGTCGTCGGCTTGCAAGGATTTCCCAATCAAGGATACTAGGTCGGCGCCGGATCTGGCCACTCAGCAGGGGAAGACCACCGCCACCTGCCAAGAAAAAACACGCACCCCACTTACGAGACTAATGACCATAGTAGTTGACGCGCCCGGAATCACTCACAATCAATCAACCCAACCAGGTATCTCTCACCAGTCGCGCTAAGCTCTAAGCCCCCTACTAGTGTCCCGGTATGTGTGGCAATGTAGTGCATGTAGGTGTAAATGTGTGTAAGTATGTTGTGAGGATAGAGTAAGGAAGAGGAAGGAAAGATCACGCAGTTCGTGGCCCATTTGTTAGGGTACTGCTCCGATGTTCACCTGGTGTTGACCGGAGAAATCACGGACAACTGCTGATCAAAGCAGCCGGCCGCTAGAATTGTCCTGCATTCGACTTAGCTGAAAAGCTAGTGTCGAAAATGCTGCCACCGTCAAGAGTGGAACATTAGAACTTCCCGATCAGATGTACTTTAGTGACATCGGCTGATGCCCTTAGCTACGAACCAGTATGAAACCTTTGATTAGCTGCACAGATTTTGAACATTGACCATATAGTAAAACCTGGTTATCATGAACTTGCTTAACACGAATTTCGCCTTAACACGAACAAAACTTCTGTCCCCGCAAGGGATTTCGGTAATACGGCATTTATAATTCTTGGATAACACGATTTTTAGAACACGAACCCCGATTATTTGTTCCCTTGAGTTCATGTTAATGAAGTTTACTGTATTATCCCCGGCGATTAATCACGCTTTGATTGGTTTAGCTGACCACCCAGAGACTAGGTGGCTGATGTGCGCGTGGGCGTGGGCGTGTGCAGGTGACCATGCTGGGCGCCGCCACCTCGGCCGCGCGCCTGGGCCGCCTGGCGCGCCGTGGCTCGCGCGCGCTCTCCGCGCCGCCCTCCGGCGCCGCCCCCGCCCCCGTGCAGCTGCGCATCGACGACGCGCACCTCGTGCTGTCCAAGCACTCCATCAACATCCCCGTGGACACGCTGCCCGACCTCGTCTGGCGCAACATGACGAGCTGGCAGGACAGGATCGCCATTGTGAGTCAATCACTATATTGCTGCGTTTGAAGTAAATCAGCTGTTACGGTGTTATCCAATCGGAAGACTGAACGCCACCATTATGACGTCACTGTAGTGACGTGTGAGGTCCCCATTGTAACAGCTGATCAAATGACAGGCGCAACAAAGTGAAAACCGCAGGTATACTTGGATTTAAACAGAACGTTAGTTGACATAAATCAGCTATTACGGTCTCCGCCAAACGGGAGGTTGAACGTCATCACAGTGACGTCACAGGAGTTATAATTAGATTGAGACATGATTGATATTTTGATCAACGGGTGTAAATTGTTCTGTAAAGAGATGACATATAAATGGATAAAGAAACACGAATACGATTCAATTTATTTCACTTAAAAAATATTCCGAGAACATGTCAGTGACGGGTTGAAGTACTATCGGACGCACACTTATCCATTTACACACACGCCCACATGTACTACAAGCGCAAAGAACATAGACACCGATGAAGACGTCCCCATATCGACGGCGACGACATTGATATCCATGACGTCAACAACGGCGACGATATTGACGACCACAATATGGGCAAAGACGACGTTGACGATCACAACACCGAAAAAGACGACCACATTCGTGACTACATTAACCAAGACGACGTCGACATCGACAGCAACGAAGACGACATTGATGACATCAACGATGACATCGACGATGACATAGACGACATCATGAAAGACGAGATCGACGACGGTAAAAAAAACAAACAAAAACAACTACAAACTAGAGGTGCTACAGAATGGTACAGACTTTCTCGTAGCAATTTTTCCTAATTTCCTTGGTGTGGACTGGCTTTAAGGTCTTGCTGCCATCTATCGTCGCCCAGAGTACTTTTTTTTACATTTTCTCAACTTTTCAGTTTGTTTACACTAGAACCGAAATATTACTTTAAAAATATCAAAGAACAGTAAAACCTCGTCTTAAATAGAAATTTTCATTGAAAAATTTGAAGCGTTTTCTAAGAAATGGCGATTAAGTAATACTGTAAATCCGAAATTTGAAGCTATTTTTCACAGGAATCTACTAATTTTTCGAAAAAGTTCATTTGAAATCATTTGAAGCACCCTCTCAAAAGGGAATAATGTGTACAAATCGATGGAAATGTACATATTAACGGCGCGTTCACAGACGGACAGACAGACGGACAGAGAGTCAAACAGACGGACAGAGAGCCAAACAGACGGACAGGGACAGAGAGCAACGGACGGACAGAGAGACAGAGACAGACAGACGGACAGAAGACAGACAAACAGACGGGCAGAGCGACAGACAAACAGACGGACAGAGCGTATACAGACAGACGGACAGAGAGTAGACAGACAGACGGACAGAGAGTAGACAGACAGACGGACTTTTGAAAAAAACACTTTTTCGTTATCAGGAGACCCAATACGTGTATTTCCGTTGAAATCTGAAATCATTTTCCACAGATTACATAACTTTCTCCATACTACGTGTATTACTCCTTATATACGTACGTATATATACGTATGTGTACGGGAAAGTGAAAACGGCGGAGGTGATGTGGTGATGTGGCGATGCAGGAGTGCGGGGTGACGGGCCGGCGCGTGACCTACGCGCAGCTGCGCGACGCGTCGCGGCGCCTGGCGGTGGCGCTGCGGTCGAAGCGCTTGCTGGGGCCACGCCGCCCCGAGGAGGAGGGGGCAGCCAGCGTGGACCGACGCCGCCGTGCTCATGGCCAACGCCCCCGAGTTCGCCGCGGTGATGCTGGGCGCTGCGGAGGCCCGCGCCGTGCTCTCCACCATCAACCCCGCCTACACGCCAGGTATGCACTCCCCGCCCTTCAACTCTTCCGTCGTCTCCTTATCTTTGTGTCCTCCTACCGGGAGCGGGGGTTCATTGCATCAATTGATGTTACTGCAGTGCCTCTGACCGGGAGGTCCATGCTTCGAATCCCGACGGCTGCAGGATTTTCGACACTAGTTTTTCAGCTAGGTGGAATTCAGTCGCTTCTGGAGGATAACTAGCGGCCGACTGATCTGATCAGTACTTTTCCGTTTTTTCTCCGATTAACACCAGGCCAATGCCGGAGCAGTACTCTTAAGAAACGGGCCACGGACCGCGCGCGATCTTTCCTTCCTCTTCCTTGTGCAATCCTCACCATTTACACACACACACACACACATACACATTTACACTAATATGCACTATACTACGGGAGACCGGGTGGGGACTTTAAACTTGTCTCGACTGTGATGGTACCCCGCAGGTGGGAGATATCTGTTTGAAGAAAAACTCCGCTAGTCAATGGTAGGTCTGCGCCGGATCTTGCCATACAGCGGGGGAAGTTCACCGCCACCTCCCGGTGGAAAAACATGCACTACACTTACGGTTCTAATGACATAATTAGTTGACGCGCACGGAATCATCAATCAACCAATCAATCGTGTTCTCCTTTTTTTCTGTTTCGCCACCCCCTCTTCTTTCTCTTTCTTGTTCTCTCTCTTCGCATTCGCATACTCCTCCTCTTACTTCTTGTTCTTCTATTTCTTCGTCTTTTAACCTAATGGCCTATGATATTGGATTAAGAAGCACGTTGTCTTCTACACATAGGTCTATAGCCTAAATCAAGATGGGGGTGTAACTATATTTCTGGACCCTTCGAGACCCGTTTTCCCTTCAAATTTTTTAAATTTTCTTGAGTCATATTTTACTAGGAAATAAAATACATTTTAAAGATAAAGAGACTAGAACTTTAATGATGTGATTAAGATAATTGATTTTTTGTAAGACCATTTACAGGTTTGCCTTGTGATTTGGAAAGTCTCTTCTCCAAATGACGAATATTAATTTTTCTTGTTAACTTAAGAAAAGGGGCAAGAAGAAATTTATCATATTTACACAAACAATGTCTTATTAACCGGTTCCTCTTTCGAATTTTTCTGGAGGTCCCCCACCCCGCCTGTGCACATCCTTATGTTTTCCATGCTTTTCCACTCTCTTCCTCACGATGTGCCATTGTTCTCTCCGGCGACTCGCAATGTTCTCCTGACATATTCATCCCATCCTATCTCTTAGATATACAATTCTATCATATGAATAAGGACTGTCTCTCATAGTAAATTTTTATTCCGTCAGTACTTGATTTGCCAATATTTTTTCCCAATTACTGTAACTTGGCAGTCTCTAAATTTCAAAGAGTGGAGATCCCAAGATCGAATTGTGGTTTCTGAGGTAATACAGGGGTGACTGCGTCATGTAAACTAGAAGAAGTAACGGGACTTCTCTAACGTTCTTTTACTACCCAGTTCTATGTTCGAGAATTTAGCTTTTTGACGGTCAAAGGTTCTGTTATCTTTTCTTCAGTGTAAAATAACCCTTCAAGTCCATTAGTGTTGCTTACAATGGCCAGAAAGCAAGCAAGAAAATTGAACAATTAATTGCCATTTGAAACAATGTGTTTCTGACGTGACTCCCGTATCCACGCTTTTCGATTTGTCGGCTTCATCCTTCTGTGGCTCGTCTGCACACGCACGGGAGTACGCGGAGAAGTTCTCGGATAGGAAGGGAGTGTGACAATAGAAAGGAAAGAACATGACCAGTAAATCTATTTATTATTATTATTATTATTATTATTATTATTATTATTATTATTATTATTTTCATCAAAAAATTGTTTTCTCAGAGCTCGTTAGCTTTGCGAGTATCAGTGAGAAACGGAGTTGAAATTCTGGACACTCAATGTTTAATTTATGGAAGACGAAAAGCAGACCTTTTGAGATTACTACCATTTTCCTGTTTTTCATTTCACCACACTTTCATCGTGAATCATTATGATCTCCTCTATTCACAAGCTACCTTCTGGTCACGTAACGATTCCCATTCACTAGACCTCACTTCAGACACAATAAGCAAAATAAATGAAAAAATGAAATGTATTTACAATTTATAAGTTGGCGCCTTGTAAGTCGATGAGATGTGATAGCTTTTTCTAAAGTGAATGAGATGTTATGTGGTTTGCTGCAATGAAGGTGGGATGCCCAGCTGTTGTACAACGTTGTGCGCGTGCTATTTGTGGACGCGGCATGCATACCATTGGCTCAGTGCCCACAGTTGGTAGGCGTACATAATTGCGTGCCTAAATAAATGAAGTGTGCAAATGAGGTTGAATGAATGATAACGCCAACTCGTGATGCTATATTTAAGTGATAGTCCGAGTGAGAGAATGAATGATAGCTTGAGTGATGGGTGGATGAATGAGTGAAAATAAAAAATGAATGAACAATAATGACACAATAATTGAATGAACGATTAACGAGAATGAATGAAGTGCCATGCGGTGGTCTCATCCATTGACATTTAACCGTTGCCAGATTTTTGCATACTAAAATCATTCAGAGCTTCTTGTTACTACTGTGTGTGTGTGGTGTTCCACGTATGCGGCATGCATGCCATTAGCTTGGCGTCCGCAGTTGCTACACCTGCACAATTGCACATTTCAATAAATTAAAGGAAGGGATACGCATAAAATGAATGATAACGCGAACTTGAGATTCTCTATTTCCGTGATTGTTCAAATGGGAGAATGAATTAGGGAGTGAATGCATTATTGAGTAATGGAAGGAGTAGTGATGAATGGAAGAGTGAGTAAATATCGAGCAATCAACAAACGAGTGAATGGTACCTTACATGGGTCTCACCCATTGACACAATCATTTCCAGAACGTGCACATCAGAATCCTTCAGTCAGACGTTCCCTGTTGCTAGGTTTATGTGTGGCGTACGTGTTGCAGAGGAGGCGGGGTGGGAGCTGTCGGACAACGGCGCGCGCGTGGTTTTCGTGGACGCGGCGTGCGTGGCATTGGCACAGCGTCCGTAGCCGGTGGGCCTGGATAAATGCGCGATTAAATATTCGAGGACGAATGAGGACAAAATTAACGATAACGCCAACGTGTGATGCCTCACTTTAATGATTGTTCGAGTGAGAGAATGAATGAGGGAGTGAATGCATTATTGAGTAATGGATGAATGAGTGATGGACGGTGGATGGATGGATGGTGAGTAATGGAATGGATGGATGAATGGAAGGTGAAAGTGATGGGCATGGATGAATGAGTGTGGAATGGATTGATGGATGAATTAGTGATGGATGAATGAGTCAATGAATCGAACAAACGAATGAATGGTGCCATACATAGGTCTCGCCCATTGACACGATCATTTCCAGAGCGTGCATACCAGAATCCTCCAAGCAGGTGTTCCCTGTTGTTACATTTGTGTGCGGCATGCGTGTTGCAGAGGAGGTGGGGCGGCAGCTGTCGGACAACGGCGCGCGGGTGGTGTTCGTGGACGCGGCGTGTGTGCCGTTGGCGCAGGCGGCGCTGGCGCCGCGGCCCGAGCCGGAGCGGCCGCTGCTGGTCGCGCGCGGCGCGCCGGCGGCTGCGCCGACATCACCGGTAGACATCCTCGCCAGCGATGGCTTTTCACACAGCAACTGCAATGAGGCTTGTTGACGTATTCCATGGACAGTCACACGTACAGCGTGAAAAGTGCGACGTATCGTGAGTTCGCAAGCGTGTTCTGAAGTCGAAGCTTGTTGCCGTGATATTGAATGGAACCAGTCCCAACGGTAAACGTAAGCGTGAACAAAGCGTCGACGCATCCGTGAAGTTCGCAAGCTGGTGTTGTTCGTGGAGGTTCGCAAGCTTGTTGCCGTGATATTCAAGGAACCAGTCCCAACGGTAAACGTAAGCGTGAACATATGCGTGCCACGTATTCGTGGAAGTTCGCAAGCTGCACGGGTGGCTACGGATGTCAACTGATGTCATTGCAGTAACTTTGACCGGGAGACCCAAGGATTTTCGACGTTAGCTACGTAGCTAGATCGAATACAGCCGTTGTCTAAAGGAGAATTCTCACGGCCGGCTGCTCTGTTCGAGAGTTTTCCGTAGTTTCTCCAATCAACACCAGCTGGACGGGTCATAGACTACGCGCAAACTTACACTTACATGCATTACACTATCACACATGTTGGCAGACCAATCGGGGGCTTAGGACTTGTTCCGGCTGGGGCGGTGCGTCGCTGGTTGGAAGTACCTTGTTGGGGAAAAGCTGCTAGCCGACGTGCATGTGTGTGTGTGGGTCGGATATCCCCATCCGGCTGTGATCATCACCACCCTTCATGTTCGCAAAATCTGTGAACATCACATCATCGGATAACGCAGCAAGTTAACACTCGCGTGTCTTTCAGAATGAAACTTAAACTGTAGGTGGCGGGCTGACCGGTCGTTAAACCATCAAGAGACGGGTTGACTAGTAGTTCAACCATCAGGTGGCGGCTGACCAGTAGTTCAACCATCAGGTGGCGGCTGACCAGTAGTTCACTGACGCTGACCAATGGAGGTTGGCTTCGACGTATAGTGGGCTTCGAAAATTATGTGAGTGATTGAGTACTGGGTAGTCTTGCAGATGAAGTACACCATTGTTTAATAGCCTCATTTAGTCGGCATTCCGGAGTTCCCAAAACTTGTGTTCTGTAAAAATGTACGTTAAGGTAGACCGTTCTCAGTCTAAAGTCGCCTACGCTCACTGCTCGGGAGAGGTTTGGTCGGTAAAACCACAGGTAAGCAAACTTTCCCATCCCCCCTCCCAATTGACAGCTTTGATATGCGTTTTTTGTTCCACTAGCTCATCGCAGAGCTTTGTTCGGAACGTTGATCTAAGTTCTGAACTAAGATTCTTCTTTGTTTTGAACTAAGATTTGGATGTCTGAAGTAAAGAACAGCCAATGGTTGAAAGAGCTTCTCCTTGCTCTGTTCGCAAGCGATGAATAAACAAGAGCATCTCTTCCAGGACCGGGCACGCCGCTGGACAGCCCTGACGTCCCCGAGGGTGACCCGAACGCCGTGTGCGTGCTGCCCTACAGCTCCGGCACCACAGGGCTGCCCAAGGGCGTGCTGCTGTCGCACCGCGCGCTCACCGCCAACATGCACCAGATCCAGCACCCGGAGGTGGCCCACATTCGGGAGACCGAGGGTGAGAGTCGCTGGCGGCTGATCGTACACGGTCCGTTCAAAATGTAAATAGGATTAAATGTTGTCAAAGAAACTTCGACACTACGTTTCCAGCGCATTAAGTATTAGTTCAAACATTTTTTTAAACTTCGTGTTGAGGTATATATTAAGTTTTTGCCTAATGATTATTTAGATCAATTTGAATGCTATACACGAACGTTTGGATCCTTTATTAAGCCTTCATTAGGGCATTTATTCCTACTTCTCCTACCTTCACATATGTTAAGAGTGTACACATTAGATTCGCATAGAAACATAAGTATCTCCCTCATTTTTACATCCATTTTTTACTATACGCCACGTCTACTAACCGTTTTTTTAAAACTTCGCATCCAAACATTAAAAATTTTCCACCGAAATCGTTTTCAAGGAAATCGTTGCAACACTTTGATGGAGTAAATGGACGGAAAATGATTCCATTTACAGTTAGACTTAATTAAGCAGTTAGACTTAACTGAGCAAAAATTATTTACTAAGCAAAACACAGATTCAGGTGGTGCTAGGTCTGGCCTGTTCGAAGATTATGGCTGCGTGGTAAAGTCCTTCGAAGCCAGGACGTATCCCACCTATAGCAACCACAATGTCCAAGGCCTGCGCACCGGAGTTTTTCAAAGCCAATATGATGGATTGCTGCTTTTGAAAAAAGTGAAAAGTAAAACATTGGAATATTAAATGAAATATCTTTCAGTACTTATGATGAAATAAGATGCAAACTGGAATTGTTTATTTTGGACGATTATTGTCCGGTTACTAAGAAGGAAGACGGTATTCTTTTTCAACATATTGATTATAATTCTGTCTCTAAAATCAAGAATTCAGTTGTGGTGGATAAGGAATTGAAACGCGGTGTTTATTATTGTAAAAAAGTAGTATTAAAACTTGGAGGCATTACAATATTAGATACTGTCTATTTGCAAATGAAATTAGTGATGTTTTCGAAAAGGTTAGGATAAAGTTATGTTCTAATTCAAGCAGTAATAACAGTCCTCATGATGGTTTTGGTTTAATTTAGACATTTAACTTCAAATCGATACAACAAATTCACAATTTGGCAAACCTGCAGCTTTTGCCTTGAACAATAAAACATCTTACCAGAAAGAAGTGTATTTCAGAACATTTCAGAGGTTTCCATAATGTCTTGTACGCTATTTACCATAATAGCCATATTCTTATAAATATTTTGAACATTTAGTGTTCATCACTATTTCCTCATCCTAGTGTAATTAGGAGATTGTGTTCTTCATTTGGTTTAGAACCTCAAATGAAACATAGTGAAACAAATTTTTACAAGAAACAAATACTTACATAAATTAAGTAATGGTGAGAAATTAGTGACGTTCATGATGGATGAGATACGTTTCAAATCAGGACTTGCAAAATATTTTGGAATCAAAAGTATATGTAGATTAGAACAGATAGGGTTTCATGTACAACTCTGGCAACATAAATTAACCGGTACCGTATGCAGTTAAGTTCAGTCTCTGCACAGCTTGGTAGCCCTTCTCGTGACGAAACTTTTCAGGCGGAACCTCACAAACAACCGCAGTAAATATCAAAGGGGAAAAGTGGCCTAGAAAAACAACGTAATGAAGATGGCGGACGGAAGATCGCTAGTTCATACTTGGAAATATTAAAGAACGAAAAAACAACTACATGGGTTGAAACACTTTTATGAATATGAAAGAAAATTAATAAAATAAAATATATATGCCGACATTGCCGACAATGCGATACATACGTTTAACCAGTGTTAACACCATTATTTTTAAGATAATGTTAGATAATGAAGATAATGAAGATTACGTTGATACGAGATAAAAATAGTGCTCATACACAATTACTATCAATATTATTGTTCATAAATAATCCAAGATCATATATCATCATATATCCAGTTTACTATAGATTTTATCGATAGGATATGTCTATGGTTGTAAACCAATTATAACTTCAGATTTGTAATTTTTCACATTTTCATAAAATTTGCAACAATTGCAAAATTGTGTATTTTTCGAATCGATTGCAGGCTTCTAGGGAACCATTTAAAACAAAAGCAGCAAACTTCAAAGATTAAGTTTATATACAGTATTTTAGCACCAATTAAAGTTGTTATTAGCAATAATTTTGAATCTCTGGTAAAATTGTATATTTCAATATTCACCTCAGAGACAATTTGGGACATTTGCGAGGAGGAATTGCGGATTTCGAAATTGTTTATAAAATTGTTAATTGTTACAAACTTGTTAATTTGCAGTTTTCTATTCTGCGATATCAGAGAACCCTCACATTTTATAATTTCAAAAACTTGGAAATTGTTTTTAAATTGGCAAATTTTGAAAAGACAAATTGTATTTTCAAAATACCTTTAAACGAAATGCAACATTCCGCAATCAGATCGGCACTATCGTCTTTCGTTTTCGAGATACATAATGGTTTATAGGAAATTAGCATCTCATGACAACTGGCTTGGCTCAATTTGGCTGTCAATCCCTACTCCACAGCTCAAGTTCCACGCAAGATTTTTCTACAAACCGTTTTGCTACGGCTCGCTTAGTTTCTCAGCCACATACATTTGATGTTCCTAACGTGGGTGGAGTGGACACAAACGGTCACAACGCTTGCATATAATGTCATGAAAATTGTTGCTGGTTAGATATTCCCGGTTTTCAGATCTCTAATTTTTCATTTTCTTCTAAATACTATAAGTTCCGTTTGTTTAGCAATTACCGCTTAAATTTTAAAAATACTCTTTGGTTGGCTATCGACCAATCCCGAACTTGGGAGGAAGAAAGAGTCAGCAAATTGGATTCCAGAAATACCTCCTCCTGAAAATTGCCTCCTTTCCCTACGCATTTGCAAGCGAAGTAGGCGGAGCTTCTTGTAAGCACGAATCATAGTACTCTCTTCCCCTTTATCCACCTTGTTAGGTAGCCAATACTTCACATGTAAAATTGCATATTAATTTGTCAAACATAATTCAAGTTAAATATTAAGAAAACAATAGTTTTGCATAATGTATTATATACATAAAAATATAGACATTAATGCCCCAGGCTTCACAGTTTTCACACGTTGCAAAAATGTAAATACATTGATATAACATTCACAATTTCATTCTAAGCAGTAAGCCTGCTGCCTTTAGAAGCAATTACCATTAGCATCGAGTATGCTAAAAATTAATAATACCATTACAGCAGAGTATTGGTATTTATTTATGGACTTAGTAATTGAAGGAATATGAACTTAAGAATGTAGTTGAGTAAATATCAATGAAGGTGAAAGATCGTAATTAAAACATTTTTAAAATTCAATTATCCAAGATTCAAAACAGTTCCTACAAGCATTCATTTCCATTCGACACTGACTGACCAATGCTGTTTGACATTACTGATAAACCATGCTTTATGACTGCGTTTCTTCTCGGGATACTCCCCTTCTCAGCCCACCTCTGGAGGCATCTGACGAAAGTTGTATGGTGACAATTTTTATGTGTTTTTCAACACCATCAATACTCATGCTGGAGATTGATTTCCTAATGTAATACTTCTTAAATATTAATCTTTAAAATACATTCATTTAAAAATTTATCTGAAAATGCCAGTAGTTTTTGCGAGTTTTGAAGAGTTTGCTCTGGTGTCTAGGTCACCGTGATATTCAAGAAACTACAGAAGTGATTTGTTCACCTGCAGTATCGTAGTGTGATTGATTGGGGGGCGTTTTGATGTGTTCAAATCCTAGCCGGCATCGTATTTTTTAAAAAAAATGTACATTAATGCATGTATGTGGCAAATGACTTTGAAATCAATTGTAGACATGGGATTTATATATTGTTTTGATTTTCAATAATTATATATTTTATGGTATCTTAGATGTCGTTTCGTTAAGAGTTTTATTACAAGAATGAAGTGTTAGTAGTGCAAAAGTTTTAATATATTACGTACCCGTTACTACTAAAGAACAGTTTTTTCTATTTTATTTGTAGTCAGATGTCTATTGTGTAGTGTGTCTATTTTACGTTTTTTCTTCAATTAAATGTTTTCTTATTATCTAGTGATTACCTACTGCAATGGATCTCTGATTTTCTGACAGAAATCTGTTACTCTTCGAGGAGTTCGGTGAAGTAACTGGTGATGCTTCAGGATAGCACTAACATTTTCTTAAAAGTTAGTCACTCCATGGCTAATGGCGGAAAAGTTCTTGCTGTTTAAGCAATATTAATTCGATTAAATAAATTGCCGCATTTATTAACCAGGAGTCAAGCAGAAAGCTTACATTTACTATGCGAACGAATAATATGAAATAGTTGAATATTTGTAATGTTGAAAAAGTAAAACTTTGTAATGGAAATAAGATTTACTATGCTTTTAAGCACACTTTGCAAAGGATTCGATAGCTCAGTGACATCGTTTCAGTGTTCTCTGTAGCGTCACTGACCGGAAGACCCTGGAGTTGGACTGTTGGCGGTGACAGGTGTTGGACTGTTGTTACATATGTAGGTCGACAAACTTTGGAGCCATTTGGAAAAAAGTTTGAAAATGGAGGAGGAAACTAGGAGCTTCAACTAAATTACCCCCAAAATTTAAAGAACTATTTTCACTAAATCGCAGAGCCTTGATTCGGGCCAGATCGATCATAGAAATTCATTTTTTCAAACTTTCTGCGAATAATGTAGACACTAGTGTAGTTTACAGACACTCAGACAAAAAAATAGACCAGCGGACACACGGACGGACGAACTTTTAGAATAAAAACGTTTTGAAATAAAAACAACACACTCTGTAACAAGACCGCTAAACGTATAATTATGTTGAAATCTCGAAATCGATTTACTGCAATATTACATTCATACTTCTCTAAATACTTTTTCACTTGTTAAAGAACTTATATTTATAGACAATCTTCCAGCTGGAGAAAGTAGACCTCCCTTCTTACTGGATAGTGTATTTATTAATTATATATTTTCGTCTGTGAGCCACAATTTTACTTCGCACAATTAGTATGGCCTTCTTAGACGGCCATCTTAAATGACTGCTCAGGACTTGTATGTCTAGGTGGCGTGGCCTAGAGAGATTTGTAGACGTAGTACATATTATCATGATGGGGAATCGAACTGCCAACAATGTTTTGTTTCGCACGAATCCTTTATCTTAATCATACAAGTCCCTTAAATGAATGATGTACAGAAGCATCGTTTTAACTTTAATCGTTTTCTACTTTTCTCATAGAAATTTCGTTTTTCGTATCCGGATCGTTCTTAAGTACTGGGGTTCCATAGTTATTACAAGGAGCAATAAAAATATCGAAGTTCAAGTAACGTAATGTACCCTCCGGGTCAACTCGTAAATCGATTGACGCTTGTCGTCTATCTAATATATCACACCTTCTACCCATCAAGAAATATTTCCCATCAATTCTTCAATCACACGAGATTCATACATAGTAACTCTCATTAACACATTTATAAATGATGTGTTTGAACAATCCCTGCGACCCTTCAATCCGGCGAGGTATGGACCTTGTTACTCACATTTGCATCTCTAATAATTATGTTGTGATAAAACATTTGCTCTGTTCGTTAGCCCTCCTCGACATGGTCTGTTTTTCTGGCAATCTCGTATTTTACACAGCTCTACGCTCTCTTTTAGTTAAAAAATGTGGTCTTCTCTTCCAGCGCCAAGAATATTAAAACTATTCTGAAAACTCGTTTGAAACGCGGCTTATTTTAACAATTTATCCAGCCTTTCGATTTTCTGACTAAAGACACATTTCCTCTGTTTGAAATCAACGAAAATGTTTTCGCAGGCGACTTTCAAGACGTGATCCCCGCCGTGCTGCCCTTCTTCCACATCTACGGCATGGCGGTGATACTGCTCAATTCGCTGTGCATGGGGGCGAAGGTCATCTCGCTGCCCAAGTTTGATCCCGTGGGGTTCGTGCGCACCATGATTGAAAAGAAGGTAATGCCGCTCGCAGTTGGTTTCAGTGAATGTAGTGATTTGAAATTCTCTTTAATTCCCTAAAAATGCTTCTCGAAGAAACAAGATACTATCGTGAAGTGAAACTACTAACAAAAGTGATAACTATCCAGTAACCTAATGACTCAAATTTGAGACGTGTACAGTTCATGTCACCTGTGCTAATGACTCACATTGTAGTTGCAGTCATATTTACTTTTATAATTCCCCTTTGGACTGCATTGAATATTCTGTGCCCTCAAACTAGCATCTGGGTGGCTCTGAACTCGACGCTCATGGCCTTCCTCGAAACCTGAGGGTGCCCCTCCATTTAGGAGCTTTCACCAGTGGCGGTTGGTGCTCCAACAAATGGGAGGTTGCACTTCCATCGAATGACGGAACTGAAATTTCCAATATTCAAAATACGAATATATAATAAAAATGTATGAAATTCAAATCAATTAAAACTAAGCTAAATAAAACTCTGTATTGAATCAGTGCTTACATAATTTTTGCATGGTGTCCGCGGAATAGTGTACACCTGCCGCGCAAGTGGTTCTGGCTTTAATTTCCATTGGGCACTTCAGTGCGATCCATTACATTGCAATAAGCACTATTGCTTCGACACGTTTCACACAAATAAAATTATTTTATTTCAAAACCTTCACTACCATGGTATATTTGGCAATAATGAAAGATCTTCGACGCATATTCGTATTCACAAGAACGTTCGTAAACGTTCACAATGCACGTTTTGGATAAAACTAATATCAAATGAAAACAAATTCTTCAAGTATCATACACAACGCATTGAGTATCGTCGATAATGGACTGAACTTGTGTTCTTCCAATAACAAGTGAAATTCATGAAACTGCGTTGCAGCGATTCAGACGAAGGCAGAGTATGAGTATTCGCCTGAGACTCTCCGTCGCCGCGGAGCGCTAGACAGCGTCACTTGCCTGGTTGTGTCAACAAATTGCAGCATGTTCCCCATGCTAAATGGAAGGGCCAAAGAGTAAAACAGTAAACTCCGTAATACAGCTAAGAGCACAGTGCAGTTCCTGGCAAGGCACGAGACACCGAAGAGAGCGCCAGTTGGACGCTCTTGGTTTCGAAATTATTTCATATACATCGATATTGTTGCAATATCTTGGATATTGGATGTAATTAAAATAAAAATGTATATTCCTAAGATATTATGAGATCCTTTTCTATTTTCTGGGGGTTTTGCAACCTAAGGACGAGCCGCCAGTGGCTTTCACCACTAAAGTTGGTTGAGGGATACATTAAAGTAACCCCTCCTGGGTTAGGAGGATTACCTTCGCATTTTTCCTTGACGATGAAAAGTTCGTCACACTTAGTAATCAAAAGCACTCTCCTCTCAACTCCACCTCTTACAACCACCGACGTTAGTACCACCGAGGAACTCAGAAAAAGAGTTTTGATATTCGCAAAGGATAGAAAGGGCTAACGATTGCTTTTTAAACCATGCTTCCCCGTTACGTATAAAAAGTTCGTATTGGGATGATCCATGGTATAGTGATCAGACTGCTACCATCACTGGGACTGGAAATAAAATTCAAGTCGAACATTGTGGAATTTGGAGCGGGAAAAAAAAAGTTCTTGGAAAGTTATCTCGGAGTTCTCTCGTTTCTTCTATCTCTCATTCCATGAATGTTTCCATCATCATTCATTTCATATCTTAATATTCGCTTACTCAGCTAAACTATTTACCCAGTTCTACGCGTGTTACATGAACTTGGCGTGGGATCCTAGTAAATAACACTGGATGGACACGTACGACCATTTCTCATTCTGTAAACTATTGTTTTAAGGAAAAAAAACATAATACTAGAACCCAACTTCGAACGTTTCTGATAACCCATGCTACATAGGCAGGGCCATCCCAGATTGCAATAAAAGGTCTAAAAAATTGAGATTACGATACATGAAAAATGACCTGGGTCAAGGAAGCACGATTTACTGGCCGAAGTCTGCCCCGTTTTTAAGTCGTATACGATTGTAGCGAAATGTACGTGTCGACTTGCATGTGTGTCTGATATTTTCTCTTTATTAAAATCTACGTTAAAACTCTGCGTTAACGTCTGCGTTAAAATTTAAGACAAAAAATAAAACTAAAAAATGAACTAAAAATTATGTTATTTTTTCGTCTTACGTTTGATGTATGACTGAGTAGTAAAAAAATCTCTATCCGGCAGTACTACACTTAAGGTATTTTCTGTTGTTTTACAAATAGCCCAGAATCGTCATCTTTGATTAGTGTATGAAGGGCTTGTCTCTAGATATCTCTTTGCCACTTCGAGTTCATGCTGAGAAATAAGATAAATGTTTCAAACCGTCGTTCCTCATGACGGATTAAAAACAAATTGTTTCAAAATTCAGCGGTATTTGTTACACCAGCATTTCAATATTTACACACAATATTATAATAATCGATCTGGCGAGTACGTTAGTAGGATTATCTCAATTTCCAAGAAAACTGGCGCACAAGTTTAATCAAGTTCATTTGGTGTATAATTTAATGAAACGTTTTCATAGTGTACGAACATATTCCGTGTCCATACAAATATATTCGGTGCGAGTAAATTTTCATTAAGAAAACACGTGAACATGTAACTATCAGTATCATCGCGATCGTTCCATCTTCAAATAAGAAAGGTATTGTGTTAATTCGGAACAAACAACACTTGAAAAAGTACTATATATTTATTATCATATTTATCAAGATTTAAACAAAGCTACGAGCAAGTCACAAATTCTCGGTTTGGAACCAGCAGCGGTAACCAATAGCAGAATTCATCTACAGTGAATACGAAACTTTTTTTTTTAATTGGTTATTTAAGGTCGCATCAACATCTTAGGTCATTAGCGACCACTATTGCTGTTAACGGTATGGTAACTATGAGGATGAAACGATATGGTGATGATAAGGGGTGAAAGGACGAACACAAATACAACCATGCCCGAGGCGGAACTCGAACCCGCGACCCTTCGGTCCGAGATCACTACGACACTACTGCCTTAGCGATCTCGGCCACCGGGCTGACTACGAAACTTCATTCATTCAAAATATTCAAAACTTATGTGAACCCTTTAAATTAATTACCTTTGTATTGGTTCTTAGCTCAAATTTTGAAAAGCACATGATTGAAGTTAGGAAATAGAATTAATTGCAAATTTAGTTTGTTTTTTCAAAAGCATAATTTTATTCATTAATCACTCATTTTACCTTCCTTTAAAAAATATTCATATTTCCAGTAGGTTTTGAGTTGGATTTCTTTCATATCATAAGGAGCTACCAGAGATTCAAAAGTGAACAGAACAATCATTAATAATACAAGCATTAACCAACCAAACCCAACTATCGAGAACCGAGCGCTCGATTTATATTTGAATTTTTTTAACGTGGCATCTCAAGGTCACGCGTGAAAGACGGAAGGCAAACTCCAATAGGGAGTAAAAGTCGGATCTGTAGTGATGTTGCAGCTTCCCATTGGAGTCTGTCTTCCCTCTTCCTTTTTCGCACTGGGAGCGGTAGCTGCAGCGCATCTGACCGGGAGGTCCTAGGTTTGAGTCCTGACGGCGGCAGGATTTTCGGCACAAGCTTTTCAGCTAGGTCGAAGTCAGTCGCTGTCTGGAGGAGAATTCTAGTGGCCGGCTGCTCTGATCGGTTTCTCCGATCAACACCAGGCGAATGCCGGAGCAGTACCCTACCAAACGGGCCACGGGCCGCGCGCGATCTTTCCTTCATCTTCTTTGTCCTATCCTCTCCCCTTACACACACACACACACACACACACAAATATGCACTACACTACATATTCCGGGAAGTGCCCCGCTGGTGGGAGATTCCTGGTTTGGGGGAAACCCCAATAGCCGACGGTAGGTCGGCGCCGGATCTCGCCATCCAGCGGGGGAAGATCACCGCCATCTCCCGATAAAAATCATGCACTACACTTACGGGACTTATGACCAAAGCCGTTGACGCGCCTGGAAACACGAAAAAAAATCAATCAATCAATCAATCTCCCTTTTCGCGCGTGACTTGAAATGCCACCAAAAAAGGTATAAAGCGAGATGTGAATTGTGCGCGTGCGCGGTGCGCAGGCGACGGGGCTGTTCGCGGCGCCGCCGCTGCTGCTGTTCCTGGCGGGCCACCCGTCGGTGCCGGCGGAGACGCTGCCACGGTGCGCTTCGTGCTGTGCGGCGCGGCGCCGCTGGCCGCCGCCGACGCCGAGCGCCTGCTCGCGCGCGCCTCCCACCACATCGACCTCGTGCAAGGTACTGCGCGCCGCGCTTGGGTGGTTGATACAGGGTGAGCAGTTTAAAACGCAACCCACGGCAGGGAGAGCGAATTGCACTGGCAACCGTGTTTAAGCGGGTCGGAGAGCGGCTGGCGGTTTCAAGTAGGGGAACAGTTGGGAGTACGCATAAACCTTCTGCCTTAATGCCACTCAAGGGATGAGAGCAGGTGACCGTCGTGGCTACGAGTTGCTTTGAGCAGTTGTGGCCCAGACCACAGGAAGGACGCGGGTGATGAGTGAACGAACTGTCGCAGAAATGCAGCCAAGGAGCTGTCCTAGAAGCAGTGTTGCAATTCTTTCACTTTTCTCTTAGGGCCGCGAACAGCAGGGTTGCGTTTTAAACTGAACCCGGTTTTTGTTTTTTTTATTGTGGCATCTGTAAGTAGTATCTCCCAGATGGAAATCGGCACGACTTTTTGCGTCTTTTTTGGTCCTGCCGCAAAATGTCGCATGATCGCGACCGTATCAAGCAGTACTGTAGATCAAGCGACTCTTGCAGCAGGATTGAGAATGAAAGCAAAACGTCGTACCGAATACCATGCTGGAGATACTACCCACAGATGCCACGTAAGAAAAAACCAGTATTACACCATGGTTTTCTGGCGGCGGTGGCTCAGTGGCAGCGTTGACGTTGCCTCTCCAGCACGCTCCGTGTTTGTTTGATATAAAATTATGATTTCCTGCTGCGATGTCTCACTTGCAACATTGCCTTGCTCTGAAATACGCACCGAGGTTGGCTAGTTTGAACTTTGGTTTTCCGGTTGCGATAGCTCAGTTGCAACATTTCCGTTGCCTCTGCAGCACGTTCCGTGTTTGGCTGGTTTGAAAAGTTGGTTTCTCGACTGCGATAGTTCAGTGCAGCATTGGGTTTTGGTTGCATGTGATTTGGACAAAAGGGGAAACGTTGGGGGGGTTTAAATTTTCAATACCCACGCCTTGCATGTACTATCCCATCACACATGTGGGGAAAACCTGTGGTGTGTATAGAGTATGTCCGACTGGGGCGATAGTCACTTGAGGAGATACATGGAGATGAAAAACTCGCAGCCGTAAACCGTCTCATCCGATGGCCAAGGGCGGTAGCTGATCTCACCATCAAAAGGGACTTCCACCTTGGGAGATAACATGCATACGACAACAAGCGATCATAGATGTTGACAATCATGAAACTACGGTTTTGATCATGGTTTCAACAACATGTTTTTTGGCAAAACTATAATTAAATTTCGCAAAATATATATATATATATATATATATATATATATATATATATATATAATAAATTATATATATATATATATATATATATATATATATATTTTAAATTCATATTTGCTGCCTCATGTCAACATACCCTTGAATATTCTGAGTTGTGATCTAATGTTTCACATTTTTTATTATTTTACACGTCTTTTTATTGCTGTATCACGTTTGCTGAAATAACTAGTTGTTTCATGATTGCCAACCATAATTTCCTCAGTAAAACAACAGAACTATATATAGAAAAAAGTCTAACTAAATTTAGCTTTAAAAGGTCATCTATTAAAAAATACTAAAAACTAAAGTCAAGCGTGCAACAAAAAAACTAATTAAAAAACAATATATATAAAAATATATATTGTTTATATATATATATATATATATATATATAAAATAAACCAAACACTTTATTTTTATTTTTATGTCAAAAACAGTTAACAGCTGTGTGTGACGTGCTATGGGGAGAAGTGAATTCCGTGCATGGATTCAAAATTCTGAGATCCCTACTTTAAGCCATATACTATTTGAATTTTGAATACCGGAAAGAAAATGAGCTTTATTTGCAAGGATTGTTAACAAAATATTCACTCCAATGTAATAAAATCTGTTTCTAAGGGTAAATCAGCAATAAATTAGGTGTCTCATCCGTCATCATGTTCTTCGTCAAGGAATAATACATCCTGCCACAACTACGTGGAGAACGATAATTTGAATAACTAGATTCCCACTGAATTATAGAAGACGTGCACAGATAATGAAGTTACAAGTGTCCAGAGCAAAACTAGAGGCCATCTCAGCATTTGCTCAAAGGATCAGGGAAACTGGACGAAAAACCTGATCGTGATGGGGTCATTGAATCAGAATCTGCGGTACAATACTCGTTATAGGTTGTTTAGAATTATACAGTCCAAATGGTAAATAATACATTAAATATCACTGTTAAAATTAATGTTACTTTCCTTGTAATGCTCTGTATAGTCTCTAATTGTATAGAAACAGTTATGTATCAGAAACGATTTCAATTTGATTTAAACTTTTCTATCGAATTTAATCGTTTAATATCATCTGTCAAAATGTTGTACAATAATGTAAATGTATTGTATGTGATTTTTTGTAATGAGCTGTTGATACTGTCACCTAATGAATGATTTCTACGTCGAATGTTATAGCACTCGAACTTGGCGTTTTCTGAAAATATATTCCCACTCTTTTGCAAGTCATTTTTAACAATAAACACTGATTCGTAAATCAACAGACGAGGTAATGGTAAAATTCCTAAATTAATAAAGAGAAGCTTACAAGAATCACGTGGGTGGGATTATTATTCGTACAATTCTTTTTTGTAATCTAAAAGTCTGGGAGCTATAAGATGTATTTCCCCAGAATATTATGCCATATCTCAGACGGAAATGACCATTCGCGAAATATATACAAGAGCAGTGTGAAGGCTGACTGAATTTGAAAAAATTCTGAACGCGTAGCATAATGAACTTAATTTTGTGTTCAATTCATTTAAATGGACGTTCCATTTGAGGTTTGATTGAATTGAACGACCTAAAAATTTTTTTCTTTAACATCAGTCAATGGTACACCGTTTATTTTCAATGGAGTACAGAATTGTTTATATAAACGAAAAACTGCATTAAAACTGTTTTCTTTTCATTTACTATTAATTTGTTATTAAGGAACCAATTTGAAAATCCGATATTGTACTATTTACGGTTTTATTATTGCAAAGAATGTTCGTATACCTAAGGCAGTAGTGTCGTAGCGATCTCGGACCGAAGGGTCGCGGGTTCGAGTCGCACCTCGGGCATGGTTGTATTTGTGTTGGTCCTTTCGCCCCTTATCACCATATCGTTTCATCTTCTCAGTTACCATAATGTTAACTCCAATAGTGGTCGCTAATGACCTAGCTGTTGATGCGACCTTAAATAACAACAACAACAACAAAACTGTTCGTATTATCCGCATAGAGAACTGTTCTTCCGTATCGTTTACGTATAGTATGAAAAGAATAGGGCCTAAAATCGATTCCTGGGTGACTCCACGGGCAATTGGCAAAGAGTCGGAAGGTGTATATAATGTTCGAGTAAGGTATTTTACTCTCTGAGATGGTTGTTGAAGGTACGAACATATACAATCTAGGACAATACCACGGATTCCATATGAAGGTAATTGTGAAAGAAATGTCATGATCAATGGCGTGAAAAGCTTTTGAGAGATTTAAAAATAATTCAATAAGTGCTTCATTTTGATCCAGTGATGAGGCGACATCCTTAAGAAAAGAAAATATAACAGTTTCCGTTGATTTCGATTTTCTAAATCCGTGTTGGCAATCTGAAAGCGCGTCGTGTTTACTGAGAAAAGTTTCCATTCGTACGCAATAAGTCTCTTTAATATTTTTGAAAAAACTTCCAGGAGAGAAATAGGCCGATAATTTTTAATTAATTTTTTTGTGGCTATTTTTGAAGAGCGGTTTAATCTTAGCAGTTTTGAAAATATCTGGAAAAGTTACGGTGCGTAAGGATGCATGTGAGTTAACGGGTGTATAATGGCAAACGCAAAGGCCTTTAACAAAGAATCCGGAAATTCATTTAAACCGGCCGAATATTTGTTTTTTAGTTTACCAATTGTTTTGAGAATTTCATAGGAAGAAGTTTCGGAAACGCACATCGTGTCTAAACTTTTTCAGGAAATGTCTGACATTAAATTTATTTCAGTACAAAAAAATTAAAACCATATTAATAAAATAAACTTGATTTAACCCCAAACATTGTTAACAAAAACATGTCAGTGTTGTTTTCATATAAAAAAGATTTTTTGGGTTCGAATTAACGCACAATGATAGCAACTGTTTTTTGACTTGAAAATTCGCCTCAATGGATCGATACAAAACGACCTGACTCATTTATTTGTTGCTAATGCCTTTTCCTGGCTAATTGAACCTTCCTGGCCCCGATTAGAATGGAACATGATGGGATTCATTGAATTGCAAAGAGTATATTTACATTTTTGCATTCGCATCAGTGATATGGCACACTAGTGACATGGTTTACCATATCTCCCTGTTAGTGCGTAAATATCTACCAGACACCTTCAAATGTGTGAAACCTTCAAATGTGAATTTTGTACCGCTAAAAACGCATATTCGAACAGGAAACGTTTCATTAAATTAGGCATTACACACCTTTGAGATATGATTGAATGATTGATAAGCAAAGTCGGTTAAAATGTCAACTGTACCGCACGTCTGTGGATATTTTTCATATACAAACGACACCGTAAAAATACGTTTCAACGTTAATTTTTATCTAACTGGGTTAGAGGTTCCTACTTAATATGCATTAACGTTATAATTCTCACATTGTCCTCGCTTGTCAAGTAAACTTGTACTAACGTCTTCGCAATTATAGATAAGGTCTTAAGAGTCTCTCACTTTTTTTTAACGATACTACACAGGGTATTGAGGTTGTCTACCTCAAAGGCCCAGAATAGTATCGCTAAGTTCATTATTCCTGTTCGCTGCAGTTGCTTCTTTCTTTTGTTCTTCGTTCTGATGTCATCAGGTTCTTAGGCCACAACATTCGGAATTTGTCTGTTACTTAATCAGTTAATGATATACACAAATATCATTCAGATATTTCCGTAGAATCGTCTGTTAAAGCAGAAGAAATGATATTTAAGACAGAAGGAATAGTACACACGAAGTGCTAACAATATTAATTGTATTTTTCATTACTTTTTAAAAATATAACGTTAAACCTGTAAATCAAGCGTGCGTATGATCTCCACCCACTTTATGAGTAGTAAGTTTCTTTATCCCTTCCTTTCTTTTTATTTTTTTTTTTCTTCACCGCCATTGCCATTTTATATCCCTTTACTTCCCTGGCCCGAAGTAAAAGCTACCTCGATAATAAACCACAATGAATGGTTAGCAGTTAAAAGAGTCCCATAAGTACGTATTAATGTATTTATAATAATGCTATTAAGTACTACTGCCAGCAACGACTATCATTCCCAGGATGATAGCTCCCATATGGTTTCGCCTCCTGCTTTCAAGATGATTGATTTTTACGGACACGTCAACTGCTTTGGTCATTAGTTCCTTTAGTGAAGTCAATTTTTAAGCTAGGAAGTGGTGGTAGTGGTCTTCCCCCGCTGGATGGCGAGATCCGGCTTGCGGGGAATTCTCTCTCTAGGTATCTCCTCCGGCCGAGCATCGCCCCAGCCGGGATAAATTCAAACCTCCCGATATGTGGGGTAGTGTAGCACATGGAAGTAGTAGGCGTAAGTGAAAGAAAAGTATAGGACAAGGAATAGGAAGGAAAGATTGCGTGCGGTTCGTGGTCCTTTTTGTTAGGATATCAGTCCGGCATTCACCTGTTATAGATTGGAGTAACCACGAAAAACCATCGATCAGAGCTGCCGGTCTCTAGAATTCCTCTCCAGACAGAGGTCGAATTCGACCTAGTTCTAGCTGGCATCGAAAATTTGCCACTGTTGGCACTCGTACCCTACAATCACCTGGATATAGATGCTGTAGAAACAGCGGCAATACTGACTCTGAAGTAAGTAGCAAATTAGTAACTATTGAATATGATGAAAAAATAAAACTTCTTCCAATGACTTCCAGGCGATGAATGACCAATTAGGTAACATAACCAAGTCATTATTACTCTATTAAACTCTCAAATACTCATCTGACCGAATATCGCTTGCTCTGATAAGACATGAAAGATTAATCGTGAATCTATTGACAGATTCAACGCACCCCTTGTCAAATATGCGATTAGACTGTACTTTTAAGTGACGTTTGAAAACTCCAACGGTATCACCTTTTGTAAAAGATATCTACAGCCAAATATAAGGGATTACTACTTGTAATGACTGTACAAATGAAGGATGAAATAAGAGAAAAAAACAGTAAAAGTGGAAACAGGCGAGTCAAAACATACACACTGGAATCTCGAACTTGGTGGGAAAAGAACACAAAACGTTATCAACTTTGACAACTTATCAAGGTCCAAGTGGCACACAGTGACTTTCCAAATCTGAATCCAATTTCAAGAGGCGTACTTTAAAAGGACCTTTGTGAAAACTCTCGTGAATAGCCTGATACGAACGGGACATGCAAAAGGATCCTGGTTAATGCCCGGTAAAATCAAATCCTCCGGCAAACTCAGACGTGATCAGATTCCATAATCTCTCAGGAAGAGAACGACCCGAATAATTGATAAGAAACTTAAAAACAATTGGACCAATGGACAAGTTTTCAGAGCCTGGGTATAGGCAACGATATATAACTATAACGAAACAACTTATCGAGGTTTGAGTAGTCAAGCATTTGTTCATAGAGAGGTGACGCAGAAATGAATAGTTTAAGATGTAGAGATTTGAAGACTTCGGTCTTCGAATAAACGAAGTTCAATTTATTACCTGTTCGCAAAAATACTTCTACTAATATTACTACTTTCATTCCTGTGTGTCTCTGGTGTATACAACTGATAGATGCATCAAAGCAATTGTGAAAATCTTGGGTAATTTTAGTCTAGCCGTATGTTTTTTTTCTTCATTGACGTTAACTAGATGCACGCGAGATTAAAATAATATAAGTTCTATTCGGGAATTCAATAATACACTCTGACGGTAAAGGTAGAAAGGAACCTCAGAAATTGAGATGAAGGCGGATAGTGGCAGTTATATCAATAAGTATACAATGTTCTTAGCCGCTTATTGGTTATCTTAATGTACAGCTTACCCTCCCCCTCTTATATGTTACTACCCTGTGTTAATTTATATTCAGTGGTTTGGAGGAAGAGCAGGCCCTATGACCTGAGCCTCACCATTAATAATTATATTATTATAATTATTATATAATTATTATAATAATGATATTATTATTATTATTATTATTATTATTATTATTATTATTATTATTACTATTATCTTTTTGACACAAATACAGGCTTGTGGGTTAGCCCTACATGTACCTAACTGTTTGTCAGCATCTTTGTAATATTTCTGCGTCAAGCAGTTTTGGCTAAAAAGGGTAGTAACCTTTTAGAGTTTCGGATTTATCGTTATGAAATGAATAAATAGAAACATTAATGTTTATTATATAGGCACGTAATGAGTTTGAATGGCCAATATACTTACACCGAAAGTGTCTTTAGTAATAGAGTAGTGACATGCAACAGTACAAATGCTACTGAACAAATCCACACAATGCTTGCCCAAAGAGTAGCGCGTATTCGGCTCAAGAACAACATATAACACTCGTATGCAGGGAAATACATAAACATTTTAAGAAAATGGTTTTCACAAATACCACAATACCGTGGTGTAATATAAATACAGAACAACAGATCTATAGATACCAAGAATTTTAAAAAAGATGCAGTTTCGTAACGCAGCACGTGAATAGAAAATATATAATGACTGCCCACCTCTTCTTTGGAACCTTGCTCTCGCGTGACATCCACGGCGTCGTAAGCAATGATGCACTGAGTATGAGAATTCTGAAAACACAATCAAATATTTGTATTTTACAGTCTAAATCAAAACTGTTCAATGTTTTTTGTATTTTCCCTATTTACTATCGAAAACAAAGACACTTCTCACGTGGTAGGGGGTTGCATAATTTTCTTTCAATTTCTGAGCACATTGGAAATAAGTAATACAGATGAAATTAAAAAAAACTAAAACTGAATATGCTTGAAAATATTCAGGGGAGCGTCCCTGTCTCCCGCACTAGAGCCAGCCACTCCAATGGTTTCAATTAAAAAAGGTTTATGTGGAGAATCGTGAGGATATATTTCTAATACGGTCTATATCAACATTACGACTCATCAATGAAATACAAATGTTGGAGAACGCGGTTTGAAGCACCGGGAGCGGTAGCTCAGTGCATCAACTGATGTCACTGCAGCGCCTCTGACCGGAAGGTCCTAGGTTCGATTCCTGACGGCGGCAGGATTTTCGACACTAAGCTAGGTCTGGAGGAGA
Source organism: Teleogryllus oceanicus (assembly GCA_964035755.1). Classification (NCBI taxonomy): domain Eukaryota; kingdom Metazoa; phylum Arthropoda; class Insecta; order Orthoptera; family Gryllidae; genus Teleogryllus; species Teleogryllus oceanicus. The sequence goes on along the minus strand of CAXIVR010000002.1, from coordinate 164,840,665 downwards.
ATTCTAGCGGCCGGCTGCTCTGATCGGTAGTTTTCCGTGGTTTCTCCTATCAACACCAGGTGAATGCCGGAGCATAACCTAACAAACGGGCCACGAACCGCGCGCGATCTTTCTTTCCTCTTCCTTGTCCTATCCTCTCCCCTTACACACACTTACACTAACATGCACTATACTACCACCTATTCCGGGACACCGATTGGGGGCTTAGAGCTTGTCCCGGTTGGGGGAAGCCCCGTTGGCGGGAGAGTCCTGGTTAGGGGGAAACCCCACTAGTCGGCGGTAGGTCGGCGCCGGATCTCGCCATTCAGCGGGGAAAGACCACCGCCTTCTTCCAAGAAAAAAACATGCACTACACATACGGGAATAATGATCACGGCAGTTGACGCATCCGGAAACAAAAAAAAATCAATCAACCAATCAATTGGTCTGAAGCGAGTGTGTGCGTGCGCAGGGTACGGCATGACGGAGGCGTCGCCGGTGCTGACGCAGGGCCGCAAGGGCTTCATGGCGGCGGTGGGCCAGCCGGTGCCGGCCACCGAGGCCGTCGTCATCAACATGGACACCCTCTCGTCCGTGCCGCACGGCCAGGAGGGCGAGCTCTGCTTCCGCGGGCCGCAGGTCAGTGCGCGCACCCTCGCCCCTGACAAATCCACAGTGGTGAAAAGAAAGAATAACTCGGCTGCTGCATGCCAAAAAAAATGCGAGTACTTGCTATTGCGTATACTATTGTGGTACAGTGTGCAACTTTTTAACCAGACGTTTTGTGAATACCTTTTGTATGTTCTATGATTTCTCTAGCTTAAAATACAATACATCAGCCAAAAAATATTAAAAATGCATTTTCTCAAAATAATTGGTTTTTCAGTTATTACGTTTTGGCAGACAGCAGCCGAAGAGTCTCAAACGGAACTTCTGTAAATTCTTAATTGAATGAAGAGGTTTTGACATCTTTTTTGGTGTGATTTTTTTTCAGCCATTGAAACAGGAAAATGGAAAGTTGCATCAGAGAAACGTATTGCATTGAAGTTTTTCCATGTACTTATGCGATTTAGTTTAAAGGAATAAGATCAAAAAAATATTCGTTATAAATAGTACATATATTCAAAATTAAGGAAAGGAATTAAATATATGTAGAAATGTGGGGTATAAGCGTTACTTACAACACCGAACATTTGTGAATCTGTAGGCTTTTGTAATTTAGGAAAGTCACGGAAGACACTTTTATTGTTATTTTCTAAAGTATTTAAAATAATTTATGATTAACATATTTGAAATAGATTTATGTCATTACAATGTTTAACATAAATTGAGTTTAGAAGAAACAAAACAATTTTTGGCACATATTATGTATCTTCTATTGAAACCACGATTTAAAACTGTTCCATTTCTAGAATAGAAAAGTATAAAACACAATATTAACTTATCTTCTTGTAACCTTTTTCGAAATCTGAAATTACATCTCCCAGACGTTTGAAAACGCCCATAATTGATACAATGGCACTCGAGGGAACAAAAAGGAGGAAATCGAAAGAATTGTGAGTGACCTCCTTCCATCACCATCTTCTCCTCCTTCTTCTAAGACTTGTTCCTTTCCAAGATTATAAGGAGTATTTCCATCTTTCCTTAGTCTGCCAGCTTCTCTTCTTCCCCTTGGCCTTTCATCTCAAGCAATTCTCATGATTTTTTTTCTCCTTTATGTATAGTACCCCTCGCAAACATTTACCGGCGAAATTCTAACTTCGCTACCGCGCCGACGAACTTGGACACCCCGCGGCCAGGGGGTACTGTACTGTGTTTTAGAATTTAGCCGGTAAATTTTTGCGAGGGGTTGTGTACCATCTGAATCTCCTAAATATATGGGGAACATTTCTTACCTTATTATTTATTATTTATTTATTTTACGTCAAAAAACAGTTAAAACTGCGTATGACGTGCTATGGGGAAAAGTGAATTGTGTGCACATTTTCAAAATTCTGTGATCCCTACACTAAGTCATATACTACTTAAATTTCGAAAAAATTCAAGTAGTGACACGGTGACACCTTGTGACACCTTGGCCACATAGTAACACCTTGTAACACGGTTTGTTTGGTTTGCGTGAGCATGCCCTTAAAAGATGCCTCTGTTCTGCAGCTGATGAACGGCTACTGGCAGCGGCCTGAAGACACCGCGTCGACGCTGGCGGCCGGCGGCTGGCTGCGCACGGGGGACGTGGGCCGTCTGGACGAGAACGGCGACTTCCTCATCTTGGACCGCGCCAAGGAGCTCATCAAGGTCAAAGGATTCCAGGTGGGGCAAGCATAGGCGAACACATCTCCTGTAGTGCGCCAAATAACCACACAGGAACAGCTATATTCATGGTGAACAAACAGCGAGAGGAATTTTTAAAGATGGACAGACAGTATTCGATTAGACTCTATTTGAAGTATTCATTTTGAAACATGTTTTGTTTCTTATTTGAAGCACAATAATTTATCATAAGAAGCTGGCTGCTCTGATCGGTTATGAGAGCTCATTTTGGCATCATCTTTAGCTGAGGGCGTTTTCCCTAATTTCTCCCATCAACACTAGTTAAATGCCAGAAAACTAACGAACAAAAACCAAACGGGCTACGGACCGCGCGAGAACTTTCCTTCCTCATCCATATCCTCTTCCTACCATTCACATGCATCCTGTATCCACTACACTGTCACACATGCAGGAAGACCGGTCGGGAGTTCAGAGCTTGCCTCCTGCCGGGACGATGCCACATTGGGAGAGATACCTGAATGTTTTGTGGGTCTTTGATACCGAAAAATCGTCTGACTGCAAAACGTCAGTCTGTCTGTCCGTCTGTGGTTAACGCTAGCGCCTAAACCGTTCAGCCAATTTACTCCAAAACTGATATTCTCTGGTCGATTTGAATGAACGTGAGGTTTTGAGAGTTTCAAACGGATATTTTGATTTTTGAAAGAACTTCACATGAAGCATAAAAATATTTTCACCATTTTCTCAAAAATGCATTTAGGCACTTGACATACGAATGCAGAGGGTTTGTCCATTCCTCAGCGTTTAGTGACTCAGTTCCCAGACGACAAGTCTGGAGTGAGACATGGTGTGATTCTGTGTGAGTGTGTGTATGATATCTTCTTACTTACTGTGTGTATGATACTTATTAAAAATTACTTATACCCTTCGAATTACTAGATATACGCGATGTATTAGAGAATTCGCCTCTGCTGCGTTTACTCGTATGGATAAAGCTGATGCTTGCGTGCGTGCCCGGCAGGTGGCGCCCGCGGAGCTGGAGGCGCTGCTGCGCAGCACGGGTCCGTGGCGGAGGCGGCGGTGGTGGGGCTGCCGGACGCGCGCGCGGGCGAGCTGCCCTGCGCGTACGTGGTGCGCCGACGCGGCCGCCGGCGCCGCCCTGCGCGCCGCCCTCGCCGCCCACGTGGCGCAGCACGTGGCGCGCCACAAGCACCTGGCCGGCGGCGTGCGCCTCGTCGCAGACATCCCCAAGAACGCCTCGGGCAAGATCCTGCGGCGCCGTCTGCGCGACGAACCGCCGCCCGAGATCGCCACGTAGGGAGGACACGCGTCCACGGCGACGGGGCGTTGGTGCGGAGGCCCATGAGTGCGATGTCTGATCTGTTTTTTTTTTTTTTTTATCTGTTGTATACTCAGTTTTGATTTGTGTCTGATCTGTTGTATACTCAGATTTAAGTGGAGTGGCACTTCAAGGTCACGAGCCGGAAGGAGAGGGGAGCATTTGCATTCAATTGGGAGTTCCAATACCAAACATTTATGTCGTAGCGAAGCTCACGATTGCTTGACAGTGTTCCTCGCTCATGGTCGGTACACTTCGTGACCTTCAAGTGCCACTATTTAAATTGGTGTATAGTGAAACTAGACTTCCGCGGCCGAGATCTAGCGTGTCTGGGAGCCATATTAGCATTATGTCCGTTGTTGGAATCTCGAGAAAATCACGAACCGTTATTGGTTAGAATATGTAGGGGTAAACAAAATCCACGAGTCTTATCTGCTGCCCGAGGCGTGAAAAATGTGATTTTATTTGCAACTAGCTCCACATGACCCCGCCACCTACCATTTTTTATGTCAAGATCGTTGGCACGTAATGTTACCCAATTACGTTGATGACAATCTACTTTTAACTTCAAATTGACTTGCTATCACTCATGCACTTCCATGTTGACTGCGAGACTATGTCCTTCAGCCTCCGCAATATTTATAAAACAAAGCCGTGTTTCAAACGAATTTTATGCTAACATTGTTTTAGAATAATGTTATCTCGTGATCACTCGCAAATTTTCTAGTTGAACGGGTCCGGACTTCGGTCTCTGCAATTTACATAATACATTCTTGAATCTGTGCAACGCATACTTTTCCAGGCATATTTATGCCACAAATTGCATAAAAACACGATTCAGATGCGTCCAAACTAGAGAACTCGAAAACATCACGCTGGGAAGATATAAAAAAGCCACTACTTCGGTTCTCAGAATCTATGTTGAGATTATAGTAATCTGAACGCGCCTGCGATTGTAACGTCAGTCGTAGGTGGGAGCAAATAAAGGAGCTAATTTTTCTCGAGGTTCCGAACAAGGCAAAATTACGAAAGTTCTGTCTCTCCAATTGCGATCTTCTTCCGAGCAAATGTGTGGACTCTCGGACTCTGAAGATTGGGAGAAATGGACAACTGGCTCCATTGTCTACGCTCTCCGTCCAGTATTGTCGACATCTCTTGTAATCTCTAGTGGACAAAGGTAATTCTTCTACCTAAAATTATCAAAATATGTCTCAAGGCAATAGCTTATGCTGTTTGTTCTCACTTAACACTCATTTTTTGACATTTTTGTCGAGCACTCTTCCAAAATTATCATTTCGTCCTCCAGACCCACAGTGTCACAAATTCCAAATAAGGTTTCGGTAAAGACTTTGGGCCAGCTTTCACGCAACGAACTGCCGCGGTAGTTTTCCATCTTGCAGGAGTGGCAGATTGCGAGAATCCGGCAAATCGGCGACTACTAGTTAGAACGTCTGCCTATGTTGTCCGTTCAAAAAAGGCAATACGTCTTTTGCGCGAAGCATTGTTTCAACTTATTCTATGATTCATCATTTTCCGTTCTTTCATTTCATTTCTCATCGTTGCGCATAATTTTCTTTCGCTAAATCAACATTCCATCCTTCGCGTTTGTGTGTATAAATGCGTTTGTGTACTTCTCGAGATGGCCTCGTAAGATGTACAATTAAAACAACTTCAGCTGTAATCATCACCGAGAACCTCGAAGAGAATGACAACTCACGACGACTCGTTGCGTCCTGTCGATTTTCTCTGTTTGAGGATGATATCTCGTGAAAAATATCACTTTGGGCGAAGGGATTTAGTTCCAATGGAAACTTTCCAACTTGTTCCATTGTACATTTTCTTTCTTTCCTCTTTTATTCCGACGATTTTTTCACAATAGCTCATATTTGTTTTTTTCATTTTTACCTAGTTCTGCTCCTCCTATAAAACCCTAAACTGTTCTGCGTGTCACGAATATGTTCAAGAATGAAACAATAATGCAAATACATTGTTGCCTAGTGTGACGTTTGCGTGGAGTTTGAGACCAGACTTTCTCGTGCAAAGCGACGACAGCGACAGATTGACAACTCAAAATACTGAAATACCAATGATTACCAAAATTCGGTAATCATTATCCGTGTTTTCCAGAAAGGGTTGTTGACATGTGAAATCTATGTTAAGATAAGATAGTGTTCCAAGTTTCATCATTCTATTTTATATCATTTCTACTTTCTCTTTGTAACAACCTCTCATTAGATTTTCGTTTGTATTCATGCACCCCTCTCTTTCCACACTTCCTTGTCAGCCTCAACCATTCCATCATTCCACTCTGCCAGTCTGCATGCCACTTACGCCGATAACGGTCCAATGCACCACCGCCATTCTACGCCGTTAATGCTACCCTCCGGACCTTGCCCTTTCGGTGTCAACTTTCGCAAGCTATCGACTTTTATTGGTTTCCAGTACATGGGATTGTGATGGTCGATTTTTTAATCATTGTAAGTCAGCTTTTCCCCTTTCAGCTATTCCATTTTATTATTAACTCATATGTCACTTCTTATTCTTTCATCACTTAATTTTCTCAACATATCATGATTCAGATACGACTATCGCGATAACCCATTTCCCGGAAAATGACAGAGCGACATGCCTAAACGAGATAATGTATTGCTAAACAACAAACGCACGATAGAATTTCAAGGTATTTAACGTATTCGTGGGACAAGTAGGAGAAGGAACCATTTCACTAGACTACAATAGCCGTTGCACAAAGTGTAATAAGTAACATTATGCAGTAAGTAATATTAGATATTAGTTTTCATTCATTTTGTAACATTATGTCCACTTTGCTCTTAGTAAGTCTTACCTGCAAACCGGCAGTTATGACAAAGCAAATTATGAAAAATTTGTTACTTTATGTTTTATTTTCTAATTTTCATGTACCATGTTGAAGAGCACAATGATTTGTTAAAACACAACAGCGTCAAGCTGTTTTTTTAGGAAGATATTGTGTGTATAATCTAATGAATGTAAATATGTTTTGCACCATTATGAGAGAAATGTACAAAGGTGGTTGATAATAATGAGTGTTCAATTATGAAGATTGAAAGTGGGACCAAGTGTGAATTGTGTATATTTGCGCACCGCGATACTTAAAGTGACAAAAAGCCTTATTCTTGTTTGCAAAGGTGTTATCACAACATAATTCATTCAAATTTAGGCACATCAATTAATGGCCGTACAGTATAGAAATACCTAATGGTATGTTTAAATTAGTAAATTTATGGACACTTAAAATGACAAGAAAAATACAGGACAAGCGTTCTGAATTTTAATACAAAATGTTGAATGAACTTGCTATTTTAAAGTTAATAGTCTTTATTAAACATAAATCAATAAGGAACGCGTGAGAAGAAAATCGAATTTTAAATAGTAGTGTGTTTTTCAAACACCTTTTGCAATAAATATATTGCAGAAATTTCATTCATGAAAATGTTTTTAACTGCAACAAGTCATTTATTATACAGTAAACTATACCTAAATAATCTATCTCTGTTCCTTCTTTAATTGGATGTTTTTCTTTGATGAAAGTGCTGATTTTTGGATTAAAGGAACCGATAAAAACATTTTTTTGTGTTTTTATATTTTATAATAAATGACAGTTGTAATTTGTTTATTGTTTTACCTATAGAACCACAATAATATCTTTGCATGGTGATAAATGGTGATGTATTTGTTTGTCTTTAAAATACAATATTTTTGTATTTTATTACATCATTGTTTTCTTTCATTTCTTTCTCTTCTACAGTTTCCTGGAACTGATATCCTGTGTTAACTCTGATTTGGTTCTCCTTCTCGTAATTACTTGCAGAACAAGAAAAAGTTTTCACGTGACGTCTTACAATCTTGCCCTTAAAAAACGTCCCACACTCGAATGTCCGGCAACTTCTCGTGGAGAAAGAACATTACGTTAAAAGAAAACAGAAGTTAGTGTAGATCAGCTCCTGGACTTTACCCTTTACATAAACACGTATAGTTTTGATGTCATCAGGGTGCGATTAAAGATGCTACGAAAGTGATTTCGAGCATTTTAGTCAGCTTAAGACTCCTTAAACGTATAGATTCATTACAATAGTAAACCGCGATATTTCAATACATTTCTAGATGGCTGCCACTATTTTTTTAAATTTTTAAATTTATTTTTACGTCAAAAACAGTTAAAAACTGCGTGGCGTGCTACGGGGAGAAATGAATTCTGTGTCATTTCAGAAGAAGCATCGGCACTGGTCAAAGGAAAAGGGAGGCACTTGCCTACACAAATTCATTTATAAATTCAATCTAATGATGGTTTAGTTCAATGTACTTCACTTACACTTAGTTTATACAAATCATTCTGATTATTTGTTTCTCTGAATATACTATCGTGATCACTTAAAATTTACAGCCTTAGACGACACAACCCAACTTATTTTTGTTTAGATAAAAATTGAAATTCTATTTTTTGTTAAAAATCATTACTCTTCATATAAGTTAAAAATAACGTAATTAATGTTCAGCTGCCTCATTTACACAATTTTTACTCTTTTTTTGTTTGATGAATGCATATTATTAATTTTTTAGGGTCGCTTTTTAACAACTTGGTCATACAGCGACTACTGTGATTGTTGTAACTGTAGGGGGAACTCACTCATAAAATCACACGAAACCACTATAAAACTCAATCACACGAAAACGAACACGTAAGGACGAAACGAACGCACGTAAACATCCATGCCCGAGGCGGGATTCGGACCCGTGACCCTTCAGCCTTAGTGACCTTGGCTATTCAGGCCGGCTATTAATAAATTTTCTTGATCACATATTTTAGTGAAACTGACTTTCCCACGATTTAAAATGAGCCCTCAGACACTACTTTAGGTAGACTTCTTCTTCTTCTTCTTCTTCTTCTTCTTCTTCTTCTTCTTCTTCTTCCCGACAGTTTGTCATGTGACCTGTTCCGGCACCCATTTTTTCTCGGTCTGCCAATGTTCCTTCTTCCTTCTGTTCTATAGTGGAATAGCTATGAATGGAAGTCGGTATGTTGGCATTCTCGATACATGATTGTACCATTTTAACTCATTTTCGAGAATGATTTCATATAATTCTTTGACTTTTAAAACTTCTCTTATTTCAGAATTCTGTTTCTTGTCGAGTAGCGAACATCCTAGTGTATTTCGGAGAAATTTCATTTTCGCCGTTTGTATTTTATTTTTCATTTTTTTCGCGTTCACCCATGTTTCGCTGGCATACATGAGTGTGGGGACTGCAATTGTCTGTAAAACTTAAGCCGTGTCTCCTTTCGTGTTCGGTTTCTAAGATATTTATGTATCGTTGCACAAACATTTCGGAATTTTACTAGTTTATCTTCCACGTCATGATCTATATTACAGGATATGTCACAGCCTAAGTACTTGAAGTTGCTAACTTGTTCTAAATTGTAGTTTCCTATTGTTATTTTAGATCTTACTGGATATTTGCCTCGGAATGCCATTTCATTCTTTCTTGTATACGGACACCACTTTCACCTGTAACCATTCTTGAGGAATCTCGAGCTGCCTCCAGCACACATTAAAACAGCTATAAGAGGTGTTTATGCAATGTCTGACCTCCGTACTCCAGTAATTCGCTGTTGATTGCGTTTGGTCCGGGCGCTTTCCTATTTTTTAATCCTTTTAAAGCGATTGTCAGCTCCTCCCATACCATGTAGTCAACTTGTGGATATTTTGCTCTGGGGTTAACAGCAGCGTTTTCTTTATCATCGTACCACAGAGATCGGTAGTGTTCTGTCCACTTGTCTATTTCTATGCTTTTGACCTTAACATCCTCTTTTATAGATCTATTTAGGGGCTTCATAATTTTGTATGCTAAAGACTGTCTTCCATTTACATCATGTTCAATATTTGCAATAAATCTTTCCCAAGATGCATTGTGAACTTTCTTTATTGCATTTTTTGCTTGATTTCTTGCGATGTGGTACTCTTGTTTTTTAACGTGTGTCGGGTTGCTTAGATATTTATTATAACATTTTTCCTTTATTTTAACAATTCTTCTATTTCTGTCGACCAGATTTTTAACCTTATCTTACTTTTTAATTTCCTTTTCATTTCCAGGGCTTCCTTAGCAGCCTTAGTCAGAGAGATTTTCAAATTAACCCATATTTCTTCCACATTGTTACTTAAAGGATTAGATGTAAGTCTTCCTTCAGTCTACGTTGGTACAATTCCCTCGTGCTTTCATCTTCTAGAATGTGCATTTGTAAACTTTCTCTGCATCATAATTTGGAGAGTTTTTCTTTGCTTTTCGCCATCTTGGATACATCTTGATGCGAGATACTACTAGATAATGGACTGAGTAGACGTCATAACCTCTCAACACATTTGTATCCATTACTTGTTTTGATATTTTCTGGTTAGCAATTAAATAATCTATTAATGATCTCAGTTTCCATTGGCCCATGTAAACTTTGAATTAGTTTCTTCGGAAAAAGGTGTTGTCACTTTAAATTGTTAAAAACTGCGAATTCTCGAAGTTCATTTCATCATATTTACTGTTTCTTCTCCAAATGTTCCTATAGATCCGTGGACTGCTTTGTTTCCCACTCTGGCATTCATATCACCCATAAGTTCATGTTTGATTGTATTTCTCTTTAGTTTTTGGAGCGTTAATAAAAACTGACAGTTCCTCTTCCAATTCTTTCGACCGTCCTTCAGTGGGGCATAGCGCCTATGATGACCAGGTGACCGCGTTCATGTTTTAATCTGATTGTAAGAATTTTATCTTCACATATTCATATTCTTTAATCTGAGGTTCCCATTTCTTATCTACAAATATCGCTACTCCTTTTGAAGCTCTCATGTTTTACTCTACACCACTGTAGAACATTGCATAATTCCCTACATATTTTGAGCCTTTTAATTTCTTCTTTGTTTCAGTCACTACGGCAATGTTTATGTTTTGCTCTTCCAGTATTCTTTAAATTTTTTTTTTTTCCCCTTTCTTCTTCGTTTATATTTATTCTGTCCATTTTCTTTGCTTGGTTTGTCATCATATCTTGAGTATTTCCGAGGCTTCTTCGGGTGCTGCAACTATATTTAGGTTTTACATTGTCGGGGTACTAACCTGACGCACAACCCCCAACCTGGAGGACCAGAGCTTTTTATTCAGGGTTGTCTCTCCCTTAGGCAGATTGCTTCCTGGTGGAAGCAAGGAGCTCAAGGAGTTCAGCCTGCCCGCTCTTTAGAGGAGTTCCTCAAGGCGAGGGAACCAGCCTACCGCTGTCCGCTCATCCTGTAGGAAATGTATGAGAAGGAAATATTTAGGATAGGTGCTGGGAGCTTCCAAGTTCCTCGATCCACCTGATAGCTCTCAGAGATGTGGAAGGATAAATACGTATGAATAGAAAGGAGTTGCTTCTAAAGGTAAGGAATTAGTCGCCTCTTACGACAGAGAGGAGTTCCCATTGTGATATTCTATTAAAATCCCCGGACACCTCGCGGGTATAGGTAGACTGGAGACGTCAAATTTGTTACCAAGGGTTTGAGGCATCCTTACTCCTTGACAGATTGTTTGGAATGAGAACCCAATGTCAAGATTGACTCGATCCCCAGTATTTCAAAAGAGCCCTCAACCACCTCTGTAAGTCAAGCCTACTCTACATAGTGACCAGTGGTAGTATAATATTTTGAACATCATCTGGTAGTGCGAGGATAATTTCTCCTTTCACTATAAACGAGAACATTACCGTCTAGGAAAGTTTTGTAGTTTGAGAAGTGATTGCACAGCATGCAACTAAGATGATGTTCAATGACCTCCCTTGGGTTTATTAGTTCATCTGCTACATTTTGTGCAATGGTATGTCATACATACTTATTTCTAAATTGAGGGACGTGGGCTCTTTACAAACATTACTCATTTTGAGCTTTCAAAATATTATATAATCTCAAATCTAATAAAAAAATCACAGTCATAAATTTGAATAACACCTTTGATGTCTATTGTTTAACCTCTCTGCATTCACGCTTTAATTATAATAACGTTGCCTAGCTGTTTTATTCTCTCACAGCATCTATGATAACTAACTTCATGGATAAGGAGAGGGATTTTTTTCAATCTTCCAATTATGTCCTATCTAGTAAAACACTTGAATGCATTCTTTTAACTGACGAAAGTCCTGAATAGCTGAAATTTCGAATGGAGACGGCCTTACTTGTATGCTAGCAGGAGGAGAAATCTGATGTGTTCTGTCCACTGACGTTCCCTTAGTCTTCTTCATGCCTGTTATCGAAATTCCAATTTGTACTTATTCCGTCCGCATCAGCCCTTGAATGATAATGATACCTAGACATCGCTTTACGATTTCATTAACACCCACACACTAATTAAGTACTTTATAAACTAAAAGAAAAAGAGAACAAACATGTTCATGAGTTTTTATTCTCTCCTCCCACTGCCAGCATGCATTCATTACCTCGCCTCGCAACGTATGCTAAACTTTACTCGTAGTCTGTTTCGTAATAAATTCCTCTCAATTAATTATTGAAAAATCTAATTACTTTCTTCAATTTGGAGTGGTGAGTTTTGCTTTTCGAAATATGTAGTCGACCCTGTTGTATACGCTCATTAGAGAACGTCTCGTAGCTGGTCCATCCACTCAAGTCCCCTGCCTTCGCTAAAAAGAAAGCTGCCGTTCGTCGGGGAGGGACTCGCACCGGCCTCCTCCGTAACGATCTCTACCTTCTAACTTCCTTACTACCTCTGTCCGCGTAAAGCGCGCACTCCAAATTGAGTGGACGCTCTCAGCAGTAAAATGTGACTCATTTTCTTCACTTAGGAAAACGAGTGGTCACATCTCTTCACGATCAACAAGTTGTCACCTTCACAGTTTTTCTATATTCTTTCAATAATATTGCGACGAGTCGCAATACGCGACTGACCCCTCTGTCACGCTAGTTTGGTTCCCGGCGCAGGTGCCCCTTCCCGAACATTTCGTCATGTCCAAGTATCCAGGCACCCCTCGCCACTTTCGCCCCACAAAGGGCTTCGCAGATACAAAGGCATACTCCCCCGGGCCTCCTCCGCGAGTCGCTTCTTTAGACGGGAGATGCCCTTTCCAAAACCCCGCCCATTTCTTAGTCCCCGGCAATCGCCGGATTGAGTACCGGAAGTCACATCAGAGAAGTCAGGGACACTTCGTTTGTTAATTCATGAAGAAGGCGCCATAAAATAATCAGCGAGACAGCAATCGCCGCCTTGCCTTCTCCGAGATCATGTGCTCATGATCACATAAAGGCGACCAATTGAAAACATAGCAAAGTAGCTCGCTAAGGCAAGGGATTTCTTAGAGCCAAGCAAATCGATGGAAAATATTAGTAGAAGGTTTATCGGATTCGGTGGTATAACGGTCAGCGTACCGGACAGTTGTACCCGAGTTAGCGGGTTCAATCCCGATCGAAGTCGTGGATTATTAAGGGCGAAAAAATCCCTCGTACGCCTTCCTTCGGAGGGGAAGTAAAGCCGGCTGTCCCATATAGTAGATTTACTGCATGTAAAAGATCCTCAAGCCTAAAAGAAGCCTCTGAGCAAAATTGAGATCCGCGAGTTTCGTCGCCCAAAATAATACCTCCTTTCTCCCCTAGGTGGTGAAAGGAGCGTAGCGAAATTTGCGTGGTTAGACAGAAGAGCGGGCCTGATGCCCGAGTCTCGCCACGTCAAATAAGGCATTAACTAAACTAAGGTTCCAGACGCCTACTGATCGAACTAATCAGAGGCAAAGCATCACGCACGTGACAGAGCACAGAAATTTCCAAATGGGGTGGGGAGAAGAAAGAGAGGGAGCAACAGAAGACCTAGGAAAGGGAACACTGGAGCTGGGTACTTGAGAAAGAACAGTTAAGATGACTTGAGAGAGAAGTCTTGAGCAGAGCATTGAGAGGGAACACTTGAGATGACGACTTTAATAAGAGCACTTGTTCTGAGAACTTGGTTGGAGAAACAGTGAGAAACTGACTTATAGAACGAGCTGAGAGAGTAAGTTTCATAAGACAAGACTTAAGCAACTTATGGCGGAGTCAACTATCTACGGGCGTGTGACTGACCAGTACCTGCCGGTCCAAGCAATCCGACTATCCATCACTCACTCAATCGGAATTAATTCCGAGTGGTGAATCAGTCGCACCGGCACTCTAAAAGCAATTAAAAGGATGAGCGAACGCAGAATGGTGACGTCTGACAGCCTTGTCTTGCGACCGACATCGTGATTCGTCGTGTCGAGCATGGGCGCGGACGGCTGCTGATTTCCAGGGCACACAACGGAGCACAGGACCCTCCCTGCTGTGTACGAGGCCACTTCAGCCGTGCTTCATCGGGACTTCACAGCCGGAATTGACCTGTAAAGGCCCGCGCGCGTGCAATCCCACCGAAGTGAGGTAACACGATCATCACCACCATTATTTTTGTGTATTTGCCCGTCTCCATTTAAGTTCAACAACGGTTCTGGAGTGGAGACTTAAGTGAAATAGTAATTTTGAATTTAAATTGTACTTACGACGGGACTTCATAAAATTCCATCTCTGTGTATTATTCAAATAGCTAGTAAACACGATGCATCCACCGGGTGCGGTAGCTCAGTGCATGAACTGATGTCACTGCAGCGCCTCTGACCGGGAGGTCCTAGGTTCGAGTCCTGACGGCGGCAGGATTTTCGACACTAGCTTTTCAGCTAGGTCGAATTCAGTCGCTGTCTGGAGGAGAATTCTAGCGGCCGGCTGCTCTGATCGGTAGTTTTCCGTGGTTTCACCGATCAACACCAGGCGAATGCTGGAGCAGTACCCTACCAAACGGGCCACGGACCGCGCGCGATCTTCCTCTTCCTTGTCCTATCCTCTCCCCTTACACACATACTTACACTAACATGCACTACCCTACCACATATTCCGGGAGACCGGTCGGGAGCATAGAGCTTGTCCCGGCTGGGGCCCCGGTGGTGGGAGTCTCCTGGTTAGGGGGAAACCCCACTAGCCGACGGTAGGTTGGGGTCGGATCTCGCCATCCAGCGGGGGAAGATCACCGCCATCTCCCGCGGAAAAAACATGCACTACACTAACGGGAATCGGGAATAATGACCCCAAGCAGTTGACACGCCTGGAAACACGAAAAAAATCAATCAATCAAAACGATGCATCCCTTCCATCAAGAGCACCCAAACCCTGGGGTTCTCAATGCCGGAGCAGGATGGCAGGTAAGATGTCCGCTTGGCACCCACTAAAAAATGTACTGTGTGTGCATTGTCACCCATCAATTACCGGCGCACTCCGTGTTGTGACGGTAATCCCCCTTCTGTTGTGGTTACTCATCGGTACATTACATTTGACATCCCTTTTCCGCTTGATTTCTTCGAAAATTATGATTTCTGGTAGCCGTTGGTCATCATTTCGCTTTGTTTAAAATATCTCTGTATTTAACAAGATTCACTTAAAAGTTTTCTTTAGTATCCGAACACTCACTAGAGCATGTTTGTTTATCACAACAAATGGGAATTAAAGAATGCCCCAAGAATGAAAATTGTATTTCCTCAGATACTTAATTTATTTTTCTCATTTAAATTAATAAAATCTCATATTACTCTTTAGTACCGTAAATTATTATTGCACCTACAAATAAAATCAAAATAAATACTTTTTGTTCAGGAACTTAATTTTTGATGACTTTTTATCTTTTTGCAACAGCTCATAATATGAATTACTTTCTTGCATACTACTTACGTAGTATAGAGTAATATATTTTCTCATATTGCAATGCTGTGGCAAAAATCGGCGATTTTTCGACAGAAAAACTCATATTGTAGTAAGAATTGTGACCATATAGGGTCCTGGTACCAAAAGAGTGGTTAAATCTTATTCCAATATTGTAACGAATATTGCATCATCCCCCGGCGCCACTCCGAGGTGCCTGCTGGTTACGTTATCTGCCGGCGACCACGAGCCGCCGGTGAGCACGAGTTGCATCACCTGCCGGCGGATTCCTCCAGAACAGTCGCGGCGTCCGGAAGGTTCTGGTTTCTCTGACAGGTATAAATACGCGACGGCCGGCGACCGCGAGTGAGTCTTGAGTCCGCAGTTGAAGCTGAACTGTGAAGTGTGTGCATCGCGGTGAATAGCTGTGCAGTGAGTGTGCTCAGTGAAGTGAACCGTTGTCAGTGCATCGTACTGTGGTCGGTGACGTGAACTGTGACCAGTGCATCGAACTGTGATCAGTGCAGTGAACTGTGGCCAGTGCTTAGGACTGTGCGAGTGTGCAAGAGGAGTGTAGTGTAAATAAATCAAGAGAAGTGTTAGTGTAAATAAATCAGAGAAGTGTTAGTGTAAAATAACTGAAGAGAAGTGTAGGTAAATAAGAAGAGAAGTGTAGTGTAAATAAATAATCAAGTGTTTTCAGTGATTGTTTTAAGAAACAAAATAAACGTTTTTGTAGAATAATACGAGACTTTTAATTCACACCTAAAACGAAACAATTGTGTCAGGTGGGTATAATGAGTGGTGAATTCAAACATTAATCAAGATGAGTTTCAAAAAAGTTTTGGGATCTGAAAGGGGCCCTGAGTTGAAGAGAGAGTTAGAAGAGAGGGAACAAGACACTTCCGGAACGAAAGCAATATTACAAGAACGTCTTGCAAACGCGATGAAGGCAGCAGGCGAGGATCCAGAGACTTTTGTCTTCGAGACAACGGGGAACTTTTCAGACCTATCCAAAATATTGGAAGGAAAGTTAACAGAAAATTCAGAAATTTAGAAGCAAGAGTTATCGGAAAATTCCAGAATTTAGAAGGAAAGTTAACTGAAAATTCCAGAATTTTAGAAGAACTGACTGAAAACTCCAAAGCTATAGAAGAAAAATTGATCGAAAATTCCAGGATTTTGGAAGAAAAGCTGGAAGAGAAGATAACGCAGAATAATAAATTGATTCGAGATAAATAACGCGAAATGATAACCACTGGGAAAAGTACGAGTAAAACCACCTACCTTTGATGGCACTTCTTCATGGTCGAATTATTTGAAGCAATTCAAGGCTGCTGCGACGGTAATGGCTGGTCCGCAACAGATTGTGCTACGGCCTGATTTTGGCTTTGCGTGGTAACGCCGTCGATATTCTCGAGACAATACCGACCGATGAACAGTCAAACTTCGAGCAAATTGTCAAGAGACTCGAAACCCGGTACGGGCAAGCGCACCTGGAAGACATGTATTTCACCCAGCTAAGAAATCGTGTTCAGAAGCCTGAGAGAGTCTTCAAGAATTGGAAGCTGATATTTCTCGTCTGCGCCTTTGGGACCCTGATGCTTCAGAAGTGCCCTGCAACGCACAGCCGTCCGGTGCTTTATTAGCGCTACATGATGCAGAAACACAACAAGCATTGAGACTGGCAAGACTGAAAACCTTAGCTGACGCATTAAGTCAAGCACTAGACTTCCAGGTTGCAAAAGAGCATCGAAACGTGACGGACGAGTACGAGAATTGCAAACCGGCGTCGATACTTGAGGGAAAAATATTTTGAGGCAATGGTGGAGAGGTTGGTACGCAATCAGTGGCAAAGGCGACAACCTGATGTTGGAATTGTGGAGAATTAGGGCACGTGAAAAGTCGATGGACCGTCCACTGAAGCAGCAGGAGAGCAGCAGTCTGTTGGTAAACCCAGCAGCCAGCAGGAAAACTGCAAACATTGTTGTCATGCGGAAGAGAAGATGTCCTACCTAAGGGTCACTGTCAGTAATGACAATGGCAACCAGATAACTTCAGAAAGATCAGAGAGGATACGGAATTGAAACATGTTTGGAAAGGGAAAAATAGCAGGACGGAGACCAAGTTGCAGGGAAATAGCTCCTGTTCTTCAGCAGTAAAATCATATTGGGCGCAGTGGATTCGATTACTGAAGAGGAAGGTGTTCTGAAACGAGTTCGAAGGAAGATTCCCGAAGAGGACGCAGATAGTGTTACCGAGTAAGGGTCCCTGAAATATTGAGAGAATTGCATGATGGAACTTGGAGGAACCTCGGTATAACGAAACCTAGAGAAAGTGCGCGAACGATTTTACTGGGTTAATTAGCAAGATGTAAAGATGTGGTGCAGAAAGTGTCAGTTTGTGCTACCAGTAATGGGCCACATAAAAAGAAGAGGAAGATGAGGCAATACAACGTTGGGAGTCCTTTCGAACGAATTGCCATTGACTTGGCTGGCCCATTTCAATGTCAAATGGAAATAAATACATACTCGTGGCATGGATTATTTCAGAAGTGGGTTGAAGCATATCCTGCTCAGCCAAGAGGCCACTGCTATCTCCGAAGTACTGTTAAGGAATGTGAGCGATTTGGTGTGCCACTGGAATTGCATTCAGATCAGGACGGGACTTCGAATCTGCGGTGTTTCAAGGGTGTGGAAAACTTCTTGGAATAAAAAAAACAAGAACGACAGCCCTACATCCGCAGTCAGACGGAATGGTGGAACGTATGAACAGAACAATGGGAAAATATTTAGCGAAGGTCGTGTCAGATTACCAACGCGACTGGGATAAATACATACATCTTTTCTTCTAGCCTACCGCTCATCTGTTCATGAGACAACTGGGCAAACGCCCGCTAATATCCTCTTCGGCCGGGAACTACGTCTACCATGTGATCTACAGTTTGGTTGTAAAACTAATGAAGAAATAGCCGGTGAAGACTATGTAAATGACCTAAGACGGAAAATGGACGTAATTCATAACCAGGTGCGTGAAAGAATCCAAATCGCAAGTGACAGGATGGAAGGCCGGTATGACATCAAAGCTGAAGGAGGAGGTTATCAACCTGGAATCATATCTGTTGTTTAACCCCAACGTCGCCGCGGTTTGTGTCCAAAATTACAACGACAGTGGGAAGGACCGTACGAGGTCGTGAAGAGGATAAATGATGTTGTCTACCGAATTAAAAAATTGCCGAATGGAAAACCACGAGTCGTTCATTCGAATCGGCTGGCCCCGTACGCTGGAAGTAATGAAAATGATGAAGAAAAGACCGCACGAGTTTGTGAGCTGGACATGCAGGAGTGCACATTTCACGAGTTTATGTCTCAGTATAATGAAAAGCATCAAACGCGTTATGGGGTAACAATGGAGGTGCAACGGATCTGTTTGCGCTACCCCAGGAATATGCATTGGCGCATTGTGTCGCCCAGGATTTAGATATGACCAGAGGTGTTGCTACTGTATTCAAGAGAAAATACGGAAGGATAGAAGAATTAAAGAACCAACAACCAGATATTGGGAAGGTACTGCATCTGCACGACGTCAGTCACTATGTTTATTACCTTGTCACAAAAAGTAAGTCATATCACAAGGCATCCTATGAAAATCTTTGGGAAACTCTGATTGAATTACGCCACAAGTACTGGAAGACAACGTCCAGAAGATTGGCATGTCAAAACTGGGATGTGGTTTTGATGGACCGAACTGGAGAATAGTGAGAAGCTGTTGAAGTACTGTTCGGTACACTGGGGTTAGCATCTTAGTCTGCAGCTACCACCATGGAATGTTGTCATATCCAAAGAAGACAATTGATGCCCCTTTTCTTAACCTCCAACTGCACTGAGGCTCCAGCTGCAAGTATCGGCATGATTTCACTAAACGCGCCCGAGACGGATCGCAACTAAGGAGGGGTAGTGTAACGAATTGCATCATCCCCGGCGCCACCTGAGGTGCCTGCTGGTTACGTCATCTGCCGGCGACCACGAGCCGCCGGTGAGCACGAGTTGCATCACCTGCCGGCGGATTCCTCCAGAACAGTCGCGGCGTCCGGAAGGTTCTGGCTCTCTTGACAGGTATAAATACGCGACGGCCGGCGACCGCGAGTGAGTCTTGAGTCCGCAGTTGAAGCTGAACTGTGAAGTGTGTGCATCGCGGTGAATAGCGCCCGTGAGGTGCTCAGTGAGGTGAACCGTTGTCAGTGCATCGTACTGTGGTCGGTGACGTGAACTGTGACCAGTGCATCGAACTGTGATCAGTGCAGTGAACTGTGGCCAGTGCTTAGGACTGTGCGAGTGTGCAAGAGGAGTGTAGTGTAAATAAATCAAGAGAAGTGTTAGTTAAATAAATCAAGAGAAGTGTTAGTGTAAAATAACTGAAGAGAAGTGTGTAAATAAAGGAAGAGAAGTGTAGTGTAAATAAATAATCAAGTGTTTTCAGTGATTGTTTTAAGAAACAAAATAAACGTTTTTGTGAAAATAATACGAGACTTTTAATTCACCACCTAGAAACGTAACAATATGTAGAAAATTACTTCCTAAATGCAGAAAATTACTTCGAATTCGTCGTGTAGTCAGAATTCACGTTTTGTAGGTCCTTGATACCGAAAAAATTGTTTTCAGCAAAACGTGTCTGTTCGTGTTTGTGAACAATCTAGCTGCTAATCCATTAGCACGATTTTCTCTAAAATTAATATTCCCCAAGCGATTTAATGGCTTTGATGGTATAGTGCCGGTTATTAAACCGGGGTAATTATCTCAAGTTCGCGGAGGTAAATAGCCCTCCCGTAAAAGTCTGGGGATTTTTGAGGAGCCGAAAATCAACGACATGCATGTGGACGCTTGTTGGCATATAAAACAGACCCCAGGAACGGCACCTGGCCGATCATGGTAAAATTAAATCCTCTAGCAATTTAGCACCAATCCTAGTTTCGATTTGAATTACTGGATAAGATTGCAGATATTGTATCTTGGCCTGCGCTATCTGATATTCAAATCAAAACGTCAAAATTGGAGCAATAGCGCCCCGAGCGAAAGCAATGACCAACTACCCTAGGTATACTTGCTCAGGAAATGTCTAATAAGAAGACGCTAGGGGATTCTAGACACTAGCCTACGCACTAATCAGTGTATGACACTAAAAGAAGAAGAATCGATCTGGTTGATGATGGTGCCCCTTGATTTTGAAACTTTTTTTTTTTTTTGCAACCAGAAAATTGAAGATAAAGGTTTATCCTAATGAAATCTGTCCTTCAGACACAAATGTTTAAATTAGGGCATGCAGAAATGCAGAAATTTTCAAAAATATGAGCAGTTTTCGCGTAATTTTGCGTGAATTTTAAGCAATATAGAGAAATTTTCTTTCAAAATTCTGCCGATTTTTCCTTAATTTTTTTTCGATTAGAGCAAAGTACAGCTATAAAATTATCTTAAGTCTCATTTTCGGTGAACTCTCTGTATTTTCGAACATTGCAAATCTCAACATTGATGAAAAATTGTTACTTAATGGAATTTCTTCTTTAAAATTAGATATTTAAATAAGATTGTGTTCTTAAAAATATGAGTAGTTTTGCGTATCTTCAAAATTGCAAATTGGAATTTCCTGCGCTCCTTTTGCATCCTTCTGCGACTTTTTGAGAAGTTTTGAGAAGACCGCAATTAGATAATGGCAAATCGTGACAGGGCAGTTTGATATTCTCAGAATCACTTGTCATTGTTAGGGGAATTTTTTGGCTGTAAGGAACGCAGTTTTGAATTGTCGAATTTCTGTTGATTTATTAGCTTCAAAAGGATAAGTTTTCACATCTAAAACACTACGATTGGTAATGAGATTTGCAAGTGATGACAGATATGTTAATAGGGACAGAAATTACCGTATTAAAATTTTACCTAACCCTTATTAAAACGAGAATTAGTGTTGTGGTAGCACCACTACTTATTCTTTAATAAGGTAATCTGAAAAGAATTCCAGAAATCTTGCATTTCTTACGGGTTTGGGACCAAGAATGTCATATTAAGGTGAGGCATTTAATGAGCTGTAGGAAAGAAGTTGAACAGTACAATCAACAATGTGATTGTAATAATATTTATTTCCCCAGAAATGAATAAGATTTTCCTAACACAATGAATGGCTGTGTCAGGTAATGAACATTTGAGATATGTTTATAACTTAATTATATTTTTAACCCTTTAGAAAGAATAGAACAATGTTGAATTTTTTTACTCTAGGGAACAAAGCAAACACCAGAATGATAAAATAAGTGCAGTAAAAAGTGTGAAAAATGAATTATGCTCGGCAAAATACAAATCGAAATAAATGTCGAATATTTACATTACGTCCACATGCGAATCGTCAGTACTGTTGTCGATCAAGCGAGATCAGGAATATCTGACTGCCATTAAAAAAGTTTTGGATATTCGGTTCTCCAAACGCGTTATACAAATCAGTCTTTTTGAATTACAAGCACGATTTGCACTGTTTGAGATAAAAATAAGGAATGGGATCAATGTGCCATTTCTTTAACTCAACTTTACCGGAGAAAGAGGAAATAAATTTGATTTTCATGACAAGAGTGCAACGCCAAACGTGCTGAAACATCTACACTTCAAATTTATGTAACATATACTATCTCTTTTAGAACTTGGATACTGATTACGGACTCATTAGCAAATAAGAAAGGTGACTTCATTTAACGTGCCATGTGTTTACCATATCCTATCGTTGCCTGGAGCATTTTTGGAACATTTATTCAGAAGGCAACGAAAAAATGGTGAATAAGTTAGCCACCGAGTCATCAACAGGACAGCTGAGCATCATTAGTTCAATTTACAAGTGGGGTAACCTAAGGTGCCGGCTTTCAAGTTCATTTAATGACATACCAAATCAGAGTCATCTTGAGGTGAACTTGAGGTGAAAGTACAATGTGACTTAAAACGAGGGATCAAATAAAAAATGTCGCAGCAGATATGGAAAGGAATTACTCTAACAAGTGACCACTTGGACAAGTTGGGAAACAAATGAACGTCTTGTAGGGCAAGGAATTGCAAGACAGTGATTAATCCATTTACAAATGAGCTAACTGTAAACGAACGCATATATAAATTCGGTGTTAGGGCAAAACCTGCAGTTATGTTCCCAGCAGTAGCTGTCAAAGCTGTCCGTTCTTATAGTAATCTCTGTATGATTGCCCGCAGCTGCGCGAGGCCGGTAGCTCGTATTCCCTGGTATAACTACGCGCGGGGGGCGTGACAATCCGGAAGCGGTTGCGCGGCGACGCCTTCCGGTGCGCGTCGGGCGGCGGCGGTCGCGGAGCAGACGTGAGTAGTACATGGGCGACTCCACGCATCCTACATGTCGACGAATAGCGAGCGACTGCTCCCGTGTCCTGAAAAGTGGGGTTGTCGAGCGCCTAACATTCGGTTTTAGCCTCATTTATAACCTGTCTTTTGAACGTATTAAAGAAAGCAAGCATTTGCCGCGCGCCTACTCGGAATTGGGAGAACAGTATCTCGCTATTCTTCTCCAAGGCCTCCTGCTGGGGTATCCTGAGAGCGGATGGGGTGGAAGGGGAATCTGGGACAACTTGCTGCAGGCCCCGACGTCAGTGAGGCATCGATTTTGTTTTTTCAAAACAAAAAAATGATTATCTTGTAATTCAAATTAACCACTACGAGTTATTTCTGTTGCATGTAGAGATGAAATCTATGTACTGGGGAAGAACCTTTCTTTGAAATAACAGGTTCCCTCGTGGATCTACTGCGCTAGCCCCTTGTTTTCTGTGGGCGCTCCTGGCCCCCTGTAGCCTACATAATAGAGCAACTCACCTACTCAAGCATTGCAATTCAAAATAAACACTAGAAGACACATACATAACGATATAGACAATGATTTAGATAATATAGACATTAGAATAATATAATGATGTATTCACAAGCATACAAATTTTGAATAAATTTAAAATTAAAACAATTTTGGTAAATTTTCGTAAGAATAACCATGAAAATGACGTAACACTTGTCATCTTGTCTATTTTAACAATTAAAAAAATCGCTGACAAAATTTTCCGTTTAAATGTCAAGTAATTAAGTTTCCGATAAAATTAGTTTTATGGAAAGACTCAATTTTACAACCAACGCATCCAATAAGAAAAATATAAAGAAGAGAAGAAGAAAGAAAACTCAATTTTATGACCATCCATTTTGAGACAATGTGCCTCCGTACCAAATGATCCAACATGCTGTTCACGAGGGAATCCCCGATGTGATTCACGCCTCTGCTCTCGCTCCCGCACTCACGTTGTATAATAAACCCCTTTCACTTGTAAGAGAATTTCTTTTAAGGGAATAGTATTGATATGTGTCCTGCACTTCCACTATCACACCTAACCTTCACTTGAATAAGATATGTTGTATGTATTACGAGCAATGTCTCGTCTCTGTTACTGGCACTATCAGGATCGTTAAAATTTCATATATTGCTTTTATTAATAAAAGCATTATTTCACCATAAGACTTTTTCGAATATTTTTGTCGTCCCATACATAAAAAAAGTGAAAATTGAATTTCCAAATTTGCAAAATAAAAAAAGTTCGAAATTTCCATTTTATAAATTACAACTAACTATTATTTAAGAGTACAATACCTAAACCATTTAATATTTACCTTTCCGAAATAAGCGCACATATAACACAAGTAAATATAGGACCAAAAGCAAATACAAATAAACATCCTTAGTAACTATTTCAGTGTAATATTTCGCGGCAGACCTTGACGCAAAGTGTTCAAGCGTTCGTGAGGGGACTGCTATTTTCCATTTCAACCTCCTTGTCTTCTATTGATGGTGAGGATGATCATGGGGATGAATAATGATTCGATGACAGACTGTGGATGGGATGAGCCAGTCATCAGGCAGAAGTCGCTAAGACATGAGTGCACTGACGAGCTTGCTTCGGCGGATGGCGGGTTCGCGTAGGCCTGAAGTTCTGTGTAGTGGCACGATTGTTGTTGTTTTTCGAACAGCAAGTATCACTAAATAAAGAACTTTTAGTTCCCGTCCCATTCCTCCTCCTGGTTAGGAGTGGTAGGGAGATTGTTTTGCCTGCGGCCCAAGGAGTAATGCGTTGCGAACGGGTCTATGGACCACGACGTTCTGGCCTCCTGACCGCCACCTTTCATCCCCAGCTCTAGCTTCAAATTTATCTCATTTTGGGAGTTTTTAAAGTTGGGTTAATAGAAGGGTATGAACGAACAAAGCCATTTTGGATCCATCGACCTTAGCAATGCGAAGGAGTGGGAGGGTGATGCATGAGCTTCAGGGTGTCAAGTGCAGAGGTAGAACTGACGGGGGGGACGTCGTTATATTATAATGGATGACGACATTAAGCTCAATAATGATTATTGATGGGATGATGCATCAATTTTGATACGCGGCAGTATAATCCAACCGTACCAGAATTTCTTGGTGGAAACACCTCCTGCAACCCTGCACCCAAAACAGCAGATTTTGGCTCCAGGAATTTTGTGCTGTGGTACTTTTGGTACAGTAATTTCAAAGTGGGTAATTAGATACTCTTAGATACGAAACTTTTCGGATGTCTCAGAGCAACAACGTTGACGCTGGAACGTCTCTGATCGGGAAGTCAAGGGTTCGAGTCCCCATGTTGGCGGATTTAACACTTTTCTGTTTTCTCCGATCAATGCCCGCCGAATGTCGGAGCAGTACCCTAACAAACGGGCCAAAGACGGCGAGTGATCTTTTCTTCATCTTTGTTTACGCTCCCTATTAAACATGACTTTTAACTAACATCCACTTCATTATCACACACGTCAGAAGACCCGTCGGGCGATTGGATGAGTCTCGCTTGAGATGGTACACCGCAGGTGGGAGAATTTGACCTTGAATGTTCTACATGAAAATATTGTAGATTTTGTTTATGTGAAATTCAATTTATACCAGTGGCCTGCAACAGCAAAAATGTTGAACAAAATTACTGTAAATTATTTTACAAAACGCAGCACGCCACTGCTCAATAACAATACTGAAATACTTTCCTACAAAACTGCAAAAAACTCAATATTTTACCAAAACGTTCTCCATAAATAGTGCAACATAATACAGTAAATATTTGGTGCAACAGATCTTTACATAATGATATCAAAACAGTTGCCGTTTTATAAGATAACGCGTGAATATTTAATGGTAGGCGGTCTCTTCCTTGAATATTCAATATCACTTCAAATGAATTCTTGGCTGTCCGGGATTAGCCGCGTCATTGTCGATGGAGCTGACGTTTCGGCCATCTTGCTGTGGCCTTCTTCAGAGCTATACTGCTGAGCAGTATAGCTCTGAAGAAGGCCACAGCAAGATGGCCGAAACGTCAGCTCAGCAGTATAGCGCTGAAGAAGGCCACAGCAAGATGACAGAAACGTCAGCTCAGCAGTAAGCTCTGAAGAAGGCCACAGCAAGATGGCCGAAACGTCAGCTCAGCAGTATAGCTCTGAAGAAGGCCACAGCAAGATGGCCGAAACGTCAGCTCAGCAGTATAGCTCTGAAGAAGGCCACAGCAAGATGGCCGAAACGTCAGCTCACGCTGAATCAGGTCGAAACTACTCCATCGACCATGACGCGGCTTATCCCGGACAGCCAAGAATTCAGCGACTCCGGCCGCGGAAGCCTACGACTCTACATCACTTCAAATATTTACACTTTTCAGTCAAAATCGAAACTATTTCTTTGCTTTTAGACTTTTCCTGGGTCCCTGGGTATTTAACGAAACACACACCTCTCATATGGACAGGGGCACTTAACTGTACGATTAAGTAACACAAACACACACACACACACACACACACACACACCTTATTTTTACATTTCCATATTAAGCCTGTAATTATTTTTTTCTTCAAGACCCTCTTATCCTCCGTCACTTGTTCTATGTCTCCTCGCAATTAATAACAATACACTCTTGTGAATACAAACTATTCTTATTTAACTAATCTACCGAGCAGAGAGGTACACCCGCGTAATTCAATCCCTCAGAATATCAAGTAATTAGTTTAATTTCACATACAGTGGCCGATTCTTGAGACTCTGAACAGGTGGGATAGAATCGAGAAGCGTCGAACCAACAAAAATGCAATGTTAAAAAAGATTTCATATGGAGTATGGTGTGAGGAAGGTTTCTTCGAGGCCTTTGGCCTTGAGCCTTTGGCCTTTGACCTTTGGTCTTTAGCCTCAAAATTTTAGTTTTTAAGATCCTGGAACGTTTTTTGAGGAGTTATTTAACGATATAGATTCGAAAACCCGTCCGAGTGTTGCAGGTTGCATTTGACACACATATTTAGATATGTTGTTTTAAACAAATCCTTCATATTTTAAAAGCCAAAGTGCAATTCGTCACACCACGAAAGAATATGGAAGGCGATAATGGTTAGTATATTGTGTGTATAAATACGTGTATATGTATATATACCCATTATATACTCAATGTTTTGGAAGTGCGATAACGAAGTGGGCGTGGCAGGTGCTGGGGAGGCGCGCGTGAGGCGCGAGGGCGATGGCGCTGCTGGCCGACGTGGTGGCGGCGCTGGGCGCCCTGCTGCCCCAGCGCACGCTCTCCGCGCCGCCCTCCGCCAGCAGCTCCAGCAGCGCGTCCAGCGCTTCCGTCGCGTCACCGGCCCCGCCCCCGCGCCCGCCCCTGCCCCCGCCCCCGCCGCAGCCACCTCGTCGCCGCCGCCGCCGAACAGCTCTCCAACGCCCGCAAGAGACATGAGTTGGACCTGCTCGCGCAGGTAGACCCCAGGAGACTGCTGGGGAACCTCTTCAGGGGACCACAAACCGTCACACTATAGCACACATCGTAATTCCGTTTTGGTCAATTTTACGCACGAAGGGACCAGTGGTTCTACGTGATGGTATAGACTATCTTCTACTAGTTAGTTTCCCTTTCTGTTTAGTCTTTAGACCATTCACCAAGATTGTTAAGCTTTTTATGAAGAGGAAGAAATATCATGTTGGGAATAAGAAGAAGACCATTGAAAACACTGTATTATCCAGGCTCATAAGAAAATCTCCTGTTTCTTTCTCCTCTTTATCAGTTTTGAGATAAGCAAGTCAAAACAACTCATTTTATCCCCAGCAACAGCAGTTTCTGAAGGAACGGTTTTGCCGTTGAGGATTCGCATAGTCATCATATGAAAGCCGCACTATCTCAGAAACTTTTCGTGTTACAGAAAATCTAAACACATTTTTGGAATCAGGGCATAACAGTAAATGTTATGTACTTTCTTTTCCGGTGATTTTTCATTATTGATCTGTGTTATCAGGATTGTCATCTGTCCTCGTTTCGGAGGACATATCCTTTTTTTTTAGTATTGACCTCCCTCCTTTATTAAATTGATTGTCCTCCTTTTTGTTCTGTTGAATTGACAAGGTTAATTTTAAAGTAATTTAATTCATTAAAGGGACTTCACATCTTGAATCTATACATTTTTATTCAAATAAATGGCCTGGATAATAGATCATTAGGCTTATTGTGATATGAAACTTATTTACGCTTTTTGTATGATGGATAACGACGGCGACCGTGAGTGCGAAGTTGTCCAATCGAAAGCTTTCATTTTTAATGACGCACAGTCTGAGATGAATTTTAAGGATTATAAATAGTCTAAATTTGTTGAGTACATTGTCTATACATCGTGGAGTATAAAAATGTAAAATGTCCTTTTCATTGAAACCCACTGGGTTCGGTAAAATGTCCTCCGCTGGGAAACAAAATGTCTGGTAACCCTGGTGTCATTAATGGAAACCTTGGTGCGTGTTCCATGTGGGCAGCTGCGAGCGGCGATGGAAACGATCCTGTGCGACTACTCGCAGCCCTGCTCCCGCGGCCGCTGCGCCGCGCGCCTCGTGTCGGCGGCGCGCGCGCCTCCCGCCCTGCGCACGCCCACCGCCGTCGCGACGCGCGTCGCCGCGCAGCGCCCGCCGCCGCCGTCGCCGCCGCCGTCCGCGACGCCGCCTCCGCTGCCGCCGTCGGCCCGCCCTCCCAAGCCACCACCCACCATCACCGTCAAGCTGCGGTGCGACAGGCTGCGTTGTCTAGCGAGCTTATAAGAGAGAGTTTGTGCTCCCTTATGCACGATCTATCTTCTGCGCATGCGCAATTCACGTTTCGCATCACTTGTGCATCTGCACATGCGCAGAAGATCGATAGTGCCGTATGTTATGGCGTGCACAGACTCTCTAGTTTGTGCACCCTCGAACGTTAATGCACGATCTATCTTCTGCGCATGCGCAATTCACGTTTCGCATCACTTGTGCATCTGCACATGCGCAGAAGATCGATAGTGCCGTATGTTATGGCGTGCACAGACTCTCTAGTTTGTGCACCCTCGAACGTTAAAGCACTATCGATCTTCTGCGCTGCGTTAAGCATCTGCCATGGCAGAAGATGTCGGTCCTCTAAAATCACGTTTACACTTTGTTGAGACACTCAAAAATCACAAATTTTTTCCCCGGACGCTGCATGATAGCTTTAATGATGAACGGTACGCGATCGAAAATATTTTAAGTTTACATATATATTTGATACAAAACAACATCTTTTGTTTACTTCAAGATTTCAGAGCTGAAGGAACCGTGCACCGATTACACTTCTCGCCATAGGACGACACACGTTTGTAAGTGTTTTTGACGCTATATAAAATAACAATAAAACCTTTTTAACATGGTAAGTCATCATTTTTTTCGTTTTTCTTGACAGTCATTTGACTTTGAGCATAATTGTATGAGAGGTGGTGTGTCTTAGTTTTTCAAAAAGCGAATGCATTCGCCCTGAAGTAGTTCATAATAAGGTGACCTCAACGTTGACAACAAAGTCGATCAGACAGTGTCTCCGGGACAGACAGAAGTCCATGGAACCCGACCACCGTAATTAATAAAACGGTTGCAAATAGCAGTTGAGTGAAAAATTATATTTTATTTCTCTCGTGAAAGATATCACTCCTGTCTTCTTGGTTACTTCGTGTGCTAAATTGGTTTGTTAATAATTTTTTGCCTCCTTTACTAATAAGAATGCATTGCGATTTAGCTCATTGGTTAGCGTGCTCGCTTTCCTCGACGCGATCCCGGATTCGATTCCCGGTCGAGGCAAGATTATAATAGGCATTTTCCTTGCAATGTCCCAGTATGTGTTGCTAGGTGACGAAAATTAAACTTACTTCTCAGGTTGAGAAGACCAGAACACAGGGTGGGGATCTCTTCGTGCATTAACCCATGGCCGCGAATCCGGGATGCTGCTGGTAAGCCATGGCCCATACGCAAGCTGCCGTGCCAAGAGCAGACAGACAGATACTATACTTGGATTTCTGTAATCTGGCGGATGACCGCTGATCAGCTGTTACAGTTTCGTCCAATCGAGAATTTAAACGTCACAACAGTGACGTCACCATGATGACTTTTAGCTCTCGATCGGATGACACCATAACAGCTGATGAAGAGTCATCGGCCAGGTTAAAAAAAAAACAAGTATAATAAGAAAGCAGAAAGCGTGCTCTGTTGACGAAGGGATGTGTGCGTGGACAGGAGGCACCGTCGGCCGCCGCTCACCTCGTGCAGTTCGCACCGCCACCGCCAGAGCTCGTCGCGCAACTTCCACTCCAACGTGCCTGCCACCGTTCCCGAACCGCGCCCGTCCGGCGGCTCCCTCACGCCCTTCTGGTCACTCCTCGGCGCCGCCGTGGCCGGTACACGCAGCACTCTTCAATAGGAATTGTCGACAAGAGTTTGGTCAAATAGAACATGTGTGTGGTTTGGGTGTTTTTAATTTACAAAGAAGCATTTTTTTCCACCTACCACCAAATAATACATAGAGTGATGGGGTGGGGAGCGGGTTCAATTGGACGGGCCTAACGATCAACTACTGTACATTAGTGAACACTAAAGATTTTTACATTTTTGACATTTACGAGACGCATCCAGAAAGTAAGTTTCCATAAGTTGTCAACAAAAAGAAAAGACCACTTCTTGAAATAATTTTCTTGTTGCTGATACAGCATACGTTGCTCTATTTTTCCACATAATTTCCATGATAGTGGGATTGATATTTCTATCCCTATGTCGTAGATACTTGCCGCTTGGGATAGGTGACAGTGACGTCACTGATACGCGTCACTACAATGCGAAGAATACGGCCCGGAAAGGAATTTCTCGAGGTGTAAGAAAAGACAAGCGTACCCCAGCGAGAACTCTCGCATGTTAAACTCCACCCTGTTCCCTATTTTTCCATTTTCATATTAAGCTTGTAATGTATCTTTTTCTTCAAGACCCGCTTATCCTCCATCACTACACCTTTGTCAATACAAACTATTCTTATTTAACAGTATTACTGAGCAGAGAGGTACACCCGTATAATTCAATTGCGTATAATATAAAGTAATTAGTTTAATTTCACATACAGTTCCAGATCCTTCAGGCTCTGAACAGGTGGGATAGAATCGAGAAGCGTAGATCCAGGAAAACTGTAATAAATGTTAAAGAAGATCTCATTCTGTAGATTACAATGTGATGGATGTTTTATTGAAGCCTTTGGCCTCAAATTTTAGTTTTAAGACCCTAGCACGCTTCGTTTAGGAGTTATTTAACGTAAAAAAAAGAAAGTTTGCGGGTTGCATTTGACATGATTGGTTTGGATTGGTTTGTTTTTTTCGTGCTTCCGGGCGCGTCAACTGGTTTGGTCATTAGTCCCGTTAGGGTAGTGCATGCTTTTTCTCGGGAGATGGCGGTGATCTTCCCCCGCTGGATGGCGAGATCCGGCGCCGACCTACCGTCGGCTAGTGGGGTTTCCCCACATTTGACATGAATATTTAAATTTTTTTAAACAAACAAATCCTTCATATTTTTAAAGTCAACGTGCAATTTATGACGTCTCCGAGAAATTCTCTTTCTTTGCAGACATCATTTATAAAGATTGGTTGCGTGTGAGAGCCTCATAATGTATATATACTACTGAAATGATACAGGAGACGATGGAAATTGTTGGGAGCGATATGCGGGTTGTAGCGTGGATGGTCAAATATGTCCCAGCGGAACTGCTGCACAAGGTCTGAGTCGAGCCGTGTGTAGTCTAGCATTATCATGCATTGAATGTTCTAAATGGCGGTTCGCAAATTCGGCTGTGGTGCGTAGTGACATTCAGTGTTCACCGTTCCTCTCCTGGCCACAGACACGAAAAGCAGAATGCCCTCTCTGTACCGGTAGATCATGCACAACACGTTGCGTGTCGATAAAGCCTGCTTGAATTTGGTCTTAGT
This sequence comes from Teleogryllus oceanicus, assembly GCA_964035755.1. Taxonomy (NCBI): domain Eukaryota; kingdom Metazoa; phylum Arthropoda; class Insecta; order Orthoptera; family Gryllidae; genus Teleogryllus; species Teleogryllus oceanicus. Next base: position 164,808,986 of record CAXIVR010000002.1, on the reverse strand, counting down.
CCTCGATCCAATGTGACGCTGATGCATACTATTGTTTGGTATCTAGGGAAAGTGTGCAACCCAGCCTGTGACATCCCAATTAGAAACAGATGCATGCACTTTATTGTGTAGTGTGATAGTTGCGGCACCCCCTCGCACACACTTTCTTAACCAACAGATGTTTCGTTACCATTTCTTAAATAAGGAACGGGAAATCTGCGGAAAATGACTTCTGTTTCCGTCATCGAAAAACGACGTGCTCCATAGTGCGCTGCTACACTTTGACGCTTTTACACTTGACTCCCTGCTCTTGAGTTGCAATGTATGGGGAATGAGGGAGCCAAATATAGCCTCCCGAACAAAGGCCACCCCTCACGGAAATCCCAGAGGGGAGGGGGCTGGTTCGTAGACGCCGGGCACAAAATTCGGCGTCGGTGGCACTCGCTTCAAGACGAGTGCGTGGGGGGCAGATAACGTAGGAGGTCATGTGACTCTGTCCTATATTAAGGTGCGTCGCAGGACCATTCGGGGGTAGCGTTTCTGGTTTCCTCGCGGCAAAACACCGCAAAACTTGTCCGGCCAAGTATGGCGCGGAAGTGCTGAAGGCACGAGTAGGTGTTCGAGGTTCAGACACGGTGAAGTATGCCTTATACTTCAGGGAAGATGGTCTGCCGAGGCACATGAGGTGCCCAGTTGCGAATCGGCCGAGTTGGCTACTCGCAGGCGCGGCCGCAAGGCGCGTGTTGGGAGAGGGGGGCTGCGGCAGGTAGCTCCGACAAACGCCTTAGAGTGAGGTTTTAGTTCCTGTACATAATTTATTGTAAATAAATTGTAAATACCCACTCGTGTCTGTTTCCTTGAGTAGATCCCTACCCACGACGTTACACTTTACAAGGAGGAAGGACTGCCCACTGTGCTCCGTATCATGCCCATTTTGTCGATCTGAGAATTCCCTGCACCAGCGACGCACCACCTGCGGTTCATGATGTTCGTTCTGTACACTTGACGCAGTGGATATATTTCGATCGGGGTCATGATACATGCATCGCAAGCGGCGGGAGATGGAATTAGAACCGCTATCTTCTTTCGCTATCCTCGTACTACTTTGAGGAATCAGGCAGTGCTACCGTTCCCATACGTTTGCCTCGTCATTACTCTCTTTACGCATGCGCAGTAGTCTTTTCAAATATATGGCCTGCTTCCAAATATATTAGCCGTGATGAAACATTTTCTGAATGTGCTTCGTTAAAAGAGGTGCCTATTTCCCCAATATTTCCTCAAGAAGTAATAAAAGCTTGGTAATTGATGGAGAAAAAGGGGGAAGTATAATTGTACTATTTTATCTAAAAAGTCTAATTAATTTTTTCACCAATTGCATACAAGTAAATCACTTAGGATTGGTGAGTGGTAGGGTGAGGGCGGAAACAGTGTGACCGGCCTTACGACGTGATACGGAAAACGTTTTACGTTTACGTTTATGTAACGTTTACGTATTTATTTTAGTAAAAAACGATTACGTTTTTGACTAAAATAAATAAACACATCCAACAAGATGTGCATTCTAAGTTGAAACACGAAAGCTTCTCATTTGTTCTATGTGACATATTTATACAGACATAATGATAAAAACTATTTTCTTCTCTTCATTCACACTGCGAATAATACGGATTATACCTTCGAAACCTTGGCCTGGAATGTTTAGACCAAAACCAATTTTTTCTCTCTATGACCTTCATAGTTCTAACAAACAAAATTTTATGGAGAAGGATATCATCTAATGGGTTCAAAAAGGAAATCCATCACACATTAAGCAGCACATTCGAAAGATTACTAGGTCTTACGTCGTGCTTCCAGTTGCCGCTGCTCATTTACCGTTTCCCTGGCCGTCACCGTGGGGCTCACAAAACGAAACCTCCCCCGTCCCTTCAATCAAAGGTGAGCTCATGGTACTGTGGCGTCATGCATTTGCAATAATAACACAGACGAGTGTGGGTTTAGTAAATTAGAGGTTTATTAACAGACCACCACCTTATTACAAAATAACGTAATTACTAATTTCCCTACACGGAGTAATTTCCCGTTACGGCTACCACACCACTACGCACTAATCTCAACATTAGATGGCGTGAAGCGCCGCAACCCACCTACGACTCAACATCGAGTCAGCCTCTGTACGGCAACACATTGCCGGCTCTTGCCCAGCCCGCGGCTCGCGCCCACCCAGACCGTCCGTGTCGCACCGCGTCCAGTAACCAAAGAGAGCGTTCCGCCGCTCGCCACGGCTGACGCTCACCCTTCTCCCCACCACGCTGCCTCCTAGGGTTTCCCGCCGACGTCACATCCGCTCGTAAACAAAGGCTGCCGCGTGGTGCCTTAGCGTCGCCTATGCCACGCGGCCGTTCGTACAATTGCGTTTATGCATGACGCTACAGTACATCTCAAACGAGGCATTTAGTTTGAAGAAATATTATTCTAGTAAACTTTTAAGTGATGTGAGAGTACTTCAAATCGGTAGGAAAAAACAAACGATTGAGTGATAATTACGTACAAATGTATTGAAGATATCGATATTTTGAAATACTGATAAATTGATATACAAATGTATTGAAAAAATCGATTGAAGTGATAATTACGTAAAATCTAAGTGAAAGATACGATACAATTTTTACGGTAAATATTTGTAGCTTACAGTCATATCGCAGATGATGGAAAGATTAAATTAGTTACTGCAGAATAAAATATTAAACTAGTTATTGTATATTCAGAATATTTAGTTAGTTATTTTATAGTTAATATTACTGACAGTAATATTGCAATCGTAAAAATGTCTTCCTAACTTATTGCGGTATTTTTATACGGGTAGAAAATGTCTAATTTTTATGATCACTTTTTATGATTCCTTTCTTTGAATTCGTCTTCGTTTCAAGACTTTTATCTCTCTGTATAGAGAGTGGGTGAGGTTAAGAGTTTCGCATGACATTTTTGATTAGATATAAATGTACCCATAAATTTCTTGAAATATATGGGTCTGGAGAGTTCTATCTCCAGGCGAATTTCTTTTTTTTAATGAAGGAACACTCCGATGACATCCAAATTATCACCAAAAGTATTTCATGATTACTCATGCCACTTAACGCCATAAGTCAAAACCGCAAAAGAAAACAGATTGATCTAATTTGTAGATATTCTTGGAAATTTTTTACTGAACAACATACAAACGCATCACTTGTGACCGCTCTACCTTTTCACTATTCTCTAAAAAGCCTACAACGGGTCACTCAAGTAACCTTGTAGTATTACTTGATCTGTGACTTGTTATGACAATGTCACACCAAAATTAGGAATTTTATATGTTCTAACTGCCCTATAGGAGTGGGTTCGTCTTTTATCCTGCTTTTGTAATAAAAGAAACATAGGCAAGTTCATCTATTAACTATGAACAGCGTTCTGAATATATTCTGTTTAAATATTGGAATACAATTCTACTCTAGCATTTACACATTGCATTGAAAGATTCCATCACCTCTACCTTTAGCAATTACGTGATTACTAACAACTGCAGTTACGTTTTAACACTTGCATAACACTTTACATAAATTCTATTACCCTTCACTTCACAAAAGATAACACAAAAAAAAATTTAAAGAAATTGTCACATGAAGAGAGAATCAAATATATACAAACATAGTTTCACATAGATTATTACTTTATACAATTTAGCCAGCAAAAAGAATATAGTTATGCAATGAACGTACAATCAATAATAACTCTTTACTAATTATTGGTTTGAACAATTTGAAAACTATTAAACAATAAATTGAAAACACACACTAAAAGAACAAATATTATAAAAATAATAGAATTATGAAAAAAGGGGGTTTTAACAATTCTTTCACAGGAATTAGTTATCTGGCTTCCTTTTACGACTGCAATAATATATAAGATAACGTTTAAATGATTTTAATGAATTTAACTCGACTATACGTCTGTAAGTGAGGTGAATTCTATCTCTGTAGCGTAATTCTCGCTTCTTTAAACAGTTCTTTGTATGAGAATTTCTAGTACATTTTCTGACTCACAAAACGTCTCGAAGAAGTGTTTCCACAGCTTGGAGCGGCGACGGCGACCCAGATCCTTTCAAGGTCGTGGCAACCCCTTGCTTCGGTAACACGTGCTCTAGTGAATCGCTACCACAGTCCTTCGAATTTTATACAATCTGACTGCAATATATCCGCGTAATGTATTTCTAACGTGGTAAGCCAAGTTGAAAGACAAAACAAAAAAAGCTGGAAATAGAAAGAAACATTTTCTATAGCACATGCTTTCTATTTCAGTACACGTTCTTGAACGTTGAAATATATTATTTCTTCGTTGTTAGAAAAATAGTATATTTCTGCGTAATGCGTTCACGTGAATTTATCAGAATATTCGTGATTTAAAGTTCTAAATTCTCTCAGACATGGTATAGTTTCTTTAATATGATGAGACGAATTACCTTTCTCAAGCTTCTAATCGTCGAAATACGGCGAATTCTCCTCTCCGTCCAGCACGAACAATTGCGGTGTGATCAGATCGGCGAGCTGCAGCGAAAGAGAGCTTCTCATAGCGCTAGGGCCGATATTTTCAAGGGTGATTTTAATTGGTTGTCATTCTCTTGTACGCGAGTGCGTTCAGAAACTTTTAGTAAATTCTCGCAAAGGATACTATTTACTGCTGGCGTGATCTCTTGCAATTCGTTAACACTATAATTGCAACTTGTCGTGTCTTGACGTTCTCGGGTGCTTCTTAAAAATCAATGTAATCGACATATGAGCGGTTACACACTAGGCAAAGGAATCGCAAGATATCACAAGTACTCTTAGAGCGCAAACTTGACCCTCGGCTCTACGAGCTCCTGCAAGAGTGAGAGGGTAGATACATATTAACAGCATCGCATAACCGCTGTTCCAATTTAGGACGTGATATCCCTGCGTGATATCCCAAGTAATGCAATGATACGTCATTTTGACAAAATGAGAGGCTTTCACCGACAAATGCGCATCGTCATTTATCCGCCTCTTGCTGTGTCTTACGTACAGCCTAAGATATTCTCCTCGGGAGCTCCAGAAACTTTCATATGCTTCGTCATGTATTCACGAAGAATCTAACAATTTTTTTTTGAATGCAGCTCCTTACACGTCTGGAATGACGTTCCCTCTGCTGAGTGCTTTGACGGCAGCGGCACGTGAGAAGAACCTGAAAGCTGGCGGCGAAGTAGGCACCCAAGTGAGAACCTCTTTTTCTTCTCTGATTCAACCGTTCTGTTTTACACAATATTGCGCTACGTTCGGAAATTTCTTACAGACTTGTAGTACTATCTGAAACATGCATTTTCTCAGCAAGACTTGAGTACAGAGGCCTGATTACGTTACTGTAGCCATACATAACAACTGAGAGAATCTGCATAAATACATACAAACTTTCATTTGAATGTTTTCAAAATTATTCCTCTGACAATACTTAAGAAATCCCTATACACGCGAGTCCACCATTTAATTCTAACACCATTTTATCTTGTTGCCATTTTATTTGGCGCCAATTTCGTTGGTTCATGTATTTTCTACGCACATTTATAGGCACTTTGCCACATTAATTACTCTATCCTGCTATTGACAACAATGCGATGAGATTTTGAACGTGCCTGATATTAGAATCCGCAATATGGGAGTTAAATTCCTAATAAGAATTTAAAATGCTTTGTTTTCCAAAAACTTTATCGGCAAAATATTTAAAATAATCAGATATAATTGGAATATTTTTTGCCATCGGGAACCGACTTGTCAGTTTTCCAAATGGATTCTTTAAACGACTTTAGAATCAAATATTGAAAGAGTTTAACGACCTTAATAACCTTAGGTTATACTACAAAAAGAATGAACCTTTCAACATCTTAGCAAAAACTTATTTCTCAAGACAGGTCTTGTCTGATTCTATTGTTAACCAATAATGTATCTGTCATTCCATTTTATTTATCATCAACCTTCAAACCATTTGTATTATTATTTCATTTGAATTTTTAGGTATCCGGTCACTTAGGTGGTTTTCTCAGAAAGATTATTTTGCATCATGTACATAGACTGCGTTTGTACGCGAGTAGACATTCCTCAATCCAGAACATTCCGAGGAGGCAAGAGTTCTCTGAACTTCTGTGTTAGACCAGGTGCTCGCCTCGCAGTCGAGACGCAGAGGGCGACTCCTTGGCGAAATACCCCGGCCACGGCACTGCCGCTGTGGCCCCCGAGGCCACGGCGGAAACTCACAAGCACCCTTCCGTCCCCGTGTCCTCACCCTGGAAGCAAGAACATCGGGTTAAGCACACCAAGTTCACTTCGTCAGGTACGGTTATTTCTCTCCTTCCTCTTTTAGTAGTCAGGGAGAGAGCAAGAATATTATTGGGTTATAAAAATTACACAATAATAAGGGAAATATGTGTAGTTATTTCGAACCTTATCCCATACCGTAAATGCACGTTTCCGATGTCGCGGGTTGGCCGGTTGTTTGGTGATTCCGGATGCGCCAACAGAGTAGGTCATTAGTCCTGTAAGTGTAGTGCATGTTTTTTCCTCGAGAGATTGTGATGATCTTTCCCCGCTAGATGGCTAGATCCGGCGCTGATCTACTGACTAGCGGGGTTTCCCCCCTAACCAGGATACTCCCACCAGCGGAGCACCGCCCCAGCCGGGACAAGCTCTAAGCTCTCGACTGGACTCCCGGAATATGTGGTAGTGTAGAGCATGTTAGTGTAAGTGTGTGTGTGTGTAAGGGGAGAGGATAGGTCAAGGAAGAGGAAGGTAGGATCGCGCGCGGTCCGTGGCCAGTTTGCTAGGGTACTGCTCCGGCATTCGCCTGGTGTTGATCCGAGAAACCACGGAAATCTGCCGATCAGAGCAGCCGGCCGCTAGGATTCTCCTCCAGACATCGACTGAATTCGACCTAGCTGAAAAGCTAGTGTCGAAAGTCTTGTCGCCGTCAGGACTCGAACCTAGGAGAGGAACCAGAGGCGCTGCAGTGAAATCAGTTGATGCACTGAGCTGCCGCTTCCGGTGATGTCGCGGTATCAATGAATGAAAGCGAAGAGCGAGAGGCGGAAACATTCTATTCCGTAGTTAAAATGAGAACGGAATGGCGGAAAATTATGCGTTGGACACTCTGAAGAACGTTTTATGTTAATCGCGTAGGCTGTAGCCTAGTTATGAATATTGACGCGCGCAGCGAAGCGTCATGTGTTCTTTACAAGTATTCACGACAAAAAAGTACTTTGGAGTAAAATACTTTAGAAATTATGCGTTGGATAGACTCAAGAATGTTTATGTCAATAGCATGAGCCAAAAGCCGGAGCTTCTTCATAAAACTGGATGCCCATAGTGATGCCTTAATTTGCCTTTAAAGTTTGAGGTTATAAATACAATGCCATTCCACTCGCAGTTTGTGTTGTCAAACGCCACGTTCTCGCGGAAGTGAGCCAATATCTTCACATCCTTCACGATAAGAGCGAAGAGTCCTTACTTATTTCTTTAATGCGCGTAAAGTAGTGACAGTTTCAAGAACAACGCTCTCACTACATGGATGTTTGTTAGCACTTTCAAACTTCAGACGACAACTGATGTCATGTGGAACACGGAAACACAAGTACGCTACCATGAAAACTTAGAACATTGTGTATTTTGAAACATTAAAAGTCGCTTCTCAGAGAATGTGAATCAATGATTTTGTTTTATAGTATTTGTAAATACAAATAAACCATACCTAAAGATGTGTCAGTACTCAATAAAATTATTTTTGATGCGATGTTAGATTACGTACAGCAATCTAAATTCCTTTCTGCAGACTTTTGCTGCTTCGTTTTTACAGGAAAATGATTTGTACTAAAATTATCAAACTGTTCAACTGTTCAACTTGTAAACTTATCCTGTAAACTTATTTCTTGAAGACGATATCATGATAAAATATTATCTTAGAATAGTAACTTTGTATGAGTAACACTAGGTTGCCGAAAATATAAGCACACATACGCGCATAAAACACTATCAGACAAGAACACTAGAGCACTAGCACACTCTAACACACGGGCGTATCGTCTGAAGTGGCTCAGGCCATCAACTGATGTCAATGCAGTGTTTCTGAGCAGGAGGTCCTAGGGTTCAAGTCCCGACTGTGGCAGGATTTTTGACAGAGCTAGGTCAAATTCAGCCTGTCTGGAGGAAATCTCTAGCGACCGGCTGCTCTGATCGTTGGATTTCCATGGGTTCTCCGATCAATAGCGATCTTTCCTTCCCGTACCTTGACCTATCCTCACCCCTTAGTTACATACACTTACCCTTAATTCACTACATTACCAGACATGTTGGGAGCTTAGAGCTTGTTCCAGCAGATGGGGGGAACCCTTCGAGAAGTTAGGCCGGCGCTAGATATCACTATCAAACGGAGAACAACACCACCACCTCCCATATTAAAACATACACTACACTTATGGGTCTGTTGACCGTAGCGTAGACGTGCCCAGAAACGAAATCTATACTAATAAAAGTGAATTCAACGACATGTAACCGACATCAATACCACAAAAGTAGCGTATGAATAGACATGAAATTGTTACAAGAAATTCTTCAGGATTGTCGCAGTGTCCTTGCAAAGTTTGGTAAAGACTAACACAACCCAAATGCGGAAAATAAATAATTTAAATAATATGACTGTAGATGCACCGCGACCATTTTTCGCCTCTCATTTAGAGCACGTGGTTCCTAATATATTCCGCCAGAGCGCAGCAGTGCTGCAGCAAAACTGGTACCTAATTTATTCGCTTGAGGTCAGTAGCGGTGCATAAGATTAAAAAATTCATATTGTAGCAATGCGATGTAAAATAAAATGAAAGAACATTACAGTATTTTATTAAAATTTGAAGCAATTACGTTAAAAATAATAATCCCAAACACCGTGGTTTATATAAAATTAATCTTTTCCCTCAATTGCAAGGATTGAAAGTGAAGAAAGCTCGGGCAACGTCGGGTATTTTGCTAGTAACCAATAAATCACACATGCACATACATCACTACACAACACACACAAGACACACACACACAGACACACACACAGAGACACACACACAGACACACACACACAGACACACACACACAGACACACACACAGAGACACACCCACACACACAGACACACACACACAGACACACACACAGACACACACACAGAGACACACACACAGACACACACACACACACCAAGACACACACACAGAGCACACACACAGACACACACACAGAACACACACAGACACACACACACAGACACACACACAAACACACACACAACACACACACACAACCTGTGAGCAATAGCGAGAGTAAATGAATGCTGCCCCGAAGCGTTCGCGCACTCCCCGTCGGGCGAGTCGCCCACCTCGCCCAGCGAGCCCGAGTCCAGCGCCCACGGCTGGTACTCGCCCGCGCGCGCCGACTCGTGGGCGTCGCTCTCCTCCGCGGCGTCCACCTCCTCCTCTGGGGGGCACCGGCGCATGCGCCCGCCCCCAGCGCCAGCCGCAAGGCGCAGGTGCGCACTCTCCTCTCTAGCCATTTCACTGCTACTCAGCAAAGCACGACATACGTACGCGTAGGCTTCCGCGGCTCGAGTCGATGACTAGTAATTAGTTCAATTTCACATACAGTTGCCGATTATACAGGCTCTGAACTCGGTAGAATCGAGAAGCGTCGAATCAGGAAAAACGTAACAGAATGTTCAAGAAGATTTCATTCTGTAAGTACGGTGTGAGGAACGTTTCACTGAGGTCTGTGGCGTCAATATTTTTGTTTTAAGGCTCTAAAATGCTTTGTTTAATAGTTATTTAACGATATAGATGCAAACATTCGACCCCGTATTGCGGGTTGCTTTTGACATGAATATTTAGATGCGTTTCTAAAATAAATCCTTCATGTTTTAAAAGTCAAAGTACAATTCGCCACGTCTGCGTGTAATTCTCTTTCTTTAGAGACCTCATTTATAAAGATTGGTTGCGTGTGAGAGCCGCAAAAGGTATGTACTACTGAAATAATATAGGTGACGATTCCTCCAACACGTGATTAACTTCTTGGCTGTCCGGGTGACGCCGCGTAGTGGGTGAGAGGCCGACGTTTCGCCTGACATGTCGCAGGCTTCATCAGGGCATTGATGAAGCGAAGAAGTCAAAGCACGACATACGTTTTTGGGTAGCCTACATTGCTGAGGGGGACATGTCTTTGCAGACTGAGTACAAAAGGGTCGCGGGCTCGAATCCCGACTCGAACATGGCTCTTTGCTATTATGTTGGTATTTGTGCCCACGTACGTGTTACATCCGGGCTAAGGGTTTTGCCTAGGACATGAATGCTGGGTGTTTGATTGCATTGACTTCCACGGTCAGAGTTAAGAGAATCTTGGCTACTCTGAATGCGGCTGCATTGTGATGACTGACGTTTGACCAGCATATTGCGGCCTTCTTCACATCTGTTCCTCTGAAACAACTGTAGAGTTTTGGAGAAGGCCGCAATGTGGTGGCTGGAACGTCAGTCACCATGACGCAGATGCCGCTCGTCCCGGACAGTCAAGATTCGACTGTGTATGTTGTGTCATGTGCATTATTAACACACCATGTAACATCTTTGAATCTAAAGTTCTTCACAGAAGTATTATTCCTATCACCGTCTTTCCTTTATGCCACCAAACATGTTACAAAAGGCCATCACTCGGGATAAATATCGTACTCCTTGAAATACATTGATGAGTTTTTGGTAGTTACAAATTTAGTAAACTTAAACTTTGAAGTCATCATAATTTGATGAAATATATATTATTACATTTGTTTCATTGACACAAGGCGATAAACATACAATAAATATTCTCAAGTTGTAATATTGCATCGAAAACTCTCTTTCTTAAAGTTAGGTGTATAAGGAATGATTCATGAAATTAACATCGCCAAATGAATGCTGTCATTGATCGTTTCCTTGAAGTGAATTGATCGTTTCCTTTCCGTGAATGTCCTTAGACGCCTGTATCATCTTAAACTTCTGAGGTGGAACTTATTTCATAATGCCTTTGAACACGAATGTTGTGACCAACTTCTTTCATCCAAGGCCCAATGTATCAACAGACCTCAAACCCATCATATTACTTTACTATTTACTGAACGTAATGTCAAGAATCAGTGCGTTCTTATCAAATATGTGGAATGAAAATGTGATCAACAGGTAACAGAGCACCTGTGGGTGGAGATGGAAGCTCCAAAGCAGTCCATGGCCACGCCCGGGAGAAATTCGTTCGGATGAAGAAGAGAGGTCGCCCCAGTGCGTGGTGCTCATGGCTCCGAAGCACAACGCCCAAAAGAAGACGCATTCGCCGCGAAGGACGTTCAAGGATGAGAGCGCTTTTCTGCCGAAGGTGGAGAGGTCAGCATTCTGATGCCGTTTTTATTGACATGCTATATTGCGAAGCACCATACAACACAATGTGCATTTTACTAGTAAAATTACAAGCTTGATTTCTCTTTTACGTTCTTGTATCGTGTTATTAAAGCGGCATTAAAAACATAGCGGTTTACAACAGCCATGGGTTGGAAAAGGCGTATTATTAATATCGATATTTTCATTTTGAACATTCGAGTTTGGAAACATCGATATTTTATTGGCGATGTCCCATTCCTAGCGACAAACAGCTGAAAGAGATGGGGCCATTTTGGAAAATTCGATACCATGACTGTTTTGCCCGTGCCACAGGATGCGTTTCGCACCGACTCAATAAATTTCGATACTAGCTAAATGGCTAGGACAAAGTCTGCTGCTGTCTGGTGGAGAATTCCAGCAGTCGGCTGCTCTAATTGGTAGTTTTCATGGTTTCTCCCATCAATACTAGAAGAATGCCAAGCAGTTCCCTAACACCCTACCAAGATCGCCACAGACCGCCCGCGATCTTTCTTCGTCTTCCTTGTCCTCTCCTCCCCTTCACACACACACACACACACACACACGTACAAGCTCTGCACTACCACATATGACAGAGAGCAGTTGGGAGCTAAGAACATGTCCCGGCTGAGGCGGTGCCCCGCCGGGGGAGATACCTAGAATGGAAATATCCCCTAAGTCAACATGTATGGCAGCGACGTATCTTACCACCCGCACTGGGAGGAATACCGCCATCAATAAAAGCTTTACTACCGTAACGGGACTAATGGTTGTCGGGCCCAGAAACACCCATTACAATGAGTTCAATGAATGCGTCAGGACGCGCTCTCCGCGCGTGCGGTGGGAGGAGGAAGAGGAGGTGGTGGGGCGCGTCGCGGGCGCTGGCGAGGCCGAGGCCGAGGCCGAGGGGCGGCGGCGGCGCTCGCGCTCCGCGGGGCCACAGCGCAAGGCGCCCCCGGAGGCGCTGCACGGCCTCCCCGCGGCGCTGCTCGCGCGCATCCTCTCCAGGCACTTCGCCGGCGTCGAGGTGAGTCCTCAGCGAGCTTAGGGCTCGTATTTATGAAGCTCTGCCAGCAGAGCTTTTACCGGGAGCGGTAGCTCAGTGCATCAACTGATGCCACTGCAGCGCCTCTGACCGGGAGGTCCTAGGTTCGAGTCCTGACGGCGGCAGGATTTTCGACACTAGCTTTTCAGCTAGGTCGAATTCAGTCGCTGTCTGAAGGAGAATTCTAGCGGCCGGCTGCTGTGATCGGTAGTTTTCCGTGGTTTCTCCGATCAACACCAGGCGAATGCCGGAGCAGTACCCTACCAAACGGGCCACGGACCGCGCGCGATCTTAGGTCGAATTCAGTCGCTGTCTGGGTGCTGGTTCTAGGGGCCGGCACTACACTACCACACATTCCGGGAGACCGGTCGGAGCTTAGAGCTTGTCCCACGGAGGAGGTGCCCCGTTGGTGGGAGAGTCCTGGTTAGAGGGACCCCACTAGCCGACGGTAGGTAGGTGCCGGATCTCGCCATCCAGTGAGGGGTAAATCACCGCCATCTCCCAAGAAAAAACATGCACTACCCTAACGGGACTAATGAAGGAAGCAGTTGACGCGCCCGGAAACACGAAAAAATTAATCAATCAGCAGAGCTTTTAGAGGCCTGCTATCTGGGGGCTTGCTGGGAGTTCAAGGGGCGACTGCAATTGGTCCGGAGCCGTTCATAAATATCAAAACCGAACACTGGCAGGCCCCTGACAGAGGTTTATAAATACGGTCCTAAGAGCTCTCAATATCCAGAGCGCTCGTTCGATACAGCTGAGGTGTGTGGATGTTTCCAAGCGCGGGAAATCCATAAAGACATGCCGTTCTTGGGGTATGTAAAATATATCTGGCTAATTGCCGGAAAAATTAAGCCCTTAGACAATTAAACAGCTTGCTCCCAAAGTGACGCATCTTCATTTCCGTTTATTGTTTCTAGTACTGCGTAATAATTAATATGCTTCTTCATCATTCTGCCAAATATGGTACTTTTTCTTGTACGATGTTAAGTGTGGGAATTTTGATTTGGTGTTGTTGACGTTCTTATAAGAAGAAATAAAAGAGGTCATCTTCGTCAACATATTAGCTTTATTAAGATAGCCGGCTTTCGACGGCTTTGCCGTCATCGTTAGTCTCGCTGCTGTCGGCAAACGTCGTCCGACTTATGTTGACGAAGATGACCTCTTTTATATCTTCTTACGATGTTAAGTGTTGTATTTGCAGGATCCAGGGTTAGATGTCCACACAAATGTTTCTTTAGTTGCTTTAATTTTGCGCCAACAAATACAATAAAAGTGAACGGGAAAACAAATACGTAATGAGGTAGGACGGCGTTCTTGCCGTACGGCGTCTCGGTTGATAACAGTGGCGCCGACAGCGCGTGTCGACGACAGGCAGGGTCAGGTAACTATCGCCCGGTGCGGTGATAACTTGCCACCGGTTGGCAGCAAGTCGCTCGCTGCGGGATATGCCACGAAGGTCTCAGCGGCGCCTACTCGAGAGCCGGTTATGCCATGGCTGGTGGCAAGTCGCAGGCAGCATGAGTCAGAGAGTTTAGTCGCAGGCAGCATGGGTTATGTCCAATCGAGCAGAGAACGCCCCGCTGCCGGACTCGAGGTTTTAACCTCCGTCGGCCGGTGAAGGGGAAGGGGAAGGGCTTATCCCTTCCACCAGCGAAGCGGCGGAGCATAACCCCAACTCCGCTTCTGGTTGGGGGTTTACCACATTAAGGATGTATTGGTGGTACTTCGCTACAAACCTTGGGTATCGGCTGGATTTACAAAGTTAAACGGCGTCCAATATTTGCTCTTTATCAGCCTAAATATGTTATCGTGCAAACGATCTGCGGTTGGCGGAAAGACAAAATAATAGAGTAGCATTGCCACCCAGAAAGAAGAGTCAAATTCACGTAACTGAACAGAACACATGTATAGAATCCACTGACTTACAACGGAGGCAGGTGTCAGCAGACGTTTGACTGTTTCGGTGGTTAGCGTATCGGGCTGTTAAATACAAGTTTGGAAGTTAAAACCCGATAATCCTTCGTACACATTTCTTTGGAAGGGAAGTAAAGCCGGTTGTCCCAAGTTGTAGGTTTACGGAGCGTAAAAGATCCTCCGCCGTAAAAGAAGCCTCTGATTCATTTCGCCAGTTTCATCGCCCGAGCAATACCTCTTTCTCCGCTAGTTAGTGAAAGGAGCATACACGGTAGAGCAGCTGATGGCCCGAGTCTCTCACGTAAAACAAAGCACCGTTGAATTGAATGGAACGGGCAGATGTCTGCGCTGAGCGGCGCGTGCGAGCCGCTGGAGCGCGCCGGGGGCTTCGCGCTGCGCTCCGCGCTCTGGCACCTGCGCCGCGACCCCCCCCCGCGGCCCCAGGGAGCTGGAGCGCGCGCAGAACGACTCGCAGGCCTGCTCGTCTCGCTGCTGCTGCTCGAGGTGGGACTCTCTGCAATGTTAAATCCGAATTTATTTATTCTTTATATTTTTTATTTAAGGCCGCATCAACATCTAGTCATTAGCGACCGTATTGGTGTTAACGTAAAAGTAACTGTGAAGATGAAACTATTGTAGCGTCGTGTCGCTAAAAACAGCGTGGGCACGTGGCGCGGTGTGCACCGGATGCGTAGACAAAGGCAGAAGCGATGACGCACGGGTTTTTTCTGACAGAGTGTGCGCATCGCCAGGGTGGAGGCAATGGAGGCGGGGAGCATCGTCGCGAGGGCTACTTAAGGGCCGTGAGAACAATAGCTCTTCCTTCTTGGTCCTGGCAGCTGCGGCAGCGTAGGTCGTCCGTGAGAGATGCGAACGTAGAGGCGGCGCAAGGAGCCGGCAGTTATTGTCGTGACTAGTGAGACATGTAGTCGGTCTTAGGGCTGGCGGTACTACGCACGGCGAAACATTAGGTAGTATGTTGCGGTGTGGTAGCCGTTGTAAATATCTCTCCTAGCAGTGGGGTCTATTTAGTTAGTTAATTGTATACAGTGCATTGGTTATTTGTAACTACGGTCTAAATTGTGAATAAACCTGCTGTTACTACAACCCACTCTCGTCTGTGTACTGATTACATCCGTATGACGCCACACTATATGGTGATGATAAGGGGTGAAAGGACGAACACAAATACAACCATGCCCGAGGCGGGACTCGAACCTGCGATTCTTAAATTCGAGATCGCTACGACAATACTGCCTCCACGATCTCAGCAACCGGATCGGCATAGTTATTTCTTTATTTATTAGTATTTTAGGAAATACAAATTTCCCTGTATCTCTGCTGAAGCACGACTCAGAACTTTCAATTTATAACATATTTTTTAAACGATTAATTTAAACAATAAAAAACAAATTAAAACTAACATTTAACAATTGTCTTCCTAATGACTTCCATTAATAACGTAATATGACATTTATAGAAAGTAGGACGTAGAATGTAATAAGAATGATTTAAGAATCAGCAATAAAGGAGTTATAAAACAAATAATTGGAACAAGGGAATAGGTTAAAGTATAAATACAAGTTGTGTTCGAGTTTATTTTTTTCAGTAACCTTAAAAATATATTTTGTGAAACTGTATCATGGTATTTTATTATTATTATTATTATTATTATTATTATTTTATTATTATTATTATTATTATTATTATTACTAATAGTAGTATGCGTGCGTGTGCGTCGGCAGGAGGCGCGCGGGGAGCTGGCGGTGCTGGCGGCGCACGCGGGGGCGTGGCCGCGCGCGGGCCGCGGCCGCACGCCCCGCCGCCCGCGCCGCCCCCGCGCCCCGCCCACCCGCTGCAGCTGCCGCCGCTCGCCGCGGGCGCCGCCGCCGACGCCGTCTGCACCGTCAGCGCGCGACTCGGACAGGTGGGACCGGTGGCGGCGCTCTTGAGACGACATTAACCCGGGAGTGCTCGCAGTAGATCTGTGAGATCCAGCCCACGGCAATTTTGTTTCTAAATAATTGCGATGCATTAGTCGTCTGCTATTTCATATATTCTTTCATTATACTTTCACCACGAGCGGTAGCTCAGTGCGTCAAGTGATGTCACTTATTTTTATGAAAAAGCAGCTGACTCGGAAAGTATTCTCGGTTCTGAGGTCGCTTCATACGAACCCGATCAACGGGCGAAGTATAAGGTCGCCCAAGGTAAGACGTTATCACTTCAAGGTCAGTCACGTGACTGTTAGTGCATAAAGGCACATTCACAATGCAAACATAAGCATAAGCATGGCGTTAACATAAAAGTTAGGACTACGTCTACAAGTGGACTCATTCACAATGCGTTCGCATAAGCATAACACGTAAGACGTTAACTTAAGAGCTTGCAAGCTTCTGTGCTTATGCTTATGTCAGACATAAGGAATGAGCCAATCACAGTTCGATAACTCAAAATCGAGTATCGAAGTCGATAGGCAAACTATTCGTGTCGATTCGTGTGCTGCGTGGTTGTGTTTGTCGTATTTGTTTTGATATCTCGAAATCGATTCTCATATTCAACCAATAGTAAACTAGAATGTCCCATAACCAATAGAAACTCTTATTTTGCCTATGTTTATGTTCGACATTGTGAATACGCCAACTCTTCGCTTATGTTAATGTCTATGTGTATGTGTTATGCTTATGTTTGTGATTGCATTGTGAATGAGCCTTAACGTCGCTACCTTACGGGCGAAGTATAAGTCGTACCTTTGGCCTAAGGTAAGACGTTATGACTTCAAGGTCTGTCACGTGCATAACGTCGCTACCTTGCGCGTGGTGCTAAAACTGAGAGGCGGGGGGGGGGGGCGGGCCCGCCGCGCCTGGGGTGTGGCGCTGGGCGCATGCGCGCTGGCGCTGCTGGAGAGCTGCCCGTGCGCCGACGCCATGCTGGTGGTGACGGTGGGCGGCGGCTCGCCCTCCGAGGAGAGCGTCCGCGCCGCCGCGCCCGGTGGAGACGCCCGCCCGGGCGACGCGCCCTCGCCCGCGCCCGGCGCGCCCGCCCCTGGCGGCATTCAGGTATTTGGAGACTACTGTAAAGCCCGGGATACACGGTGCAGTTTTCGTGCAGATTCTCATACAGTTTCTGTACAGAAACTTCAAGATCCCAAACTAGAAGTACAAAAGCTCACCGCTAGGGAGTCTAAAGATAAACAATTGAAAAACACAAAAAATAAACAGAAACAACTGAATTGTGCCGTCCGAGTACTGTCAGTGGTGGTATTTCTGTGTGTGCGTTCTGGTTATGATCTTTATTTGGTATTAATTAACTATGAGGATCATAGAGAATAAAAATAGGAAGTCAAGAATTGGGGAAAAGGAAGTTTATAACAATATATCACTTCACACAATCGCGCTTTGACACACCTAACCACAAAATCGCAATGGCCAATCACCGTTAGTGAATCATTCTGCCGCTAGAGGCGTTTGAGTCAATTTGTAGGCTTACTGCATGAAAAATTCTGAACATGTTGATATAGAAAACGTGCAGTCTGGACTGCACGTTTTCTGTACGTCCAATCTGCACAAAAACTGTACCGTTTATACCGGACTTAAGAGGGGACCGCTTTGACAGTTACTGCTTGGTCACACACATTGGCAACTGGGCTTAGGATGTGGTGTGTCCCAGACAGCCAACGTTCTATTGACTCCGGTCGTGGAAACCTTTGTTCCCAAGCCCCATGAACTTCCCCAACTTGGGTACGCTGCTACCTACGTTGATCGTTTTAATATTGTAAAATCTGTCTAAACCGGAATCGATCTGGACACAAAAAATTCCGATTTTCAGAGACTTCCGTTTTATGCAACATTGTCCATTTTTAAGACACTTGTAATATTAACGTCCCTGACATGAAAGTAGTAAATTACATGACTTTACTATAATTATCAAAATACTTTAACAAATAATATATTTACGTAATAAATCACAAATAAATGAATATAAAACACTTTATTGACAGCTCCTGAGTTGAAAAATACCACACTTTACTGGCTGTATTCAGACTGCTCGCTGACTCAACGCAAAAGGCTTCACTACGTAGTACTATGACTTTCTGATACCGCCGCAATGCGTATCTGGTCGAGGGGTTATGATTTTCTACACGGGATAGGGAGACACGAGAATAGAAGCCATGCCCGCGCAGCTTCTCACGCTCAGAGAGACGGGAGAGAGAGAATTTCCCTGCGGTCTACATGAGAGACAAGCGAACCCAAGATCGAATTCTACGCTGACAGCTCAAGCTCCTCTTCTTCAATGTTCGACTGCCACGACTAAATCGCGTGTCACAGAGATAGAGAATTTAAAACAAGCGTGTAGATATGTTCATTTCATTAAGTACATCTCGCTTCTCTCTGCCAATTGCATTAAATTCAGAGGAATTTTTACAAATATTTTTTTCTTGCAGGACATGAAAAAACGTTCCGTTTCCGCGCTGGAGAGGTTCCTTTTATATTGTGTAAAATGCCATTTAACTTCACGGGCCGGAGAAATTTTCCGATTAAGGCAGGTTTCTAGCTTATACAGGTTCCAGTTTAGTCAGGTTTTACAGTACTTTTCGGCCTTAAGCCGCCATCCTGATTGAGGTTTTTTCTGGGTTTACTCAATCGCTTAAGGCGTATGCCGGGATGGTCCCTAGTATTGCATCCCAGACGTAAATGTAAAATAACTCCCAAAAAATAACTTTTTGTTTGTTGTTCACAGTTGAGGCTGTCGGGTAATGACAACTGACATTTCGGGCGAATTTTGAATTATTGATTCTAAGTGGGAGCTCCTTTTTATCTAATTTTTTTAAGAATGTTCCTTACATTTTGCAAATTTCCAAGAATAAACAAAAAATGACCATAAATTCATTTGGCTCATACAGATAAATTGATGTAGATGATGTACATCACAAATTGATTTTTTTCTACCTTTGCGACATGTCAGTTAATATTAATTACATCTGAACGCCTCAACTGTAATTTTTAAAATTGTAAATTAATTAAAGTGGTTAGGCGGAAGAGCAGGCCTTAAGGTCTGAGCCTCGCCACAAATAAAGACAATTTTATTGTTATTATTATTATTATTATTATTATTATTATTATTATTATTATTACTACTACTACTAAGGGATCCCAAATATTGCTCCTGCGTAGAGCCCCTTAGTCCTGAACCCGTGCGTGGCTGCGTGAGCAGGTGCTGGCGCTGTACGAGGTGCGTGGGCTGGAGGAGCCCGCCGCCCCGGCCGCCCGTGCCGCCCTCGCCGGCGCCTCCCCCGCCCCTCCTACTCCTCCTCCTCCGACAGCGAGGCCGGCCGCCAGAGGCGCTGGCGGGCGCCGCCGAGGCCACGGCCTGGCTGCGCGCGCCGGCGCCGCCGTGCGCAAGCAGCGACGCATGGTGGCGGCCGCGCGATTCGAGGTCTCTCACGTCGCTGGACTTCGCCTGTTCGTTATGACTAGGGGCGGATTTTAATCACCTAAAACATCGCCAAAAATGATCAATAAAATGCTATTAAATGCTTTAAAAATCCCCTAAGAACAAAAAAAATGACTTAAAAAAGTTGATCGCAACCACTTCAGATGAACAACGCAAGCTGTTAGATATATTACTGATGTAATTGACACTTCTTCCTTTCCTTCAAATGAACTCAGATTGCAAACGGATGGTTTGGACGGTTCTTTACAAACCAATCTCTGCCTTTGTTAATCGCGAAATCGACCGAAGTGAGAACGGCTACGATAGGCGTCACAGAAACCTTAGATTAAATAAGCGAAAATGCATTAAAAATTACGTAAAAAAGGTAAAAAATGATTTATTAGTCCAAATCGACGAAATGTGCAAAAAAAATGGGTCGTTTCCTTTTGTCATATCATAAAATTAATTTCTTAACTTTAATGCATTGTTCTAAAATGAAAAGAAAAAAATACATTTAATTAAAATCCCCCCCTAGTTATGAGAAGTCCGATTCGTGCTCTCGAAAGTTGGTGGTTCATAAAATTGATGGTCATTTGAGAGATAGTCAGGTGTAGCAATTGACCTAAAACGAATGGGTTGCCCTTTGCCAACAGTTTGTATGTACATGCACAAATACATTGTACTTAAATATTTCGCCATTGGAGGTAGTTTACGATACAGGCGAATCAAAGCAAACAGGGCGTCATCTAACACATGACAACAAACCGAACTCTTTACAGTTCGTACTGTAATGTAGTCACATTTCCATAAAATAAATATTTCAAGGTTTCAAACTAGAAACTTGCCTCTCTAGCGCAGAGGCTTAGATCACCATCTAATTACGAGGAACGAAGGTTGTGGTTGCGAGTCTCAGGAAAGAAATGAGTGATTCACCGTAGTTGGCTTCTCATACATCCACGTTTATCTAAAGCATTATTCTCCGATTCTTAATGTTATTCCCCTTCCAATCGGATCAGTGGAGAGCTAGGGATTGTTCCGGATGGAACGCACCTCGAGAGCAAAATCCTAAGAGCCGACTTGTAGGTAAACGCCGGAACAAAGGTGCTTTGGGGGAAGGAACATCTCTCGAGATTTAGCATTCATTATGCTTTCGAAACGAATGATCTCGGTAGTTGACGTGTCCGGAAATACAAAACAATCAAGCAATGAATCAACACGTTTCCAAAAGACTCAACAGGTTGAGTTTAGCTCGAGGTCAGCATTGCCTCTGCATCTTCAGCATCTCCGACCGGGAGGTCCAAGGTTCGAGTCCCGACAGCGGCAGAATTTTTTATACTAGCTTGTCAGCCAGACCGAATTCAATCGCCATCTGGAGAAGAATTCTAGCGGTCGGCTGCTCTGATCGGTAGTCTTCCTGGTTTCTCCAATCAACCAGACGAAAGTCGGAATAATATCCTAACAAACGGACCACGGACTGTGCGCGATCTATCCTTTCCTTTTCAATCATCTCCCTTACTTACACACGTACACATATTACCTACCACACACGTGGGGACACTAGACGGGCGGTAGAGCTTGCCCCAGCTGGAGCGGTGCTCGTTGGGGAGATACATAGTGGGGAATTCCCGCTAAAGCCGACGTGCAAACCGGGAGCGGTAGCTCAGTGCATCAACTGATGTCACTGCAGCGCTTCTGACCGGGAGGTTCGAGTCCTGACAGCGGCAGGATTTTTGACACTAGCTTATCAGCTAGGTCGGATTCAATCGCTGTCTGGATGAGAATTCTTGCGGCCGGCTGCTCTGATCGCTAGTTTTCCGTGGTTTCTCTGATCAACACCAGGCGAATGCCGGAGCAGTACCTTACCAAACGGGCCACGGAACGCGCGCAATCTGTCTTCCCATTCCTTGTCCTATCCTCTCCCCTTTACTCACACACTTACACTAACATGCACTACATTACCAAATTACGGTATGGAGCTTAGAGCTTGTCCCGGCTGGGGCGGTGTCCCGCTGGTGGGAGAGTCCTGGTTAGGGAATCCACTAGCCGATTGTGGGTCGGCGCCGGATCTGGCCATCCAGCGGGGGAAGATCACCGCCATTTCCCGAGAGAAAAACATGCACTGCACTAACGGGACTAATGACCGAAGCAGTGACGCGCCCGGAAACACGAAAAAATCAATCAATCAATCAACCGACGTGCAGGTCATCGCCGGATCTGACCATTCGTAGAGAAAGACACCACCACCTTGCGGGAATAAACATTCACTATAGTAGTTGATATACCCGAAAACATGAGTTAATCAATCAGTCAATCTGTCAATCTCTGATTCCGAAGTAGGTCGACGCCGGATCTGACCGTTCGTAGCGAAAACACCACCACCTTGCAGGATAAAACATTCACTATAGTAGTGATGATATACCCGAAAACATGAGTTAATCACGTCAATCTCTGATTCCAAATGGATTGTAGCGTCGTGATGAGTAAGACGACAGGATTTTCAATGTATGTACGTTTATTTTGTACGTAATATACACGGATAGCTTAAAATTTACAGAACGTGTATCATCCGCGTGTCGCTTGCGGAAAAACAGAAGATGATTCTTATAACAACCTTCAGGTGTTCATACGCACCATGGCAATGTTTGTCACGGTCGTCAGGCGGAACCGTCTCTCACAAAGAGATGAGTCTACGACGTTACAGGATGTGCTCTTCGCGCAGATGTTCGACGACCTGCGGCGCTGCGCGGAGGCGCCGGTGGAGTGCGTGGCGGCCGCGCCCACGCGCCGCTCGCACCTGACGCGCCTGCCCGGCGGCGGCGAGCGCTACCTGCTGGAGCGCCGCTGGCCCGCCTGCTACCTGGCCGGGCTGCGCGCCGAGGGCGGCGTGCGCGTCATGCTGGAGCTGCGCTGCGCCCGCCACAGCGCCCCGCCCGTGCTGCGCTCGCTGCTCGCCCCGCCCGCCGACCACGCCCACGCCCAAGCCCGTTCGCCGAGGACGCTTTCGCCTTCTTCGCGTGGCGCGCCCCGTGATGCGATTTTGTTCTTTGTTGGAGATTTGCTCGTCCTTTTGTTTTGCAATAAAAATGTTGATCACGTTTTTTTTTTTCCCGCTCAGTTTGTGAAATATATCCAGGTTGTGCAGTGAGCCAGGAAAGTCTTTCCGCGCCGAGCCGAATCAGGGGCTCCTATTAAAAATTGCATTTGTGTTTCGTAGCAAACTCATTCGAAAGCAAGTGAAGGGGACAATACTTCAGCATTTGCTGAGATTGTAGTGAGTATTCAATAATCTGATGTTCGTACTACCAACAAACTTTCTGTTGTTAGCCCTCTCGCCAGCCACTGGTGTCACTGCGAAGATACTTTTCTGGCGCACTGTACATGATTACGCAGTCCTCTAAAAGTACTGTCAAGGTGGTGCGTATTTTATCTAAACTCTGAGACGAATAACACATAGATCAGACACGTTCAAACCGCATTCGTACGAGCTCGCTTTTTTCCTGAATCCGCTCTCATTTTCCCTTCGAATTCAGAAAGTGGTGTACACGCCCAAGGTGAAGTGGAGAGAAGAGCGGAATAGTGACTACATACGATAACATGATACTCAGATTTCTTTGGTCAAGCAGCGGAGATTTAAATTATTTTTGGTATTTATTACTATTTCATCTTTGTTTTCTTTTTAAATGATGCCTTGTATGAACTTTTGGCCATGAAACAGGAATATGTTTGAATGGCGAATTCTTTCCTTGTTTTGGTTTGTGGTATGTTTGATTAAATTGTTCAATGATTTGTTGTATATAGCAACAAGTGAGATAATTTAACAATTCTCTACAAGTTAACTATTCTTGCTTATGGACGAACTGCTTTTTTAAGTGATTTTTAAATCTAACCAGAACGTAAGAAGTTAATGCAGTCTTATGTAATTACAATTACGAAATCAAGATACTTTCTATTCAAACCTTTTATACTTGTACACTCAATTGACAATTTGAAATATGACTGATGTATTTTTTCTTACTTTAGTAGAGGAAATGAGAATTAACATACCTAAATTTGGGGGTAAATTTGGCCATGAACGGATAGCAAACGCCCAATTCTCTAGCGAATATACAAAGTAATTGTTATTTTTGTCGTATATGGCGGAGGATATTCGCATCAGGAATGGTAAGAAAGTCAGTTACAAAACAATTCTTCAAGAAACCATTGAATTACTCAAAGTAGTACATACTACTTATATTTTATTAATCATACTTGTCCCTAAAAGCCTCCAAAAATTCAAAGAGGAAATGTGCGATGTCACATGGTAGTGCAAATACCACATTAATTGGTCCGTGAGGTAGTGGAAGATGGTTTGAAATCATGAGTAACGGCATAAGATGGAACCTGTATAAAGCCTCGGATTAAACCTAAACATTTCTGAATAGGATTGGATTGCCGTTTGCGTGTGAGAGCAATTTACCCGTCAACTTACCTCTGGAAAAATGGAAACATATTCCACTTTTAGTGGATCAGAGACAAAGCCTCCGGGAAGAGTTAACGATGTTATCGTAGAAATTGGATATCCTATTTTCTAATGGTTGTTTGTTTGGCTTAACAAAGGTGTCCGGTGAATTTTGGTCGTACGGTAGAGATGAACTCGCATTGAGACGAGGGTTAGGTTTATATCTTGCTAATAGTCTTCTCTACGTGCCAAATGGTAAGAAATCCTTCCCCATTTTGCTTGAGATCTTTAAAAAGTTGTCACCCTCGCATGGCGGCACTTTCTTTGTGCTTAGGAATACTTTCTTTCACGACAAGTTTGTTCTCTATGTTGAAATTGCATTGTTTCGTGAATTTGATTTTTGACAGCACTTCCATTTTACTTTCTCGCTACTGCTTACGTATTATAGAGAAAGTATTGTAATGCAGCGGGGAAAATGTGAATTTTTGACATAAAAACTCTTATTGTTGGACCCTGGTAACAAAAAAGACGATAAATCTTATTCTTGAGCTCCTTAAGCAGTCAACGTTCTTTGGGAACTATATCGGCTTTTCAAGAGCATGCCGACGTTCATAATGATACATAAATCGGAATTAATAAGTTCATTGCTTCTTAACTGAAGTAGGAAATGTTAATCAAGGCTTGGTAATCGGATCGCGTTATCACGTAGTCTGTCTTTAAGCATTTGTCGCATCGTCTGTCTTTAGTTTCTTTCGTAGAGTGACTGTTTTGAGCGATTAACCTAGTACATAGTTTTTGTAACTACCATTGCAGTTTTATATATTGGATCATCGATGAATTAAAAAATAACGATATTTGATATATTAGCGCTTTCTTTCATTTAGATAAAAAAAAAGTATTCCGTGACTTAAAACATCAAACCACCAGCCTTATTGAAGAAAATCGGCCACTGGAGTAGGTATCACGCTTATACGAAGTGACCCACTGAAAATTGTT
Organism: Teleogryllus oceanicus; assembly: GCA_964035755.1. NCBI lineage: Eukaryota > Metazoa > Arthropoda > Insecta > Orthoptera > Gryllidae > Teleogryllus > Teleogryllus oceanicus. The sequence continues at coordinate 164,783,694 of CAXIVR010000002.1, read as the reverse complement.
TATAAACTGATTTTAATGAAAATGTTTGTAATTTATGATCTTACAAGGCCACCAAAACGAGAAGAATCAATTGAAACAAATTTAAAAAGTTATGTTCATTATCTCTCACGTATCATTTTTGAAGTAAAGGACGACAGGTTCATGAAAGAAATATTCGTGTGAAGAATGTAATATATGCGTAAGTCACTAATGTACTGTTAAATATGTTTAGTCGACAGGTTTATTTTTGTCTCTATAACAGAACTTAATTACACCATGACATTTTCTTCTTAACAGTATGTTCAATATTTTAACTTCATCTATAAAAAAATTCTTTGGCTAATATGCACTCTATTCAGTATATCTTCTTATGATACCGGATCATAGCTTTAAGTCATACAAGGCATTTAGATGGATTGGTGGTTATTTTTATGCAAAGTTATAATGATAGAGCAATGGTGAAATAAGCAGCAGGAGAAACAGAAGAACACTGAAAAAAAAAAAAATGCTGGAAATCCGCATTCTCCACCACATAATTCTCGAACTTTGATCGACCGGGATTTACACTCCGGTACCCAGATGTGAAAAGCAAATAGTCTGACCACGACCCCATGGGTCTCCAGATAAGTTGGATTAGACGAAGCATATACTGTGAGAGATCGTACACTGGACTATCAGCGGCCGTGAGGTGAGTTGTTACCAAACGGGCACCGCCCTTCTTCAGCGTTCGCCTCAGTGATACGAGGCATATCATCCCCTTTGTAATTTCATTTACACAGTGAAGACTTCCACAAGTTACACACGGAAACATTTGGCTAAAAAGTGCTTGTGAGAAAGATGGACGTAAAAATTGAGGCACGATTCGTTCACGCGCACGGACGCGTGCGTTAGTTCACGCGCGAGTAAATGTGAAGAAGAAAGCTTATGAGGCGAAGGGAAGAAAAAAAATGGAGGCTTTCCTGGAAAGCATTAAGAAACTGTACACACCAAGAGATATTTAAGAAGAGTTCACATAAAGTGCGTTGGACACACTCAAGGACGTCTTATGTCAACGCGAGGGCCGAAGGCCCGAGCCTCGACTTCAACTTGGCACTCCGTAGCGACGCGTCTCTTTCCACAGGAAAATGTCAGCGTTCTCGGAATCGACAGCGCGTGTGAATGAATCATGCCCCAAATTGAATTTCTACTCAACAAATAACCACACCGTCTGGTTTAATAAAAATGGCTGTTTATTCCCCCCACGTCCTTCGGCGCTCCTTCGCCCCACCCCTCTCCTCCTCCTCCTCCTCCTCTTCCCCCCACCCACGCCTTCTCTTCCGCCTCCGCCGCCGCAGCCGCCGCCGCCGCCGCACGCCGCGCGTCAGTCGGAGCGCCACTCGTCGTGGTGCGGCTGCTGGCGCTGGTTGCGGTGCGCGCGCGTGAGCAAGGCGCCTCGGCGCCCAGCACCTCCGACACGCGGCGCGACAGCTCGTCCACGCCGCCGTCCTTGAGCAGCAAGGCCGCCGCCGCCGCCACGGGGTCCCCGGCCGGCGCCCCGCGCGCCTGCTTCGCCGACGACACCGCCGCCAGCGTGCTGCGCAGCTTCGCCAGCCCGCTGTCCTGCTCAAGCCACGCCAACACACACCCTCGCTCGGAAGACTTGTCAGCGGTACTGGTAGTGACTTACCGCAACAAAGAGCCTCTTGTTGTTTAGTGTGTTGCTTGTGTGTTTTAGTCATTTATCTCGTACGTAACAAAGATGGACAAATGTTATATTGCCGGGCCGAGCCGACGAGAAGAAGATCGAAGAGGAAGGTCGAAGAAAATGGTGGAAGAAGGAGGTAGAAGATGGAGGTAGATGATGGAGGTAGAAGATGGAGGTGGAACATGGGGTGGAATTTGGCGGTAGAAGATGGAGTGGAAATGGAAGGAAATATGATGGTCCAAGGTGAAGGAACAAAATTCGAAGATGAAGATCAAATGATTGATTGATTGGTAATTCCGGGCGCGTCAACTGCTGAGCTCATTGTCCCGTAATTGTAGTGTGTTTTATCACGGAAGATGATATTGATCTTCCCTTGTTGGATATCGAGATCCGGCGACGATCTACGTCGGCTTGCGAGGATTTTCCCCTACTCAAGTATCTCCCACCAGCGTGGCATCGCCCCAACTGGGACAAAGTCTATGCTCCCGACTCGTCTCGCGACATGTGCGGTAGTGTTGTGCATGTTAGTGTGTGTAAGTAAGGGAGAGGATAGGAGAAGGAGGAGGAAGGAAAGATCGCGCGCGGTCCGTGGCCCGCTGCGTACTGCACCGGCATGTGCCTAGTGTTGATAGAAGAAACCACGGGAAACTACCGATCAGAGCAGCCGGTCGCTAGAATTGTCCTCCAGACTGACCGGAAGCGGTAGCTCAGTGCATCAACTGATGTCACTGCAGCGCCTCTGACCCCGAGGTCCTAGGTTCGGATCCTGCGGCGCCAGTATTTTCGACACTAGCTTTTCAGTGAGTTCGAATTCAGTCGCTGTCTGCACGGTAGCACGGCTGCTCTGATCGGTAGTTTTCGGTGGTTTCTTTATTCAATACCAGACGAATGCCGGAGCAGTACTCTAACAAACGAACCACGGCCCGCGCGCGATCTTTCCTTCCTCTTCCTTCTTCTATCCTTTCCCCTTACACACACACACACTTACACTAACATGCACTACACTACCACACATTCCGGGAGACGAGACAGGGGATTACAGCTTGTCCCGGCTGAGGCGGTGCCCCGCTGGTGGGAGAGTCCTGCTTAGGGGGAATCCCCGCTAGCCGACGGTAGGTCGGCGCCAGATCTCGCCATCCGGCGGGGGAAGATTACCACCATCTCTCGACGAAACATGTACTACACTTACGGAAATAATGACTTAAGCTGTTGACGCTGCCCGGAATCACTAACCAACCAACCAATCAATCAATCCTCCAGAGAGCAGCTGAATTTGCCCTATCTGACTAGCTCATGCGCAAATCCTGCCGTTAGCATACGAATTCTAGGGTCTCTCAGCCACAGGCAATAAGTTGATGCTCTGAGCCACCTTTACCGGTATTGAGATGAAAATGAAAAGATGATGAATACAGAGATGGCGAACGCAGCGCCGCCCACCTCTCCGTCGCGCGCGTTGCGCAGGGCGCCGATGGCGTCGACGGCCTCGAGAGCCTCGAGTGCGCCGAGGGCGCGCGCGGCGTCCGGGCGTGGGCGGCTGCGGGCCCTCCCGGCCCGGGCCGCGCCGCGCGCCCCCGCCCGCCCCGTCCGCGCCGTCCGCGCCGCCGCCCACCCCGTCCACCGGCCGGGAGCCCAGGCGCATGCGGCTGAAGCGCGCCGGCTGGAAGCTCAGGCGCCGACGCGGGGACACCACGGGACCCAGCGCCGGCACCGGCCTGGCGGGACAATTCAACATTGTATTATCTTATCCACAAGGAAGAAGAAGATTAAAGAAGCCCATTGCATGGCTCATGGACACCATGATAGGTTTCCGTGGTGAGATTCCGAGTTGGATTCCCCCGGTCAAAGCAAAAATAGAGCTATAGCTTTACAGTACAATTGTCTCTTTCCGTAGCTGTATGACGAAAGAAAAGCCCAGGAAGGCCAATGTGTGCTGGGAATCAGAGGCGTCATGCTTGCCACATGTTACCCTACCCCAGCGTAGATAAATTAAAGCAGGGCCCAAGTCTGGGAACACCGCTAGCTGGCAGAAAGTCTTATTAATCCGATCCTAAAATGCCAAATCCCCACGGGTAGTTCATTGGTCAGCGTGTTCGCTTTCCCTGACGCGATCCCATGACTTACAATACTACTAAAGTTTATTAAGAAAAAAACTTATTATTATATCCGTGCAATTAAATTGCGATTTAATTTAACGATTTATTGTTAATATTGATGTCGACTTTCTACACATTTCTGATCATCCATGCCCTGGAACTCAGAACTGGGCGTGCCGCTGGACTCAGAAAATTTAATAGAACTAGTAGTTTGCGAGTTCGTCGACAATAAATCGAACCGAAAAAACAGGTTTATTTTCGTAAACTCTTTTCTAAAGTCGCCTCCCCCCCCCAGTTATTAGACTTTCGAAAAATGTTAAACGAGGAACAGCGATGCTAATTACGTTAACAATATGTGAACTGCTTCACTGCGAAGGCTAGTGTTAACTTGGTGCTGTTACTAGTGCTGGCGCAGCGACTGACCCTTCGAGCGTGGGCGAGGCGTGCGGCGGGGGCACCTCGAGCTGGAACCAGAAGCTGGTGCGCGGGTCGTCGGCCAGGTCGGGCGGGCCGTCGGGCAGCGGCAGGACGGCGGCGGCGCGCCCGCCGAGCCCTGCTCCTCCCAGCCCCAGCGGCCGGGGTCCGCCACGCCCCCGCGCACCTCGTCCTCGTCCAGCGGCACGCCCAGGCAGTCCGCCTCCAGCGGACGCTGACACACGCACCGCGTTGGCGTTCGCGTATGAGCGGAGATGAGACACGGAGTAAAATGGGAAAGAAAATTAGAGAGGATTGGAGAAGAAGCAAGAAAAAGAGAGGAAAAAGAAGAGATAAGAGGGGAGACGGAGAGAGGGGACAGGGGGAGCAGAGGGAGGAGCAGAGAGAAAGCGGAGTGAAACAGAATGAGGAGAGAACAGGACAGGGAGAGAGCAGGAGCGGGGACGAGCAGGAGAGGGAGAGCAGAAGGAATGGAAGAGGAGGAGAGAGAGGAGGAGAGAGCAAAGGAGAAAGGAGTAGAAGGAAGAAAGAGAGTGAAGGAGGGGAGAGAGCAGAAGGAAAGGATGAGAGCAGGAGAGGGAGAGCAGAGGAAGGAAGGGAGAGAGAGAAAAGGAGAAGGAGAGAAGGAAAGAAAGGAGGAAGGAGGGGGAAGAGAGAGGAGAGAGCGGGAGGGAGAGAGAGCAGAAGAAAGTCAGAAAAGAGGAGAGAGGAAGATGGGAAGAGAAATACGAAGATATAAGAAGAAGAAGAAAATGGAAGTAGAGTTATGAAACAACAAGAAGTAGAGAAGAATGTACAGAGAGAAATAGGTGTTTTTTCTGTAATTTTTGATGAGAACAAATTACATGAGATAGAGATAACAATGCACCCAAATGAGCATTATGAGTCCGCATGAAAGGTGCTCATCTCCCCAAATATCAAAAGAACAGAGACATTAAAGAGGAATGCCAAGCGAAGGACATTGCTAAGCGAAACATTAGGAAACGTGCGCGAAACATTCTGAAGCGGTTGCAAAACGCCACACGTGCGCTCTCTTCCGCGGCTCAGGCGAACGCTCGAGCCACAAACTCGACTCGAGCCCAAATCACCTACTTCGCACACTTGTTACGCGTCTTATACTACTGTAACGAGTATTACATCAACTGCCGGGCTCCGCTGCACGGATTGCGTTATCTACCGGCGCCTCCTGAACTGGATGGTTCCGGAGTATTCGCGGGTCGCGTAGACGAGTGTCGCGAGTCCCCAGGAAAGTCTAGGCGGGCGCCAGCCAGGTATAAATTCGCCGCGACCGGCGGCAAAGGGGGGTGTCGGAGTGGACGTGGTCAGTGCATCGGACGGTGGAGTGCTTAGGACTGTGCGTAGTGCAAAAGAAGTAAGCAGTGAAAATAAATAATCAAGAGAAGTGTGCCGTATACATGAATAACCAAGTAAAGAAAACAGGGACTGTGAAGACTATCTGTACATAAATCAAATATTTTTAGTGTATCTTCAAGAAACAAATAACGGTTTTTGTTAAAATAATGTATGTGTTTTAATTCACCACGTAGAATCGTAAGACTATTCTCCCTCCGCTCTAGATTGGTCAAGGGGCGTCCAACTCCCATCCAGCTCACCTGGTTGAGCAGGAAGCGAATGCGCAGCGCGGCGCGCAGGCAGAGCGCGTCGGCGGCGCAGTCGCGCTCGGGGGCCGGCTGCGCGCGCAGCGGGCGTCGCTCGAGGCGCTCGCGCTGCACGGCGCCGCCGCCGCCGCCGCCGCCGCCCAAGCCGCTGGCGCCCAGCAGGCGGTCGCGCGCCACGCAGCGGCGCCGCACGCCGAACAGGCCGAAGTGCGCGGACGCGCGCCGGCTCTCCGACGCCGCCAGCTCGCGCTGCAGCAGCGCGCTCACGTAGCGCTGGCCGCTCTTGCGCGCCGCCTCGCGCAGCGCCGCCAGCAGCGACGACGCCTCGCTCTCCGGCACCTGCCCACGCACGCCGTTAAACAAAACATGTAACAGGTCCTCTAAATTAGTCTTTATGGCGACAAAATTGAGGCGAGGGGAAAAATTGAACCAAGGGACAAATGGGACAAGGGAACAAAATGGGACAAGAGACAAAATGGGACAAGGGGACAAAATGAGACAAGGGGACAAAATGGGACAAGGGGACAAAATGGGACAAGGGGACAAATGAGACAAGGGGACAAAATGGAACAAAGGGACAAAATGGGACAAGGGAACAAATGGGACAAGGGAACAAATGAGAGTCGCTAAAATATTTTTAATGATTCTCAGACATTTAACGGCGTTGTATGGATTCCTCTTAATGGTTTGTTTAGATGGTTGGTTGCTAAGGAGATAAGCGCGTTTTACCGACGTAAATAACCAAAAAATAATTCTTGAGGTTTCCTTTTAACTTCTTGGTCGAATAGCGACCACTGATTTTTAACATTGGGGTAACTGTAAGGAGAACGTATAAGGACAACATGAACACACACGAACATTCTTTGCACGAGGTCGAACTTCGAACCTACGACCCTTCGAGCCGAGTCAGCTACGCTCCTTTAGCCTTTAGCAACCTCGACTATTCAGGCCGGTTGCACGCCATTTATATCGTGTTTCCGATATCCACCCAACTGAATGGTGAGATCTGGTGCCGATCTAAACTTCACCTTGTGATGTTTCCCCATCCACGTATCTCTCGCTATTTGGAGCATGGGCGAAGGCTTATGCATAGTACCGAACTACTTTGTGCTTTAGTCTGAGAGTCACGTGATAACGCCGACAGTGGCTTCCTAGTGGCGCGCAATAGCAGCTGCTTTTCTAGGGACGAAATCATCGGGAAATTCACGGAATTAATAAATGAACAGATAGAATGTCGTACCAGCTGAGTGCCTCTGGCAAGCATTTATGACACCCACTATGAAAATTTCACATCATTAAAAGTATTCAGACAAATTAGGTATCGGACTAAAAAATATTAAAAGTATAGAACTTAAATCTCTTTAGATTGCCGCGAAAACTTTTCCAGTACACACGTAGCAAGTGTAGTAAAGCACGGTAACGCTGTCTCCGTCGAGACCCAAAGCACGAAGAAGAATGGTACAAGGTGTAGGGGCGCGTTTGGGGCTTGGCGAATTGGGGATCTTTAAACTCAATATGTATTTAATCATAATATACAGGTGAGTAATTTCATGGGAAAGAAACGTATCAAAACCTATTAATAGTAATAATTAACTCCTTTACGGGCTACTCCTTTAAGGGTTATTCCATTCAGTACACCGAGTTGTGAGCGACTGCTCGCCTAATCCCGAGCAGTTGACGTGCTCGGTGAATGTTTGGTTTCTTGGATGTGTCCCAAAGGCCGACACTCAATGGGCAGGGTGAGTGGAGAATGTTCGTCACTCGGCAAATAGCAAGCATTAGCATTTCGTTTTGGGGTGGAATAGGGGACTTAGGCAACCCGCAATGTATTGCGGTATGTCGAAATGCGGCGGCCTCGAGCAGCCAGGGCCGCAAGGTATTGCGAGGCGACGCTAGTAGACAGGGCGGAATAAGAAGTGTGAAGATTGGCAAGCGATGCTCTGGCCATTCTCGATCAACTATGCCCTGAATCCATCTTACTGGGCAGGCCTGACGTCACCAATAAGCTAGCAGCGACGTTTCGTCCTCCAGCACCTACCTATCTATCACACATCCATACTCGCCCACAAAACATGTTAGAGCAGTACCGGACCAAATGCTATGTTAATAGAATGGTGATACTGGGAACTTAAGTAGAAAATATCTTTGAATGTAAAACACTTCATAACGTAGTATAATGACGTGCTGAGTTTTAGGAAAAAATATCGATTGGTTCGAGTGGAGGAGAAGAATACAGTTTATTCGGAAGAAGGAGAAGAGGAAGGAGAAAAGAGGAAGGAGAAGATAGGAAGCAGAAGATAAAAAGAAGAGTAAAAGGAGAAGAGAAGGAGAAGAGAAAAAGAAGAAGAAGAGAGAAGAGAAGGAGAAGAAAAGAATAAGAAAAGAAGGAGAAGAGAGGAAGGAGAAGAAGAAACAACTTTTGATTATAAAAGCATTATTTGCGCTGCTTATCCACTTAACAAATCACGCATTCTGCCCGTTCCTACTTGTCGCCCCTCCAGCTAGCGCAAGCGTGCACTGGGTGTCGTTGGGTGAAGTGCGCTGACCGTGACGCGCGAGCACGGCCCGGTGTCCTCGTCGTGGAAGAGCAGCCCCGTGAGCGGCAGGTGGTACGCGCGCGCAGCGACCGCCAGCCGCCCTGCGTGCGCAGCAACCCCACCAGCTTCACGCCCAGCGGCGTGGGCGAGCGCAGACGCGGCTCCACCTGCGCACGCGTGCCACCATTGCCACTTCAGCGACGATTGTTGATTGATTAGTGATTCCGGGCAACTACTAAGCGGGGCGGGTGGTGACTCCCCAGCTCAGGCCGAGGGCGGGTCGACCGTCAACTACTGAAGTCAATAGTCCCGCAAGTGTAGTACATGTTTTTCATCGGGCGGGGGTGGTGATCTTCCCCCCACTGGATGTCGAGATCCGGCGCCGACCTACCGTCGACTAGTGGGGTTTGCCCCTAACCAGGACTCTCCCACCAGCGGGGCACCGCCCCAAACCGGTACAAGCTCTAAGCTCCCGACCGGTCTCCCAGAATATGTGGTAGTGTAGTGCATGTTAGTGTAAGTGTGTGTAAGGGGAGAGGATAGGACAAGGAAGAGGAAAGAAAGATCGCGCGCGGTTCGTGGCCCGTTTGTTAGGTTATGCTCCGGCATTCACCTGGTGTTGATCGGAGAAACCACGGAAAACTACCGATCAGAGCAGCCGGCCGCTAGAATTCTCCTCCAAACAGCGACTGAATTTGTCCTAGCTGATAAGCTAGTGTCGAAAATCCTGCCGCCGTTGGGACTCGAACCTAGGACCTCCCGGTTAGAGGCACTGCAGTGATATCTGTTGATGCACTGAGGCACCGTTCCCGGTTTCAGCGACGAGATCAGCGAGCGACAGCAACAGGGCTTCCAGGACGGCTGAAAGTTAGGGAGCTTTCTTATCAAGATTATTCCATGAAAGAAAAAATGTTTAACACATGCGATTGCGTAACACGTTCCACCACTTTTAATTTCCAAAATGAAAAGCAAGAACTTCTTCCAATCTCATCCAACCAGTGCGACTTTTCGTTTTCATTTTATTGATACAACGTTAACTAGTTTTCATTGCATTGTGTTAATTAGTGCTTGGTAATACTTATAACTTTGGATAACAATGTTATGATCAATATTGCGTTCAATGTTCGAACGGTTGTACAAATGACAGTAACAGTATCTGCCAAGAGGAGTTTCAGCAGTACGTCTTTTGATGAAATTTAAGTAATAATTATTAAGTCAACAAAGCCAGTGAATTTGTGAATAGTTAACAAAACCAATCATTTATATAAACATTTTTGGTTCATTATTGGTATATATACATTATTGGTTTTCCATCTATGGAAATAATTTTTGGAGTTGTAAGCTGCTGTATCGATGTTCAGATGAAAAGTAATATTAGACGTACTTATGAACTTTTCTTGGCAAATCATTCCTATAAATAAAGAGAAAAACGTCGAAAACAATTATCCTACATTGATCATTGTAATTGTGTTTGGGTGAGTATTTCATGTTTCCGGGCGCGTAAAATTCTTTGATCAGTAGTCCCGTGAGCATAGTACGAGTTATAGACGGGAGAAGGCAGTGTTTTTTGCTCACTGGAATGTGAAATCCAGCGCCGATTTCCCACGTCGGCTTGCGGAGTTTTTGCCTTTCCAAGCATCTCCCCCAGCGGGACACCGGTCCAGTTGGGACAAACTCTAAGATCTCCTGACATGCGCAGTAATGGAGGGGAGATAAGTGTAAATACATTTGTGCGTAAGAGAGAGGAGACAAGAATGAGAGAGAAAATATCGATTTGGTGCGTGGCCAATTTGTTACAGTACTGCTTCGACAGTCACTTGGTATTATGCGTAGAAATCACAAGAAACTACCAATCAGAACCGGCGGCAGCTACAATTCTCCTTCAAACAATGGCTAAATTCTACACGGTTATCTAGCAGTCCACCAGCATCGAGTGTCAAAAGTAAGTACTCCCGTTCAACGCGCTACATCGGCAACGGATTTTCCACCGAACTAATCGAACCGGGTCCAATCCACCGGAAGCGGAAGCGCACTGGCCTCGTTCTCGAAGAAGCAGATGTAGCGCTCGACGAGGCGCGACAGCTCGTCGACGATGTCGGGCGTGAAGAGGTTGGTGAAGGCGCGCACGCCGGTCTTGGGCGGCGGCACCACGCCCTCGTCGTCCTCGGGCATGGGGAAGGGCGGCGCGCTGAGGGAGAGCGCGTGCTCCAGCAGGTCCATGATGCGCCCGCCCACGAACGGCGCCGAGCACTCGCGCACGTACACGCCCACGGCCGCGCGCAGCAGCCTGCGCACGCGCACGCGCACACGAGCAACAGCTCCTCGGGTTCGGGTCTCTTTCCATGAGAAAGTGTATGGTGAGAGCGAACGAGGCTGGCGCAACCAGACTCAGTAACTACTTGGCTGTCAGGGAGATGCCGCGCCCTAGGTATAGGTGCCAACGTTTCGGCTGCCATTCTGCGATCTTTCTCAGGACGAAATGGAGTTTAAATGTTTCCTCTCGTAGAGGTTGGTCAAATGAAAGCTTAGGCTTCAGCGGTCGGAGTCAGTAACTACTTGACTGTCCCGAAGCGACGAGTCCTAGGTAATTCTGTAACCTTCCTCAGGGCGAAATACGACATGGCGTCTCCCGGACAGCCAAGTAGTTACTGACCTCGGCCGCGGAAGCTTATGCTCTCTTTTGACCAACATCTACGAGAAGGAAACAGTTAAACTCGCATTTCACCCTGAGGAAGGCCACAGAATGGCAGCCGAAACGTTGATGCCTCTGCCTAGGATGCGGCATCTCCCGATCAGCAAATGTCTGGTCATTATCGTGTAAAAGAGAGTTTATTATTATTTTGAGAGGTTGATGTATAATTTTTAGATGAAGTGTATAATAAATGATCGGTTCACCTGCATTGTCATCTAGCCTATTTGTTTATTTTTCGATTACAATACCCATTAACAGATACAGCATCTCCCAGGGCTATAAGTTATGATGTAGTTTACTTAGTTTTATTGTATTCAGAAGGTTAATGATGCTTCTTAATGTTTAATAATGTTACTAAAGTACTTATTTCCATCCTCAGACGAACTACACAAAATAAATAGAGTAAAAACAATCCAAATTTTAGACGATAAAGATAATTCATATATTCGATTAAAAATACCTTACAAGTAATACCTCAGCGTAGGAATCGCTATGTGCTAACCACATCCCTCAACCCAAGGCCGGGACGCCGATGGTAGACCTTACCTCGTAAAGAGCTGTCGTGCCAAAGTACATACATTCGAGCAATAGCTTCTTTTTCAAGTTAAAGAATTTCTTAATCGTCAAAATGTATTTCTTAAACTAGGCATATACATTGTTTAGAGTGAAAACAATTACACTCATAACCTACAAGAATTATTCTAATTTGTCAAAAACTCTAATGATCTTAAAAAGACTGAAAATTCTGACAAGAGTAAGAAAGTAATGAAGACTAAACGCTAAAATGGATCAGAATTGAATGATTAATTACATTATCCGAGATAATTTTCATATACTATTTCTCCCATCGAACAGGTTATAAAGTTATTATTGATTTCAGCCCCAACAATAAGTGAATTTGTTCGTAACACTGATTTTAATTCATTATATTCATTTGCTTAACTTCGTCCTATTTATAGGCAAACAATTATTCTTATTTTTTTCGAAAGGGGAAGTAAAGCTGGTTCTCCCATGTTGTCGATCTGCGGCATGTAAAAGAACCGCGAGCCTCAATGACGCTACCGACATGAGCCAAATTCTAAAATCGTTCATCACCCAGGTAGTACCTCCATTCACAAATAGACGACATCTTGGGCAATAGGTCTGACCTAGTACCTCCATTCACAAATAGACGACATCTTGGGCAATAGGTCTGACCTAGTACCTCCATTCACAAATAGACGACATCTTGGGCAATAGGTCTGACCTAGTACCTCCATTCACAAATAGACGACATCTTGGGCAATAGGTCTGACCTAGTACCTCCATCTCACCTGTATTCGATCTCGATGAGGTAGAGCGTCTTGCAGATGAGGCACGTGTGGAAGGAGAAGTCGGGCGAGAGGCGCAGCTCGCGCAGACGGCGCAGCAGCCGCGCGCCGAACGCGTCGAACGCGCGAACCAGCACCTGCGCACCGCGCGACAGTGCAGGCGCAAAAGCAGCGGACGGCTGGGCCCACGAACTGCTCAACCGAGCACTAGAGGGCCCGCGAGTAGGAAAAGTTAACAAAATACTCTTTGTGCGAATACACAGCGACATTCGACATAAATGAATGAACATGACACAGCGACATTCGACATAAATGTTGATTCGACATAAATGACGAATGAACATCGGATTAAGCACCCCCCCCCCGCCATAACATACGAAACTTACATACATACGTCAAACATATAATTTAAAAGTCGATGGGAAAATCTCAAACAGATAATCATAACGTTGACAATGGGTAAAATTGTTTTATATATGTTGTATAGTTTTAGATACTTGTATTTCATCATTCCAGAATATTTTGGGCAGCCGTTAAGAACCAAGGTCTACCAACGCTTGCAAGCATGATGCGGCACTCAACTTTTTTTTTTTTTTTACAAACAGCTGAAGAAAATGGATAAATTGAACATGTGTAGGATTCCTTCTGTAATGGATGATGATTCCAAAATGATGTATGTTTAAGGTAGCTGGGCTAAGAAAATAGCAAAAAATCGTCAATTTGATTTCTACTAATTCGACCCGCGACGTTCCCAAATGTCCAAGTCGACCATAAAGTGACATGAGTCGTCTCTCAGCTCTGCAATTAATATAGAAAATGCTTTAGTTCATTCAAGGTACACTTATTTAAAAATACCAAAATATAGATGACGCTTGACTCACTCTCATGAGTAACTCATATTAAAATATGAGTAATTCTTATTTCTAGTTAATTACATTCGCGATTCTACTCATTTATTCATAAGAACACGAGAAATCATGAGAATAATGAGTGAAAAAACAGCAGAAACTAAATTAAAGCGATTTCGTACTTTCTTGTTGAATTGAATTGTTGAGAGTAGAATTCAATACTAGTATAAACGAATTAGTATTAAATCGTTTTTAAAGGGAAATTAGCGGTTTTTGAAAGAATCACACGTAATAGGTCAGCTATATATTATTTAAACCTAGCAGAATTGAGAGCACTATGAGTTCAGTTTGTTTCAATTACAAGAAGTGGAAGCAATGCATGTATTAAGCGAAATTAGTTCAGACGTCAGAAAAGGAAACACTTAGCAACCTCTGCATTTTAGTGCGTATCTTTCAATTATGGCACAGTTGTGTATATTGATACGTTTGAGCTTCGGCTTGAGATCAGACTCTGACGTAGTAAGGATTGTATAAATATTGCACCGGGAATGCGTTAATTAATTCTTTCCCGCTTTCTTTTTTCGAAAACTAAGTGAAGATTTATAACGTTATTTTTCTAAAATACGCTATCGGAATGCTATAATAATAGCATACTGACATTCTTTTTGCAATTTATAGCCTCATGTATTCAAAATTAAGAATTATAAATAAAATTATAGTATTGAATTCAAATTGAAATTACAAACAAACAAGCATGAAATTGCCGATTCTATTCCACCACTCGACAAATATCCCAACACACGTTCGTCCATCCACAAGCGTTCGCTTTTTGTTGAACAAAAGTTCGCGCGCGCGCCGCGTGGAGCGGACGTGGAGTGGCAGTCACCTCCTCGGCGGCGCGCGCCAGCGTGCGGCAGGCGACGCGCGTGGTGCACACTTCCTCGTAGGAGAGCATGGAGAGCACGCGCAGCAGCACGTCGCGCGGCAGGCCCTCGAGGCGCGGCGCCGGCGGCGGGCCTGCCATCCTGCTCGGCTCCGCTCCGCTCGGCTCTCTCTCCTCCTCACGCGCTCCGGGCGCGACGACGATGGGGTTGCGCTGCGCAGGGCGAAGGGTTTAATACTTGCGGTCCGGGTTATGCTGTCCGACCACAGTATGCAGATATATAATAATAATAATAATAATAATAATAATAATAATAATAATAATAATAATAATAATAATAATAATAATAGTGTACTACGGAAATCATGCTTTATAGAAATATCTGTATGACTCCTCAAACATGTACCAAAAAGCTGTGAAAATAAATAATAATAAAATAATAATAATAATAATAATAATAATAATAATATAATGATAATGACAATGACAATGATAATGATGATAACGATAACGATAATAATAATAATGGCCAGACCGGATAGCCGAGATCGCTAAGGCAGTAGTGCCGGGGCGATCTCGGACCGAGGATCGCGGGTTCGAGTCCCGCCTCGGGCATGGGTGTGTTTGTGTATGTCTATTTGTGTGTGCCGTCCATTCATCCTTCGTTGTCATCATTATTCCATCTTCCATTCCCCCAGGACTAACAACACTGGGGTATAAAAATCGGATTCAGCCTAATGCTGAACCCCCTGATTAATTTCATGACTTACAAACGTAGCCCATGCAAGTGCATGTATGCGTGGTCCAAGACGGCCGCTTCGCGAGAAAAATGTATTAATAGCGAAGCACGTTCCAGAAGAAGCTCTTCTCGTGTTCCTATACTTGAATAAAAATATTCGTAAATCTCTACAAATGACACGATATTAAAAATCATTATATCCGCACATGGAAGGTAGCATAGTATGCGCGTTTCGAAACTGAGTTGAATGAATTGCCCACAACAGTTTTGTATTAACACCGAAACTTGATTATCGTACACGCAGAAACCTCAACAGGACAAAACGCGCGGCGCATCACACCAAATATCGACATTGTTGTCGCGATATCGAAACACCACCTTTTCGAATACACCATGATGCGGTCAATGACAATTTTCAGCTGGCTATTGCTTCAGGGCGAAAAAGTCAAGTATGCAAAATGCCAGAAATGGAGACGTATACCACAGGTGACTACGATGATATGCACGTCGAATTGTGACTACAGTGCTGCCTGAATTCGCCGGGTGTTACTCCACTCGTCCGCACCCAACGTGCGACCTGTTGCGGCGGCGCTTCGATGCGCGAATGCGAGCAACGCAGAACCGCAACAAGATGCCGACACCCGAATACCACTCCACCGAGCTGTTTGTTGCCAGGTACCGAGAAGTCCGTATTGTAATCAGTGCATGAGGTCTTGTTCAAAAGTTACCACTGTGCACAGAGTTCAGCTGGAGGACGGCCAGTACCAGTTTCATTACACGCCGATGCAAGGGATAATGCAGAGCACTTTCCTCAGTAGTGGCTCCTGCAAATGAAGTAACTCCACTGCACGCGTGTTATGGGCTGATGAGGACATTTTTACACGAATGGAGACTTAAATGAGCGTTGTTGCCATTGAAGCATGAATATCCCAATGCAAAGCGACCACATAAGCTTCGGTCGAACGCGACCCTCCGATCTTCAGGTTCCCAACTTGAAGCTGAAGTTTCTGCGGAATGTTCTTCCAGAACATCTAGAAGAGGCACTCCGAAGCAGGATGACAATACCATAGGATGGTGCATCGGCGCTCTAAAATCAAGACATGTACTGAACGCTCTCTTCCCGAAATGTAGATTGGTCCCAGCGTTTCCAATCTGTCCACAATTTCGGCACGGGATTCTTTAATTCTGTGACTACATTAAGGATTACACGTGCGATTCGTACGACATCTCGCTAGTACCCGCGGCTGAAGCAGTCCTCAACACCGAAACATGCAACATAACGACTCCGGCGTGTGATGCAGCATTGCAGCTTGTGCCTTATGTTGTCATAAGCGCAAGGTACATTTTGAGCAAGTGCTTTAACAACTATACATTTGCTGTAACAAGTGCACTTGCGTGAGTAATAAAGGTGGAGTTTCACTTTAGTTTTTGTTATTTCATTCCCTTCTAAATTCCATCTCGCAACTCTGCCCTCCACTGGACCGCGCAATTCGCTCTTACCATCCGTGCAGCGTCATCACTCTCCAGAACAGTCGTCATAAGAACAGGTGATAATTTCCTTGGCACGTAATCAATTACTAACTGCGCAATTAATTTCAAAGGACATGCATTGTACTAGTTGCTGTGGTCAGCTGTTTGAACCTGGCACACACGCAGCGATACACCGCGGGCCATCGAGCTGGCTGGTGCGGAAAGCTGCCCGCGAGACGGGGAGCCTCGAGGCGAGGCTATCCAGGGCCTCGCTTTCCCTACTTCAGGGGCTGCGAGCGCAAGCCCGAGGGTACTGACTCGGAAAACACTCTCATTTCTGAGGTGGCTTCATACGAACCCGACAAACGGGCGAAGTATAAGCTACCCAAGCAGTTCCTGGAGTAAGAGAAATCTGAAACAACGAAATGAGACTTGAAATATAAACTTTGAATCACTGCACACACAATGCGCGCGCCGGTTCGCTAAAATCTTTTTTGATCTGTTTTTTCTTTCATGTTGCAGGATTGGCCATAGATGCCCGTAAGGGTAGGAATGGTCGCACCGCTGTGGCGTGAACGTACATTGCACTTCGTGCGTTCACAAAACCGCACAAGTTAGCTCTCGCCCGAGGGTAGTACGTCAGTAGCCAGCAGTCAGCTAGTCTGCCAGTTAGCCAACACACGTTGCACGGGAGGGAAGCCGCGCAGTCTGGGAGCGTCCGGGAGCGGGGCGAGAGGAAGCTGGTGACGCGAGATCGCCACGGCGGGCCGCGCGTGGCCCAATGTGTGGTAGGAAACTCACCGCCACGTGTATTCCCGAGCCAGCAAAACGGCGCTACGTCAGGCCAGGGTGGCCCTGATTGTACCGAGCTCAGTTCGAGCACAAGGGGTGAGCAGGGAAGAGGCGACTCGGCGTTCGGGAAAAAAGGCAGCAAGCGATTGTAATAAAAGATGGAATAAAGTATTGTCAAAGTTGATGTCGAATTTTTATTTACTGAACGTAACACTAGTTAACAGATATTGCCCTTTCTCGAATTACCCTTACGCCAGTTTTCACTTTAATTTCGTAATCCGGAAAATTGCCACTTCTGAGTCCTCTGAATCCAGCATTTCCAAATGTGAAATATTGGTTAATTTCATGTATCTTGACCTTCCAATCATTGTGGCACTCTCCTTGTGAAGATGTAATGATAAACATTGTGTATATTTGCTTAAGAGTTATTTATTGGTTTGATGTTGAAATAATGGACAAGTTAATAAAATTTCGATTCAAATATTGTGATGTGTCACACATCCATATTTATTACATCAAATTAAAACCTAGTTTACTGGCAGAAACATGTCAGAGTGAAGAAGAACGAATTCACTTACAAAATAGACTTCGTGAGAGATGAGACTGAATTAGCTAGCCCGTGGGGTAAGAGGGAAGATGCAATCGAGTTGTTTACGGCTTTAGAGAATGGAAGTGGCGACCCTTCAACACATTTGCAAACTAAAGGGGGCGGGCGGTTCTTTGTTTCTTCACTTTTTCCTTTTATTCCTACATCTCCCTTAGTTTCAATAACAAATACCGTAAATTATTTTCGAGCTGCTTTTCCCTTGGTAATCTAGGTTTAAATTATGGTGTTCCCGACACTTATCTTTTGAGAACCAAAACTATTCAATTTTATTAACAATTCAAGTTCTATTAAAAAGTCAAGAAATCACGCGTATTGGATTTCGATCGAACCAAATGGTAGAAGTATTAGTTAAAAGTTTCAGGAAAATTGTGCTCTGTATGCGTCGAGAGTAAGTTTTGTGCAAAATCGGCTCACATGTCTCTGTTTATGAATGAACAATAGAAAGAAAAAATCAAATTAGTGTTCATTACCCCCACAGCTCCGTTTTCAATCACATTTAAAAAGTCGGTGCGCAAAGGCGACACCGAAAGGCTGCCCCACTGACATGAAACTGAGTGTCGTTCCAAAACATTTCGTCTTAAGTGCTTACACATTGTTCCTCTATTGTTTTCCGAACTAAAACATCTGATTATCGTGAACATTCAGTTATGAAAATTTTCACCAAAAATTCGCTGGAATAGTCACTATTAAATTATTTTTTGCTTTGATAAAAGCAATAAGTTTTGATAAAACAGTTGTATTATTAATAATTATAGCCTACGATTGTTGTTTGTATAAAATTTTCCATACTAGAATTGGTAAGAAATTATTTTGCAAAATTGCATTGTCATACAGTAGTATTGCAATGTTAACAATTACTTTGAATGGTTCCAGTAAAACGGACTAATTAGCTTTAATACTACTTCGTTTTTAGTCACTCATAAATACATGTCATTTACAGAGGTTTTATAGGGTAATTTCTGAAGATGCGGATTAAAACCTCTTTCATATTTCATGACGCCATAAAATTATTCTTCCTCGTCTTGATTATTTGTACGTCTATGATGCGTATCTCCCACTTCCATTAACATTGGCTCTCACCCACAAAACTTACCTTTACTGACAGATACGACAGAACCGCACGTAGGTGAACAAAACCAGTGTATGGCGGAGCTTATAGATCGAAGCGGCGTGATGAAGATGGAAAACTGCCGCGCCCAGACCGTTGGGGAACGAGCCAACTTCGCAGACTGATTCGTTGCCGAGGAGCAGAAATACAGAAAGCACATTGTTGTACATACATATTTCAAATGTAACGGATCAATTTTTTATTAACAAAAATATGTATTAACTCCCGGTACATAGCTTAAGAAAACTTTGACGATCCTAAATTCCACTATGATCGAACGGGGATCGAACCCCTGCCTCTTGAGTGGAAAGTCAGTAATCTGATCACCACCCCACGAGGCGCCCAATATTTCGGCAAAACATCACTTGTCCAAAACTAGTATTTTCCGAGACACTACACGAAGCATTACTGATAGGACTAAAAAGGCCATTTACGTGCTCTGATACACGCTGCTGTGCCTTACCTCTCGGGCACAGAGAACATTGGCAAACCTTTGTAGCAATCCGATTATGAACAGTATTCTAGTTATTCGCATTTCAATTCAATCAATCAACAAATTTGCGTTTACATCTATGTATTCAAAATGTACACTTTGTCACTTACGACACTTAATGCAATCTTATGCTTTATTTGACCATACGCACTAGCTTCTCAACATTGTGGAACAAGAGAATTCGTCAATGAACTGCTGACGTGACGAAGAGTTTCTCCAGAAAATTACTTTAGAAAATATGTTCATCTTCCTATGCAGAGCATGCTGGCTTTGATGTTTACCCCTTGATGTCAATTTATTTATTGCATTATGTTTCCTTGCCACATTAACTATTTGTAGCCTGATTTTCCTTGGATCTCAAATTTCGGCAAAAAATTTGAAAATCTAATTATTGAAAAATTTTTGTAACTTACCAACCTCACTTCTGCTTCTCTCGATTATTTAACCGCTAATTCAAGCGGCAATAAAGAGCATTTATTTTTTATCATTCGTTCAGTAAAGACTTCTTTTACCCATTCAGGGAGCAGTTTTTATATTGGATAAAGTTGAAATCTTCTTTCAGCATCCTTAGCGCAGCGTACTCTTCTTTTGTCTATTTATGTAAACATTCCCATGAATTCCCAAGGATTTTATATATGATACGTTCGAGAATTGTACAACATAAATATTATTGAGTTCAGAACGCTTGAACATTGTAGTTGAAGATGTGATTTGAACTATTGACCTGGATTGTGGATGAATTTTCCTTTGTTTCAATCACATTTGTGTATGGTCTTAAGGTAATAAACTTGGCATTCTCAAACTTTTTTTTCTTCATAAAACTAAAAGTTAAGAATAAATATGTATGTACTAGAATTTTATATCGATAAGAATGTTCTTTCATGTAAAAATGAACGGCATTTTTGAACTACTGCATTTTGAAATACGATTAGTAGCACATTATTTCCGCTGAGTTAAAAATGACATTGAAATCTATCACATCAGTTTTTTTTTCTCAAATCAGGAAAATGTAAATCTGCGTGTAGCAAAATGGGGAGGGGTGAGAATCTGTAGGCCTACTATTAATTTCCGGAGAGAACAGAAATAATAAGAAAAGTGTGCAGCCATGTGACGTAAATGTGTAATATACCATGTGATGTAAATATAACACAATTAATTGTGTTGTTCCCAATTCTCATATTGCGTGCACCAACTGAATATTCTTACGACATAGTGACGCGACACGCCAAGGAAGGAGCCGTGTCGCGACAGCATGACCCCAAGGAAGGGGCCACCTTCCATGAAATATTTGCTATTTGTGTTGTTATTCGGAACAGCAACATTTTTTACTTTCTTGTTTTGTAAGGAACTGTCGTACTGTATATAATATATTGTGTTTGTTGTATTTGTGAAGTTTGTTTTTATTAAAATGTTTAATTTAAGTGTTACAAGAGAGTATTTTATTTCTTGTTCTTGAGCAGTCTGCTTACTGTGTTCTGGAAAACCGTTTTTGGTAATTTTTTCAGCAGCGTTTTTGGTGTGCAGGCCACTAGTATTATAAAAAGCAATGCCCTGATCCAAAAACAAATCAGGACTATTATACTATTGAATTTACTAAATTTTTGAAAAGAAGGAACCACACTTCAGGAGAAAGATGAATGAAAAAACAAAAATTTGTTGTCTAGTGTAATTCAATTTCTTTCTCCTGACTACCTTTAATACTATTGTCTATACTGTCTATGATTTGAAATGAAAGCTTTAATTTTTTTTAATAGGCAGAATTAACAAATCCAAATGATTTTGATCTACGTAGCAGATTTTTTTCAAGTTTCTGATCTCAATTCTTCTTTCACAATATTAGATGCAGAAAATTTCTAAAGAGCAAATGCTTCTTTCCTTCGTATTAACAATAATTTGTTTCATTGTTAGAATTCGTTCATAAATAACAAATAAAATTGAATTATAATAAAAAATATTTTAGGAACATACGTTAGCTAAGATGCTGTTCAAAATCTCTATTTCATTTAAAAAAATACTAGTACTAGGACCACTGTCTTTTCATGAAAGTTTGAAGGGCAAGAAAATTTACATAGTATATACCTTTCCACAAATTTTAATTTGATAGAATTATTGGTAATTAAAATAATGTCATTAGCTGATAAAACTTTATTAATGCACATTGTTGTCATTTAATTTAATATAACATTGGCCTTGTATGCAATAAATATTCATAAAATGTATTTTAGCTTTGCATTATTTTGCAATTTAGTCTTGAAAATTCTGGGATTCTAATAGATAAAGATTGTTACTATCGGCTATTCATACTTCAGGAAACAGAGGCATTATGATAGACTCAAGTGAAACTTTAATTAGACCAAAAAACATTCGTTCTGTTTCACTGTCTTGTTTAGTCATTATATCGTATGCCATTCTCAATTTCATGATTTAAGTAAATGGAGAATTTTAATTGAAGCTAGGTATTCCAACAATGATATAATATGGTTAAATATATAATAATAAATGGTTTATAATATTTGAAGAGGTCAAACTAGGTCAAACTTTGCATCGCTGAAGTATAGAAACACTCCAAAAACATGTAAATTGTTTATTATTTACAAAAGAAATGAATATACATGTTCAGAAAGAAAAATGAACCAAGAAATGAAAATGTAGTTGAATTGTGTAAATTGGGTGTTTCTTTATTTCCGGGTTAATGTTTCTTTTGGAACAAATATATTCATTTCTTTGTAAATAATAATCAATTAAAATAGATTGTATTACTGGGAGCTCTTTTTTTTTTTCATGTAGTATATGACTTAGTGTAGGGATCACAGAATTTTGAAAATGTGCACAGAATTCACTTCTCTCCATAGCACGTCCTACGCAGTTTTAACTGTTTTTTGACGTAAAATAAATAAATAAATAAAAAAAGTTAGATTTTTTGGAGTGTTTCTATGCTTATGCAATGCAAATTTTTGCCTAGAAAGCATTTTTTCAAATAAACTTTCAAGTGCTTGTTGCAATCAGTGATTCAGAATATCCAAGTAGTTTATTCGACAAGATTTGCTTAAAATTGTCTTAAGAGCTTATTTTTCAGTTTTTGATGTTTCCTCCCCAGACATCCTGAATATTCAGTGAAACTTGGTCAGTGTAAAATCTCAAGCCCTCAAAGGAAAGCATTTTTTCCCACATTAGACAAGACTCCACGTGATACATTATAATACTATAGAATGTTTGCCAGAACTGCAGATTACATTGGACAGATTGCATTATACATGTTCTGCATTGTGAAATGTCACTAAGGAAATCTGAGTTGCCAAGATGCTTCAGGTATTAGCCTGTGCCTATTACATAATTATCGTACGAAACAATAGCTTTTTGTAAATGGAAGTTAAATAAATAGGACTTTATTAGTACTTATTTGAAAAGGAATCTGTGAAAATCAACAAAAGAGAATTGTTGATTTTAAGATGGAAATCTTGTGGAATTCCACAATAAACAAATTGAGACAAATAGTCTTCTCCAGTGCAGTTCTAATATATTTAAATGTTAACTGACATATTTCAGGGACTTATTTGCCCATCTTCAGTGGGTTTGTACTTTTGTGTAATGTTAAATGTGAACAAAATAACTGAAAATATTTAAAAGTAACATCTCAAAATGTTTACGGGCCAAATTCCATCTTGTACTATCTGCTTATACTATCATCTTGTACAAACCCCACATCTTATTAGGTCAACAGTCAACATTTTTAAGAAAAATTCTTGGATGAATTTGTAGGCTAATATTAGAAAACGTTTCATAAATAGAAAAGAAACAAAGAATTAGATAAACTTTGGAAGGTTGCAAATGTAAGTAAATTTGTAAAATTCCAAGGAATAAGGTGGGAATGGCATTTGAAACAAATTCATAAGACAAGAAAACAAAATTAATTTACAAATGGAAACCTAATAGAAAATGAAATAAAGGAAGACTTCAGAAGAGAAGAAAATAAAAAAAAAAAAAAAATTAATGATTGAAAAAAAAAAAAGAGAGGATAGGGAGAAAAGAGAATATACTAGTCAGATTTGTAAATAATATCTAAATGAACACGTTTGAAACCAGGGCAGAATTGAGGGATGGGGGGATAAAGGAGGCAACTGCTCCCAGTGTTGGGACAAATTAAAATTTTGCTGATCTTCAAATTATATTGATAAAGTATTACTTTTTTGTGTATTTTAACAAGAAATTTAATAATAATTAAGTGAACAATAATTTTATTAAGCTGAGCTAATTACATACATTAATAAATTGGTGAACTTTAGTTCAGTATTATAAAACACTGGGATAATGTTCAGCCTTAGCTTTTAAAAATTACTTGCTTAGAAATTAAGCAGTTTCATACCTAAAATTATGAGTCCTAACACCCGAATTTAACCCTCAAAAAGAAAGAGTATTTCACATTTATTATATGCATATGATTCATGGTACTCAAATGCCAACCATACAGTAAAACTTTCTCTACACAGAATGTGTATAAAACACACTTTCTCTAATGTGAACATAAATCGCGATCCAGCCAAATATAAGTTATGCAGTATTACATTGCATAATGGAATCGTTTCTAATATGGAAAAGAATATGGGTCTCTTGAGATTCCACATTGAGCAAGTTTTGCTGCATAAAACAAAATTCAAACATCTACAATATAATATTATATTTATGTACATATATTATATTTATAAGTTATGCATCAAATACATATGTATGCAACACGGATTATTAAAATGTAAATTGTTTAATATAAGCATTTTTTAAAATTAATATTATTTAAACAATGAGAATTTAAATTAATTTTTTAAAAAATTTTAAATTTTTAAAACACATATATATTTAATTTTGCATCAAATTAAATTTTTATAAAAGACCCCCCCCTCAGTCCCCTGTCCCCCTACCTATCCATAAAAGATTTGAAATCCCACTACTGTTTGAAACCAATGTCAGATATTATATATTTCTGTAATCTCTAGAATATGTTGTTTTTTTTTGGTTCAAATTAAAGAAACTCTATGTTACATTACAAAAAAATTGTCTGGTGAACATATATTAATCAACTAATAAATTGTGAATGATGTGAAAATGATTTATTGATAGCAGAATGGATACTACAAATATTTTATTGGAAATGATTAAATGAGAGATTGACTTTGTAATATTGTTTTTTTTCGCTGTTGTTTTCTTTACTTTTCTTTATAAACTTTTCTTTTGAGATGAAGCCATAAAATGAATTCGTTATTGCAAAAGTGCTCTTGTGGACTTCTGGTTGACATTAAGGACTTCTGAAGTACTAAGGAAGGTTACAGAATCATCTACATCAGAGCCCCAATTAAATATTACTGATCAGGTAAAATAGGAACCTAATGAAAAGTTATTTAGATAGTAGGCAAGACACTTACTGTTGAATAGTTGCAAGATATTTTTGGAATTTGTTGATTATTTTTTGACATTAAAATACAAAATATATAAGATGTAAAAGTTAAAAATGTAATAAATGACCTGATTGAATTATCTTCTTCTGGTTCTTTAGTATAGGTCATAAATTGGAAAATGAACTTTAGATTATCTTGTACTTCAGCCCTTTTATTTGACCTTCATCAGGGCCACAATAATTCAAGAATTTTAAAATAATTTCATTGTCATCATTTACACATGGGGCTTTCCGTCTCCAGGAAATTCAGTTGGTCATTCCATGCAATTGTGGACATCCGATTTCTTCTGCTTTTGGTCTGTTGAACTTTGAAGAGGGATGCACGAACTATCCATTCTCTGAAGATGGTCATAGTCTTAGTAACTATATGAATCTAATATTTGGCCTAAGTTGCAAACTTGAAGTTCTGATTTAATGTCTTTGTTTTTCTTGTGACCCTTCAAAGAGTATCCCACTAGTGGTATCAGCAACCTCCTTTCTGCTGCTTCAATCTTTTTTCTATGTTGGGTTGTTATTGTCCTTGCCTGTGTACCATACAAGAGAACTGGAACTGCCATAGTTCTATACAATTTAAGAGCAGTCTTTTTTTCTCACTTTCTTCAGCAGATGTTACTTCATTGTACCAAGTAGCTGCAGGCATTTAGAAAGTTTTTGTTCTAGTCTTTAGAATGATCATAGGCTATATTGTATCTTAGATAATTAAAATTCGAAACTTGTTCAATTATGTTGTTATTATTTCGTCTTTGCTGAAGAGCAAGATTCCTTTAAAACTTATGACTTTGGTTTTGGATGTGGATAATTTTAAATTAAAATATTTAGCGATGTTAAAAAGACTGAAGAGGTAGATTTTCTTCCAAGTCTGTTAGAATAACCTGGTCATCTGCAAACAGTAATGTAATCAAGGCAATTTTTCCAATAAAATTTGTTTTGAATTGGCTTTTTCATCACCTAATCACGTCATCAAAATATAAAGTAAAAAGAATGGGTGACATGGGGCACCCCTGTCTTATGCCTTGATTTATTAATCTGTATTTATTACTTGGTCCATCTTCTGTATTAACTTTTATAGTTGTATCCATATACATACTATGAATGGCTCTGATGTTGTGAAATCCTTTCTTAGCAACACCTCCTAATTTTGTTCAATTAACAATGCCTTTTCTAAATTTACAAATGCTAAAAACGTGGGAACATAATACTCTCTAAGCTTTTCTATTAACTGTGACACTGTAAATATGCAGTTCATACATGACCTGCCTTTCCTAAACCCATTGTGCTTATCTAATAAGAGAACCTCTGTAATAGGTGCTAGCCTCTGATTTATAATTTTGGTATACATTTTGTATCCAGAATTCAAAAGGCTTTTCCCTCTGAATTAGAACAGTTATTCCTATCACCCTTTTATACAAGGGGATGACCACAGCAGTCCTTCATTCTTCTAGGATATGACCATATATCCAGCAAGTATTATGAACATCCAGCAGCTCTAGGGGAAATCTTTCAGATGAATATTTGAAGAGTTCATTGTTGATGTTGTTTTGACCCAGGCACTTTTCTATTTTTAATATATTTAAGAACTCTTTTCGATTTGTCAACTGTTATCGAGTCAACTATTTCTTACTTGCTAGGTATTTCCCCTTCTTGCCAGTCCTCCCTTTTCCATAGAAGATAATGAAGCCACTTGTCATTGGGAATCAAATTAAGTTTTGTGTTGCCTTTCTCATTTTTATTAAGCTGTTTTAATATTTTGTAGGCTTTTGTCTGTCGTCCACACAGGTCATGTAAGAAATGTCTCCCAACTCTGGCGATTCATAAGCTGCACTTCTTTTTTAACTATTACTGATAATCTAAATTTAAAATAATTTATAATTATTATATATTTAGATGTAGGAGATGCAATTATTATATATTATACTTACAACTTCCTAGCATCTTTATGTAAATAACATGTAAATTCATTATTGAAGCCCTAATGAGGGTTGAATAAAGGAGCTGAAATATCAGGAATGTAAAGTTCAGTTTCTTATTTATGATCATCTCCCAATAATGTGAAAAACATAAAGTTATAAAATGTAAACTGAATTACAAAATGAAAAACTGACATTTATTAATGAACGTATTAACATTCTACACAGTGCTTGATGGATAAAGAAATTTAGAGGCATACATCCCCACCTCAGATTTTCTTTTTTTATAAAATATTAATTAATATTCATATTATATTATTTATCTAATGTATTAAAAATTATTAATAAACATTATTAAATATAATTTTAATTATAAATATAATATCAATAAATAACTTAATTAACATTATATATACTTTTAAATAAATTAATAAATATTTTACAATAGTAGCCTTTTTAAAGAGTTTCAGAGCTAAATACTTGGAATTTATTTAATTTGCTAAAGACTATTTGTGACCATAAAATAAAAGGGTTCTAATTGCACTTTTATGGAAAATGAGTTATCTACATAGTTGGGTAGTACCTATGTCAAAAGTATTTTTATCTGATTTATCTGCTGTATCATTCTGAGATATCAATTTCATTTTATCTTTGACTAATAGACAATGTAAATCAGTTCTCTCAGCCCATGCTCCTCTTTTCTTTTTTTAATATAAAGGTTCTATCTGCAATACTCATACTTTCCAAGGTATTACTATTGCTCCTTCTCATATGATTTAGACTGGCAAATCCTTTAAAAACCATGATTTTCCATATTTAATACAGTTCAACAGACTTCCATACTTCAAATATTATTTTCTTTAAGGGAAATATAATTTGCCATTGGAATGTAAGAAATGATGAATTCATTATGTTGGCATGCCTGAAGAACATAAATTTTTTAAAGTTGATGATAAAATTATGTCATTGTTACACCTCCTGCCCTATAAAATGAATCTTTTTAATAGTGGAAAGCACATTTTGAAGCCACAAGCCCTGTTGAGAAGGACATTCATGAAAAGATTTATTTTGTAAGGTAGGAGGTGTAACAATGTTCTTATGTCTTCAGCTACCTAAAAAAAATTGAAATATACAAAGTTTGTTAGTAGCACCTTTTTGATGTTTCATAGAGTTTAACTTGCAAAGGAAAGTAATGTTCAGTGATGATATGAAGAAAATATCTTGAAGATTCCGGGTCAGAGATTTTTCCTAGTATTTCCAAAAGTATTGTTTTCGGCAATGATAGATTTTATTGCTAATCATCCACATATCGATTCAAATAGAAAAATGTTCACTCACAAATAGAAAAATCAATGTCCCTCTGTGAATTTTGGTCATCTATTTCTTTTTTTTTGTATTCTACTTGCTCTGAATAGAAAACAAATACTTCACATCATACAGCTTCAGCAAAAGATTTCTGTAAGGGGAAAACCCTATTGTTTAACCAAGTTCCATTTTCTAAAGTTGTACAACTTAATTTTGTACTGGAAGTAGGTAAAATTCAGTGCAATTGAAAGACGGAGACCAACAATTTATTCATGCAAGATTTTGATCAATTCACATCTCTAGACGTGCAGAATAAAATGCACAGTCAGCATATCCATTCACCCCATCAGTAATAATTGTGAAACTTTCAAAAGGCAAAATATCAGATATAAAGTCAAAAATGTAATGGATGCCGGATTAGAAAATCATATACATTCAAAAATTTAAAAGGTTCTGCAAGATCTATAACCTACCTATAGATACTAAATGAAAATTATTCAATGAAAGTGATATTCATTGGTTTGTTTGTAATTTTTCTCTATATTCAAAACACGTTTACATTTTTCCAATGAGTTCCATTTCATTCTCAATTTTAATATGCCTCCCCACAAAATTACAACCAGTTCGAACTGTTAATCAAAATCATTTTATCCAAGTACGCAAACAGGTTAAATATTATTTACATTACTTTAATTTTTATTACAATTCTGCATTAATATTTCTAATGTAGTTTTTCTCAACATTTTTCTTGGTTTCTTATTTTACTAGAGTAAAGCAGAGGACATGAAAAATCCATAAAGGAATGTTGGTGAAAAATTGACTAAAATAGTAGTACCTAGTGTTTTTATATTTTTCTTAAGTCTAGCTTCATGTGTTTAGATGAGAGAGTTCATAATAGGGAACTTTGTATTGATTGTGAGAGTGTAAACACATTTATAATAAAAGTTTATAAAAAATACAGACAATTTATTTACAGAACTTAATATAGAACAATATTACATGCTTCATTTATAAAATTTGTTCAATGTTTTATTTTGTTTTTTTGCTGAAATCCTTTAGTGACCCTTAGCTTGCACGTGCACAGGCAAACCGGTGCCAGCAACAGTCCAGCTCTAATCATGACCAGCAAAACGTGCTATAATACTGACGTGAATGTTCTAGACCAGTCGGAAAAAACTTAGAATCTTGTTGAAACTAGCAAGGCAAACATACAAATGTCTTGACGGTTTTGTCTAGAGTCTATTATTTTACGTGATATTTAGTATATGCAATTTTTTGTAACAATGAATAAAACTGAACGCATTTTTTTATAACATACGTTCAGAAATAATTTGTCACCTCCGCAAAAAATCTCTCATCTTATTTACTCTAAACTGTAAAAAATATCTTTGAAATCATTTTTATACTTAAATTTTGGGACACTCAAAAGGTCTCTGGTATTGTAGAAGTGTACTCGGAGACATTTCTTAAACGACCTTCCTGACATTATCCAACGTATCGAAACACCGCGATCCACTGTTGTTCCGTGTCGTCGACGTTTCGTAAAGAAAGTAGAACATATAATTAAAAATGAACGAAATTTCATTGCACAATTTACGATATTCTACAGATGGGAGAGAGAAAGTGTTATTAGAGGATGTGGAAATAAATTAAAATCAACACAGTGAAAAATTAAAATCAATAAGGAGTTAATAAATTGTTATGTTTCCGAGCTAAATGTATATTTTATTTCTGCCTGCAGTTATTTGATATGATATATAAACGACCTATCAATAGATGTTTTCCTATCATAGCATTAGTTTAAGCATTTCAATTTGGAAAACCGTTAAGTTAACTTCAAAATGAAAAAGCAATGCATTTTTAAGAAATCTCTTCTCGCTGTGGCATTAATGGAAAAGAAACACCTACTTAATAACTTAGCAAACATTATCATCCAAATGCAAATTACACGACTCGGTATGCATTGAATTTCTAGCACAGAAAAGAAGAGAGCTCTTTGCTAAAACGAAAGCATAGTATTTCCATCAACCACGCGGAAATTTTCATATTCGGACTAGTCAACACCACGTGCCTGCTCATTTTCATTGGAAAACTAATGTTCTAATATTTTCTAAGTGACCTCCATCTGTGTAACCGCACACAAGTGCTAGAGCAGCTGTACTTATCTGCGCGTTTAGAAGCACAATTTCACTGATAGTGAAACAGTACTTGAAGAGAGTGCTTCGACCAGCGAGGTTGCAAAGGCGCCTCATGGCGCAGAAACGCGACATTCATATATTGACCGGAGAACATTCGGTTAAAATGATAATGGAATATGTTACCAAGAAATAAATATCTTCGTAACGAGGTGGATTCCTAAAACTCTGTAAAGATAAAATATAATCTTTAGAACACGTAGATAATGGACTGTGTTTTTTCGCTTAGTCTAGAACACCTATAGAATCTGTGTTGCTGGCAAAGTTGAGCGTGCTATGGCAACAGCTTTTCCTTCACCACGAGCTCTGATTCCCCAATTATTTAGAATGTACCTTCACCTGCGTAAGGCTTAAGGTTAAAATAAGATATAATTCAACGTTATGCATTATGTTAAATGTTCTTCTATTTCACTCACCGAAAATAGTTTCTGTATCAAGTTTCAAATGTTTTTCATCATTAAAATAAGATCAAAGGTAAATATATTTTAGAGTGGTTATGCATTTTATAGGTTGGTTTTGATAATAGTGATTCTTGCTATTAAATTGACTACAAAAAATTAAAGCAGGCTTACAGAAGAAGTAGATGATGGTAGTAGGTCTTGATTTTGAATTAGTACCCTATCAAGTTCCTAGCTCATTTTTTGACTTATCATGATAGTTTTATGCAGGTTTTCATTTGATTAAATTTCAATCCACATTTTAGAGTTTTCATACTTTTATACCGTGATAAGTAATTCAAAAGCAATGACGCATATCGTCGGAAGTCTGGTAAAAAGTAAATTTGTATCTTGCTTCATATTTCTTCATAAAATAATTTTTAACGTAAAAACTGACACTTAATAAGATTTCTAACGTAAACAGTTGATATATTGAATGATTTTCATTAGTACAGTAATTTAGTATTATTGGCTTCGGGGGAGGGGGTATGAAGCCCTATGGGCGAGTCCAACCCCTTTGGGTGCGCCACTGATTCAAAAATGTTGGCCTCCAAGGTAGTTTTTTGAGATAGCGCATTGACACGTTTCACTACTCATAATTGTGTTCTGTTCAAGAATTTCTACAGCAGTCTTAATCAGCATTTTTAGAGAGATTACTATAAGAAGGGACCGCTTTGACAGAAGCTGTCTGGACACTGCTGGTATCATAATTGAAGTTATGTTCAAGCACTCATTTCGTCAGTGCGTTCGTTTACAGTTAGCTCATTTGTAAATGGGCTCATCACTCTCTTGCAATGTCATCGCCCTGCATGACGTTCATTTGTTTTCCGACGTCTCAAATTGGTCCCTTCTTAGAGTTACTCATTTATACAAACGTGTGTGTCCCCAGTCACTAGAATTTGAGTTAGAATGGATGCTGATTAGTTGTAGTTATTGATAGTTTTGCACCAGACACCAGTTATTGATAGTTTTGCACACATTTTTAGATTTAAATTATCAATAAATCGGAATTATTTTACCCATTTTTGTTATTCAATACTAGGTTTTGGTCTCGTATTTGGAATTAGAGAGTTATGTATCGAAAAATAAGTGTGGTTAAATTTTATTTGTATATTTATGGATTTATAAATTTCGAAGGTTTTTCCTTTCAACTCCAATTTCGGTATATATTTACATTAAATCGTTTGCACTAAAGTTGTTGTTGTAATTTGTTTTATTTAATCGTTTTCGTTTCGCAGCATCCAATTTTAACTAACATTTTATGAAAGTCTGAGTCGCAACTCCGACGAATGGAAGAAATAATTATTCACGTTGAGATATGAATTAGCTCTTGGACTCTCTAATAGTCATTGGGAGCGTTGGTCCTCATATCAGCAGCGTCGTCCAATTCGAGTCCAGAATCATCATTGTCAGCAGTGTTTGAATTCCAGTCTGAAAAGCAAAGTGATAAGCATGAGGGAATCGTCTGAAAAATGAGTCAATGAGTAATTAATGATTTTCGTCCATCCACACGAGTTAATCATGTTACAATTGTAATAAACAGAAAATAAATATAATAAAAAAGAATATCAAAATATATATAAAAAAATATAACATCTTAGGAATGCTCTTCAAAATGTTCTAGGGAAACCTACTCTTGAGGTTAAATTGTTTTCTGCATTAAAGGTGGTGAACTATTGATATTAGTAATTGTTCTATATGCTTTTCGCTCTGTCTTATCTTATTTTATGTAATTTCGGTGATACCATGCTGCAAAATGTGAGCATTTGCATTCGTTATATACATCATTATCACATTACTTCTGGTCAATTAAGTACTGTGCATTAACGAAATGGTAAGAGAAACTAAAAACTACCGATTAGAATAGTCTGTCTCTGGTATTCTTCTCCAGAAAATGGTTGAATTCGATTCAGTTGGGTAGCTTAAGTATAAGAGTGCGCGTAGAGGGCTAGGGTGGCCATCCCTCATCTGAAAATTTCAAAAGGAACCGCGTAGCTCTACGTAATAAAACATTTATTTTCGTAAATATGATCTATTCCTGATTTCTCCGTACCTTTAAGCTGACATCTTATGGCACAGATTAAGACTCTTTGTCGTTTATGGAAGGAATATTCTGCCAATCGCAGCGGGAGAATCGAGAGCAGCAGTAAACCGAACAGCCGGCCGCAGTTTTTTTCGCACAGATATCAAATTCCCGTGACATCATAAAGTGGTTTTCAAAAATTAATTTTGATTCTCATATACATTTTTAAAGCTGTTATACAAAAAATAATGTATGCAACTCCTTTATAATATTGCTTTATTGCATTCTTATAAATTTGAAAATCGCTCCTAACGTCGTTCGTTTTCAAAACACGTACTTATGGAATAAAGCTTGAAATTATAAACCACAGTAAACCCTCGTTAGCACGAACTCGCACGAATTTCGCTGCAACACGAACAAAACTTGGGTCCCGGCAAGGGATAATAGTAATACGGACATTTGTAGCAATCGCTTAACACTAATTTTTACAACACGAACTCCGATTATTTTGGTTCCTTGGAATGCGGGTTCATGAGGGTTTACTGTAGTTACATAATACATTTTTTTTATTTAATAGGTAATTATTACATAAACTTGCATAACTTGTTACTATGTGGCTAGGTCGAAGGCCTTTAAGCCATTACAATACCTACATCCTACCGCATTCTAACCTTTCGAATTCTGGCATTCACTCCAAATTCTCCCCATTCAGGGGCGGATCCAGCGGATCATTTTGGGAGGCAACGTAGATTTTTGTTAAATAATAAACATATTTGTTATTATATTGTATATTATTTATATACTGTAGGTATGATACTATACAATACTGTTGTTTAAATAATTACATAATTCGAACATAAATATTTAATTAATTTTGCCCAATAAAGGAATGTAAACGAAAACTCTAGACCTTTTGAAGGGGCATGGCCCCTATGCCCCTCCCCCTGGATCCGCCGGTGTCTCCATCGCATAAAACCCGCGCGAAAGACTTATGCATTAAGACGGCTCCATACATTCGGCATTCGCCGAGCAGCGAGCTAGTGTTCGTCGAATCCCGAGTAGTTGACGTGTTCGGCGAATGTTCACTCCCTTTGATGTGTCCAAAAGACCGACACGCTATGGTTAGGGCGAACACCGAACGTTCGTCACTCGGCAAACAGCAAGCAACTCATCCACACTACTCGGGATTCGGCGACCGGCTGCTCTCCGGTTCGCCGAATGACGAACGTGCGGAGCCGCGTGCGCTTGCTCACCGGCGTGGTCGTCGTCTTGCGGGAGGAAGTCGTCGTCGGGCCCGCCGCCGGGGTCGCCGCGCCGCCGCCGCCTGCGCCGCTTGCGCTGCGCGCGCAGCGCCGTCGCGCGCACGCCGCCCCGGCAGCCGGGAAGGCCTCGGCGCAGCGCGCGCCCCAGCCCCAGCGCGGTGGCGTGCAGCAGCCCCAGGCGCTCCGGCGCCCCGCCCGCGCCGCCCGTGCTGCCCGCCGCCCAGCTCATCGCGAAGCTGCGCCCCGCGCGAGATACACAATAAAAATAACAGCAGAGGCGAGGAAAGAGAATGGACGTGAGAAAAAAATGAAATAAACCGAGAAAATAATAGAACTAGAGCCAGATGGACAAGGGTTTCTTCAATTTGGTATGTGGTGTGGAAAATAGGATATGTGGTGTGATGTGGAATATTGTACGTGTGGTGTAGGCGCTAGTAGTGTTCACAGACGAACGGACAGATGGACAGACAGACAGAGACAGAGATGGACGAACGTTTTGAAAAAACAAGAAGACTTTTTCGGTATCAGGGTCTCCAAAACGTGTATTCTGTTGAAATTCTGAAATCGGTTTTCCGCATCATTGGATAACTTTCTTTACACTACGTATATTATTACTCCTTATATACGTACGTATACGAGAAAGTAAAAAGAAGGAAAACAAAAGGAAGATAAGAAAGAATGAAAAAAATGAAAGAGGAACGAAGAAAAATGGGAAAAGAGAAAAAGGAGAGGGGGAGAGAAATCTGAATAAGATCAAATTTCTCTCCAACATGAATTTCATAAATATTTGGACACTGCTAATGAAATATTTTTCTCCTTCAAAGCAGAAAGAAAATAATTAATTTCAATTTTGCACTGTATTTATATGCACTTTCCAAGTATCCTTTGAGCAAATCCTGACTGAGGTAGTTACTTGCTTTGCTTCTTGGTACCGTACTAAAGTAACTGTCCAACCCAAAATGTCACATACTTATGTTTTACATAAATAATTATACCTTAAAAATCCGTGTTTTAGAGAAATGTGTCTTCTGGAAATAATTTACGAAATACGAGGGATGGAATTTTTGCTTTTAACAGCTGCAGATGTAACGCACTTGACGCAGGTTTTCTCATTACTCGGATTTCATTGTATCCTGATTAATTCGAGCTGACAAAGTCGTTATCGATTTGACTCGCGCGAGTTCTTCAAAAACAATTCCTAATTTTTCTTTCAAACGTTTCGTTCAAGTTGAATAAATTTCTCTTAATTTTAATAATGGCTTGGTTCCTGTGAAATTTGGAAAATTGCAAAACTTTTCTCAAATATTTTTATACCTTTAATATTGAAGCAAGATACAACACATTTCTGAATATTCGATTTTAAAATAATTTTAGATATATATTTATAATTTTAAAAAAATCATATATTTTCGCGTTCATTTTCAGTTATATGATAAAAATTTTTTTTCCAACCTTTTTTTATTTAAATTTTTAAAAAAAATTGTTTTCATGACTTTTGGAAAAATTTTCTAAAATATGACAGCAAGCAAATCATTCAATGTAGTTGGCTACTTCAGAGTAAGTGACGTGACTCAGTCGGTTGAGACCCTGCCTGCGGAACCTAAGAGATCTTAACTTTGCGTGCCAGCCATGCCAAATATTTTTGCACATTGGAAAGACGTTGGTGGTTTTGATGGGCGCAACTAATGTTATAATATTACTTTGTAGTTGTAAATAATACGAGAAAGTATGTGTAGTAGGTACCCCTCTTTTTCACTGCCACTTCTGTGGGGTTTCTCCTATTGTTCAGCCGCACACTCCAATTGTAATTTGCCTAAATACATAATACATAATTTAGTTACGTAATGTAATGAGTAGACATGGGATGTTTAGGGAAATGCCTATTTTATTCTAGTGAACTTATTTAAAGGCCGATAATAGATG
The DNA here is from genome assembly GCA_964035755.1 of Teleogryllus oceanicus. NCBI lineage: Eukaryota > Metazoa > Arthropoda > Insecta > Orthoptera > Gryllidae > Teleogryllus > Teleogryllus oceanicus. The sequence continues at coordinate 164,747,907 of CAXIVR010000002.1, read as the reverse complement.
TGTACGAATCATGACAAATGATGACATACGACGAAGTTTTATTATGCTTATTTTTGCTTTTTTTGGGTTTAAATGCCTTTTTTGCATAAATGTCTTTTTTAGGACTTTTTTGCCTTTTATGTATTATTTTTATATACAATGCAAAGATATCGGAAAATCAGCCATGGTCAAACGTGACCATTGATTACGAAATCTTCAATTCACGTCTTGGCATTTTAAAATACAAGAGAATTCCTAAAAGTATACCAACTAATTTTTCTCCATTTTCCTATTTCATAAATACCAGAATGTTCTGAGAACATGGTCGATACACGGAGGGCACCGAAATTTTAAGTGGAAATAAATGTAAATTCCCAGAAGGTTTCAGTGTTGCTAGTGTTGATCTAAAATATATGCCAATCACATCAGTAGATGTTAACGTGTCTCCGCATTCAAACTGATTTTGTCTCCTAATCGTCGCAAATCTGAAATTGTGATCCTTGCAAAGTTACTGGCAATATGCAAATATTACTGGTTAATGCAAACATAAATGTAGAAAATTTTCATTAAAAAATGTTTGTCATTTAAGTTTACAAAATAATATGACAAAAATTACAAACAATTTTTTTTTATTTTCTTGTGTATGTAAGTTATGATAGTGCCTTTTTTCTCCTTATTCTTGAATTTTTCAATGCCTTTTTAAGCGCCTAAAAGGCGATTTTTTAGTGCCTAAACATCCGATGTCTAGTAATGAGCTTAAATACATAAAACATAATTTAGTTGCGCCAATGCAGTGTTTCAAAATACATACTGAAAACTTCTAGATCTGTAGAGCGGTCGAAGATGATGTGTTTGTCAATGAAATGAGTGAGAAATCTCATATAACGAAGTTATACATAATACTTGTCCCTGATTGGTAGGTAACATGCGTGCATTGGTGAATGCCAGTTGCAAGTTGTGCCATGGCCAAATATATCGTCAAATGTAATAAATCGTATTTCTTGTATTTGCGATAAACCAATGTATATTTTGTTGCCTATCAACAGGTGCGCGAGGTTCAAATGTGGAAGTCTGTAACTTCGTTGTATGATAACCCCCACCACATGTTCATGGCAAAAAGTGATCATCTTCGATCCCCTACGTGCTCTTGAATTTCTTAACATTTATTCCAAGGCCTACTGTAAATGAAAAAAGAGTAAAGCGTCGTATCGCTTACCCCCAGACGGGCGCCCAGAGCGCGGAGGCGCCTCCGCGGGCGCGCGCGCGCCGCGTGGTGTCGCATAGAGCGCGCTGGGGGCACTGCTCCCCGCCCCCGCCGCCCGCCGCCGCCGGCCGGCGGGCGGCGCGGGCGTCATGGCGCCGTCGGCCGCAGCCATGTCCGTCGCCATCATCATCATGGTCGTCGACGCCTGCCGATCAATGCATTTGAAATAGCAGTGGTGATTCATTCATTCATCGATTATGGTTCTCACAATCACTCATCACCCTTCAAGAATACCCGCATGTACTTCATGCTAAATATTTCAACTCGAATAAATTGTGATCATCACAGAGAAGGTTTAAACAAACGTGTTTGATATTTACACATCGGAATAGATTAACAAACAAAGTCGATAGCGCTTTTACTGTTTGTGTAATACTTGTAGTTTATTTTCAGTACTTAAAGTAGGGAATAGATCTGAAACGAGACGAACGTCACTCATCGACATGCGCGTCATCACGCCAAGAATTCACAACTGGGAAGCTACGACTCTACAGTACTTGTAGTTCTAAATGGAGCTTTTGACATTCATCGCTGACAACTCTTTTTATTTTGTTTTTTACTTTTTCATTTATTAATCATCCCCTGACGTGCAAGATCTCTCTACTTTCTTTTGAGAATATTCGAGAATGATCGGAATTTATTCTTTTAAATAGCAATATATACGAAGTGCATATAACTCCCTACTATAATACTACGATAATTATTTTTCTGCGCCGAGAGGCATTTCCCTGACATTGGTTCATTATCGATTACATGAATAAACGTTCAGTCTAATTAATTGTGTGGCTACTTGTAAGAGAAGTTGACCACGGTAATACACTTGGTTAAAAGCAAACGCACTGCTCGCTGCGCCACAGATCGTCCAAACGTGTATTACAAGTTCTAGACCATGAATTGCACGCCTTGTTCCACTTTTGTTATTTCATCTGAACCCCCAAAACTACGATCTCTTAATGAATCAATACAAACGCCAAGATGGAAGGGAGGGGCTCACCGGCTTCATGAAGCACGTCATGATGAGCTGCAGCACGAACATGCCGAAGGAAGGAAGGCGAGGGCGGTGAGCGCCAGCTCGAAGAGGTCCTTGAGCTTCATGCCCTTGTCGTCGGAGGGCGCTGGCCAGCCGCCGCCGCCTCCCCCGCCCGCGGGCCAGCCGCCGCCGGACTTCATGGAGCTCGGCCCCGAGTCCCATCCGCCACCGCCGCCTCCGCCTCCTGGCGACAGGCATGGGTGAATTAACGTAGGACTGCGCTAATGGGTCACTGCACCAGTGGCGTCTCCTGCTCAGTGATCATGGGGATGCGATCAGTTTTACGGATTAAACAAGGTGATAGAAACCAATTGGTCTCTATCCATATTATGATGTACATACCTACTATCTTCTTTGAGAATCTTTCAGAATTGCTAATTGTTTATTGCCTGCTCTGATAATAATAAACAAAACAATAATGCATGTGTAGTGTGGTCAAACTCCCCCTCCCCCAACCCGCTATGGAGGCCACAGTCGTTAGCACGTGGCCACTGGGAGGCGATAGCGAAGCTTTGGGAGGGGGAATACAGAAGCGCCAGTGAGAAGTCCGAGATGCGACAGTCAGCGTCGCATCACCGTCGACCGAAACCTCACATCTTGCACGCAGCTCATGGCGAGAGTTGAATGTCGAAGGGATGTTTCTCGGCCGGTCACATCCATGGGGGTGACAGACGCCTACCGGAAAGCGCATGGGGAAAAACCGAAAAGTACAAACGGAACAGAAAGATGTATTGAGAAATAGAAAAATATTTTTAACAAAAGTTTGAAAAGAGACGAAAAACTTGGGGATGCGACACATCACTCGCATCCATTGGAACCTACGCCACTGTCCAGCACGTATGGTCGGGCCACTGGTATGGCAGGCTGCTTGTTGAATCAACACCACCGTAGGGGAGGGGAGGTATTTGGTAGCGATTGGCTCTGGTCATGTGAATGGCGAATGGCACGTGAGCCACTGCAGAGGGTTAATGCGATCAGTTTTCTCCGAATTCTTGCATTGGTACAGGTCTGCATTAATGCATAAGCGGACTACGCACGTGTTTAAGGCATACAATTATTTTTCAACAAAATTAGTTCATAAATTAATATAATGGTTTCGAAATACGTAAACATTTTGGGAACTATTTTGTTATTAGAAAATAATAGATTTAAATCAGTTTTAAAAGCATTCATACTATTTAAAAACCTTTTAAATTATTGATAACAAATATTTTAAAATGCATGCAAACTAATGTACCGTATTTCAATATTGTAGAAAATTTCACGACCGTTACTCACAATTCACAGAAAGTTTCAAATCGTGGTATTGGTAAGGATTGATATATAATAAAAGATATTCGAATGTGCTAACGGAATCAACTTTTGGAATTCCATTTTCAGGGCTATGAAATGCAAACAAAAAACAACATAATGTTAATACTGACTAAACGATGAAGCACACATTGAAACAATGGTTTTTTGAGATAACCAGGACTTCCTAAATATCAAAAAGAGTTCGATTTCGACTGAAAAATGGAAGTATTTGATTTGCACTATGACAATACGTAAATTGTATATACTTCCATCCGTACAAATTGAATTTATTTCTCAGGTCACTTCATATTACACAGCTGACGTACGAGACAGCAAAGTTCCAACGAATACGCCGCCTCCATTAAATATTTGTTATTCACGTGTTGCGTTATGGATCTGCAACATTTTTTATGTTCTTGATATGTAAAGAACTGTGGTACTGTATGTACACTACACATGCTATTGCATATTCGTAAAACTTTTTTTAATGCTAGCTGAGTATCCAGCGTTGCCGAGTATATGTTAATCATAATCAACTATAAGACAGGAAAAGGAATAAAGTTTATTTAGGGTGTATTAGGGGTTACCCTACCCTACCTTGTCCGCTGCCTCGTCCTGACGGACAGTGTGTTCTGCCGTGTCCTGTCCTGACGGACAGTGTGTTCTGCCGTGTCGTCCTGACGGACAGTGTGTTCTGCCGTGTCTCGTCCCTTCTTTGCCACGCCTTTTTCACCCTCGTCTCACCCTCCCAGCTCCATCCTCTCTCTCTTAATTCTGCCCCGCCTCGCTTCACCCTGCCTCACCTGCCCGCCCTGCCTTTCTCTGCTCAGCCATGCCTGCCGTACGCTCATCGTTACTACCACCATCAGCTGTAAACAGATGCATTCTAGCTTACTCGCGGCGTTTCAGTAACGTTGATTTTCAATTATTCGTCTAATTGCGCTATTAGAATCAAAATACATTTAATATGTCATTTTATGGGCTTCAGAAATAGTTTCACTTTGGCGAATTTACTCACTGTTTTCAAACTTTGTGAAAATGGGAAGATTCACACTTAAATTTTGCACTAACTGATAGGAAAAGGGGATAGTAATTTATACGAAATATTATGAAAGAAGAAACTTTTCTCTTATTTTGAATGCTAACATTTTCTTTAAGATCAGAATAAAACAGTACATTTGTGTGAAAAATACAATTTTTAACATAAGAGAAAATAATGATTTAAAAAGTAGCCTGAGTTATCCCCAAAAAACACAACCTTTCAATGAAAACTGCATCAAAATCGGTTCAGTAGTTTCGGAGATTATCCTGGGCAAACATACAAAAATCGTAAAAGCAGTTTGAAAGAATTGGGGGATATATTGCTAACTCACATGTCTATAATTTTTGTCAACCAGCAGAAAAACAATGTAGTTAGTACAATAAGACATGTCTTATTTTCTATATACACTTCGGCTGCTTTCTACACTCATACTACACGTTCTATGAACACGTTTGTTTAGCATTTCGATCATAATGCTTGGTTTTAGGAGACATTCTAAAACCCTAGGTTGGGGTTTGTGAAATGAGGTTTAGCACTATCTTCTCACAACCCTTTCACTGAATTAGTTTTTAAATCATCTGTATAAACATGTAAGATTATTAAATTTTTGCTTCTGCAGATTACTACTACTACTACTACTACTACTATAATAATAATAATAATAATAATAATAATAATAATAATAATAATAATAATGCAACAACCTAACTTGTATAAAAAATAAACATTAACCCATTCCCTTTCCTGTTTGCTGAAAAACGAGACCATATTGCTATGTTCCACTATTCGCTGCGAATCTATATAAATAAAATTCGAGTGTCTCTTTGTGATTTCAAAATAACTGCCTTTTCATAATCTCGTGTACTTATATATTATATAAGACAATTCAATTGTTTATAAGATTTTTGCCTCTCAGTCTGGGTAATCTTTGGAATATCTCTAAAACAAAATGTAAGTATGCGTTCTTTCAGTTTTTCGTGAATATTTCGAAACCGAGGAGTGAATTAAAAACTTCCGTAAAGCCCGTAAAATTTCCTTCAAAATGAATCTTTGGGTAATTTTGATAGCGCAATTTAGTTTTGAGTAAATGACATTTAACATTGTTACTGGAAGTTTGTCGAGAGTAAGCAACAATACATTTGTTTACGGTTGCTCATAGCAAGGATGGTAGTAGCAAAGATAATCGTGACAAACACTGCAGGACGGGCCAAGTGACGCAGAACGAGGAGGAGCGGGAGATGAAGAAGCACTGGGCAGAGCTGGGCGGGTGGAACGGGGCAGGGTGAGATCGGGATGGAAGGGGAAGGTTTGCGGACAAGCCGTTCAGGGTGGGTGAAGGCGGGCTAGGCAGGGTAAAGTGGAGATGCACTTAGATGAATTCATTTCTTTCCTCTAATAGATGGTTCTGATTAATAAATACCAAGGGCCAAGGAGGCTTGTCTTTTATCTGATGTATTTAAACAATGCAAAAAGAGCGCATGTTGCCTCAAATCCTCAAAACATCACTTCCAGCTTATTAACACATTTAACATCAATGTGTAAAGATTCAAAGTAAAAATTAAAATTCAGATCTATTATTTATCAAATATTACTTTTAAAATCGTAAAAGCTATCCATTGAATGTATCATCAGAAAACTTCAACCAGTGTTTAAAACAAAAAACTAACAATATAATAATCGTTGGTTTGAAGTTTTCTGTTGTCACATTCAATGAGAGTATAATATTGTCAACTTTGTACTACGCACGGAGAAAAAGTGCTTTCGACAACGTAGCCGTCATCATCAGATTTGGAGACTTGCCAATTATCAGGGATTCACTGGTTTACTTTCGTGGTTGACGAATTACGATAATAGGAAACAATTTTTAACACCTCTTCTAAAGGAATAATGCTCTTTACTCACTTTTGTTAGAGCTGTAGTTAGAATTATTAGAGTGAAGAGGGGTTGAGGCGGAAATATGTCTTGTGAAACAACAGACAAGCCTAGCTTGAATAGAAGAAACGCTCTCCATTCACTGGAAAATAGAGACATCTTGCCGTCTTGGGCAGAAAAGGCATCCCATGCCTTGGTAACCACGTGAGATGCATTTAACCTCTTTTATAGCAATGCACAAGTGTTTTTGCGCAAGTATTTTTTACTGCTGGAAATAGTGCGAAAACAATGAGACATTTTGAAATAGGTTGCAAATTTGATAGACTTCTAATTCTTTACTAATATACCTAATTCCAATTATAAAAATTGTGTAATACCACTGTTTCGGTAAATTTGTTACAACTAATTTGTAATCCCCTCTATGTGTAATACAGTAAGGAAAATTATGGTTTTGTACCGATTATTAAAATTCCACATAAAACTCCGTATGTGTGGTACTGCTGGAGAGGGAATTTCTCCAGTCCAAACAGATTTTAAACGAAAACACAAAAGTTCGCAGTAGAGCCGGACAATTCCATTCAGTTATCGATCATTCTCGCTGATTTGTTTTCGCAGGCTCGAAAGGCGAGCGCCCTGCGTATTTGTCTGTGCAATCTATACGTAGATCCTTGTCAAGGATCGGAACTATTGATGCCATTATTTGTGGCCGTTCTCGGTAGTATCGGCAGAGTGTGCTCTGTGCTCAGTTTGCTGGTAATTTTAAAGTTTGGATTGTGAGAAGCGGCATAAGCTCTGATGCTAAGGGTTAAATAATGTAATACAGAATTTCAATTTATTTTAATAGTAAAAAATAATTTGACACAGATCTAAACAAATTTCATTACTTCCATGCTGGCGTAGTTTCTATTGAACTACTATGCAGACATTTCAACGGGCTTGTGCGATCGAATTTCATTTCAGTTTTCGCCTTAGTATGGCATACCATACTAGCCTTTGTACACGTACTAGAAATTTGTCTACATTGTTGAGTTACCCCCTCCATTGAAAGTGGAATAAATAATGATAGAAACGCTTGACAAAATCTGTCGTCGTTTGAGTCTGTCGTCGCGGAGGGCGCATAAAGGGTCCGATAATAGGCCAGTATCGGTTAAGATCGTTCTCAGAAATGGCCGTACTGGAATTAGCATTCTCGGGCACAGCAGTCTACGCGCGCATGTCTCGCCGCCGAGAACGATCGGATTTAATGTCTATGTTTGTATTGCGCAAGCGCATGTATAACTCGCACATTAAATAACTAGGAAACGATGAATCCTAGGCCCTTAAAATCAGATTTTCGTGATCTCAAAGGGACATTTGTTAAGTTTCCGGTGCCGTAAATTACAAAATGATATAATTCAGTGTTCGGGAAAAATTGAGTAAAAGTAATTCTATTATTTGTAATGATTATTTTGTTAGTAATTTTAGCATATAATCATTACTTTTAGCAGAATGTACATTTTATTCGTAATTTACTCCTTGATATAAAATTGTAATCGTTACTTTGTAGTAATCGTTACATCGCATGTAATCATAAATATTGTTTTAGATATGCCTATTTCATCTTTTCGCTCGCAAACTATCTGCTTCGTCGCGAACTAAATCAGTGGGTAAGATCATTTAATTCACAAACTAGACTGAACGACAACCCCCCCCCCATTCACGGTTTACGAGAATTTTCGTGGCACTATCCATACCGTGGCTCGAGCCCAGCGCGCCGAACGAAGATTAGTTCGTTTCAACTAGTTCGTTCATGAACGACACATCTCTACCTGTACTTGTAATTGTAATTTTACTAATTAAATGCCGAAAATGTAATTTGTAATTGTAATTGAGTATAATATTTAGCAAGTAACTGTAATCGAGCCCAATTCCTTTCTTTGCGTACTTTTCCTATCACTGGATATATTTAGACTTCCTTTACATTTTGGAAGGGTCCCCCCATTCTGTACATGGATTGTCAAAAACGTTTGAAATTGAGTTCCAGTATAAAGGTAATTTCACTTGTAAAACAAAGATTTACAAAGTGCGGAATGTGCGTGTGGGTCCTAGCTTTATTTTATTTTTGTAACGTATTTTGTAAATTATTTTTATCAATTTTACATTCTAGCTGAGGATGACGTCAGTGCCTCTTCAAGGTATTAGATCAAAGTTAATCTTATTTTACCTGTCTCATTTATTGATGAATACTTATTCTGTGAATTCTGTGTTTAATTCTGTTTGCTGGTTAATTTTGAAGAAAACTCCTTGAAGACTAACCACACACTAATACAGAACGTGGCAATTGAGTTTCTAGTAGCAATATCTGAGTAATGATCTACCAGAAAAGGAGCGTAATAAAATATCTAAATTCTTCATAACAGTGATTCTTTACGTGCATAACCAATAAAACTGTTCTTTGGACTTTCATTTCAGGAAAAAAATAACTGAATGTTAATTATTAAATTTACGATCCCCACTGTTTTATCTCCTAAAATAAGTTCTAAAGTTGAATGTGTAGAAAATATTCGTTTATTAATTATAGTACATATTGTGAAACTAACCTCACAAGAAATATATATTGTCTTTTACAGCATTTTGTGCTCTTTCCCAATTTTTAAGTGTTTTACCAGTGGTTATTAATAAAATTGCAGCTATTTTGGGACAAGGCTTCAGGACGCATGAGAACCCGCCACACATGACAATTTCCTTTGTTATCTTTCATAAACGCTGTCACACCTGGCAGCATTTGTCTTCCAGAGCGCTTTCGGGCCCGTTACCCAGCCCACAACCGCTATCCCCGACACTTCTTACCGTAGCTGTCGTGTCCTCCGCCGCCCCCGCCGTACCCTCCACCGCCGCCGCCGCCTCCGTGCCCGCTCCCTCCACCGTAACCACCCCGCCGCCGCCGCCACCATGTCCACCTCCGCCACCGTAGCCGCCTCCGCCGCCTCCACCTCCGTGGCCGCCGCCGCCGTCCCCCCCCGCCGTAGCCCGCCTTGCCGCCGGCGCCTCCCGGGGCGGGTTGCGCGTAGCCCGTGACTTCGCCGTCGAAGTCGGGCAGCGGGGCGTCGCCGTCTGCCACGAGGTCGCCGTAGTGGCGGTACACGTCCTCCAGCGTTGTGCTCCTGCGAACAGGGCCGGGGACAGGTTATTTTGCACCCCTCCCCCAGGCAATCTTGTTTTGCGCCCTCTATATCAGTTGCAGATCTGGGGAGCCATGCTCCCCCAGAGATAATTCTTGTCTGTAATTTGACTCAAATTTATCGTAAACAATATTGTATATTTATTGCATGGATAAATCAAGGAAAAAGTGTTTAACTTGTGTAATGAGGTAAGTGTAATAAATAGTTATAACTTGGTTCACTTTGCTAATCCTAACTTATGTTTCATAAATCATGTGTACGGTTTAGACGTTTTTGAGAGAGTTGTTTTTAAAATCAACAACAAATCGCATAATCAGTTACATCTGTTTTCGCAGCATTGCATAACTCTATATTACTTTTTAAAATAGTAATAAAATTGATATTATCGCAAAACCTTCGTAATTTTTATTGAATAGTGGAAAAATTGCGTCCATCGAGTTTGAAATTACGTAATTTTTAAAACTGAAAACAAAGTTGTGTGTTTGTGACAACGTACGGGGAGCAGACGGAGTAAACTACCTTTTTACCTAAATAGGAAGCGATCGTTTTTGACCTACCTTATAAAGCAGACACATTCATTTCTCAGAAAGAAACATTCATTCATTTTGGAAAAAGTCGTTTAAGTTCATTTGATTTTTTTTTTTTTTTCAAATTTTGCGCTAGACTGATTATGTTTGAGTTGTGTATTGAACTCTTTTGATGATGGAATGTGTTTCTCGCCTGCGGTCGTCGATAGTGTAACGGTTAGCGTATCGGACTCTTATTTCCAAGTTCGTGGCTTCAAACCCGACCGTGCATTTTTAAAGGCAAAAAATCCCTTCGTACGCTTTCCCTCGGAGGGGAAGTAAAACCGCCGATCCTATGTTAGTAGACTTATTGTATGTAAAAGATCCTGAAGCCTAAATGAAGCCTGTGAGCTAAATTCAAATTGCCTGTTTCGCCGCCCAAGTAATACCTTCTCTCTCCTCCAGTTGGTGAAAGAAGCGTAGCGAAATTTGCGTGGTCAGACGGAAGAGCAGGTCTCATGGCCTGAGTCTCTGAATAAGGGAACAATTCAATTCCATTGAGTTCACCTGGTGAGCCAGTCCTTGTAGCCGGCGGAGCCCGCGTCGGCCAGCAGGGCGTCGCGGGCGCTGTCCCCGTGCGCGCCCGCCGCCCCCATGCCGTCGCCGCGCCGCGTGGCCGTCTTCTTGCGCTTGCGCTGCTTCTGGGGCGGCGGCGGCGGGGGCGGGGCCTCCCCCGCGCGCCGCTGCGCCCGCGACACGTTGGCCTCGCCCGCGCCGCCCGAATCGCCCTCGTCGCCCGCCGCGTCGCGCAGGATGCTCTCCGCCAGGTAGTTGCGGCACAGGTACTCCGTCATCATGCGCCTGGGGGAAGCAAGACGGCGCAGGCGCGCGGAAGTTAGGGCAGTCACTCGAAAGGGCGGCGTGTAGTAAAACGACGTGAGTCAATCACGTGATCTGTTTTGAGTGAAGGTTATTACATTATTTACAAAACAAATACCATAAGATAATATTTCAAGCAAGAATGAACAATAATCGAAAGAGATCTTTAGCTCAATTTTAATAACCAATCGAGTGTTGAAATAAAAATGTTTCTCTACGATTATTTTTAAAGTGCATGAACGTTAATAACGCAGCTGATTATTGTTGTTACAATATTTGTATTCTGATAACTCATATCAGTTTTGTAAGGACTGACTTAAGATAATGAAAGTGAAGAAACCTAATTTTACACATTTTCTTTTTGAGAATAGTGCCGCGTGACTGAAGACAGCTGGCGCTCGCTTAAGTACAATGACGTGGTTTTGCCTGAAAAAGTGTGTCTCAGCAGTAAAGAACTCTGTAATAGCTTGACCTCCACTTGGCGGGGGGACAAATACTACTCGTGTGCACGGACCTTCCACTCCTCCGTCGGTTCGGATCGGCCCAATCTAACCCTGCCGACCGCTCTTCATTATTAGTCGGTTCAGATCGGCCCAAACTGGCCCTGTCGACTTCCTTTGTCCCCTAGTTGGTTCAGTTTGGCCCAAACCGGCCCTGCCGGCATCTTTCCACTCCTCCGTCGGTACAGGTCGACTCCAACTGGCTCCCGAATTCCTCCACCCCGCTAGCAGTCCTCTTTCCAGGGTCCTGCTAGCAGCTCCCCGACGAGTGTCGCCGCACGTCCGATGGCGCTGCAAAGTCGCTCTTTCGGAGGATCGTCCTCGCCGAAGCTGAGCTACGCAGGCGGCAATCCCGTTTAAGTAACACCGCCCAATAAACTGTTATTCGCCATGGGTCATCCCTGTTCTCCTTTCTCCTTCTCATCCGCCCGCAGGCATATAGGAAAACAGGGAAAGTCCCGGAGGGCCCTGTCTACTCCTACCTCCTTCAGCTGCCCCTGCACGTGGTGCCTAACGCTCCCCCCACAACAATACAAACGGAAGTAATTTGAATTATGATGGCAGAGCGGGTTGCTAATCCTAATGCCACATTATTATGATTCGTATATGTTCGATGAAAGCAACCCATGTACTTCATGTTAAATCATGGAACTATACAGTTAGACAAAACCCTGCTGTCATAGTTTGGAAAAAATTACATTTATCCTTATCACGAGACTTGCATCGTAAACTACACGATTGACGTGATCGCACAGGAAATGATTGTGGGGTAGCGTTTCTCAATATATCTCTTACGTAACGTTGGATTTCCTGCTTTTACAGAGGCTCAAAAGTGGGTACATATCGTTTCACGCTGTTCAAAAATTCCGTAATATTATGAAGTATTATACTGCTCTTCGAAAGGAACAATGACACGACAGTAGAAAATGGATTTTTACAAACAACTGATGCCTTGTTATTCTTCTCAAATGAGGTTGCAATTAGGCGACATTTTAACGACGACGATACTGTTACAAAAGGTCCAGAACAGATCTGTAACTCGTTTTTTCTGAAGGTGTATAAAAAAACTTCTGGAGTAGTTCTGACCTATATTTTACCTTGTTTTGTACGTTTTAGAGGTTACGACTTTGATTCATTGGATATGAATATGTCGGGTGGGAGACGGTGAGTTTTTCAAACCGTCTATTTTCGACCTGGCAAAGTTTGTTAGGTGCGATGTGATGAGTGCCATACTCTTTTTGAGCGTAAACGAGGGAGCCAACTTACTCCTCCTTTCCCTAACGTATCCCTTTCGATTAGAGTGGTTGTCTTCATAAAGAGTGAATGAAAACGGGAGGCATGATTACGGATGGGTTTATGTTCAGACGGCATACATGGGGGTATGAGAAGCCAACCACACCCATAACCACACGTTTAAAACACTTAAGATCTTCATCCCACAATATTTGGTTCCACATTCTTGAATGCTACTCTAACTTTCTGTATCTCCTAGGCTACAGGTGCTGTAATATGTATTCACTGTGTAGAAATGGTATAAAAATAAATTTCTGAGTAGGAATACTCTCTAGTTCAGGACTTTACAAAAGGCGGCAACATCCAAAATCAATGAAACGGAAGTAAAACTAAAATAAAATGCAAGTTTTTCTTTGAATTTCTCTCTTTATTGACGTTTATTAACATAGTTTATGATAATAGGTTATTGCACTTACTTTGGATAATTAGTCTTGTATTTTTCAAATTAACAACATTAAAAAAACGTCCCAGAGAGACATTTACCTCAAAAGATGTGAAGCTGCTTCTCACTACCACTCAGGCGAAAACATTGGTTACTCTCAAAGTACGCGTTTCTAGAACCGGATTGGACCAAGCCAGTCCTCCCCATTTCCGTCAACAGTTGTGGTAAAGACATGACCCCTCATATTCAAGACATGAGCCACACAAGGAGAAGAAACATCTCCACCGCTACTTTTCGCGCTTGCGCAGTCCAGCGGATTTTTTCAATTTTGTCAAGGTATATTTTGTAACTTTGGGCCCCCACAAACTTAAACTGTTAAAAAATATCAGTTGTCCCGTCCCCAATTGATTGAAAAACGATGCACTAGTCTTTGCATCAAGGACATAGTTCCTTGACGTTAGGGAGTTTGTTAATTATTTAGTGTTTCGTTAGCCAACCTTTCGTTGTTTACAGGGCAGACCTCCGGGTACCTCCTCTATTGGGGAACCGCCCCAGCCGCGACAAGCTCTTAACTTCCCGACAGTTCTCCTGATATGTGTTGTAGTAGAGTGTGTGCATTTGTGGATAAAGGGAGATGGGCCAAAGATGTTGAAGGAAATTTCGGGCGCGGCTTGTGGCCCTTTGTTAAGGTACTCCGGCATTCGCGTAGTATTGATGGGAGAAACTACAGAAAACTATGGATCAGAGCCACCGTTTCTAATTCTGGCATTCGCGTACTATAGATGGGAGAAACCACAGAAAACTATCTATCAGAGCGCTAATTCTAGTGACCGGTGGCTTCAGACAGCAGTGAATCCGACCTAACTCTCAAGAGCTAGTTTCGAAAATCCGTCACCGGCAGGATTCGAACCCACGACGGCCCTGCAGAGGCAACACCAATGCTGACAGTGAGCCATCGCAGCCGATGTGACGTCATGGAGAGGAATCGCTCGCGAGTGGCCTGCGAGTCACCTGTGGAAGTTCATGGTGGAGAAGGCGGCGTCCCAGCGTCCGTCGGCCGGGTCGGGGTCGCTGCGTTGGGCGGCGGTCGGGCCGCGGATGCGGCGGCGGTCGCTCCGCCGCGCGCCATCCAACACCCCGCACGAGGACCAGCAGCATCCCCGCACGGGGCGTCCGTCGGGCCCGGCACCGCATCTCTGAATGCTGCTCCGTTCTTCAGCCTCCTCGCCCTAGCCGGGGGCGGGGGGGCGGTGACCTCACCCCCTCCTCACCGGTGCAATGCCACGCCTCGATTCTCTCAGCTTTTATGCTGTCTGTGGATCTTTCGTACTTTATATCTGCAGATTTTCTGTCGTCTTTTCCCAATTATTTAACATTTAAAAATCCTTTTTCTTAACTTGAACCAAGTGATACCATATGTCTTATTTTACCCGAGCATGTCCTCTTTTTATTTCACACACATGGGTCCAGGCGGATTTTCTTTAAGAATAAAAGTATCCAAAATGTTGTGAAAAATAAATTACATAGGTACTTGTAATAATATCTGAACTCACGCTGTCAGCATTCATTGGCCTATGTGTTTTCTCTGATATCTTGCAATGAAAACAATTTTGACATCAAACATAGATAGTATCAGGGATAATTTTTGAATGGAAAAGTCGACAGAGATCGTTTTGCAATTTATTTGTGAACTTTTTAAATGTTTTGTCTTGCGTAGGTTGGAGCTTTACTGATGTGTTAGTTTGCCTATTTGTTATAATTATGTAGGATTACAGTATTTCTTTATGGTGTTGAAAATTGACGTTAAAATATTGTTTTGTTATCGGTGTAGTACCTGTGTTAAACATGTTTAATAATTGTTCTATAAAAAAATAAAAATGTAATATATTTGTGGTTTTCTTGTTAAACATTTCTTTGTAAATTTTTTTTAGCCTGTCTCATGAAACCGAGGACGTATATGGATGTACCGTAATTGGACAATACGACGTTACGTTGGTTTTGGAGGTGTCACCCAGGCACCCCACTTATACAAGTAGGATATGTGTGTAAACGAATATTGTTAAAGGAATGACGTAGGTAAGGTTAATGTCACAATGGTAGGTTCCAGAAACCTAAACTGAAACGAAGGATGTCAACTATTTGATCATTGTTGTGAGCGAAAAAGAACTGGGTAAGTCCTTAGCCATCTCCATAAATGTGGATAATCGTGACTTGTAAAAAATTTGTCGAGCACTTAAAGACCTTCTCTTGCCGTCTTCAAGACTTATGTCTTTACCCTCCTGATCCGATTTTTTAAGTAGCTTAAATAGATTCTAAGTGTATAAATATATATGGAAACAAAATCAGTTCCATCTAAATATTTTACTTATATGACCAAGCGCGCGAATTCTATTCACACATTGCAGTCATTCACAAACGCAAGGAAAAACTCTAAACCCTTGTATATTGAAGTTTTATAGAGACAAAACTGCAGACACTTGCAAATATCGATAGAAAGATACTAAGTGTAACATTTAATGTTAACTTTTGCTCTTTCACCTCCGAAAAAGGAGGTGTGATGAACGCAATTCACCAGAGCACCCGATTTAGAATTTGGGTTGCTTCTGTAACTTTTGAATTTAAACTTTCACAGCAACTCATGAGCAGTTTCATTTAAACAATCCGTTTATAAAATTTTTTATGTTTAAAGTCACACCTTGCTCTCAACGTCGATTGGTCGTTGCATGATTGTAGACTACATTAGACGTTATCACCGCAATTAGATATCTTTAGTGTTAACTTCTTGTTTTAAAGAACCTATAACTACTGCTGGAGTTGAAAAGGCTGTGTTGCTAACAAGATCCTAATATTAATACTTCAGCTTGCCCCGATATAGGCATGGGAAAGTCGCTCTTGAGGGCGTGACGCCCGCAATGTGGAAACGTTGGATGATCGCGGTGCGAAGACGGGTGCTACTATCTTTAAAAGACAGTTACTGCAGCATAATAAAATATCAATAACGATATGCAGTACACAGTTGTATAATATTCTAGACATTCAAACCGAGAGCGATGGCTCAGTGGATCAACTGATAAGCCTCTGACCGGGAGATCCTAGGTTCGAGTCCCGCCGGCAGTAGGATTTTCGACAGTAGCTTTTCAGCTAGGTCGGATTCAGTCGCTGTCTGGAGGAGAATTGTAGCGGCTGGCTACTCTGATCGGTAGTTTTCCGTGGTTTCTCCGATCAAACCAGGCGAATGCCGGAGCAGTACCCGAACAAACGGACCACGGACCGCGCGCGCTCTTTCCTTCCTGGTCCTTGTCCTATTCTCACCCCTTACACATGCACTACACTACCAGACATCCCGGGAGACAGGTCGGGGACATAGAACTTGTCCCAACTGGGGCGGTGCCCCGCTGGTGGGAGATACCTGGTTGAGGAAAATCCCGCTGGTTGACGGTAGGTCGACGCTGGATATCGCCATCTAGTGGGGAAAGATCACCGCCACCTCCCGATGAAACAGCATGCATTACACTTATGAGACTGATGACCTCGTTAGTTGACGCACCCAGAATCAATAATAATCAATTAATCTCAACGTACTCAACGTACTTGTTTTTATTCGGGAATGCGACACAAAATGAGAAAGGTGGATTAAGTACGTGATACCTAAACGTTCCAAACTTGAAAATATGGCTGTGGTTTGTCAAAATACTTGGTAAAAGTATTTGCCATAACTAACAAACCAAAACGTAACGATGTTTAGCCATTTTGGGAAACACGCTCGCCAGTAATCAGATAATCAGTCGTCGATGGCCAGTTGCAATGCGCCATACACTCCCCTTGAAAATGGATAGAATTAAAGAAAATTAAGGAAACTAAATACCTTTTAACTTGATATACGATATACACATATTGTGTAATTGTATATTAAACTAGTTTTAAAAAATAAAATTTTAAACACGGTTCTCGAGTTTAAATGCAAAACATTTCTAGTAGAAAAAGTAGTTGTAGAAGAACGGAGTGTGGAGCGTTCAGAATTTATTATCTGCTTAGTGCAGTGTCAAATTTAGCGAAGTACTGCTGCTGCTACTACTACTCCTACTGCCACTATTACAAACATTTTTTAAAACGTCATTAGATGTTTTATCTTCAAACTGATTATAATAAAAGAAAAAATTAAAGTTGAAACTAAAGCATGCATACGTTATTAAAATAAATAAACTCAATGAACAAAAAGTCCTTCAATTTCTTCAACCTAGCACATTCAAAGATATTGTCATGAACCGCCCTCGTTGCCCGGAGTGAGGGGCGTACCCGCCTCCGGTGGCCTGCGCGGCCGCGCGACGCGCCGGAGTGGCTGTTTCCGGTGCAGCGGGCGCGCCGCCCCGCCCCGCCACGGCCGCCCTGCGCCGAAGGCGGAACGCGGGCGACGACTCCTAACGGCGCGGTCGCACTCGACGCTCCGGCGCCCTCGCGGGTCAAAGGCGCTTACGCAATGCTACACGCCACTTACACACCACCCAGCGCCGGATTGAAGGGCGTTGGGCTAAATAGACTGCAGCCTAAAGCCTCCCCCCTCTCAGGGGAACCTCACTTTTTTTTTAAATGAGTTCCAATCAAACTTGTTTCACTCTAAATTTCTCTCATCTAATTTTTCAATTTTATAACTTTTCAATATTATAATTTCATGTACTCTTTTTTGTTAAAGTTATTAGTTAGAAAAATTAAAAGTGTTGGAATTGCAATATTCAAGATAGAAAGTGGATTAACTATAAAATGTATATCTGTTGTTAATATAAAAGTAAAAATGATAAATAAAAAATTTTCATTGAGGTACATTGCAATTGAATAGTTCATGTTTCTTTGTTGCTTATATTGTTAGTAGGATAGTGAAAAATGCTCTGATTTCTGTGGCTACGCCCGTGCTAAATGTTACTATAATTGCCTCACACGTGAGCAGATACAGATTGAAGCAATAGAGTAATGACTTCATTTCTGTTAACAAGGATCCCAGAGTAAGGTGCCCGATTAGCATGTTTTCAAAGATGACCACGTGACATGTTTTTATTACATGGTGTTATCTGTTGCATGGGATTCGCAATTACTTAAGTGCGTATTGCTGGCGACAATGAACTTACCGAAAGGAAACATGTTTCAAATCAAAGAAGGGAGGGGAATATTAACAACCCTCTGTTTTGCTACCTCAGGTTCTTTACACCATTTCAATGCGGAACGTCACAACGGAATGGCCATAAATTTCTATAAAGGCAGTCTTTTAAGCTTCGTAACTTCTAAGGAGCATAGGTATCTTTTTGATGAATTAGAACTACTACAGCAGAGCAGTCTTAAACAAGACCACTCCTATCAGGATCGACGAACGTAGTTTTGAGTTACTTTTCCTTGAAGGCAACGCGTGAGTCTTTACTTCTTTTGCACTATGTATAGAGCGCCACTGTGCTAAGGACACATGAGTGTTCCAGTTATGGTTGCTTTCGGTAGGAAAATATAACAACGCAAAGAACGCATGTAATATTTAGTTGTTCGAACTCGCGTCAATGGTTTAAGTATTTCAACTTGCACTTGCTAATCTCTCCGTTTATAACTTGAAGCATCATGACTGGATCGGTGTCGTGTAAAGAGACGATTTTGTGAACATGCGTGATTGTTTTAGCAAACCCAAGCTTTCACGTTTATGTAAAGAAAGAATGAGGAAATTCTTTCACTTGCATTATAACTGAGTAGAAAACTTTGAATCTGTCACCATTATGATTATTACTTGTTTTACTTTTTTCATCACTATTTCATATGTTACAAAATAAAATTTATTTAGAAAATTCCTTCCAAAAAATAGAATTGCATATCAAAAATAAAAATGTGTCTTTTAGAAAAAGATCATACAAAACAACGTAGAAAGCAAGGACGTTTTCGTTATAGTTTAGCAGGAAAAACGAAGATTTTAAAAATGGTTTGCCTATATCTACCAATGGATTCGAAGCGCACTTCAATGATAAGATATTTATTTTGTATCCTCTAGTTACATATATGTGTAATTAGTAATTAAAGTGCAGAAAAATGAAAAAAATATTTTTATTACTTTTCTATTCTTCTGCCATTTGCACACAGATACGTATTTTGTAATTTTAATGTGTTGATGATTATATGTAATAGAAAGAAAATTATTCGATTTCTGTTTTGCATACACATGTCAATTTAGAGACCATAATCAAATTATTAAATTTGTTAATTTTCAGATAAGATTTTATAAGCCAGGGTCACGTAACGTAGTGGTTTCAACGACAGATGCGTCGTGAGGGTTTTGCGGACCGAATTACGCCTTGCAAATGGGTGTTTGCGTTACTGTTGTGGCATGTTGAAGCTTATTCCAACATCGCGCTTATTCCAATATAGCGCTTTTCTATCAATGTAGCACTTCCATATCCAATTCCTTCCTACATCTCTCCCTGCCTGAATGTTGTGTGGTACCTGCTTGCGACTGAGGAAGAGTAAGCTCCCTAAATGACCTAAGGGCTACTAAGTGGGCGTTACCTAGTCGCCATCAAATCTCCCTACCTGTCTTAGGGCTCAAGCATCACAACGGTCTTTTATAGCTTCTATCGTCAGTGATCGCACAAGGATTACGAGTCACAGCAGAGTTACGTAACGGAGGCTAGGGTCAAGGTTCACTAGGGTGCAAAAAGGCAGTGAAATTAACAGAGGGCAAGGAACGTCATCGGATAAACGAAAGATTGAGTGGACATAAAATGCCCAAATAAATGTCAATATTTTATAAAACGGTTTATTTATTTTCTTGTTTCGAAAAAATGGTAAAAACGATCACATTTACAGACCTTGCAACTCATTTACAATGGAAATGTGATTGTCTTTTGAATATTTTTTTAAAATATATTATGTGCATTTCTCTTCATTACTTTTCTTATCTACCATGCATGCTACGTATCACTTAATGGTATACAGGATCAGTTTACGACAATTACTTTGTACAATACAAGACTTTCCTCCATATTACGAGTAAATTATGTTCAATTATTAGGATGGTGGTCTTCGAATCTAAATTTAAAGAGACGATCTCACAGAACATATACAAGTTTTGGTAAGACATCTTGATATTTAAAGGATATATTTTCCTAGTGTAAATGTTAAAACAGAAGTATAATATAATCTGTTTTAATCGCTCACTACAATAAATGAACGAAACCACTCTTTTCATAATTCTGAATAGATTTAATTTCGAAAAATCATTTATCCCATGTGCAGTTGCATTTTGTGCTCTAATTAAAAATAACTGAATGACCCGTCTGTAAAAAACGTTCAAGTACACGTAGCTGGATTGACTTCTCGCGCTTCTTCGACTTTTTCCTTTTCTTTTGGCGGCGGGTGAGATCAGCGGCAAACCACACTTCTTCCATTAATTCACAAGAGGTTCCTGTAGATGTGAGAGGCCTCCACTACGTTGCGGCGGCCGAAAGGTACTGGATCCATCCTGTACACAAAGTAAAATGTGTTGCACTCTAAAATCTAAAACGATCATATATCCTATACTTTACGCCATGAATCATCAAGATAGGAGTGTAGTAGGTGATATCAGGGCATCCATCTTCTTTGATCTTAAAGTTGCATAACAACGCTTTATAAAATGAGTTTCACCAGCTTTAACACTTAATATTTCTTACTTGCATTTTAAAAAAATATTGTGGGTGTTCTATAAAATATAATGTGATAAACTTGAGTAGCCTGAAACTATTTAACTGGTAGTGACTTGTATTATCGTCTATACAATGATAGATAACATTATCAACTTTTCAAGAAAGCTAATTAATGTGGTAATTTCCAGCATTATTCTTGCAAAGCTTTCCGCAGACCTCTTACGGTGTTTGAATAAAGCTCTTCTCACTATATTTTAACATTTCTCGAGAGGATTTCAAGCTGGGCTTCTAGCTGGCTGTTCTAGTTAATGTTTTTCGCGCCGTGAAAAATATGAACGGGCGGTTTGTTTACCGTTAATCTGTAATTTCTCTATAATGTGCCTTGTGATAAGAAACAGAGACTTGAAGAGTCTTCCCTCAACGGGCGGTCAAAGCAAGAACTCAAGTAAACTAGGTAATTTCTTGTGGAGTCGTGCATTTGCCACCGAACATTTTTAGTGTTATTCGTAATCAAAATATTCTTCAGTCTCGACAAATCTTGTGAAGACTACGCCAAAATATCACTCTTCCTCACTGAGATTCCCTATCGCGGGTCTCGAGCAGACCAAAGCAATTCTTACTTATTAGACCTTCAATGTAATGTTCGGACAAACCTTCCTGAGACAACGCCAAAATACTATCACATTTGTCCACTGGTGACTCCTACCTGGATCACGTTAACGAGCAGAAACCTTCCGAAATGCTCACTTGTTGGCACCTGCTTAGGTGGCTCAGGGCAGCAACTGGTGCCACTGCTGTGCCTCTGGCAGTGAAGTCCTAAGGTTTGAGTATAATTTTCAACTCCAGTTAGAAAGCCAGGTTGAACCCAGGCGTTGTCTGGAGGAGAATTCTAGCGGCTGGCTGCTCTGATCGGTAGTTTTTCGTGGATTCTCCAATCGACACGCACTAACAAATGGACCACAAACTGCGCGTGATCTTTTCTTCTCTCTTCTTGTCCTATCCTCACCCCTTACTTACACTTGCATTTACAAGTACTACAATACGATTAAGAGATGGGAGTCGGGAGTTAAGAGCTTGTCCCGGCTGGGGCGGTGCCCCGCTGGTGGGAGATATCTGGATGAGGGAAACCCTACACCCCGAAACCCGATCGACGCCGGATCACACCATCCAACGGAGAAGATCGCAGCTACCTACTGTGATAAAAGGCGCACTACACTTACGGGATTTGTGATCCCAATAGTTAACGCGCTCGCATACAGGAAATAATTGCTTGATACTGTGGCGACGCCAAAGAACGAGATACCTACTATTTAATTACATTTGTAAAAATCACCCCTCTAATTTGCAATCTAAGGTTTCTAACCTTCTACAGTTTACATGTCTAAACCGGAACCTGCATAAGCCAGAAACCTGCTTTACGCGGAAAAAATCTCCAGCTCGTGAAGGTAAATGGCATTTCACCCAGGATAACACTAAAAAGTAACGTTTTTTCTTATCCTGCAGGAAAAATGTTTTTGTAATTCGGAATTTATCTGAATTTAATGCATTGGGAGAGAGATGTGAGGTATACTTAATGAAATTAATGCATATGCAAGCTTGTTGTAAATTCTCTATCCCTGTGACACGCGATTTAGTTGTGGCAGCCGGACATAGAAGGAGAGGAGCTTTAGCTGTCAGCGTAGAATTCGACCGTGGAGTCGCTTGTCTCTCAAGGCGTAGGCCGTAGTGAAATTCCCTCTCTCCCGACTCTGTGTTAGAAAGTGCCCGGGAATGGCTTCTATTTATGCGTCTCCCTTTCCCGCATTGAAAAACATTACCCCTCGAGCAGATACGCTATGCGAGAGTATCAGAAATTCATAGTACTGGGTTGCGATGCACTGTGCGTTGAAAGAGTCAGCAAGCAGTCCAAAAACAGCCAGTAAGACGTGTGTATTTTTCAACTCAGAAGCTGTCAATGAAGTGTTTAATATTAGTTTATTCGTGATTTCTTCCATTAATGCGTTTTTGTCAAAGTATTTTGTTAATTATAATAAAGTCATGTAATTTTCTACTTTAAGTGCAGAAACATCAGTACACAAGCGACATGAAAACGGACAACCTTGCATAAAACGGAAACCTCCGTAAACCGGAATTTTTTAATGTCCCGATCCCGATTTCGTCTTAGATTTTACTGTATTATTATAATTTCGCGAATTCGATTAACGCGTCTCACTTGTTGGCGCCGTAGCAGGCGTCTGCGCATGCGCGCGCGTCGGCGGGCGGCTGCAGCTCGGCCACCTCGCGCAGGCAGCACTGCAGCGCGCGCTTGATGGAGCGCTGCTCGAAGCGCAGGGCGTCGAGCGTGGCGAGCATGTCGGCGCGGGCGGCGTCGGCGCGCGCCACGCGCCGCCAGAAGCCGGCCATGAGCGCCCCCGACGCGCTCTCCGCGCTGCCCCCCGACGTGCGCGTGCTCGCCTCCGACCCCATGCTCGACGCGCTCTTCATCACCTGCCGCGCAGCCTTCGGTCAAGCGGCTATACGCGTTCGATCATCATGCACGGGGTGCCCTCGCGGTGACTACGACTTTAGCATCATTAGAGATGTAAATATAAGGCCTTGATATATCAAGCTGGTAGCAGTTGGTGTGGTGATTTTGACTTTGATCATTAGAGATGTAAATATAAGGCCTTGATATAATCAATCTGGTAGGAATTGGTGTGGTGACTACGACTTTGGCATCATTAGAGATGTAAATGTGTATGACTTTGATATGATAATCTGGTAGGAATTGGGGTGGTGTTTATGACTTTAGTATCATTGTAGAAGTAAATATAAGACCTTATTTTGTCAAATGTTTATTACTGCACAGTGGCGGCCTGTGCGGGATTCTGTTGGTGGTGCCAGTTAGTGATGCGACATTCGATAACAAAACATGAATGTTACTAATTATCGATGTTCAAAATGAAAACATCGATGTAAATAAAGCATTGATAAAACCATCTCATTATGCGATGTTTTAAAAGTGGTTTAGTAATCTCTAAAATAAAATTCATGGCAACAAATTTAATTTTTCAGTGCCCATGTTTATTAATTTTAATGAAGATTAAACTGAAAACAAACTAAAAATAATAAGAGCAAATAAAAATTCTCAGCCTGAAAGCCTGAGCGCACACAGTAATCACAAGAGGTCACAGCTTCCTAAGTTCGCCTTACGCCCTCGGCGTATCCAGCTTCTTCATGTGCGAAACATCTGGGCCTGGATCATCCCGGGGGAGAGATAGTCTGCTCGATGAAAATAATGCTATTGGCGGACTCTTTGGAGCAGAAGTGAACTACTGTGCCACTTCCACTTTGGCGCTGTGTGATATAAGAGATGCATAGAAACCAATTCAGCGTTCTTTATATAGAGTAAATGGGCAGACATGGCGCCAATCCGTAGGTGACTCAGAGGTTCAGGAAGAAGCCGACAGATAGCATTACGCCCTCTGCGTTTGTAGGAGAATATTTATAGAGCATCGAATGACGAATCGCTCATTCAAATTAATTACTATAAAGAAAAAACATTTTGAAGAAACGATATTTTTTACACAAATTTATGGTGAAAAAATTTGTTTTCCTTTTTTGTTGGTGCTGCCATGTCACACTGGCACTACCCTACAAGCCGCCACTATTGCTGCATATACATTATTGGTCGCATTGCGGCCATCTTCAATGCGATCCTGAAGCAGCTGCTTGTCTTTACCGGGGCCCGCAACCGCCTCAGAATTGCAATGAAATGGCCGCCATGTGATTGAAAAAACTTTATATAACAATAAACACTTATGACAAAACAACGCCTCATATTTACTTCTATATTATTATCAATCCATTCTCCTCCTTGACTTGCAGTGGCAAGGCGTTAAAAGATACTCATATCTATAGTACTAATTTCGCGTGCTCCTAGAAATGAAAAAAAACAATGGAGACTCTGGCAATGTGAGATATGTCTACGCTTTTGTTGCATACCCAGGAACTCGAGAAATTACAAAAACATTTTTATTTCTAACTTACAATGCAGCAGAAAATGGTAGATAATTATGCGGCCTCTAACCATGTCTGTGATTTCTTTACATACCGAGGAACTCGGGAAAATTAATCCCCTCGAAATATGATAGTTTTGAATGTTAATTTTTTGTTTGCGATTTTAAATATACGCATTACCCCAAATGTAATTTGCGTCATTTTCGTAAGCGTTCTTTACTCTCTCCGAGGGAAAAAATAAAGAAAAGAAATGGGTCCGTTTTCAGAATTTTTTATATTGCATTTACTAAAAAATCCAGACTTCATACTGAAAAAGTATAATGAATTCCCCTCGTGCTCGAACCTTCACATACATTTGTTCAATTCATCTTCCTCTACAAGAGAGTGCTCGCCCGATTATTCCATGAGCATTATTCCATGATTAACCCGAGGTACTCGTAGTTGCCAAATAATCTCAATTTCCTTGCCACTCGAAGGTTCTTAACCATGCATCAGCGATACGAACACGCAGTCGACCTTAACCGTGTTCACAACGGAACTGATACGTTGTCAACTGCGTAATCTAGGTCAATCGTTTTGATAAGATCGATTAAAGAAAATTCGCGTTCAAGACATCACTGCAAATATTCAATGATTGATTGATTGATTGATTGATTGATTGTTAGTCATTCCGGGCGCGTGAACTACTGAGGTCATTAGTCCCGTAAGTGTAGTGCATGTTGTTTCATCGGGAGGTGGCGGATCTTCCCCCGCTGGATGGCGAGATCCGGGCCGACCTACCGTCGACTAGGTGTTTTCCCAACCAGGTATCTCCCACCAGCGGGGGACCGCCCCAGCCGGGACAAGGTCTAAGTCCCCGGCCGATCTCCCGGCATGTGAAGTAGTGTAGTGCATGGTAGTGCAAATGTGTGTGTAAGGGGTGAGGATAGGACAAGAAAGAGAATGGAAAGATCGCGCGCGGTCCGTGACTCGTTTGTTAGGGTACTGCTCCGGCATTCGCCTGGGGTTGATCGGAGAAACCACAGAAAACTACCGATCAGAGCAGCCGGTCGCTAGAATTCGCCACCAGACAGCGACTGAATTCGACCTAGTTGAAAAGCTAGTGTCGAAAATCCTGCCGCCGTCGGAACTCGAACCGGGAGGCACTGCAGTAACATCAGTTGTAGCACTGAGTTTCCCTCCCGGTGCAAATATTCAAGTCATTATCAGTTAATATCACTCCATATTTTTGCTTTGTCTCTGTAAACAATAGTACTGGGAGAATAAGTATATGAATCACCTCAACAATAGATATTGAACTTTCTTGCGTTAAGTCCTTGTTTCTTCAAAATACTGTTTTGAACCTTGTTTAAGACTCTTAACTGTGCACACATGTCATTAGTGTGGTTTCAAAGTCGGTTAAGATTGGTGCAGGTGGCGATACATACCGCTTTTTACCTCCTCATCGGGATAAATTGATGGAAGTATGTGTCACGCATAACTTAGTCGTGTTAGAATTTTCTCAGTTCAAATTGTTAAAAACTGCAGGAGTGGATTTCTAGTTGTGCTGTTCCAAATGTTATAAAGATATTTTAAGTTTTGGGAGTACTTTACAGGAAGCCCCTACATTTTGAAAATTTGCTAGAAAACGGCTGAATTTTTTTCTTTACCTTTTTTGATCCAATATAAGAAATGGGCTTAATAGTATGGTATAACCAATTTCACGATTTGTGCTTTAAATGAAACGTCGTGGGATCTAGATGCGTTTTCACTTTTTCTTAATAACTGATTTTTTTAAAACAAAATTTTATTACTTT
Source organism: Teleogryllus oceanicus (assembly GCA_964035755.1). Taxonomy (NCBI): domain Eukaryota; kingdom Metazoa; phylum Arthropoda; class Insecta; order Orthoptera; family Gryllidae; genus Teleogryllus; species Teleogryllus oceanicus. The sequence continues at coordinate 164,721,265 of CAXIVR010000002.1, read as the reverse complement.
TCTGAAATTAATACAATAAATGTTTATCTTCTGTCGTTTGTTTATTCTATCATTGTGCGAGTTGTAATTGGTCTTTTAAAAGCATTTGACATTTCGTTTCGAGCAAACATGTGTGTAGTTTTAGTTAATGAAGAGAAAATTGCTAGTTTTCTCAAGTTCGAAGTGAGTATTTAAATGCAAAAATTTATGACTGTATTAAAACGCAATATCCACTCCCAAAAGCATGTTTCCTTTCACAAAAAAGAAATCGTGATGATATTTCTTTGACCACGGTGAATAAGCTGATAAGTAAAAAAAAACAACTAAATTTTACTGGGGAGCAAAAAACATTAAATAATGCTATAAATAGGGATTAATGATATTCAAAAGAAAACACACAAAAATAGTTTTTTGAATATCACCTTTGCTTGAATATAATTAATCCCTGATTTAATTCATTTAAAGGTTTTTTGCTTCTATCCTTTAAAATTAAGTGTTTATTACTTATCAGCTTATTCACCGGGGTCAAAGATTTATAAATGGTTAGTTACATTTCTAAGGTAATGTAGACAACTGAATTTCTTTACCATAGTTTCCTACAACATATTTGTACAATGGGATAAAAAAATCGTGAACATTTCAATTACATTTTAGAAAATATTCTCTTCTTTACACTGAATAGTGATTTTATTCCTCCAGTTTTGTAAACTTCCCTCATTTCTTTAGTCGCAGAGAATAAAGAACTTTTTCTTTTATAAATTTTATTCACCTGTTGGCATTGCTGCCTTTCAGGGTATTAATAAATACATTTGATTCACATTTAGACTTGATCATTCCTAATTATTGTTGCCATGTGGCTATTTACATATTTATAATTGAAGATACATATTGCTAGCTTTTCTTTTCTTTTTTATTTAACCAAACTTTTGAAATTTTTAAAAATGATTTATATTTACTTGATTACGCGGGTTTTAAATCATCTTTTGGATATTTATTGATTGATGGATTTTTTCGTGCTTTAGTTATTTGATTTAGTGTTTTATTTAGTCCCGTTAGTGTAGTGCATGTTTTTTTGCGGGAGATGGCGATGATCTTCCCGCGCTGGATGGCGAGATGCGGCGCCGACCTACCGTCGGCTTGTGGGTTTCCCCTAACCAGGACTCTCCCACCAGCGGGGCACCGCCCCAGCCGGGACACGCTCTAAGCTCCCGACCGATCTCCCAGAATATGTGGTAGTGTAGTGCATGTCAGTGTAAGTGTGTGTGTGTGTAAGGGGAAAGGATAGGACAAGGAAGAGGAAGGTGAGATCGCGCGCGGTCCGTGGCCCGTTTGGTAGGGTACTGCTCCGGCATTCGCCTGGTGTTGATCGGAGAAACCACGGAAACTACCGATCAGAGCAGCCGGCCACCAGACAGCGACTGAATTCAACCTAGCTGGAAAGCTAGTGTCGAAAATCCTACCGCCGTCAGGACTCGAACCTTGGACCTCCCGGTCAGAGGCGCTGCAGTGACATCAGTTGATGCACTGAGCTACCGCTCCCGGGTCTTTTGGATAGCGGATCTGGTTCTTTTGGGGTTTGGTCCGTTTTTCCTAATGAAAATAGGGTACCACAGAGAGTATTTTTAAGGGTTTCAAAGTATGATTGGAAAATTCTTGTAATAAAATCTTAGATTGGTTCTAATTTTATCTCTCTATAAAGCTAGTTATTGATGATATACCATGGGGCTTTGGCTATTCTGCGTAAGCATTTGTTTTGTATTACTTGCCATTTCTTTATATGAATCGCAGCTGCATAGGATCATATAGGGCAGGCGTAGGTTAATGTTGGTTTTGAGATTGACTTGTATAGTAATGTTCCGCATTTTAAACTTAAGGAAGATTTTGAACTCAGTGGGGGATATAGTTTCGACATTTTAATATGTTTTATTTGTAATTGTTTTTGTATTGTTTTTCCACGGTAATTTAGCAACTAAAGAGATTGCTAGGCATTTAACTGATACATTTCTAAATAAACATTCTATAGAGGCATTTTGAATCTGTAATGGTGGTGGAATGGGAATTTTTTCTTAGTGTGAATATTTTGACTTGCTATTTATTTGCATTGATACGTATTTTCCATTTCTCTTTCTATTGTATGTATTTTTGAAGCTCATTTTATCTTTTATATTATTTCATCATAAGCGAAAAGGATATCTGAGTGTAATGTTAATAGGACCGTGTCTGCGAAGAGCGCTAGTTCTCTATTATTACATTTAGGTGTATCTGATAAGTAAATGTGTAACAGTACTGGAGAAGAAAAGAACATTGAGGCACGCCTGATATTATTTTATGTTTTTCTATTTAGAGAATATAAAGAACTTTTCTAACTTTTCTACAGTTCTTCATTTAGCTCGACGTGATTCGCAAGGGTTAAGCTAATTCAAATTTATTTTATAATCTGTCCTACACCTCCAACATTAAGGCAAACTTTTCTTTTTCAATGGCCCTGATATCTCAATTGAATGGCGTTATGCAGAAAGCGACCAACCCACAAAAACGTACAATTTAAGCAATGACGCTCTCTAGGCAGCTGAATAAATATTTCTCTGATTTTCACAGTATATCCAAGCGTTGTTTGTGTTGTGTATCCAAGCGATGTGGAGGAAAACATGTTAAACCACATAATAGTGTACTTAAGTTCATAAATTACAGAAAATGACCAATGGCACATGTTACTGTATAATTTATTAAAATATAATGTGAATTTGGTGTATATATACTTCCCACACACATCTGATTTTCGGCGTGCACGCTTGCTCTTCGAAATTGTATGGTATGTTCGAAATTCCAAGCTATTTTTCAACCATATTGTTTCTTATAATTGTTGTTTTCTGTATAACTTCATTAAATTGTAGATCTTTAAATAATGTCATCCAATTGTAAAAGGGATCTGAATAATTGTTGAATAATAACAATAATAAAAGGGAAATGTTTCGATGTGCCGCGCTGTCTTTCTAATTTTCAGCATGGTGTTCTTTATCAACGACCCTGCTTATGAACAATTATTAATGTTTTTGGCCATTTTCTGCGAATTCTCGTACCTTGTAGACCTCAATTGGAAAAGCCTTTGATTCATACCGAAAGAATACGCAATGGCGAAACAGACTTCTAAAATAAAGCGTGAGGAAAGTGTAAATTTTTGTGAAGCATATTAATTACTAGTGTTTCTGCCAGTATTGTGCGGGCAATAATGCTCCGAGTCGATGAATGAACGATTAAGTAATGTATGAATGAGAGAATTAATGAATGAGTGAGCGAGTGAATGACTGAGTGAGGAAAGGAGGGATAATGGTTGGGAGGCTGGTGGCATGATCGGATTACAACTCGTCTAAATGTCATTGCGTGAATAAATGTGGGTGAAAGAGTGAGTGAGGTATGGAAGGGCGGTGAGTTGAATGAAGATGTCGTGGGGGGAATATATCACTTTCGAGTGAATGAATGAGTAAGAAAGAAAGACACGCGTGGAAAGCAGGTGGTGTGCGTGGATAAACAATCTTTGGAGGCGGAAAAGATGACCCACTTTCTTGCGCTCTCAAACTGCAGAAAACGACCAATTATAGTCATTATTGAGAGCAAAGGGTTCTGCGTTCGGAGTCGGTAACGACTTGGCTGTTAAGGAGATGGATGTCTTTGGCTGTTCTAGGCATTTGTACAAACGTTTCGCCCGCAATACTGAGATCTTTCTCAGGGCAATATGCCGTTATAGTTATTTTGATTCAATTATAAAAAAATATTCTGTGATGCGATTATAGTAATGTGTGCTCTTGGTAGCTCTCCTCGATTCATGGAGTGTATGTCTGAAAGACAGAGTGAATGGTGTGCGCGTGATCGTGTGTGAATGAGGAAAGGAGGGATGACGAATTGAGCTCGCCTCAAGGTTGTCCTCATAGTCGCTGTCGCTGGTGGGCACGTGGCGTGCACGGGATACAGCACGTCTCGATGTCTTCGAGTGAATGAATGAATGAATGAAGGAATGAAGGAATGAATGTAATGCGCGTGAACGTGTTTTTAATGAGGAAAGGAAGGATGGCAAATGGAAGCTCGCCTCAATGTCGTCTTCATTGTGGCTGTCGCTGGTGGGCAGGTGGCATTCGCGGGGTACAACACGTCTTCGAGTGAATGAATGAATGGAATGCACGTGAACGTATCTATGCATTAGGAAAGAAGAATGGCGGATGGGAGCTCGCCTCAATGTTTCCTAGTAGTGGCTGTCGCTAGCGGGCAGGTAGCATGCGCGGGGTACAACACGTGTGGATGAGGAGTGAATGAGCAAAGAAGGATGGCTCGCCTCAATGTCGTCGTCGTAGTCGCTGTCGCTGGCGGGCAGGTAGTATGCGCGGGGTACAACACGTGTGGATGATGAATGAATGAGCAAAGAAGGATGGCTCGCCTCAATGTCGTCGTCGTAGTCGCTGTCGCTGGCGGGCAGGTGGCGGGAGCGGCGCGAGATGGCGAACGCTTCGGCGCCCACGGGGGACGAGTCCTGGTGCGTGTGCGGGATGGGCGAGATGGCCTCCTCGATGGTCTCCAGCGCGCGACAACCGCACGCCAGCGTCAGCAGCCGCTGACCTTTCGCCACCAGCCGCTGCAGCTTCTGCGTCACATACCGCCCTCCTAATTCAGAACAACCTGTTGAAACGGCGCAGCGCAAGCGCTCGCCAATGCCCTTGGGAGGGGGAACAAGCCCTCGCGTTGTACACTTCAAGCACACTGATGGACAGCCTTTTAAGCGCAAGAGAGACACTCGGGAAGGGAGACGCGTGTATTATTATTATTATTATTATTATTATTATTATTATTATTATTATTATTATTATTCAGGATTATTCCCATTTAAAGAGAGCGTTTGAACTTAAATTTCTTTATGATGATTGTTTGTGTTTTCTCTGGGCCCATATTTTCTTCATGTGTTCACTGTGTTGTTTCTTCCGCTCTGCTGTCCATTTACTTCCTGGCCTCTTCTTGCTTTCGGTTTCAAATGTATGTTTTTTGATGGTGTTCCTGAATTCTTTTCTATTTTCTGCATCATTTATTGTAACGTGTGCGTGTCTGAGATCCTCCTCGACTTCTTTAATCCATTTTGTTTTTCCCCTGCCTGAGTTGATGACTATGAGAATCCGTTTTGAAATTCTGTTTTCATTCATCCTATGAACATGTCCGTAGAACTGCATTCTTCTTTTTCTGAATGTGTCCGTAATGTTATCAGTGTGCTTATAAATTTCTAATATGGGCCTCTTCATCCAAATCCCTTGCTCTTGTACCGGTCCAAAACCTTTTCTGAGAATTTTCCTTTCTTGTTTCTCTATTTCTTTTATTTTTGATTGACCACCGATTTGTGTCGTTTCAGCGGCATATAGTGCCTCAGGAAGTACGACAGTGTTATAATGTCTTAATTTTGCGTTAATGGATATGGACTTTTTGTTGTAATAGTTCCATTGAGTTTGTATGCTCTCTGCAATTTTCTTATTCTCTCCTCATTGGCCCTTAGGTTGATCCCTGATGGTTGGATGATTTCTCCTAGATATTTAAAATGCGGCACTTGTATGATTGTCCCGTAGGTTGTTTCGATAGGCAGTTTGTCTTGTGGCACTCTTTCTATGTATTGTGTTTTCTCGTACGAAATTTGAAGGCCAGTTTTATGTGCAATTTCGTGTAGTTTCTCTATGGCGTCTGTGGCCTCTTTTCTATTATTTGTGAGAATTGCGAGGTCATCCGCAAAGGCTAAGCATTTCACATGGAACCTATTCTCTTTTTTTATACCAATTTGGATACCTTTAACTTCTTTTCCCAAGTCCTGATAATTTTCTCGAGAAGGATATTAAAAGCAACGGCGAAAGTCCGTCACCCTGTCGCAGTCCAGTTTGGATCTCAAATGGTTCGGAAACTTCCCCCATGAATTTAACTTTGGAAATTGTGTTAGTTAAAGTTTGCCGGATTATTATTATTATTATTATTATTATTATTATTATTATTATTATTATTATTATTATTATTATTATTATTATTATTATTATTATTATTGCAATCGGTGGCTTCCCGCGGTCAGAGTAGAGCGCATTAAATCTTTGATAATATGACTACCGAAAACTATCGAGAGTTCTTCACATAAACTATCGAATAATATCGATAGTACGAGCGAAACTTAAAACAATGTATGTTTCGACTAATTGATAGTTTTTAAGTAAATGAATAAACCACAATAATATTGTGGTGTAATAATTGTGTAATAAAATTAATTCAAATAATATCGTACCAATTTTTCCAATAAATTCTCTAACTAAATGCAAACGTCTTTGAAAATTAGTAAAATTTTTAATTTTTTTGAAAAAATTCGCAAATATTCAGTACAACTTCAATTAAACATTACCAACTTGTGTGTTAGTAAATGTCTCGAACATTTGGTGTATTTTCTCAAAATTGATGCTGATCACGCTCATCAATTTTCTCAAACATTGATGCTCATGCTAATCGTCAACGTCTTCGCATACCATGTGCCTGTTTCTGTTTTGGAGGGTGCCAAGTTATAAAAGGCAATCAAATTGAAGAGAATGCCACAGACATTGTACATTAATTAATTGTATATAACTTTTGTGTTCATTCATTTAGACGTATAAACTTGTATCTAGTTATTTTTGCCCTTCTTATTAATTTTATAACTTTTGACATTTTTTGTAAACTTCTAATTGAATTTTAGAATTAGTTTTCTCTTTATTAATAATTATCGGGCCCGGAGTGCATTTGTACACAGTAGAATAAGTTATAATTGGTTTGTTTTTCTCTCTTTTTTCTTCGACTCTTAAGTTTTATTTTATTTGAAGAGGCACTATTCCACATTTTTATTTCACTTTTAATCTTTAAACTAATATTAATTCAAATGACTCTCGTTTATCTTATGGGCGATTCTGTCATATTCCTCTTACAAAGTGGTCCCCCGAACCCTTTTCTTTTAGTAGCCCTCTGGCTACATGGGCGAGTTACCGGAGGTCGAGATGTGTGTGTAGTGTGTGCATAGTGCTCAAAAGGTAAGTGTTCCATAGTCTTTTCTGTGTTATTTTTTATAAATTTAAGAGGGTATTATTGCGTTTTTCCCACGAAATGCATTTATCGTTATCGCTTTAATTTCTCTGTAATATTTTCCTGGAGTATCGCTGGTCGCTAATTTGTTGAGTGCAGGTCGGTCCATGAACCGCCTCGTATACATGCTCGATCTACTATGAACATGGTGTTTGATCAGTTACTTTTGGATAAAAGGGAACCATGTTTGCACACTTTGACGCAACTAACAAGCGGCTAAATCGGCGCCATCTCCGAGGCAGCAGACGACATCACGTTTGCTGGTCACGGCAGCTACCGACTCGTCTAGAATGGAATAGTGCAGACTATATACACGCTTCACTAACATCACGTTCTGACGCTGAGAGGATGTCACTTCTCGCAGCTTCGTGCCAGTCTGACTCCGCGATAATTTATCACTATCCTCGCTAGTGATAAATTAGCAAAATTTTGCATTTGTTTGAAAGGGATAAAATTTCTCTTTTTTTACAATAAATTAGCGCGAAAAAAAAACACATTTTTAAAGCAAATGGTTTTGCCAATTCGAGGACTTTGCTGAACTCTTTTTACAGACTTGCAAAGTGAATGTGTGCATGCAGTGTGTTGGAGGCGCGCACCTCGAGCGTGTCGTTGCTGACGGCGCTGAGGCGCGCCAGCTGGCGCTCGTCGTGCTTGCGGTCGCTCTCCAGGCGCATGCGCAGCGCGCAGTACCCACGTTGAAGTAGCGCTGCTCGGCGATGCGGCCGCGCAGCATCTGCTCGGGCTCCTCGTGCGCGAGCCGCCAGCGCATGTGCTCGTCCGTCGCCTGCGCACGCACGCACGCACGCCGCTTCACTCTACTGTACGCGCAAGTGCCAACAGTGAATCATGTCTAGGAGGGCGGATTTTAAATGACCGAAAACGTCGTCAAAATGGTCAATAAAATGCTCTTTAATGGTTTTTAAAATCCCCTAACAGCAAAGAAAAATTACGTAAGAAATGTGATCAAAACCCGTTCAGATGAACAACTCAAGGTGTTGCATATTGTAGCGTCGTGTCGCTAAAACAGCGTGGGCACGTGGCGCGGTGTGCACCGGATGCGTAGACAAAGGCAGAAGCTATAATGCACAGGGTTTTTCTGACAGGGTGTGCGCATCGTTAGGGTGGAGGCAATGGAGGCGGCGGGCAGCGTCGCGAGGGCTATTTAAGGGCCGTGAGAACAATAGCTCTCCTTCGAACGCAGCGGAGCGTAGGTCGTCCGTAGAGGTGCGAACGTGCACGCGGCGCAAGGAGCCGGCAGTTATTGTCGTGACTAGTGAGACATGTAGTCGGTCTCAGGGCAGGCGGTACTACGCACGGCGAAAAATTAGGTAGTATGTTTCGGTGTGGTAGCCGTTGTAAATATCTCTCCTAGCAGTGGGGTGTATTTAGTTAGTTAACTGTATACAGTGCATTGGTTATTTGTGACTACGGTCTAAATTGTGAATAAACCTGCTGTTACTACAACCCACTCTCGTCTGTGTACTGATTACACCCGTATGACGCCACAATATGTTACTGCTGTAATCGAGGCTTCTTCGTTTCGTTCAGGTGAACTAAGCTTGCAAAATTTTAGAAGAGGCTGTTGTTTTTCAGGAAATCTCTTTTTTTAGTAGTCTCGAAATCCGCCGAACCGACAATGGTGCTGACACGCGTCACAGGAACCTTAGATTACTCACAACGGCTGATATTACAATTTCTGGGCGAAGAAATCGAAGAGGCTACTCAGAAATTGTGGTGAATTTGTTGCATATCGAAAATATTATTTGTAGCAAGTACCATTAAAATGATGATAAAATCGATGAAATCTGCAAAACAAGTTTTAATAAATCACTGGTCAGTATGGACGAAATATGAAAAAACGATCATACTAATGGGTAATTTCCTTTTGTCATAACATAACATTAAGGTGTTACTAAAAACTTTGTTCTAGATTAAAAGGGGAAAATGATATTTCATTTGAATCTGCCACTATCCTTAATGAATTATCGGTCTAAAAATCGAAAAGCGCCGCCCGGTATACCAAGTGACGGTCCCGGCAAAGCACTGACTCACCTCCCGTGCTGAGATGCGAGTCACAGCGCTAAACGTATTATAGAGAAGATGGTGAAAGTGTGTTGAAGCATATCTCGCGGTGGTGGTTACTCTTTGAAACATACCACGCGGAATTACAGCTATTTTCTTCTTAATAAAGCACTTCCCGCTAGCGAATTAGGTTTTCCTCCGTACACATGATTTGTAAATCATCCTCGAAGTAAAAATTACAAATGGTAAAATGAAGTGAACTGGTAAAGCAATAATCCATGACGAAATTATTCCAACGTTTAGAATTAGAATTGCTTAAAAATTCATGGTTCATGGATGGCAGATGGTTCAATATGAACGAACGTGTCCTAAAGAAAGATTCTCTGTTCGTACGAAAATTTTATCACGCCTGTACAGTTGGAATGCTCTTGAGACACAAATCTATTGAGTTCGCCGTTTCCCGAATGATACGCCAGTCGCGAAGCACAAGTCCCAAGCTGCCGAGTTTCCGGTCGTCTTGGGCTCGCCTCTCCGATGCGGTGCTTTATTTTCGCCAAAAGATATATTGTCCTCCTCGAACAGTATACCCAAACGGCCTCGTCACTTAACCCTTCATAGCGAAACGGAGGTTGGACGCGGTAGCCATTCTACTACTGGCGAAGACAAAAGTGTCGTTCTCAGAGGCAGCATCTTAGGGGAGAAACGGACAAGACGCGATTCTCCGCGACGCGATAGGAACTAAATCATTTATAACTATGAGTTTGCGCGGCGCGACGAGGTTTGGAACAGATTTGCTTTTCGCACCAGTCGCGTTCAACCACAGCCATCGACCAGCACTTGACCAGTACGGTGGATGGGGAACAACTGATAAGTATTTTCTAGACCACCCATTTGGCCGTAAAATCATACACATCATCTTATTAGAGACATTAATAAGATGTGGGAAGATACGGCACTGATAATGGCTTCATCGAGTAAGCAGATTTTTTTACTACAGTTCATAATTTGTCAATCATTCATTCATCTTCATCCATTCTCTCATTCGTTTATGTCTTAGAGATTTCCATTTCAAATTCGAATTCTCACAAAGAAAGAACACGCGCAGTTTACATCGTGTCTGTTCCCAACTGTTCGCGTCGCTTTTCTCGCGTTCTGTTCTCAACTTTTGATTACGCGGTATTCGTTACTTTACATTTGCAATACGCCGCCGAAGAACGCATCTAATTCTGTTATCACCTGCAGCTGCAGCACGCGCTGTTCCTGGCGCTCCAAGATGGCGGAGGAGCGGGCGTCCTCGGCCGACATGACGGCCAGGCGCTTGCGGCGGTCCTCGGCGGACGCCTCGTAGTCCGACAGCGTCTTGCGCAGCTCGCGCCACGCGGCGTCCAGCCGGTTCTCCAGCATCACTTTGAGCAGCTTGCGCATGTCGTTCATCTGCGCATGCGCGAGTTTATGGAGTGCATTCGCTCCATAAACACACGAAGGAGTGAATGAAAAGTTCGTGTATCCGGGCACGTCAACTATTTTGGTCATTGGCCCCGTGAATATAGTGTATGCTAGAGGCGAGGTTTATGGCGGTATGCCGAGGTTTGTGTACTTTCAGTTAACACGCCAGCAGGTGTATGTGTGTAAGGGGAAAGGACGGGACAATGACGAGAAAGAAAGATCACAGGCAGTCCCTGGCCTCTTTGTTACAGTACTGCTCGGGCATTTGTCGGAGGAACCACGGAAAACTACCGATCAGACGAATTGCAGCTCGAATTCTTCTCCAAACAGCGGATGAATTCGACATAGCTGTTTAGCTACTGTCGAAAATCTGCCACCTCGACTGATCTCAAAATTTCATAGTCGAGAGCATCAGATCAATGCTATGAGGATTCGGTCAATTCTCGACCTAGCTGTTTAGCTACTGTCGAAAATCTGCCACCAGAGAGAATCTCTTAAGTAGCATTGAAAATAAACTTGATGAGGCAGGCTCTGAAACGTCTGCGAACGATAGTTGACCCTTTGCATATTACCGTCAGAATTCCGGTATTTCTGCAACACTTACTCTAGAAAATTCAACATCTAATTTATCATCAGATTTGAAAAATTACAGACATAGTTGTGAAACGTTCCTAACGTGAGCATCCGTTCGAGTTAAGGAGAGGATAATGAGTGCCGACGTTGACAATAAATGACTCATCTTTGGAGAATGACATAAGTTATCGCGTTGGATCATAAACCATGATCAATTGCCAGTGGGTTGAAAACAGACATCCTGGTCAGACGGAGTAAGCGAAGTAGCTGGACCGCGGAATTCACTGTAACCAATTTCGACGGGCTGATGGGATGGCAGGATTGCTGGATTGAGGATCGCGGACCTGTCGGCTGTCGAGCGAATCGTAGCGCTGCGCAGCGGGATCTGGCCTCGTCAGGTCGCGCAGTCATGGCGCCGCCCACCAGGGTGAAATTGGCGTGCGTGGTGGAGCGCTCCTCCTCCTTGGCGGCCGTCTTCTCCTCGTGCTCCACCAGCACGTCCTCGCGCTCGCGGTCGAAGCGCCGCTGCGCCTCGTCCACGCGCTCCTCCTTCAGCGCTGCGGGCGAAAACCTCCAAATAGGCATTGCGCCCGGAGGAAGGTCGCAGAATGGCGGCCGAAACGTCGGCACCTGGACCTTGGTCGCGGCGTCTCCCGGACAGCCAAGAACATTGACTCCGGCCGCGGAAGCCTACGCTCTTAAAAAACACACCACTCACCCGCTGGAAAATACACAACTCACCACATTAAATAACACTGGTTATTTAAGGTCGCATCAAGATCTTGGTGATTAACGATCACTATTGGTGTTATCGTTATGGTAACTATGAAGATGAAACGAAATGGTGATGATAAGGGGTGAAAGGACGAACACAAATACAACCATCCCCGAGGTGGGACTCGAACCCGCGACTCTTCGATCTGAGATCACTACGACACTACTGCCTTAGCGATCTCGGCCACCCGATCGGCTCACATTTATATTGTTGCCAACGTCGTTGGCATCTTGGATTTTCATGGCTTCTACCACCACTCACCAAGCCCTCGCCATCAGTTCCTGTCTGTACATAGTAATCACTGAAACCTTGGTCTGTCGTAGCTTTGCAACCGCTCCGGTACCGACGCACAATGTCCCGTCGTCCCAGTTCACCGCTCGTTGTGGTTGGCTCTGTAACATTGGCGTATCGTAGTTCCTCCGCTCACTCACCAACTCCCCATCAGCGTTGTTCCTTTATATTTTTGTCAATGAAACCATGGCCTGACGTCACTTTGCAGCTTCCATCGCGCACGAACTCTCCGTCATCACTGTTCGTCCCGCCTACATCGTCAATAAATCAATGTCAATGTTTCATCTCTTCGCGTATTTAGACATCTCTCCCCTTTTAGCAATACATTTTTAATAGTAAAATTTGTCTGGTTGCGGTTCAAGTATGTTCTGCTTTTGACGACTAAAAGTGTGGGAATATGATCTCAAATGTAGGGCTTCTAAAACGAGATTTGCTACCCGAGTGCAAGCGCTTCAATAGTGCGCGTCCCACTACACTGAGCCGATCGCGCCCGAGCGCCTCCCCTCCCCTTTCCTTCCATCGAGCTGACTTACCAAGTAGCAGGCCACACCAATAGTCCTTAAATATGCACTGGGTTACCCTCTTGAGGACTTCTGAGCCAAAAGATATGCATGAAAGGAATACGTGAGTAATGCGAGTATTTAATTCCGTAGAATATTTAAGTAGTTGTTTGGGAGAAAGGCGAGTCAAGATAAGCAGTGTAAATATTTTGGAGTAAAAAAAGCGTTGAAAATTTTGCATTGGTTTGATGTCAATGGTGTTTTACGACTCTGTGCAAGCAAAGGGAGTACAATTGACTGTAACAAATTGGAAAGGTTTTGCGCAATGTAACTAACCAAGCTCTCTTCAAACCTGCAACTTTTTTATTCCTCTCACAATATAGCATAATTTTCTATTTCCAGTTGTTCCTTAGTTCCATTTATGCATAAATACAGGCGTGAATATGATACTGCATATTATTAGGCAATTCTGCCAAATGAAGAATGTTTGCAAGAAACGATTCACGATCCTAGAATTCACAAAATATCTTCAAAACTTCTATTTAACACACAAATTTACATGACTATTTTTTTAAAAGTAGAACAGTTTCAAATTTAATTAAAAGAATGAAGTGAATAGCGCGACATTGTATTCGATAGTTGAGGCAACGAGCGCAACTTCTACCACAAGAGCAGTTATGCCTCTGTTGCACTCATCTCAATGATGAGCTGTGTATTTACGTTCGTGATGCATGACCTCACCTTGAACTTTTCTATCACAGAATTTATTTCAATATGCTCACATTTTTTGATCATTTATAACAATAAATAAAATATTATTTTCAGTATGATATTAAAACAAAATAATCACTCGGAAAAATTATCTCTAACCTCGATTTGACTTCATTGAACTACTCCTTCCAGAGCATTTTCAACAGGCTTAAAAATACATTTTGCTGAGCGATGCGGTCTTCAGCGAATCTGGTCCTCTGACATGAAGCGATAATACTGTTAAGTGGATGACTATGAGCAGACTTTGGGGAGTGTTACAGTTATACTTGGCTTTTTTAATGTGGCATCTGTGGTAGTTCCTCCAAGATGAAATTCGGCACGACTTTTTGCGTCTTTCTTAGTCCTGCCGCAAGATGTCGCATGATCGCGACCGTATCAAGCAGTGCTGCAGATCAAGCGACTCTAACGGAAGGACTGAGAATGACTCAAAAAGTCGTGCCGAATTTCATCTTAGAGATACTATCCGCTGATGCCGCGTTAGAAAAACCCAAGTTTAGGTCATTGGTTGCTCCGCATTTTGCGTACCCACCGATGAGCTTGGAGAGCGCGGCGGCCTGCTCGGCGAAGTTGCGCTGGCGCAGTAACTCGCGCTCGTCCAGCTCCGTCAGCAGCTTCTCGATGACGTAGTCCTTGCGATCCAGCGCGCTGTCATAGCTGTGCCACAGCACCTGCGCCCAACTCCCCGTCATCACTGTTCCCCTCCAAACATCGTAGCGCCTCCAACACTCACCAATTCCCCATCATCACAGTTCCTCTCTGTACATTGAAATCGTGACTTGTTCCACGCACAACGCCCCGTCATCACTGTTTGCCTCTACATCGTTAGCACTTTAACCTTCGCATACTTCTAAGCTTTAAGATTAACGAATATTTAGTCTCAAATAAAAATATCGTCCGTTTTATTCGTGTGTCTCCTAACTTTTATGACATGGTGTTGTGACATACCGATATGTCACGTTAAAATAAATTAACATTTATTTGGAGACAATATGGTGGAACATGCATTACGAAATATCACGAGAGCTAGAGCATAGCAACGACCGTGAATAAACAATGTAGTTTTTGTTTTTTCTAAATGCATTAAGAGATGGGTTGATGCCGAAAGTAGAAACTTTGGGATTGGGCGGAGAAGTTTAGACGGTCAAATGTTATGAAAAAAATGAAGGTAGTTTAATACGAAGTCTTCGAGGGATGAATCATGCAGGAAGATTTCATTCTGCTCTGAAACGCGCTTCTGAACTGTTCGTAGATATTTTCATGTGGAAGCAATATTGAAGTATAAATAGGAACTTTGTCGGGAGTGGTAATCAAGTTCGGGACTATGTCATAGGACGTAATCGGGACTGGTAATTTTGATAGTTTGAGACCAGCTTGGATAGGGCAGAAGAGGATTTCGTTGGAATTTTGGACTACGGCAAGATCGCAAGATATTTCGACTGAGAAGTCTACGAGGGACATCAACGAAGAAAAGATAAGTTAACCGCGGTGTAAAATTGTAAATTGAAAGAGATCATGATCAAAGGCCTAACTTAAATTCATTAAATTGTTTGATAAAAAAAGTAAAAATAAACTTTGTTAAATTTTGTTCTATAGAAAGAAAGTGATTTTTCATTTAGTCAATCCGAACAGAAATGAACTAGGAATAGAAACATTCTATTTCAGATTCCCAGCTGCGCTGTATAGTCGGCGGATCCTATAATCCATTATAGAGGTAATAAGGATTATAATTATATCGTGACCCATTGACCCAGCAAGCGGACGCTAAGATCTTTAGCAGATATAGATGTAGAGAGGAGGAAATTTTGTGGTATATCTCAAAATGGCGCCTCAACGTGATGCATAATTTGTTATAATTTATAACAATTGGTGACACGGATAAATTAGTCTTATAAATTATAATATAGTGATCCAAAGGGAATCTGAAATTTATGGATTGACATTTGAAATTAATTGTTAGTTATAAGAAAGGGCCAAGACCATTTCATTGGTGTGATTTTAAAATAATTTAACAGAGAGATTTTAATTTGTATTAGAATTCAAAATGGATACTAGGAGCAAAAATTGCGTATGGAGAATGTTAATGTAGATGATATGGCGTCTGCTAATACTAACCCGAGGGAGAAATTTCGTGAAATTATTGAGATTGAACCACAAGAAAAGGAAATAATGGCTGCACTGTTAGAAAATATGGACCCTAATAATTTAATTCTTAAGATGTTAGCAGAAATGAACGCAAACTTGAGCATAATAATACTAAATTAGATGGAATCACTCAGATATGAATAATAAATTAGAGGATCACTCAGATATGAATATTGAATTTGAAAAAATAACGCTAATTGAAGGAATGACATCGAAATGTCATTAGAATTGAAGAATTTTCGTCAGGAAATACACGAGGAAATAGTGCAATTACGGGTGGATACATCGGCTGAATTTAACATTATTCATTGTAAAATTGAGTCTTTTAATAATCAAGTCGACCAAATGCAGAGGGAATTCAAAGAATCTGGCGACAAAATTAATTCCAAGTTAATGATTCACAGGAAAACATTGTGACATTAGGACATTTACAGACCAACAATGCGAAAAGTTGACAATCGTCGAATCGCGTGTAGATAATTTAAATGCAATGTCGCTTCAACATGGCGAAACAAATGAAAACATAGAATCTAAATTAGTTAATTGGATTGTAAATTAGAAAACGAATACCGGAGGGACTTAGAAACATTAAAATGGTGCAAGAATCTGAATCTGGGAAATATATGTCGGACATTAGGACAAGATTGAACAGTTAGAAAACGAATTCATGATGCGTTCACAGGAAATATACCAATGCATGCATCAGCGCTTGTATACCAAGCCACCTAAAATTTCATGATGATGGAGAGATACGCGAATAATTTATGACAATTTGAGGAGGCAGCAGCCAAAAGAAAGCTAAAACAGAAACAATGCTTGAGGCGAGTATAGGAGGGTGATGAAGGGTTAATTAGAGTACCTCAAGTGTCGTCAGTGGATAAGAAGCATTTTATAAATTTTTCCTGTTGTATAAAGGACCGTATCGAATTTGTAAAGTATTAGCAAGAATGCCGCGATTTTGAATGATGAAATGGACGGCAAATGGGAACATATAACTACAGGAACATGAAGCCGTATATGAGGGACGACACGCATGATTAAATATTCTGGTCATGACAGAGATTGGTAAATAGTTGTAAATATTAGGTGTAATAGTTTTTCTTTTGTTATTGTTTTGTTATTATGTGTATTTTGTCAGTTTGTGTAGGGAGTTTAATTTAATGTGTATGTGTATTCAATTAAGTTAATGGGGAGCAAATATTAGGCAGATACGGCTATTAGAATACCTGATGAAATGGTTATTGTTGGCACATTCCGAAAGGAAAATGTAAATAGTTTTAAGGCAGCAAGTAACAAGACCTAGTGCAGTGCAAAGTGTAAAGTGTTAATGTCGTTTAGTGTGAAGAAGCAAGAAGAAAGTGTTCAATTTTAGTCTTGTCATTTAGTTAGGTTGTAGCAAACCAAATGACGCTTGGAGAGGGGAAGCTGTGACATACCGATATGTCACGTTAAAATAAATTAACATTTATTTGGAGACAATAGGTGGAACATGCATTACGAAATATCACGAGAGCTAGAGCATAGCAATGACCGTGAATAAACAATGTAGTTTTTGTTTTTTCTAAATGCATAAGAGTGGGTTGATGCCGAAGTAGAAACTTGGGATTGACGGAGAAGTTTAGACGGTCAAGTGTTATGAAAAAAAATGAAGGTAGTTTAATACGAAGTCTTCGAGGGATGAATCATGCAGGAAGATTTCATTCTGCTCTGAAACGCGCTTCTGAACTGTTCGTAGATATTTTCAGTGGAAGCAATATTGAAGTATAAATAGGAACTTTGTCGGGAGTGGTAATCAAGTTCGGGACTATGTCATAGGACGTAATCGGGACTGGTAATTTTGATAGTTTGAGACCAGCTTGGATAGGGCAGAAGAGGATTTCGTTGGAATTTTGGACTACGGCAAGATCGCAAGATATTTCGACTGAGAAGTCTACGAGGGACATCAACGAAGAAAAGATAAGTTAACCGCGGTGTAAAATTGTAAATTGAAAGAGATCATGATCAAAGGCCTAACTTAAATTCATTAAATTGTTTGATAAAAAAAAAGTAAAAATAAACTTTGTTAAATTTTGTTCTATAGAAAAGAAAGTGATTTTTCATTTAGTCAATCCGAACAGAAATGAACTAGGAATAGAAACATTCTATTTCAGATTCCCAGCTGCGCTGTATAGTCATGGATCCTATAATCCATTATAGAGGTAATAAGGATTATAATTATATCGTGACCCATTGACCCAGCAAGCCGGACGCTAAGATCTTTAGCAGATATAGATGTAGAGAGGGAGGAAATTTTGTGGTATATCTCAGTGTAGTCCTAGAAGTTCGCGATTGTGATATGTGACGATAAGTATTTTTAACTTAAACGCCACACCGGGTATCTGAGCCGATGCCTAAGATCTTGAGAGTGATAGTTGAATTGACTTTTTGCCTTTATTTCTGCTCCGCTGCAAAATAGCAGCGATGAATCTTTTAGATCTGGCCCTACGTATTTATTTGTAATATATACTTAAACATATATCCATGGAAGATGATGGAGTGAATAAAAACGTTTTAAAATAAATCTCAGTTACGAAACTGAATGTATTTCAATCATATAGTTTTATGATATTGTTGATGATTTTTCTATTATTGAGCTTCTATAGCTGGACAACTTAGAAAAAACTCTGGTCTGCCCATGTGCGAAAAGTGGCGGAGGGGAAGATTCCTTCTCTTCGCAGCCCAAGTTCCTCGTCCGAGGACGCGCCGTCGCTGCCGCCCACGCCTCGTCCCCGGCGGGTGGGGGCTAGAGGTCTACTGACCTTGAATCCTGGGGTGTTGAGGGCTCGTATATCCTGCCAATTCGACCGGCGTTTAGGCGTGAGAAATGCCATCTCAAGAGAAATGAACTTGCTTCCCTTCGCACATACTATTGCCTCAGTTGTTTGGAGTTTTCTCGCTCGGAAGGGAGTCAGTTTGGGTGTAGATCTTCAATTTGTTGCTTTGCAAGGTTTTCGATCTTTTACATTTCGATTGACATGACTTCGACTTCAATATCCATGTAAATATCAGGGCGACCGTTGAGAGGCCAGGTTCATGAGATAGTGTTTTGAGTGAACCATGGCAAATGAAAATCGATCACCGTCAAGAGAGTAGCGTGGAACGAAGTTGCAAAAGGAATCAACTATCGTTGTATGCGATCCTTGAGTTCAGTTGAGCTCCCCTTCGACAGCAGTGGAGGATAGCTTTGTTAAAACTTTTTGCTGATAAAGCGACGCCATGATGTTTTTTCTAAGTTGTCGAGCTATAATATTACCGAGGCTTGTAGAAAGTAATTGGTACCTCAATGTCGTGGCGAATAGTGGGCATTTGCATCTTGAGGAGCATGTCCTTGAACTGGCGTTTGAGCTTCTTCCAGCTCTCCTCTGCGAGCGCCATCTCGCGCTCCAAGTGTTCCTGTGCAAGTTTGATCAGCATTTTTCAAAAGTCTTTTCTTAGATATTGAAATTATAACTTTGAAATTTACTGTGGAAATGTGGTATTTGTTCAAAGTATTAGTCACCCAGACCGGGGCATATAATATTCTGGTAAAGATCATTATTAACTATAGAAAAATTGATCGTTAAAATTCCTTAACATATTTCAAGGAATTGTTTGAAATATTACAAAAGTATATTTAAAAAATGTTCTTTTTGTTAATAGCTCTGGCGATTAAGAATTGAAATTTATCCGGTTTCTTGATCTTTCTGCACGTCTTTTTTAAATTTACTTGAAGCCTCACAAGAACTGTATCCAGTGCAAAATTATATAGAATTAAGAAGTAATAATTTATATAGAAAAGTCAAATACTATCATTGGTGAGAAGAGAAGGGAGAGCACACTGGAGAAATCGAATGTAGTAATGAACAACGCAATATTTGATATAAAATATACTTATTTGTTTATTGAGATTTTCTAATAGGTTCGAGATATTAATTTTGATAATTCGATTTTTTATTTTATTTTCCGGTACCCATGCATGCAATCTACCTACGTTAACTATTTATTGATTGGAAAGTGTTACTTTGCGATATGCAAACGGCAAAGTAGACTTTCGTGTAAGCATATTTCAAAAAAGACTTGGCCATATAAAATAATTGAGTGATGCATTGTAAACAAGAGATTGGGGCACGAATCAACGTGGCTGCCGCGTCACCTACAGAGAATGATTACACAATTATATAGATGTAAGTTTCCATGAATTCCTGCTAAAAACAATAATGTGCGCAACTCATATAAAATTTTCTTTGGCATATTCATTTCAAAATAGATTCCAAGCGTTTTCTCGTCCGTCAGCATTTCATTCGTACCCCTTAAACTCACGTTCTGCACTACCTACGTAAACAACTATTTTTTAAATCACCATATTTTTCATCCTAACACCAGTATTTTCCCCTTACTAGCAAAATACCCGGAGTTGCTTGGGCTTTCTTCATATTCAATCCTTGCGAATGAGGGAAAATATCAATTTTATTTAAACCACGATGTTTAATATTATTTTTAACGTAATTGGTTGAAGTTTTAATAAGATACTAAAATTTTCTTTCATTCTATTTTACAACACATTGCTATTAGATGAAATTTTTCTAATCTATGCCCCGTTACTGACTTCTGGAAAATAAATTAGTTACCATTTCTGCTGCAGCACTACTGAGCTCTGACGAAATATATTAGAAACCATGTGCTCTAAGCGAGAGACGAAAAATGGTCGCGGAGCATCTAGAAACATATTATTTAAATTATTTATTTTCCATAGTTTGGTTGTGTTAGTCTTCACCAAACTTTGCAAGGACACTGCGACAATTCTGAAGACCAGCCTATAAAAATGTCATATCTATTCGTACGCTACTTCTTTTGGTATCGATGTCGGTTACACGTTGAATTCACTTTAATTAGTATATATTTCTTTAGAGCCCCGGTCTCCCGTAACGTGTGTGTACAGCGAGGGTTGTGGGGGTGGGAGTGTGTGGGGGTGTGGGGGGGTGTGGGGGTGTGGGAGTGTGGGAGTGTGTGGGGAGTGTGGGAGTGTGTGGGGAGTGTGGGCACGCACCATGCGCGCTTGGCGCTTGGCCTCCTCGGCGCGCTGCTTGGCCAGCAGCTTCTTCGCCGCCTTCTCCTCCTTGGTGAGCGGGGGTTTCTTCGCCATGGCTCGGTCCTCGCCTCGCGCGCTGCCTGCCTACTCTGCAACACGGCCAGGCGCGCTCACCCACCAGAAGCGCCCAACAACATACGGTGTGCGGAGAACGCATCGAGCACTGAAGTCGTAGGCTTCCGCGGCCAGAATCATGTAAATGATCTTGCCTGTCCGAGTGACGCCGCATCGAAGGCTGTGTTGCCGACGTTTCGACCATCTTGTCGTGGTGTTCCTCAGAGCTGATCTGATCGCCCTGAGGAATACCACGACAAGATGGTTGAAACGTCGGCAACACAGCCTTCGACGCGGCATCATCCGGACAGCGAAGATCATTTACGCATCGAGTACTGCTCATTCGCGCATGCGGTGTGCTATATTTATGGTGTATTCCGTGAAATTTTCAAATAAATGGATGAGAAATGTAGCTCCAGATAATAGTATATAGGCGTATGAATTATGTTGCTTAAGTCATAAAGAATTTTTAGTAATAATTATCAATTTTCGATGACCTTAAAAACTGAGGGATTTTATTTGCCGCTATGCGTGAGTGAAGTGTTTTAAAACCATCTGAGAAACGTGACCTCATCGTAAACAGTCTTAGGTCTCTACATAAAAAATATTTTTTGCACTGACATGGCGATGATGATGCTTTTTTAGATAACCATGAGGAACAGAAATGTAGCAAGTAATGATTCCTCATAAAAATACTTTTATATCATTACAGAAAAAGTGTTTTCATATTTAGTGAGCGAAATGATTGTTTCTTGGACGAAATCTATTTTTTTTGTATTTTCCCTTGACCTACCGATCTCAGAAAAAATCTCACAATCTTGATCGTGCAAAAACAGCCATTTCACACACTTAATATAAAAATAACTTTTCTATTGAAAGTATGTACATGAATACCTAAATTACAAAAATTATTTTAAAAAGAGAACATTGCTCTACTGTTACACCACAACTGCATCAGGTAAGGATACAGAAACTGCTTAGGTGAGGAGGTGGCACGGAAGATCAAGAGTTGAACAAACAATTTTAATAGCGATTTTTGTAAATAATTTCTTTAAAAAACATTCAAATAGTATTGAATTATAATTTAAATATTTTAGTATTTTTTATTTAGTCATGGAAGAATTATTACTATCTACTGCTGAGCTTGGTCGAAGCAGTTTCCCAGCCTTTTCCTCTAGAACCTGCCTCTGGTCTGTCCGTAGTGAGTACTGTGTAGCTTTACACTGAACGCGCGATCTGAAAATTCATGACCGAGCACTTACCTTGAAATACGATTGCGACTACCTTCAGGACGCTCCCGGTGGGCACTGCTACACCTCGACGTGTGGACTACAGACGGCGTCCGCGAGAACGCGTTACCCTGGGACGGCCTCTCACTGCCTGCAAACAATGGGCAACCGGTGGCAGCATTGTTTCCGTATATTAGTATCATTTGCAATTTGTTCCTAAAGAAACATTTGACAAATTCATATAATTTTAATATTAACATTGGATAAATACGTGTTCATTGATGGCTCTCCATTAACATGTGTTATGATGAATATTTTGATCTGCACTGTCAATCGACATATATTACATAAAATTATGTAAGTTAAATAAACAAAAATAAGTATATAAATACTGGATTACATCACTACATAAATAATTCACACTGTAGATAGAACATAAGTTCTAAAGGATGATGTCATTGAAGTTGTCTGATTGTTTTACTTTTTCGAATGGTATTTTTTTTTTAAATTTATTCTTTGATCTGTGTATGTAGGAATTAGCAAGATGTGTATTGAGGCTTAGTTACGTACTGTGACATACCGATATGTCACGTTAAAATAAACTAACATTTATTTGTAGACAATATGGTGGAACATGCATTACGAAATATCACGAGAGCTAGAGCTTAGCAACGACCGTGAATAAACAATGTAGTTTTTGTTTTTCTAAATGCATTAAGAGTTTTCTGGATGCCGAAAGTAGAAAATTTGGGATTGGGCGAAGAAGTTCAAAAGACGATCAAAGGTCAGCTACACCAAAATATAACGAACGTATGGATTGGCTGGGTGAGAGAAGGACGGTCAAATGTTATGAAAAAAATGAAGGTAGTTTAATCAGAAGTCTTCGAGGATGAATCATGCAGAAAGATTTCATTCTGTTCGGAAACGCTTCTGAACTGATCGTAGATATTTTCAGTGGAAGCAATATTGAAGTATAAATTGGAACTTTGTCGGGAGTGGTAATCGAGTTCGGGACTATGTCATAGGACGTAATCGGACTGATAATTTTGATAGTTTGAGACCAGCTTGGATAGGGCAGAAAAGGATTTCGTGGAACTTTGGACTACGGCAAGATCGCAAGATATTTCGACTGAGAAGTCTACGAGGACATCAACGAAGAAAGATAAGTTAACGCAGGTATAAATTGTAAATTGAAAGAGATCTTGATCAAAGACCTAAAATTGTAAATTCACTCAATTGTTTGCTAAAAGCGTAGAAATAAACTTTGTTGAATTTTGTTCTTTAGAAAAGAAAGTGATCTTTCATTTAGTCAATCCAAACAGAAATGAACTAGGAATGAATCATTCTATTTCAGATTCCCAGCTGCGCTGTATAGTCGAGCGATCCTATAATCCATTACAGAGGTAATAAGGGATTATAATATATCGTGACCCATTGACTAGCAAGCCGGACGCTGAAGATCTTTAGTAGATATAAATGTAGAGAGAGGAAAATTTTTGGTAGATCTCAAAATGGCGCCTCAACGTGATGCATAATTTGTTATAATTATAACAATTGGTGACACGGATAAAATTAGTCTTATAAATTATAATATAGTGATCAAAAGGGAATCTGAAATTTATGGATTGACATTTGAAATTAATTGTTAATTATAAGAAAGGGCCAAGACCATTTCATTGGTGTGATTTTAAAATAATTTAACAGAGAGATTTTAATTTGTATTAGAATTCAAAATGGATTTGAGATTGAACCACAAGAAAAGGAAATAATGGCTGCACCGTTAGAAAATATGGACCCTAATAATTTAATTCTTAAGATGTTAGCAGAAATGAACGCAAAACTTGAGCATAATAATACTAAATTGGAAGGAATGACATCGGAAATGTCATTAGAATTGAAGAATTTTCGTCAGGAAATACACAAGGAAATAGTGCAATTACGGGGAGAATTGAAGAATTTTCGTGTATTTAACTTATCAAGTCGACCAAATGCAGAGGGAATTAAAAGAATCTGGCGCAAAATTAATTCCCAAGTTAATGATTCACAGGAGAGCATTGTGACATTAGGACATTTACATGACCAACAATGCGAAAAGTTGACAATCGTCGAATCGCGTGTAGATAATTTAAATGCAATGTCGCTTCAACATGGCGAAACAATTGAAAACATAGAATCTAAATTAGTTAATTCGGATTGTAAATTAGAAAAACGAATACAGGAGGGACTTAGAAACATTAAAATGGTGCAAGAATCTGAATCTGGGAAATATATGTCGGACATTAAGGACAAGATTGAACAGTTAGAAAACGAATTCATGATACGTTCACAGGGAAATATACCAATGCATGCATCGGCGCTTGTAATACCGAGCACCTAAAATTTCATGATGATAATGAGGCGTGATGGTTCTTAGAGGTTGAATAGCATTGAAGTATCGGCGGAAGATTTATTAGGGAAGATACGGACGAACGGGCGGAGAATAGCACGTGTTTAATTTGAAGGGATATTTCGAATATACCTGTAGACATTTTAATTGACACAGGTGCTAATGTTTGTACGAGTGTCGGAAAAATTGTATGAGCAGTTAAAGAAAAGGGAAATAAAATTGATGAGCTACCCACCAGGAGTTTGGATATTCGGACAGCTAATGAAGGCGCATCGAAACGAGAAGTCGGCAAATTTGGGTGGATGTGGAAGTTCAAGGGATCACAATTCAGTTTCCGGCAATTGTAGTGAAGAATTTGATTCGTCCAATTATTTTGGGATTGATGGCCTAAAATGTGTGACACCAAGGTCGACATAGGTAACGGAGTGTATTGTTACGAGGTGACAAAGAGGCAACAACATTGTTTAGGATCAAAGACCAGGAGGGCGAAGATATGTGTATTTGCGATATTGGGAACAAATTGAAGGACCTGAGACAGATCCACACGGCGGCAGAGGGCGCGGTCGACGAAAACGGAATAGATGCTAGTAAGCTATTGAAATGTTAGTCAATGAATATAGAGATATTTTTGGAAGTTCAAGGAGCCAGGTAAAGGGATATCAATTTAAAATTGAATTGATGGATGAGGAACCTTTAATCTGAAACAATATCCGATCCCCATGTATATAAAAGCGAAGTACGTAAACAAATAAACACGATGCTTGAGGATGGTATAATAAAAAATCGATGACACCATGTAAGCCCAATAGTGATAGTTCGTAAGAAAGACAATAACATCAGATTTTGTGTTGATGCTAGGAAACTCAATAGCAAGACCATCGCTCGTCATGAAAAACCGCCAGAAATTAGATGAAATGATGTGGAAGGTAAAAGGAGCCGGATATTCACGGGACTGAATTTTATGCGTCGTACTGAAATTGGACTACATCAGAATCGTAAAATTTGTCAGTTTTTCATTTGAAAATTCGGTATACCTAAAAAATTATTAGTGATCTGGGGACGCAATTTAATAGTGGAAAATGGGAACAAGACTATAGGAAGAATTGGTATCCAAATATATTATACGACAGTACGAATCCTCAAGCTAACCTCAGAAAGAATTATGAAGGAGATTTACGCTTATTTAGAGTCTACATTTCGAAAGCCATAACCGATGGATGGAGGCCGTTCCAGTATTGAACTATGTTTTGAATAATGTTCGCATGGGAGCACGAAGCACGCCTATAGAGGTCCACATGGGTAGGAAAGGAGAAAAGGATCCGTTTCGAAGGATTAGGATACCTCAGAAATAAGTGGGATCCCAGATGATGTGAGAATACGCAAATAATTTATGACAATTTGAGGGGCAGCAGCCAAAGAAAGCTAAAACAGAAACAATGCTTTCGAGGCGAGTATAAGGAGGGTGATGAAGTGTTAATTAGAGTACCTCAAGTGTCGTCAGTGGATAAAGCTATTTTATAAATTTTCCCGTTGTATAAAGGACCTACCGAATTTGTAAAGTATTAACACAAGAATGCCGCATTTTGAATGATGAAAATGGACGGCAAATGGGAACATATAACTACAGGAACATGAAGCCGTATATGAGGGACGTACGCATGATTAAATATTCTGGTCATAACAGAATTGGTAAATAGTTGTAAATATTAGGTGTAATAGTTTTTCTTTTGTTATTGTTTTGTTATGTGTATTCAATGAAGTTAATGGGGAGCAAATATTAGGCAGATACGGCTATTAGAATACCTGATGAAATGGTTATTGTTGGCACATTCCGAAAGGAAAATGTAAATAGTTTTAAGGCAGCAAGTAACAAGACCTAGTGCAGTGCAAAGTGTAAAAGTGTTAATGTCGTTTTAGTATGAAGAAGCAAGAAGAAAGTGTTCAATTTTAGTCTTGTCATTTAGTTAGGTTGTAGCAAACCAAATGACGCTTGAGAGGGAAGCTGTGACATACCGATATGTCACGTTAAAATAAACTAACATTTTTTGTAGACAATATGGTGGAACATGCATTACGAAATATCACGAGCTAGAGCTTAGCAACGACCGTGAATAAACAATGTAGTTTTGTTTTCTAAATGCTTAAGAGTTTTCTGGATGCCGAAAGTAGAAAATTTGGGATTGGGCGAAGAAGTTCAAAAGACGATCAAAAGGTCAGCTACACCAAAATATAACGAACGTATGGATTGGCTGGGTGAGAGAAGGACGGTCAAATGTTATGAAAAAAATGAAGGTAGTTTAATACGAAGTCTTCGAGGGATGAATCATGCAGAAAGATTTCATTCTGTTCGGAAACGCGCTTCTGAACTGATCGTAGATATTTTCATGTGGAAGCAATATTGAAGTATAAATTGGAACTTTGTCGGGAGTGGTAATCGAGTTCGGGACTATGTCATAGGACGTAATCGGGACTGATAATTTTGATCGTTTGAGACCAGCTTGGATAGGGCAGAAAAGGATTTCGTGGAACTTTGGACTACGGCAAGATCGCAAGATATTTCGACTGAGAAGTCTACGAGGGACATCAACGAAGAAAAGATAAGTTAACCGCGGTATAAATTGTAAATTGAAAGAGATCTTGATCAAAGGCCTAAAAATTGTAAATTCACTCAATTGTTTGCTAAAAGCGTAGAAATAAACTTTGTTGAATTTTGTTCTTTAGAAAAGAAAGTGATCTTTCATTTAGTCAATCCAAACAGAAATGAACTAGGAATAGAATCATTCTATTTCAGATTCCCAGCTGCGCTGTATAGTCGGCGGATCCTATAATCCATTACAGAGGTAATAAAGATTATAATATATCGTGACCCATTGACCCAGCAAGCCGGACGCTAAGATCTTTAGCAGATATAGATGTAGAGAGAGAGGAAAATTTTGGTATATCTCAGTACCATATGGCATTTACAAAGCTTTTATTTTTTCAAAGCTATTGATTGCTAACGTTCTAGAATTTCCATGTTGGGGTTTTGAGCGGTTCCTTATAACCTATCCGTAACAGCATAACGGTGGCACCTCGGTGTGTCACTAAAATTTTCTCGTCACTCCTATATGATTTTAAAGAAGTGCAGAAATCGAGTTTGTGTCAAGTTTCTCGAGTAAATGGTTTTAGTAATAATGTATGGCATGTGTGGGATAACTCAGCGGAGTTAGCCGGACTTATCATCCTTTATTAATACGCTAATTAAGACATTGTTAATATTCGTGCTGTACAAAAATTTTCGCGCTGTACAATAGAAAAATAAGATTATAATCATTAATAATAATAATAATAATAATAAGAAGAAGAAAGAAGAAGAAGAAGAAGAATAAGAAGAAGAAGAAGAAGAAGAAAAAGAAGAAGAATACTTTCTAATAGCTCACGTAATAGAGATTCAAGAACCTAGGCTATACGATCTACTCGTAGAAGATGAATGAGAATACAGACCGGTAGGTATAAGCAATACCCTAAGTTGATAACCTGCGCTACAAACAGCTTTGATAACGCATCACAATTCCCCAGATCAGGTTGCTGAAGTACCCGGCGTTGCTCGGGCTTTTATTACAGTAAATTATTGTACAGGAAGAGGAATTCAAACTGTTCATGCCCTGCGGCGGGACCTATCTCTATATCTTCCATTGTATCCCTTCTCCGCCCTATTCTCTGCCATGCTCTACCCGGCCACGCCATGATAGCTGTCTTCTCTTGAACCCCATTTGGAAATTTCCGGATTACCTCGCTCTCTTTTCCACAAATAATTACATTTTCTTATTCAAGTTCCAGCTTAAACATTCACTTTATAACTAAAAAGCAATAAACAAATCTAAACTACAAAATAAAATACTTGTACTCATATGTAAATTTAATTGCATATTTCAAATTTTTTAGGTCATAGATGCATATTTAAAGATTTTAGGACATAAAATCATCTCTCTAATTATTATAATTCTTAGTTTTCACACATGTACTTGTCTTGTATATCTAAATGTATATGTAAATAGTCTTGTCAACATTGTTTTAGTTTTTTGTAGCTTGTTTGTAACCTTATTTGATTAGTAGCATTTGTGACATTACTTGTAATACTGGTTTTGGGCAAGTAGCACCGCATCTCTTTCTAAATCCCACATGCATTTTGAATTTCCTTGGCCCAATACTCTAATTTTAATGCTGAAAATAACCGTTGTCTTACCTTGAATTTTTTTCACAGCAAGAATGTGTATTTAACTGGCAATAAATAAACAATATATTAATCTTGTACTGCTTGGCTGCCTATTGGGAATTGTTTGGCATGAATTTGTAATGGAAACTGAAGTATAATATACTTTTGATTTGAATTATTTAACAAGCAATGAGAGGGTTTACTGTGTAATAACTGCATGTTCAGGGAGAAGCTTATAGTAATGTAGTCACAATAAGAGCAGATTCAATATTATTGTGCAACTATATATTTAATGTGCCATTTATATTGATTGTGTACATTCCTGTTTAAATAAACATCTTTAAAAAAATCAAAAAGTCATATTTATTACCATTTATCCCAATCTTATGAATCACACCCCATTGAAATGGTGAAAAAATGGGTAAAGAGAATGTCTCTGGTAACAATGGATAAGTTATTGAAGACTTACTTACACTAATGATGATTTTCATTATTTTGTTTGAACGTATTTTTAAAAGCTAATGAATAATTGAACAGATAAATTAAATGGATGCATTTGCATTGATATTCACATAACTGGACTGTTAGAAACAATTCATTAGATTACTTAAAAACTACCAAGTATATCACGTTAATTAACTTCAATAATTGTGGTATTTATTTGCATTCAATAAAACTCATTACTACCAGTTCAAAACTGAAGGAACTTTTGGCACACATCTCAAAAGCATTAATAACATAGAAGTATGAACGCAGATAACGTTTGAGGTTGTATTTTTCATTTGCACTTGACCCTTTTTAACACTTCTTAAGCTCGCAATAGTTGATAATTCTTAATTAACTTAATTATTCACAGAGTTAATATTCGTTTATAGATGAACATCTCTTTTTAATTCTACCGAAAAACGAAACTTGTATTATTGAACAGTGGACAAGACTCGAGACCGCGCGAGGATTGTGAATGAGACAACAAACAAAACAAAAGCGAGAGACTTGATCAGAGTTATAGTTTCATAAGTTGGCTATTCCGACAGGAAATCTTTCAAGCTGCCATATTGCGAATTTAGTGCGGCCTAATACACGGCCTGGAGTCTATGTGAGCATTAATTTAAACATTCGCCTTATTAATAAACGTTGAGTAAAATTTACTTCTAGCGTAAGCTTGAAGTAGCCAAAATCTTTACTAATAAACATGGAGTAACGAAAGCGTAGAGTAAGCTGGAATTAAGTGTGTCGTAGTTTCCATGGCAACCGCTACTCACAGTCGTCCCTTGTTTAAGCTTTGAGTAAGGAGGAAATAGTCGGGTGTATTCGAAAGTACGAACTTTATTCTCGTCTCGTGTGGTGGTGTGTAGCGGTGTGTTGGGAGTTGTGCTTCTGTGTTGTGTTTTCGCGGATTGTTTTCAAAAACCATAGGCTCCAGCTCATCGTCATCCTCTTCTTCAATTTCTGGGTCTATTGGAAATTCTCTTTCTTTCAGCTCAATGGCAATATTGTGTAGCACTGCCAGAGCTACAATCGTCAATTGTGTTTGCTCCAGAGATGTTCGAAATCCTGTGAGAAAACATGTTGGCTATTACTTTACAATCATGTAGAAGCAACGGAGATGAGAATGTAATAAATGTTATTAAAAGGATGATCACAGATGAAATACCTGTTAGCAAACACCTGAAGTGGCTTTTCCAAAGGCCAAAGCACCTTTCTATGGTGTTGCGCGTGCTTTTGTGGCTGGCGTTATATGCCTGCTCATTTGCACGCCTGTGATTCCGCACAGGGGTAAATAAATACGTGCAAGGAGAGCCAGAATCCCCAAGCAACCTTCTTCTAAACTCCCCTGCCTCGTATCTCCGCCGCAGTCGGAATTCATTAAAATTCCTGGCATCGTGGACACTTCCATGCCATCTCGCCACAGTATCAACAAATTTCAATTTGGCGTTGCAAACGCCCTGAAAATATATTTCATGTAGAGTTCATGTTTTGCAATTACTTCATATTTTTACAATTTGTTTAAATAAACATTTTCTACAGCCAATATTTGTAAGAAGTACCTGAACATTCAAAGATGGAAAGCCTTTCCTATTGAAGAAGTGTTGCCCCGCATCCGTTCTCATGTTGGGAATACGGATGTGGGTACAGTCTATGGACCCAATTACATTTCTGAATCCGTTTATAGAAGAGAATAAATGGGCGGCTTGTGTTTCCTCTTCAATTGTTCGCGGCATGTAAATATAATTTGCCCTAGCTCTGGCAATGCTAAGAGCCACCCTCCTGCAAATATTGGGGACTGACTGTTGGCTAATGCCATGCAAGTCCGCACAGTCGTCTTGCATCTGAAAGGATATGCATTAACATTTAGGTTATGTAACCATGTATAGCAGTATACAGCAATTGCACTCCACGAATACGTCCATATTTCGCCCCCAGCACCTGAGTGCTGTAAGTATTTGAATATCCGGGGAAAGTTTACCACCTCGGGCACTTTCAGAAGACAAACTCTCCCCGAATATATCTATGAGCTCCGTCGCTCCTTCCTTTGAAAATCTGTATTTTCTCCGGAATTCCTCCGCCGTGTATTCCTCGAAAGGATTCCGTCTGAGGCGATATACTTTCCTCTTCCTCGGACGGCCTTCACCAAACATGTCATTTTCAACGTCCTCTAGAGCTTCAATTTCGTTGATATCCATGCTGACTACTTACTTATTCACGCTCACTCACAGCTGATTCACAACAGACGCCGAACGAACGTAACTATCGATTGAACATTCGATTTGAGAAGTCGACACGGGGTTTTTAGACGTTGCCAAACGTTGTTTGTGGAGTAACGCTGGCGTAGTTACTCATCGCTTACTCCGCGATTATTAGTAGAAAATTACTCATCGCTTACTCCACGCTTACACTGAAAGTAGTTATTTCTGAAGTAAATATGTTACTCCTGACTTAATTCAGACCTTTATTAGTAAGGCGGATTATGTACATAACATGTAATATAAAATAGCTCATCATTAAATCGTTAGAATGCGTTTATGACCCAAAGAATATTCTGTTACAGTTGAGTTACACAACCAATAAAAGGTTAAGACAAACAAATTAACCCTTAAAATGAAATAATACATCTATCCGATTTCGAATTCTCAATTGGGAGTAAAATTTAAAACCTTTTTTAAGAGTGATATAAATGCATAAACTTTCTATGCTCAGCTTAGAAAGTTTAACAAACAAATATTCTTGTCTCTTAGAAGCGCTGTTTTCCTCCGTAAGCGAGAATTGTTAACTTATAGAGACTTATTCATTGATTTCACATTATTCCTAAATACAGTAAACAACTGAATGATTTAATAACACAACACAAAACGAAAACAAGGAAAAAATTCGCCATTCAAACATATTCGTGTCACTTAACATATATGTTTGTACGAGGGAGAATTAGTAAACAAATAAACAAAATAGTAATAAACAGTGAAGAATATCAATTTAATTCAATTCTCGGTAATTTGATCGTAAAAATCTGGAAAACACATCTTCATATGAAGCCACTATTCACCGCCTCGCGTCACTTGAGCTAGTGCATGTGGCGCGAGTTCCCCTTTATGGACTTTAAGGGGAAATTAGTGCAAAGTCAAGGGAAGTTGCCTGTGCCCATAGGAGCGTCTGGCTCCCCAGGAGGACAAATAGTTCGTGCAGGCGCGGTTTGACGTGCCTGGTTTTGGGAGTGCACATAACCACAAAATTTCAACCTTTGTTTAGGTATCTCGTGCCGCAGTTTTACAGCATAATACTTAATAACTTAAAGAACTTTCTTTGAACTGCAGACGCAATAAATTGCATTAATAAATTGTAACCAATTTCTATGTTATTCATTTTCAATTTATATTTACTTTTTCCTTTTTTTTTTTTTTTTTTTTTTTTTTTTTAATGTTTAAATACATTAGGCTAGTCTGTAATTCAGTAATGTGTCTCTAAAACTCACCTTTGGGATTTACATTTATTCCAAAGAAAAATCTGTATAATTACAACCCGAAGGGTTTTCATTTGGGAAATAAATTTGGAGCTTTCTACTCAACATTGTTCGTGTTGTTTGCTTTAAAGGTAGTGGTCTCCAGATGTGTTATCACTTGCTATTGTTAATCGGTTTTATAATATAAACACTACATTTTAATAATTTCGTATAATTAATAGAATGACCTTTATTTGTTCATTATGTCGTTTGCTCGTGTCAAAACATACTTCAAAAGTCTTGATCGTGCGCGATGAAGCATATGAGAGTGTGAGGTAGTATACTATAGTTAACGAGTTTGTAGGAAGGTAGCGAAGATAGTAAGTTTTTTTCGAAGATCAAGTGATTTAAAATTAAGATTGGAGAGTATATTTAAAGGCAATATCCAGCAATCGTTTGAAACATGAGTCCCTTCACAAAA
This sequence comes from Teleogryllus oceanicus, assembly GCA_964035755.1. Taxonomy (NCBI): domain Eukaryota; kingdom Metazoa; phylum Arthropoda; class Insecta; order Orthoptera; family Gryllidae; genus Teleogryllus; species Teleogryllus oceanicus. The sequence goes on along the minus strand of CAXIVR010000002.1, from coordinate 164,688,267 downwards.
ACATTGAGTGATTATAATAATATGAGGTGCATTACGTTTTCTAAAATTAAGGTGGATAGTAGGATTTCCTGCAATAGTCTATTACAAAAGATCTTAGGGTACATAAAAGATATAAATGGCATTTTCATAATCATGCTTAAATCTATGTGCAAAATAAATAGTGGTTGAATTGTTGCAGAATTTTTTAACCTCCCTCATTTCATTAGTTTTATAGAATAAGCTTGAATGATATAATCAACATTTTGAGGAGAGTTTCGATTTTCCATGTAATGTCGTACTTTTCTATTGTAACTTTTCCCTCTCATTTTGTAGGATGTAATCGCAAGTATAATCTAATTTGTATGCAATTTTGTTAGTTGTTATCTTATGTTGTATGCAATAAAGTTACAATAAGTACATACTAAATAAATAAATCAAAGCGGCGTCACCAACCACTATGCGCATCAGAACGTAGCGTCTCCACACCCGCGCGCGGCCGGGCGAGCGCGCCATGGCCGCTGATTTACTTTTCCGTAAAAGAGCGCTTGCGGATCCATAAACCGGCGGGCGCATGCGCTCTCGAGTCAGACAAAAAATTTCGCCGTTAAAGGCGTTAGCACGCGCAGCGGCGGGGGGGCGGGGCGGGGCCGGGCCGGGCTGTGCCGCGCGACGTCGCATAGCCCAGTGGGCCTGATGACGACAAACGACGGTGTGAGGACTATGGCAATGACGATGTAGATGATGAAAAAATTTGTTGGGAGATTATTTCTGATTTGTCTTTCATTAAATAGTACATCGTAGGAAATAATGAGAAGTGAATGGTGAAAATAATTTATTATACATGAGGTGTCATATATGAGACGTGAGAAAGCCGTCCACACTATAACCGCATAATGAAAACACCCATCTCTTATGCGGGGCTTCAAGCTTCAGTTTTCGACTCCAGGTACTTGAATCAAACAGTTGCGTCAACAAGGCCGACAAAATGAGGATATGGATCTAGATTAAGTTTCTTACCGTGAATGATGATGATGTTATGTTATGACGAAGAAAGAGTAAATTAATGATCATACGCATCACTGTAAATTAGTAAAAATTGCTTATATGCATTTCAGCCCTGTATAACATTCTTTGAAACTTATACACTGATGTGATAGATACAAAGACATCTGTACGACATTATTTCAATTTATTTGTCCTTTTAACACCGTGGCAAAATTACAATTCTTCTGACAACGTAACTCTCCTTAATATCATGTATTGTCATCCACCTGTTAAATCTATTGATTATCGAAAAACATTTACACAGAAAAAAAGACAAAGATAAGTAAAGTGTATCAAATGACATTAAATGAGACAGGTTTTTTGCGAAAAGTCAAATGCAGGAATATTAACAAAGTACGTTAATAGTCAAACTCCGTTTACTACGTCAAGGGAAACATACCGTTAACAGTGTTTGACGAACAATACAAATAAACAGCTGCATTTTACGATTTAGCGTCTGAGATCCGAATGTGAGACGCACACCCTTTACCGGAAGCTTCATCGGCCCAAATGGACCGCGTTGTGTCCACGCAGAGGCGGCGCGGGCCCAGCGAGAAGCCCCGACAGCGGGGGCCGGGAGCTCGTTCCGGCGCTAACACGCTCTGGCGGGGGGCGGGGGCGGCGCGCGGGGGCGGCGCTCCATTGTGCGCCTAATGAACGGCCCGTCAGCCGGCGGCGGCGCCCATCAGCGGATGAAAACTAATAGGCCCCGCGCGCCGCCGCCCCCGCCGCCGCCGCCGCCCTGGGAGCGCGCGCACCTGCCTAAAACGCTATAGCGCGAGGTGTTATGATGGGTTTTGTGGCGCTGCAAACAGCGCGCTTTATGGACCCGCAGACCCCGCTCCCGCTCGCTCTGCGCCCCGACGGCTCCTCGCTGTCGCCGTCGCTGCGCCCCCTCCCCCTCCCCATTCCCCCCACCCGCAGCTACCTTCGTCGCCCCGCCCCCGTCGCGCACCCTCCCTTTCGTCCTCGTTTCGCGCGGCGAATTCGCTGCTGCCGGAAGCTCTCCAGCTCCTCTGTCGTTCTCGCTCTCCCCGACCGCTGCCGTCGCACAGCCTCTGACTACTCCGGCTCCCCTGCTGGTCCACCCGCTCCATCCGACGGGGTTTGTTGTCCCCCCCCCCTCGTCGTGTCCTTCGCTGTTTTCGTAATCTGCCCACGTTCTCGGTTCGTTCCTCGAATTGGTTGCTTCCTACTTTCCCTGTCGTCTAGCCTGCTTCAATCTTGTGGCCGTTGTCTGATCGTTGTTCTACCATTTTCGTCCACCTCCATTACCCCGTACCCCTACCTCTCCTTCCATCCCCACACGACCATACCCGTCACTTCACCATCTCTTACTCTCCTCTAAATCATCACACACCAGTACACTCAGCGTGCTTGAAGCCGACACGGTCTCCATCAAACCCGGCCAGCGACTCGCGCGTGACTGTCCTTCCTCTTCCTTGTCCTATCCTCCCCTTACACAACACTTAGCACTAACATGCACCTACACTGCCACATGGTTGAGGGGAAACCCAGTAGCCGACGGTAGGTCGGCGCCGGATCTCGCATCCAGCTGGGGAAGATCACCGCCATCTCCCGAGAAAAAAATGCACTACACTAACGGGACTAATGACCAAAGCAGTTGACGCGCCCGGAAACACGAAAAAAACCAACCAACCAATCTAATACATTACCACCCCCGCTAGTCTCGTAACCTCCACCATCCTCGTCTGTATTCGCCATCTCCGCTGAACCCACCATCCCCATCACTGCCACTGCGCCCCGCTGCGACCATCGGCCTCGACCCTTCCTCCACCTTCGTTTCGCTTTTCGCGCTCTCTTCGTTGCACCGTCCATGAATACCCTTCATCGGTCGATTCCGCTCGCGTGTCCCATCGCTGTATCACGCCGTGCCCCACCAACTGTTTCCAACCCCTACTCATTGCAACCGCCACTCACCTCAGCTTATCGCAGTTTTTTCCTCTCCATCTGGTTCTTCTCGCTCTCCGCACCTGAGATCAGGGCAGTTTAATCCCTCTCAGCGCTCTTCGTTGTATTTGCTGGTGCTGATGTAACGTCTCTGCCTAGTTCTCTTCATAATCGTTGAACTCGTTCACGGTCGTTCTGCTACTATCCAAAAATTCTGTTTTTTTGGCCTTCCCGATTCTATTTCTTTATTCCTCTCTATTTTCCAATCTTTCATTCACTATTTATTTCAGTTGTTGCTGTACACGGACACATCCTTCAAATGGACTTTTCTCGTCTCATCTGCCACGTTCTGCCCTATTTACAGCCCTTGTAGAATTATCACAAAACAACAACAGCAATGGAGAATATGGAATATAAAGGCGGAGACAGACTGAACTGAGATGGATGAGAGAAATGTTAACGCAAAATCAAAAACAGATTTAGAAAACTGTGCATTGTCATATAAACTCTTGAATTCATAATTATTCTTTGTGCTCAGTTGAACTGCATAATTACACTCTATATGTTAAACATCGTACTATTTATAAGATTTATCATCAGTGGTGCGCTTAATGCTTCCTAATTATATTTTCTCTCATTTTATACTATTTCGAGGCGTGAACTAATTCTGCGTTGGTTCACAGCAAGGTAAACTGGAGAATAAATTGCTTCTTATCGTTTAGCCCTTACAAACTTTGCGTGAAGTGATCGGATTTCAATCTCATACGAATGGTAATAGTGTTATGACAGCTACAAAAATAAAGGGTCACTTTCGTCAGTAGTGAAGACATAGTAAAGTTCATTTTGGTGTGATAGTCTTCGTATCATGTCGTCGACATAACCGGCACAATGCAGAAGTCCAATGCGGTCTCTGCGTTTAGTCTTTAATAGTTATTTACAACCTTCTAAATTGTATATTAATACTAGTAGTGCATAACCAAAGTGATAAACAAATATCATCAAAAGTGTTCACGTGTGTATATAAAAATGTTCTAGCACTGAGCAGTAAAAAGACGTCCAAAACCCCAAATAATGAACTGTTTTGTTTTAGATTTTATTACCATTTCACAATGGTTTATACTCTATTGTGAAATGATTTATTATTTTGCGGCACTTTTTTAATTGATTTGAGATTAATGAAATACACTTATTTAACAATTTGTTTTCATTTTACAGGAATGTGTTTCAAAACTAAACGTTTTGGAGCTGCCTCCTTTTTACACCTGAAAATAATTGTTTCAAGATTTTATACCTAAAAATATTCTCATAAGGAAAATATTAGTAAATAATAAGGAATCAAGTTTAACAAGTAGGTATTTATTATTATTATTATTATTATTATTATTATTATTATTATTATTATTATTTTTTTTGATCTATCAACGAGGTTGTCATGTGTCTCTTCAAAATAATCACGAGTTTTTTTGAAACTTCCAGAACTACATACTATCGTATGGAACGTATTTTGTTGTTAGATATTTTGCTTGATACTTTGATAGCTTTATTTATACAAAGTTTGCATATGGAGAATACATTGCCACTTCTAATAGGAGGAAATGACATATATTGATATTCGTAAGTTATCAACTCACTCTGGAGTTAACTCATCTTTACTGCAGCAATATCACGTTTTATTTGTGTATTACAGTATCACAATCTGCAATTTTAACATTTGCATATATTCATTTCTAACCGACCTGTTTTGATTTATTGATTTTCGTGATTCCGGGCGCGTCAACTGCTTTGGTCATTAGTCCCGTTAGTGTAGTGCATGTATTTTTCTCGGAAGATGGCGGTGATCTTCCCCCCGCTGGATGGCGAGATCTGGCGCCGACCTACCGTCGGCTAGTGAGGTTGACCCATAACCAGGACTCTCCCACCAGCGGGGCACCTCCCTCCGTGGGACAAGCTCTAAGCTCCCGACCGGTCTCCCGGAATATGTGGTAGTGTAGTGCATGTTAGTGTAAGTGAGTGTATAAGGGGAGAGGCTAGGACAAGGAAGAGAAGGAAAGATCGCGCGCGGTCCGTGGCCGGTTTGGAAGGGTACTACTCCGGCATTCGCCTGGTGTTGATCGGAGAAACCACAGAAAACTACCGATCAGAGCAGCCGGCGGATAGAATTCTCCTCCAGACAGCGACTGAATTCGACGTAGCTGAAGAGCTAGTATCGAAAATCCTGCCGCCGTCAGGACTCGAACCTAGGACCTCCCGGTCAGGGGCGCTGCAGTGACATCAATTGATGCACTGAGCTACCGCTCCCGGTGTATAACTGACTCTGGTCTCTTTAATTATTGTTTTTATTGCTAATGCGAATTTATGACTTTTCTTCACTTATGTTTCTGTGCCTGTTAGAACTATTTTTGATTAATTTTTGCTAACGTTTTTCTTTATTTTTAGCATGAAATCTGAACTTTTAATCTTCTTAAACGCTAAAAATCACGAAATTTTTTTTATTTCTCAAACCTCATGATGTGATACTACAAAAAAGCTATTCTGTGTATTTGCATGCCAGACATTTACAATACTTCACGTTTTAAAGACATTTTACACTACTAAACTCAAAACCTTTAAAAATGCGTTGTTCTCGATACTTAATATTTTTTTGTTATAAAGCATACCAAAAGAAAAAGAACTACACTTATTTCTCCGCAAAAGTACATTTTAGGGACCAATAAATACCTTATAAGAGTTCCATTACAGAGTGAAAACAGACTTTTGACAGCAGCCAGCTAAAATCATAATTGTCTGTTTACTATGTGCTCAGATCGCACCGCGCCGACGCCATCACGCAGAATCATTGGCGCTCCCGTGCGAACCGTCCACACTTCCGCGTACACTTTCTCACAAAATAAAACAACAAAAGAATATTTTCACATTACGACTTCGACTATTTTGACATTACATTGCATATTTAGCAACCCTCCCCCGAAACTACAACAATGTTTAAATTTTAAAAAATGTTAAAGTGATAGGTCTCCAGACTCTTTTCATACTAGTAGTTTAAAAACTCAACGTATTTGCTAGCATAGCCACATTTTTTTAAATAATAAATAAAAAATTCGAATATATACCAGTTAATTAGTAAAAATGCATTGTATTGTAATTTTTCTCGATTCTAACATATTACATTCTTAGTACGCAGTAACCTTTCAGAGACACAAGCGTTTGATTAGTATCTGAATTACTGAACTCATCACGTGAACAGTTCCCGTTGGTGATTAACTCAAATCAAACACGAATGCTTTCTTTTCTCAAAATAAAACGGGTAAACTTTACAATTACACATTTAAAAGCACTGAACGAATATTTTCTACTTAGTACGAACGTTAAACAATATCCTTTTGAGAGGTGTCTACGTCTATTTATGTTGTGGAAATGTGAAATAATTCGATCTAAAAAGGATGCAACACCAAAGCTATCGTAATATTGCTCCCTTGAAAAGTCAGATTTAAAAGTTTTTCATAGTTTTCTCTCAGTTTCTAAATTCCGAAACATCGAGTTTTAAAGGAAATGAGTCTTTCATCACCTCATTAAAACACATTGAACGTATTCTATAGACTATTTGAATATTTTGTAAAAATATTGAAAAATATGTTCATGTAAAGTATCATTTGAAACAGAAATATTGCGCTCTTGCTGGTGGAATATTAATATTGTTAAATAAATATTTGTCAAAAATCCTGACAGCGCGAACAGACAGCATGCCTCGGATATGCAGATTGACAGATTTGTAATGTATCCCCATAAATAAATATTCCTTTATATTTCTAGAAATTCAAATAGATCAATTCAGTATCATGTGTAGTATACAGCGTTTATATTCAAATAGACGATTCAATGGTAGAATATTACTAAGAAAAACATTTTGTGAACATTTTAGAACTGAATTTTGTATAAAGTTAGTCTAATTGGCATAATTGGTAGCATTGGTTGGCATTGTGTGCAATAAAAATTGTAAAATAACATATTAGCAATATCAGTAATCTCCACACTAACTCCACTGTATTTCACCAAAACTTTGACATTTACATTTTTCGCAGATTGCTTTATACTATACGCACTCCGGGAAGTGAAAGGAAATCAAGAGATGAAAAACAACATTTCATCAGAAAAATAACCAGAGTGTTTCCAATAGAGACGGAAATTCTGTAAGCATCGATCGTCATATCTGTTCCTTTTTCACCCACCAGTGGGTGTTGTGCTGTCTTTTTCTGACCTACACTCAATTGTATCATCTTCCAAATGCTTTCGCAATTCTTGATGACGCCACCATAACACGTTCAAAATACTCCTACTTCAGAATTTAAATGAATAACCATCTCGAAATCAAATTATCACCTGTTTCTCAAAGATTCACCGATTTTATGTCGAGAAGTTGTGATTTTTTTTTTTTTTTGAACTCGTCTACAAAACGCGGATAAATGCAGGTCTCTCACCATTCTTTCCAACCTTTTTCCGTTCAATGACAGTCTTGGTTCATGGAATAACAGTTTTATATTACGTCGTAAATAGTTTACGTTCATCTATATATGGAACTCAATTTTGAGAATATCCCCGTATTGTATTTTAATGAAATAACGCAAATAAATTCTCAACCAATCTGTATTTTTTTTCTAAATATTCTTTACCCATTGAAAAGAAAATCCGTTCCCTAGTGCCACAAGTCTCAGAGAGAGGATTGTTATTGCAACATAGAAATTAAAAGACACCCTAACATGTCTCTACCACATAAATTCGCTTTTCAAAAAAGATGTTGCAAGTTTCGTCGAGTTGTACCCACCCACTGCCCAGCGCGACTCTGGAACCATCATGACCCTCTTCCGCGCGGAACAGCGCATCTCGAGTTTTCGGCGCGGGTGGCCGTTTCCCGACAGCCGTCTTCGCTTCCTCCCATTCTCTCTCCTCCTCTTCCACCCCTTCCCCTCCCTCTACTCTCCCCCTCCCTTCACGGCGCGCGGATGATCTATCTGCGGCTCGGAGCGTGGCATTCACATCCATAACCGGCCGCTCCACGAGCACACAAACTTTTCCTTTTAACAGGTGCTTTAGACGTTAGTATTTTCTCAGTGGCGGCGGTTCCCCGCCCCGGCGTTGTGCCCCCTCTCTCCCCGCGCGCCCTCGCACCGTCGCTTGCCCCCTCCCCTCCCGGCGCCGCCCCGCGCCGCATTGGCCCGCGCGGGCGCACGCGCAGAACGCCGGCCGCCGCATTCGCCATTGAGGTAATAAATGAACAGTTAGGGGCACTTAGAGGCGCGTGGGGCGGGCGGCGGCGGCAGCGGCCGGGCGCGCGCGGGCACCGCGGGGCTGGGCAGGGCGGGGGCTTGTCTTGCGTTTCACCTCGATAATGCACCTCCCCTCGCCGCTTGCGCCCTTTTAAATCTGCGTTAGCAGCCCCGGTGCGCCCTCGCTGCGACCCGACCCGTGAAGGGACGGAGGGGTGGAGTGCGCCCTACCCTCGACCAGCGGAAGCAGGTCCAAGGGGGACCTTTGGGGACCATGCTCCCTGCCAATATTTTGTTTTTTTTTACCTCAATTTGTTCAAAACAAAATACCACTTATTGATCGCATCACATTCCAAAGAAGTATTCATAATAATAATAATAATGTTTTTTCTTGCAAGCTATCAAATGTTTACAATTAGTTTTACTAATATTACAAAAATATTTATGGGGTTGTGAGTTCAACCTCATTGTGTCCTCCCCCCTGTTAAATACTTCCCTGGCTCTGGCACCCTGCCCATGCCCCGAGTAGTCCTTTCAGCTACCTCCAGCACGCTGCCGGCGCCAGAATTCGCACCTTCCCTCCTGAGATCGCGCCCCCTTCGACGGCACGCGAGAGCACTTGCTCTTCGCCCCTCCCGATCCTTTATCATCACCCGCCTCCTTTGAGCTTTCCCTGAAGTCTTCCTTCCGCGTTCATGAGCTTTTACACTGCCACCTCACTTCGTTACTAAGTATGTATATACTTCAAACTCTGGACTTCCACTGTGAACCAACGTTATCTCCTTACTTCAATCTCATTCACATGTTTTCTCCGTCTTTTCTCTTCTCCTTTTCTTCTTTATTTTGCATTTCGCTCTTTCCGATTTTCTCATATCGCTCACTTTCGACGAACTCTGTTTGACCTCTTCGTTTTGAACGTCGTTTACTCTTCGTTCCTTCCAACCCGTTTCCTCATTCCCTTCCGTGTTCTCCTCAGGGTGCTCCGGAGGCCCTGCTTTACCCGGCGTGCATCCGCCCCCCCTCCCCAGCCTGCCCCGCGCCGCCACACCCCACCCGGCCAGGTTCACAGCCGCTCAATAGAGGGTTATTGCGGCGATTTTCGCGCGAATGGACGCTCTTAGGGAAGGCAAATGCCGCTCTCGCTCTGTTAAGCAAAGTATCCGCGGCCGCGGAGCAAACACGTGTGGTGTTTTTGGCGATGGAAGAGAGCGGTTGAAAACAAATGCGGCGTTTGTGACAGTTTATCGGATAGGAACTCTGTTGTTGCGGCGCAATCCAGCCGAACAGTGCTCTCTGCTGTAGGCCTACTTGGAAGCAAACCTCGAGATGTATTATTCTACCTAACGTAGCTAACGTACCTAATCATAAAATTCGGTAACTTGTTCGAGTTCGTGCTCGTCCGATTCGTTAGATTTCTTCCGGTTCCCCATTCGGAGCAAGTGAGTTGTCACTCCGCGCGTCTCAGTCTACTGGTGGGAGAAGTGGTCATTTTCTCAGAACATTCTAAAAGAATTAGTGAAAAAAAAAACTGTTTTGTTTTTAAACAATTATTGGAGAATTTAAGGCACTTCAAAAATGATCAAACGCTCATTCAATTCCACTTGACATGACAAAGCGATTTGCACTAATTGTAATTGTCTCCTCTTAGAATATTCTGCGAGAACTCGACAAAAAATATGTTTTGTAGGGATTTAAGGGACCTGAAGTGATCCGCTGTGATTTACGTTACTGCTTTTCGGGCATAACATAAATTGTTACGTTTTGATTCATTAAACTGACCGTAATTAAACCTAATTTTGTAATAAAACAGACATTTTAAAAGAAGTTTTTCTAGCGTTACTCTTTCATGTAAATTACTACGCTCGAGGATTTAATAAAAATATATTATTTTCCATAAATCTTTATGCTAAAGATGCATGGACGTTAACGTATTAAGTTTGTTTCATCCGAATAGAATATTAGTTCTGAACTTCAGACACCTGAATTAAAATAAATTCATCCAGACGACATGTTACTTTTTTTACTTCTTGCAACAACCTATTAAAAAGCAGTAAATGTTTGGGAAAATCTCGACAAAAACACGAACAGATTTTTGTTGAGTACTTTTGATTCCTTTTCCGTTTACATGACGTTAAAGCAAGAAATAACTTCTTCATGCTTTTTATATGAAAACACTTCCGACAGTGATCGTGTGCAACATCAATATCAGTATAAAATATGAAAGAATTTGGAAGTATATTAAGATGTAGATGAGATTCGATGTCGCAAAGAGAAAAGAAGATGGCGCTCTTGATGACTTAGTACACATTGTATGTCCACTCCTGGACATTTCTGAGTTAATGTCGTTTTAGAGACCTCTCGTTCACATCTATCTAGTGTACGAAGGTTGTACGTCCATGTAAGAGGGATCGTACTTTTTTCCAAAAAGCAAAGGTTGTCATTACATAAATAACAGCACATTTACAAGCTTTCAAGCTTGATTTTCTCGGAACTAGGAATTCTGGACACACAATATGTGTGTACTAAGCCATCGATATTATCTTTATACAATTATTTTGATTAGAGCCGAGAAGCTTGTGCAAAAATGTTAAAATTTGCACAGTTGGGTTACAAAAACATAAAGTTTGCAATGTAATTCACATCTTTTTGCCATATAGAGAAAGAGGGAACGTGCAATTTAAAAACAGATTATCTCCATTCTTCTGCGCATTTTATTTTGCACAGAGCGTCATAGAAATGTTTCTTACGACTTAAGATTTTCTGTTTTTAGTTAGTTTCTCCTGAAAGTCAATATATTATTACTGAAGCTACTTATTCAGAGGAAATACATGTCATGAAAACAGTAACATTTCTAAAGTATCTTTTTTATATACTATTTTTATTTATTTTTTATTTATTTTACGTCAAAAAAGCAGTTAAAAACTGCGTATGACGTGCTATGGGGAAAAGTGAATTGTGTGCACATTTTCAAAATTCTGTGATCCCTACACTAAGTCATATACTACTTAAAATTGAAGGGAAAAAAAGCTCCCATGTAATAAAATCTATTTTCAAGAATAAAAAGGCAATAATTTTGGCTCTTATCCATGTTGTCCTTACTAATTGTCTCTTGTCCATACTACATTGCTAACACCCGGACAATGATTAGACAGATTATATAAACTTTATTTATCGTTTGTATAGCTATGTTTACACAAATTAATGCATTCAATCATAAATTTCAAAAAAATAAGTAATTGTTTTATTAACATCATAACGTTGCAAATTCCAGCCAAAAATTAACAAAAAAATGTTCTGAAGAAACAAATATTAAGGAAGTTTTAAAATTACTTTTGAAAAAAAAAAAAATTTTAATTGAATAAATTTCTTGTTCTCAAACATTGAAAACATTATTCTCAAACAAAATGTTTTCATACTGAAGAAAAGCGTAATGTATAATGTAAAACGTGAAGGTATTTAGCAAAGGGTGTAAACTATGTTAATGCAAATGGAAATAATCTTATTAATATCCTTCTGCATTCCGCACGCGACCCCAGCGTTAACAAGAATAAAAAATGTTTCATTCAATCATATTTTTACAAGAGTCATGAATTACGAGAAAAAAAAACATGAATTGTTTTCTGATCTGAGTGAAGTACAAAACAGAAATAAATTTAAAACAATGATTACTTATTTTCTCTATTAAACTGTATCCTCATCCTACAGATAGTATGGCATAAGTTGAAGTAAAAATGACTAAAATTACTAGTAGTATTAAAGGCGTGAAATATGTGTTATCTTTACCAACAATTTTATTATCATTTAAAAGCAAAAGTTGAATACAGGCTTGTCAAGGCTGATCTTATGATGATGACTAAGTTATCAAAAGTTTATTCATTTAAATGATAATAAATGTTGATAAATGCGATATCAACTTACGTTAATATGTCAACGCGTACAGTACCTCCCTTGCAGACCGGTTATGCACCTTTCCATGACATACCTGATAATGAGGAGAAAAGTGGTGGTAGAAACCGCCCAACACCCCGCCACTTCGCAGTCGCTAAAACAGCGTTATGCTACGCCCGCCATTCATTACGTTCATCGCGCCCGTCCTAGCGTGATGTTGACATTTCGTATATCCTGCAACAAGACACAAGAACAAAAATGCAGTTTATAAAATGAATCTGACCACTCCTTTAGACGATAGTGCTTACAATTACAATGTAGAAACCTCTCTCCCTGATCAAATACTATGATAAAATCCTTATTCTTTTCAGTCATCCATAAGGCAAACAGCTAAGCATTTCGGATTCATATGTGTGAAATCCTCGTGACCAGCCAAAGTCTGCTTACTTTTAGATTCTTATTGCAGTTCTATCTCCTTGTAAATTTTTCTTTCAAACAACTGTGAACAGTCACTATTAATACTCTGTGCAGACAGTGACACATTCGCATTTTGTAAGTCCCCGAAACTGTCTGGATTGAATGCACTGTTAGGGCAATAGTTGTGGTCGATATTTTGTATTGTAATACAAGCTATCTGTATTAAAATAAGGACTTTTGCGCGAAACAAGAATGTGCAAAATTCATGATTGAAGTAAATGGAGACACACATCATTAGGCTACCCCTCAGAAGCTTTCTTCCTTTGCTATTTCACCTTCTTCTTCTTGTTATTCTTTTCCTTCTTTCTCTGACTCTCTCCTTCTTTTCTTGTCTCCTTTCGTTTTTTCCTTCACCTCCTCCTCCAAAACAGATTTCTTCTTTTGCTTTAGTCTTCTTCTCTTCTTTTGTATTCTGCCTTTTCTTTTCATACTCTTCCCAGCAAATATTAATTGCAGAGATCGTCGCAACAAGAAAATGTGTAACAAATAAAGGTTAAAAGGGTTGACTAAATAAAACGACAGACGCCAGCAATTCGCGGTGTTGAGCGAATTAATAGCTTTGGAAACTGATGTACGAATTTCTAGCAAAGACTACCTTTGCTCAGAAAGTGGTATTTGATGATTTATCGTTGCCTTCACTGAGTGAAAAAGAATGAATTATTAGTAAATGAATGAATGCGGAAGGTACGATGTTCAGATGGAATACTAGTGAACGCTCCAACCACATGGTGACACGCGACTCACATCTGCAGCATCCATTATACGTACTTCAACGCTGCTCCAAGCTCCTGCGCCACCAAAGGTGGCTATAATAAGGCACTCTTGCTCAAAACAATAATTGAGAGCCCTAAAAGATTCGATGATTCATGGCATACCCGCGCGTTCATCTTTCCTGCCATTCGCGGTCCAGAGACCATTCGACGCCGCGGTCCCATCATAGCTGTATCGCCTTTCATAATGGGAAGTGCAAAGAACACTAAACGGGGAGGCACGGAGAAACGCGGAAGGCCGTGGAGTGAGAAGGGGCGTGGTGCGGGCGGCGGCGGTGGAGGCGGCGGGAGGCCGCCAGTCGCGTCCGACGGAGCGAGGCGCGCGCACGGCCATGTGAAGCAGCTCCGGAGGCAGATGCTGGCGTCGCCGTCGCCGCCCCCGACGCCGGCGGGGCCCTCGCCGCCCCCGCCGGCTCCACCCCCGCCGCCGCCGCCAGCGTCGCAGCCCGCCAAGTTCTCCATCGCCAGCCTGCTGGGCGAGCGGCGGTCGTCGCCGTCGCCGTCGCCGCCGCCCCCTCCGCCGCCGCCGCCGCCGCTGCTGGCGCGGCCGCTGCCGCTGAACGCCCTGCGGGTGGCGCCGGCACCCGGCGCGGCCCCCGCCGCCCCGCCGCCGCCGCGCTCTCCCCGGCTCGCGCTGCCGCCGCCGCCGCCGGCGCCAGCGCCGCCGCGGCCGGGCGCGCCGCCGCCGCCCCCGCCGCCGCTGCTCTACGGGGACTGGTTCGCGTCCGCCGCAGCCGCCGCCGCGGCCGCCGCCGGCGCCAAGACGCCCTCGCAGCTCTTCGCCTTGCAAGGTGGGTATCGGGCACGGTTCTCCATGTCATTGTTTATTTCCCTACACCAATGATGCAACCCCTATTGAAGCTTCCGATGAACCGGATGACGTAGGTATTACAAGTAGAAAATTACATTTTGTATTGGCACAAATCTACGATAGAATCCGTAAATTTGCAAATCGTCTGCGTTTAATTCTAGTTATTCATTCTGATTATTCAGTCTTTAGTATTTATTACCTCTTGGTTCATTCATAATTATTACTAATTTTTAAATATAATAAATGCAACATCCCCTGATATAACCTATATCAATCAGGCCATAGAGCTCTCATAGTTATTTTTAAACCTTTGGATTAAACCTTGCAGTAAAAAAGAGTATGATGTAATGTTATAATCCATATAAGAAAACTTAAATGAAGGCGAAAGAAATACTTCTTCCCTGATTTGTGCAATGAACGTTTATCAGCACCTTCCTGGGAGAAGTAGTGCCTTTTTGACTGTGCGTTGTCAATTTTTGAACAAAAGCTTAACAATTCTTCGGCAGTCAAATTTACAATTATTTTTTCAAAGTTTTTATAATTTTCAAACAGAGGGAAGAAAAAAGACTTGTGCATTGAAACCCCATCAAAAAATTATTTGCTTTACATCCAGTTACTGTAGAGACCAGTTTGAGCCTTGAATAGCAATCGACTTGCAGCTGGACTCTCTTTTCCACGGGGGATGAGCCACGTAGAAACGATGAACAACCAGCTGAGCACCAGATTCTAACGATTGGAGTGGAATCATATTAGGAAAGAAAGACTCTCTTGCAATCCATAGATCATTGTTTAAGGTACTAAGCCACAGCTGCCTTGGACTGACACGAGACACATTGTATTTTATTTGTGAAATTAGTATCAGCGAATGCGATTTTCAGATAAATTATTTAATATCAGATATGAAAATTACATTAGATTGGAATACAGTATTAAATCATTTTTCCCGAGATCCCTATGCTTCTCTCACAATTTTACCAAGGTAATGGGATCATTAAGACATATTCAGTCGGCGTTGTTTTAACATTAATAAACATTAATAATTTTTTTGTCACAGCTTTGTAATAGTCGTAATTGTTTTTTCATAGGCATATTTTAATATGTTCAATTGATTTTAAGATCGCTAAGAATTGTTGTCGATGCGACTCAAAGTATACAAATTCATTTTACCAGCTAAAATCAAAGGAAATCTCTTTTTATGTGAAGAAATATTGAAAACAATTGGATTGAAATTATTTCGGACATTCTATGAAGTTTAAACTCAATACAATGATAATTATTAATTATTCAAAAATTTTAAAAAATTTTCAGCACATTAATTTATAGTCGAATGTCAGATGAAGTAAACTTTTAGATTCTACGGTTTCACTATTGAAGAATCATACAATTTTTTTTATCAAAGTTACTTTTAGTATTGCTTTGTAGTTTACGATGGATTCTTTAAACAAAATTACTTTCTTTCAAAAATTCTCTTCCATTATAGATAATATAAATTGAAATTTAGAAATATAAGAAAAAATGAATATAATTCATTTCAGTGGTACTTTCTCACTACATGACGCGATAGCTTTTCATAGGTTTCTTCATTCTGATTAGTTTAATATAAAATGGTATGTTTCACATGTTTTTTCTTTTCCAGGCAGTCTGTATCTTCGTGTAATTCTATACAAGCTGATACTTTCGGAAACGTTTAGATATTTATGATATTTTAAAGAAAAATCAGTATCCTAATGTGTTCTGTCAAATTAAAATTAATATCTAAAAAAAAATTGGTACAAATATGTGTGAACCATTGATAAACAGTTGTTGTATTTTATTAATATGCTGATAGTTGCAAAAGAACATGTGAAAAGATTAATACTGCCCTTCAATAAAACTATAATAGGATAATTAATATTTATTTATCATACACAGATTCAAACTGTGCTTTTATCTTAATATATTCAACATTCTAAAGAATCACTAATAGAATCAATTTTGCCATTCTCTTCAGATTTAAAACAAACACACAACTAAATTTTTTCAGGAAATGAAATAAAGTGTTTAAACAATGATTTAAAAAATGATATAAAAATGGTTACATCCAATATTCAAACATCAAACTAAATATAAAATAAAATAGTCGATTTCAGACCTATTATTCTTGTACCCCAATTGAGCTAGTAATGTGTCTATTGTAATAAGTTAGCTAATGTCACGTACACTCGTTTGTTGCTTATTTTTTCGGCACTAAATTAATTTTTAAAGAATATCAAAATAGAGTTTGAAAAAGTTATTTAATGCGAATATTAATTACTATCAGTTTATTAATTACTGAATTCCGTGTGTGCCATCATTACATAAAATACAAGTAACATTCTCCAATAACATATTTTTGAAAACCAAGTCTACAGATGTAAATATTTTGTTAATTATCTTTGAAAGGATGTATAAATGTTTTGTACATAGATCTTCTCTGATACATCAGTCAATTCACAGGAATTTAACGGTATGAAGGTATGAATATGTTGGCATTTTGCACCGTTTACCTTCAAGTTAGATTTATTAAAACATGCCGGAAGCATTTATTTTCTTAATTATTAATTTAAACGATGAAAATATGTAATGCACTTTTCTCTTTGTTTGAAAATAAGTATGCTATCGCCACGCTTTTTTGTGGTGTATTGATATTTATTTACTAGAGTATGTAGCTCAAATAGGAATCAGAAAATAGTTTCATTATAGAATTTACCCTCGTTTCTTGTCCTACCTGATTTCACAATTTTGATAATTTTTTTTTCTAATATAATAACGATGCTGGATTAAACTTAACATGAACGTTTCTGACAGGGAAGAGGGTACCCCTAAAAATATAATACGGAGTTTAGAAATGTCTCATTTTGTCAATTACTGAATAAGACGTATCTCCCCAAATTTTTAAAGGCCAGAGCCCGATTTTTCAAAAGTTGCCTAGTTTAAATGCTACTTCCCCGTAACTTTAACAAAATCATCTGATGTTTTCCATATCACAATCGGCAAAGTTATGAATGTTTTGTCTTACATCTCTTTGATGAACCCCAGAGGGATAATTTCCTTTCGAGAAGCCCCTTACGGGGTTTGCCCAGTGATATTTTCCCAGATCGTTCAAGCCGTCATGATTCTTTATTATATTGAAGATGGTTTCCCAAAAAAATGTATACTATTCAAAACCCTAATAATAATATTGATACATTCATTCATTTTAAAGCAAGCACGTATTTGCATCATACTGTTGAAAATTATAATAGAACAATAAGAACAAGACAGATAAAATTAAAAATTTTTAAAACATGAATACTCTCATAAATTTCACGAATTTGCAATATCTCAATTTAAAATACATTAAATAAAATGTATTTATGAGGTGAATAAAATGTATTTGTTTGAAACAATTAAATTAAGAAAAAAGTTACACATTAATAGAAATAGAAAATAACAAATATATAGATTGCATTTCAGAATTAAATAAAAATAAAATTTTATTTTAAATATTTATTTTTAAATATATTATTATGCCTATTGACCTACTATAAATAATTGATTAATCTTTGAATTTTATCATTTAGTAAAAAACTAAAATTCAACTATATTTTGTGTTATTTAATTATCTCTGCCAACGTTTCGTCATTAAAAAAATACCCCTTCAGAGACTTACATTACCACATAAAAAAGAAAAAAGTTTCTAAAATTGTTTCAACAGCAGATTGCAAATTCACGATTTAGAAAACTTGTGTTATGGTCAGCAACATTTCTAAGTATTGTATAAACCTCTGATTGATAAATAACAATATCCTCGTACCTTGGAATCAATAGGCCATAGAGAATATTCCAACTTTTAAATTTGCTTTGTGTTTTGGAACTTAGCCCGTTATTTCAATGCTACATTTACAGCCATAAAATAGATTTAAAGAACATGAAAGTTTGAGTGTTATTTCAATAAAAATCAATTCTAATTTAAAATATTTTAACATTATTTTTACTTAATTTATCGATAGTTAAATGTAGTGATAATATTTTATTGCTGCATGATATTGATTGCTACAAAACTTTTGAATATTTATTATTTTCTCGTTCATGAGTTGGAAATATCCCAATACACTTAATCATTTCTCAATTTACTGTTGTATTGACATGGAAGCAACAAAAGAAGAATGCTTTTCAATGACTTACCTGATGTTAACAAACGGAGAAAAACCTCAAACAATCCCGAAGCATTGGATTTATGTTGTGACTAATTCCCGTAAGACTTTAGTACATTGTTTTTATTAGTATTTATGATTCTTCTTTGTCAAGTCAGAGACTATCTATGTATACTATGATGTAAGCAACTACTTCACATAAGGATGATGTTCTAAGTACACTTCTGAGAGAACCCAAAACAATGTTCTTTTATCTCCAAATTATGATTATTTGTTTATTATATACGAGTACTTTTAATATTTTTTTCATTTATGAATGTCTACTTTGGGTTGAATAACGGAATAATTAAGAATGTGTTTTGCAATTTGAAATATTGTGTTGTGGATTCTTCTTTTTGAAGTTAGTTTGAGAACAGGACTAACGTTCTACTAATAGTTTAATATTTTGTATCTTCTGTGTGACATTTTTTTAAACTGTCTTTCTCGGCTCTCAAACCGTTTACCCATCCAGTAAGTTTAAGCGTTCATCACTGAATACCGTGGATCTAATATGAACAGCCACTCCTGTTTGCAACCGAAATTTATTGAAGTATAATCTCAATGAGTTAGGCCTCTCGAAACCCTATTGAACAACCACCTTTTGATTATTACGATTGATTGATCATTCCGTGTTTCCGGGCGCATCAACTGCTAATGTCATTAGTGCCTTAAGTATAGTGCATTTTTTGTTCTCGGGAGGTGGTGTTGGTCTTCCCCCGCTGGATGGTGAGATCTGGCGCCGATCTTCGCGTCGGCGGGTGGGGCTTTCCCCAACCAGTATCTCCCACCAGCGGGGACTTCGACGCAGCCGGGACAAGCTCTAAGCTCCCGACGGGTGGTAGCGTAGTGCACGTAAGTGTAAGAGTGTGTGAGTAAGGGGCGACATTAAAAAAAAAGATCGCGATCAGCCCATGGCTAATTTGTTAGGAGCACAGTTTCGATATTCTCCTGGTTTGGATCGGAGAAACCACGGAAACTTCCTAACAGAGCAGCCGGTCGCTAGAATTCTCCAAACTGCGGCTGTATTCGACCTAGCTATCTAGCTAGTGTTGAAAATTCTGTCACCGTCGGGACTCAAATTCCAGGACTTCCTGGTCTGGTGTTCTGTATTGACATTAATTGATGCCCTGAGCTACCTAAGCCGGTATAACAGTTTTGTTATTAACCTCTGTTAAAATTTGACTCCTGTTATTCGAAAAAGATTATTGGCGATTTGTTTCCCTCTGGCAAATCACTCAATTATATTCATTCCCAACTTGTTCGACAGCGAATCAATCATTCCTGACTATGAACACTTGTTAATTCAGGTTTAATCGCTGAGAATCATACGAAGTTTCAATAAAATTTCTAAAACGTAGTGTCTAAACGAATGTGGGCTAGTAGACCTTCCATGTTAGGTATTTTAAAAGAACAATAAAACAATAAAATTAGTTTCCAAAAGATGTTCGAGTCAGTTGTGTGAGAATGTGCCATAAAAACATCGATATTGGAGTACTTTTCTGAAACTGATTTTTTAAAAGAAATTAATCTTCTTACAACTGCTGAAATTTTATTTTCCTCTCATTATCTGTAAGATGAAACCTAGTACAGACATGCGCTTTGGTGATAGAATAGTCTTTCAAAAAACGTCCCATTAATATGTAGTACTATTTTTCTCAGAAAACATAATATATTTGGTTACGTTTTTAAATGTGTACGAATGTGAACATTCCTTAATAATCTTTAAGATATAAAATACATTTTAAATGGCTAGTATACTTCCCTAATAGAGTCGTACCATTTTGAAAACAACCTTGAAGACGGGGCTGTTGAGATATTGTGGAATCCTACCTATCTTCGGATCTTTTAGCGAGTAAAGCTTACCGGGCGTATTTCTTGAATACTCAACGGACATCTGATATTTATGCTTGAGGCACAATCGAGCTCACTATTCACTAACATAGATACAAAACTGTGTCTATCTCTTGTTGAATGTATGGAGTTTTGTCACATAAAGTAGCAGATGGTATGGGAGCACAGCTACAAATTAAAACATTTAGCGTTTGTGCAGTAAACTTTTTTTATACAAATATCACGACCGGTTCACCTACAAAAAATACCATTAAGACCTCTAATTAACACCTCACAACGGGGAGTACCATTTTCAAAAGGAACGTTGGCCAATGTTTTGGATCGTTCGGAATGAAATTGCAAGTTTGCTAATGTTATTTCAATGCCAATTTCTTTGAAAATGTTCCCTTTCAATCAACAAGAAATGAAAGTGTTAATCAAACGTATTTCCTTTCGATCTGGACCAGAAATTTGAAATGACATATTCATATGAAATAAATCATTAACTTTGTAGAAGGCATTTCTACGTGCTGAAAACATAAACAGAATTTTAAGTCAGGTAATCGATGTAGAAAAGTTGCATTCAACTAACAACTCTAACCAAACAAATACTGAATAGTTTATTAACATGGTATAAATCAAGAATCTATATTCAAAATAATTTTAATTATTTCATAATTTTCAAGATAATTGAATGAAGATGGAGTGTGTTATTAAATGATAGGAAGGAGATCCGCGACGAAAACCGCTTTACCTACCATAAATTTCACGTCAGATGACCGATATTCTAAACCGGGAACCCTCGTAGCACTAGTTATAATTAAGACGAATAGTAACTGCGATTTGGACAAAATGTCAGCCGTGTTCTGCGCGTGAAACATTGCAATATGATTGGACACCCATCCTTACAATGAGGCCTTCCCATAAATCCCTCCTTCAACAATCCACGGAATATGCCCGGGTTCTGGAAAAAACATTTTGAATTGACCCTAACTCCGAACGTGAACAATACTTTTGGCCATTTTCGAATTTAGCAGCCAATACGACTCTTAGGACGTCCAACTCGACCATCTACAATTGGACTTCACATTCACCGACAGAGACCATAACAAGAAAGAGACCATTGTCTCAATAATTGAATCCATTCTATCAGTGGCCCCCTGGATAAGTGAGAAGTGGATCTGATTAGAACGCGAATCAAAGAAACATTTCGAAAGGTCCCTTCACACAATGTAAATGTCGCTTGGAACAATGGATTTTCCGCCTTCTCAAATTACACCACCCCAAGCCCGTATATGAACATGGAAAATTGAGCTATGGAAGCCTAACTCCTCCCGATGAGCCCATTCCCCACCATCATACTCACATTCAGAATTTTTCTTGCGGGGTGGGAGGGTCCCAGGTAGAGTGTCCAGCTGATTCGATGTTTTCTTATAAACGATTTTTTCATTTACTTTGCATATAAAATGTACTTTTATTTGTTGATTTGTAGTTAATATTTGTAAAGTAAACAATTGATATATTGAATGACTTTCATTAGTACATAAAGTTACTAAAAGCTATATTTTTTAAAATGTATCATTTAAAATGTGGTGGTGGTAAGTGGTATGTGGTGGTGGGTCTGCAACCTTATGCCCACTCCCCCTTGAATACGCAATGCTTAAGATGTTTCCGCGAGGTTTGTAAGCATGTCGAATTGTACAACACCAGTACAAGAGTGCTCGAGGTACAAGGAGCGTTGCTAAAGAAGCAAAAGAACTGAAAGGTTTGCACATTTATTTTTACCAATAGTTCTCACAAAAACCCATAATTCAGCTCGCAAAGAGATGACTTATTGAAGTATCACTGTCAAACGTGCACAAACCTATCACAAAAGAAATATTCATTTGCTAGTGAACGCAACATCCTTACAACCCAAGTTTACCTTTTTTAAACTTTTCCTCCTCTTTCTAGCCTTTCAAAAAGGTTGTCCAGGCATAAAAGGTTTAAACAAGGCCGGTTCGGTTTTCGTGAAAAAGGGGGTCGACGCGCATGTCCCCGGTTTGATGGCTCGTCGACGCGACGATCGAGCCGTCAGGAATGGTCGCTCCGCTCCGTCAACATTGCGCCTCTAAACATCTTCAAAGCTTCCACGCATTCCGGCCTGCTCCCCTCGCGTTCGACGTTTCACAGGAATTTTCTCAGCCAGTTATCACGTACCCGTCAAAGGCGTTCACTTCTTATAGCGGGGAATTGGTTGCTCGTGCCATTCCCACATTCTCGCATTATGGTTGCATTTAAAGACGGCTGGGAGAGGTAAATTGTTTGTATATGTTGTGTGGAACTTAAACGAAAATATTTTTGTGAGTAATTCTAATGTTTTTATTTATTTATTTTATTTAATAGGTAATTATTACATACAAATTAGATAACTTGATGCTAAGTGGCTAGGCCGAAGGCCTTTAAGCCATTACAATACCTACAATACCTAATACACTTCAGTACCTACAATACCTTATAATACCTTACTTTCCTCACCCATCGCTATAAGCCTTTTGGCCAAGATCAAAGTGTAGTCATTCTAATGTGCTTGCACTATTCTGATGCAGCAGATCGTCTGAGATCTCCCACAACACAGTTTTCGGGGAAGTCCTAGGGTTTGAGTCCGGGGAAGGCGAAATTTCGACGCACCCCAAAATGTATCGACTCCAACGACTATCTAGAGGACAATTCTAGTCATCGGCTGTTCTGACAGATACGAGTAGTTTTACGGGATTCCTCAGATCAACACCAGCAAATGCCGGAAGAGTACCCAAACAAACTGACCAAGGAGCACGCACGATATTTGCTTCCTTGGCCATGTCCTCTTCTCCCCTCGCTCCCCCCCCCCATAACTATTACATTTTAATGCATTGCCAAGATGTCAGACATAATGTTTGTTCCGTTTGTCTACAATGCATTTCACCAAAGATGCATTCAATTATAAACCACGCCTCTAATATAAATACGAATAGGCAAGATGATCGCAAAATTGCAAATGTTTAATTTTTAAAATTCAAAAATGTTTAACGAAAATGGAACGATTTTCACATATAATTTATTGTCTTGTATTCTAATCTTACAAGAAAATTAAAGAATATATTTAGGGGCATTTTCCAAAAATGAAGGTTAACAAAAAATCTTACTTTTTTAGAATTTATCATTTGTTTGTCAATTACTAAAGTGTAAATATTCAGTAATCAATATTAAATGAATAAAAATTCACAACCATATTGGAGCAAAAGTAGTTTGGAGTCGTTAAGACCTCCAGTGACATTAAATATGAATAAATAGTATTCTTAAGATAAATTGTTTCGACCTAGAGTGAAGTTGTATTTTCCCGACACCTGCCTTGTTGATAATTTGAAAGTATATAAAATAATACTAAAAGCAATAATTCAAACAATGATAATATATAAACACCTCAATATTTGGGAGGGAAATAATATCAGAAGAGAGAGTATTTTCGTTTTTAGAACAAAATCTGAAATCCCTAGAAAAACCTTAGATCGAACGTGAAGAAATAAATTTGAAAAAAAAAACAATATATAAAGTTAATTATTGGAGTAAACTACGGAAACTATTTTATTTTATTCTTTTAACTAACATGTTTCTTGTGTATTTTTCCTCTACCTTTTCTAACTCTCACAAAATGGTTTCGGCCGCTTCAGCGTGCCCATCGCATTACGGACTGCTAGTAGAGGGCAAACACGAGAACTTCCAGATTCCCATTTATACCTTTCTGCAACTATCCGGCATCAGGGTGGCGGAGAGGATCGTTTTCGTGAGCAGCTTCTCGCACGGAAATATTTTCCCGGCAGACAACTCGCCGATCTCTTTCTTCTCTCGGACGCCGGTGTTGCTCGGCCTTGATCTGTAATTGAAAGCGCGGCGGGCGATGCTTCGCATCCCTACCCCATCTCGCCGCCCCGCCCCGTCAGCCCCGCTCTTCCCTTCGCTTCCGCACTACCCTTGAATCCTCACCCGCTATCGCGCACATCTTCGGTCTCGCTCTGGCTCCCGCCATCGCGTTCCCCTTGACCAGACCGGGAGCGGTAGCTCAGTGCATCAACTGATGCCACTGCAGCGCCTCTGACCGGGGCTCCTAGATTCAGTACACGGTGGGATTTTCGACATTAGCTTTTCCAGCTAGGTCAGATTCATCGCTGCCTGGGAGAATTCCCGGGGGCCGGCTGCTCTGATCGGTATTTTCCGTGGTTTCTCCGGGTCAAACCAGGCAATCCGGAGCAGTACCTACAGAGGCGCCACGGACCGCGCGCGATCTATCCTTCCTCTTCCTGTCCTATCCTCTCCCCTTACACACACCACCTTACACTCATGCTCTACACCCCAGATGTTCCGGGAGACCGGTCAGGGCTTAGAACTTGTCGGCAGGGCGGCGCCTCGCTGGTGGGAAATCCTGGTTGGGAAACCCCACTAGCCCGGGCAGCGCCGGATCTCGCCATCCAGCTGGGAAGACCACGCCATCTCGAGAAACAAACGCACTATACTAACGGGACTAATGGCCAAAGCAGTTGCGCGCGGAAACACAAAAAACAAACCAAATCAATCCCCTTGATCAGGTCCCACGTGCTCTCGTCCTCGGGATTGTTTAGGCCTGTGAACACGCTTTCGCCTCGCCTCTAGCCCTCGCTCTCCCTCTCACGATTCCTTGTTCTTCATCGTCGGTCTCGCCGCCGCCCTCACCTTCACAATCACCGTCGCTCTGACTCCCGCACATGACCTTCCCTTTGACCTCGCATTTGCCCTTGCCCTCGCCCTCGACATTTCCACACCAATTCACTCATTTTCTCCCTCGCCCATGATCTCCCCTCGCCTTCGAATTCTCCCCCCTTCCCCCCCCTTTTTTTCCCCCCTCTTGTCCTCGATTTATTCCGCATCACTCCGTTCGCCCATGCCCTCATTTTCGCCTTCGCCCATGGTCTCCTCTCGTCTTCTCTCCTTCTCGCCCTTGCTTTCGTGACCATTCTTGCCCTCACAGTCGCCCTCACTCTCCTTACCGTTTTCAGCCCTTTCCCTCCGTCCCGCTCTCGCCTCGCCCTCCGCGCGCTTGCACAAGCCGCCACCCACGTGCACGTCCACGCCCGCGCCTCCGCCTCCGCGGAATCAATTTCCGCGCGGCCCCCGCCCCGCCCCCGCCGCTCGAGCGTTCGCCGGCGAGTGCGCGTGCCATTCCCCGGCCGCTCGCCCCCGGCGCTCTGCGGGCGGGCGATACTGCCCCTTCGGGCGAAGTTCTTGCTCGCGCCACCACGTCATTCGGGGATCACTTCAGCGGGACATGAATACTTCGTGCAGAAGAGTCATTTAACTCTCTTTTATATTATTATTATTATTATTATCATTATTATTATTATTTACGGAACAATTGCTCGATGAATGTAGCATCACGATACAACACAGGATTATTCACAATTCGTACATTGCTGTAAATTTCATGATATTTCCTTCCTTGTTCTAAAAGAAATAATAAAATAAAATTTCCTTGAATAGCGAATTGTCGCAAAATTTGGCAAAATGTTGTCAAGTCAACCTATCAAAACTCTTCAAATACTCTGTGCTAATTAAATGTGAAACTTTTAAATCGTGTTACTTTCTCATTAATTACCATAAAAAGTTTCTTTCCCAGCACTTCGCAAGAAAAGAAAACCGTGCGTTTAAACCCTGCGAAGAACGGTTTTCGTTAGAAAACTTATTGAGAGGCCCTAGAAACGAAAAAGGATAAATTTGTCCTAGAAGACTTGAGACCCTCTGAGTTTGAAGGATATTTTGTAGTTCTTTTCATGAATCTCAACAACATATTCAAAGCTCCCAATTTTAATTAACTTTGCCTGGGTAGGTAAGGACTCTTAAAAATGTGCAGATTTCTTTTTTGAAATCTGCTTTTCGAAAATTGCGAAAGTTAAACATTTTCTGCGTCTTCCTACAACTACATGATTGAAGATTATTTTTTTAATGGAATTTGTTTTCTAAAGAAATATTTCCAAATATGATTATGTACAATTTTTCGAAAATATGCGTAGTTTTCGCGTAATTTTGCGTGAAATACAGACAATTATTATTATTTTTAAACCTTTTTTCCCAAAACCGCTCCTATGCTTTCTTTAAACTTTTTCTCGTATGTGTTCAAGGACGATAAATAAATATGGCGGCAATCCCATTTTTGGCAAACTCCCATTTTGAAATTTAAAGTTAACATTTCAAAACTACAAAATTGAAATAGCGGGTTTCGCCTTCAGGTCTGTTCTAAAAACGCAACTCGTTCAAGAAGGTTTTGTACCTTTGTTTTGGAAAAAGAAAACAGTAGTTTTTGCGTAATGTGTGCTTGAAATTTCTAGACAAAAATATTCAAAAACAGCTTCCAAATTTTTCTTGCCAAATAGATCTCGAGAATTTAACTAAACTACTCGATTAGTACCGACATTTTCGTATACCGAAAGAGTTTTTTAAACGTTTGTCTGTGAACAGCTCTAGCGCTTAATCATACCAAGATTTTCTTCGCTAATCGATTCGAGGAAATTCGCTAATCGATTTGGCGTAATACGAGGTCCTACGAATAGACATAATGTAGTACTTTCTTTCAAGTAGTTTGATGAACACAGATTTGCACACGGCAAATGAAATACTACACCATATATTCATAGTTATCATTTATCAGTTTATTACAAATATTACGAGAACATCTGTGCGTGTACTAGAACCACAAGTTTTATTTTCATTCATAATATTCCAATACATGTAGCACACATTCTCTCACCATCAACATATTCTCAAATGAAATACTACAAGTACTGAAATTGCCATATATTCATAGTTATCATTTATCAGTTTATTGTACTGAATTTTCTTTTTGAAAGTATCTCTTCAGCTCCATTCCCCTCGGAAGGTCTGGTGCAAAGGGCCGGCAAAGCAGAGCAGAGGGAAAACCAGGCCGAAAGAGCCCGGCGGAGAGGGCGGAGCAAGTAGAGCAGAGCAGGGCGGAGAAGGGACAGATCAGGCGAGAAGCACAGATCAGGCGGATAAGCCAGGCAGGCGGAGAGCAGAGCAGGGCGGAGAAGCACAGAGCAGAGCGGAGAACAGGGCAGAGCGGAGAACAGGGCAGAGCGGAGAAAGAAGCGGAGCGAAAAGCCATGCGAGCGGACAAGCACAGAGAGAGGAGAACAGCGGGCGAGAACAGCGGAGCGGAGCAGGGAGCGGGGAAAAGCGGAGCAGAGAACAGGCCCGGCGAAAAACAACGGGCGATGACAGAACGACGATGAACAGACGGAGCGATGAACAGACGGAGCGAAGAACAGAGCAGAGCTGAGAAGAGAGCAGAGGGAGGCGGGCAGAGCAGATCGGAGAACAGGTCGGGGTGGAAAGACCAGGCCGGAAGCGAGGCGCGGTGGCGCGAAAGGGCAGCGAGGGGGCGTGGCGCGGCGCGGCTGGGTCGCGCGAGCTACGCACGCGAGCGGCGCGTTAGCCCAGGCGCCTCCGCGGATAAATATTGGGCCCCCCTCCCCTCCCCCGCGCTTCGCGCCGCGCGCCTCGCGCTCGCCACCTGGCGCCCGTTTACGGCCGTTTACTCCGGCGCGATGGAGGGTAGAGCGGGGCTTTGACGGGGGGCCGCCGCGAAATGGAACTCTACACAGTTGGGTGGCCGGGGGAGGAGGAAGGAAGTAGTGAGTGAAGAGAGAAGGAATGCGGACGGCCGTGAAGTGAGAGGAAGAATATTTCGAATTAAATAGCGTGAATTCCTTCATCTTAAACTTAGTCGTTTTCAATATTGTTTATACCAGTTCAATTATCCGAAGTAAGCCGTCGTGTGTACAGGGTGGGGAAAGATAAATGGCAATAAAGGTGAGAGGAAGGAGAGTTCAGTAGCATGAACCGCATGTCTTTTCAAACCTTTTTCGCCAACGCTGCATTTGCCAACGAAAATTGTACGCTGTTTTAAATGTATTAAATCTGGCTCATGCCCCTCCGCCCTAAGTACGGATTATGGTCTAATTGGGTACAGTCGGTTTCGGTCGTATCAGTCATCTCCCCTCCTCGCTTCTCGCCCTTCGCATCCCGCTCGCCACTTCGCCCTCATTTACGGTCTTTTACTCCGGCGGAGGGAGGCGTGGCGTTTAAAAGGACCGCCGAATAAAGCTCTCGCTGCATTTCCTGGATGGAGGAAGAAGCAACGAGCAAGCAGTGGAGTGGCGAAGATAGCGCAGGGGCGTTCTAAAGTCCTGAGAGGCCTAAAGCATGACCAAATTATGAGATCTTAAATACTTTTGAAATATTAATCGTATGTAATCAAAATTAATATGAAAATAAATTGCAACCTAAATTGAAAAAAATATTAATATTAATATATAAGAATATTTTAGTGGAGTGTAAATTTTATTTAAAAATGGGAATTCATACTTCAATCATATAATGTCTATATAAAAAAAATGCCGTAAAAAGTAAAAATAGTACTACATTATGTTCTCACACCCATGATAATATACACAACAACAACATTTTTTCTCTACCTTTTAAAAATATTAATATTAATATATAATATATAATAATTTGTTCTATAAACAACTTAGAATAAAGTTAATATAAGGCATTAGTAGATAACTACTATTTATGTCTGAATTGTGGTCAAGATTCGAGAAAGTGTACCAAAAGGTGACGGGGATGCTGGTACGAAATTTCGCAGATTCAAAAAAGAAATGAAATTTACGAGAGTCAATCCGGTTACTTCATTCAACCTCCCTAGTAATTAACTAGTCCTCACAATAATAAGAAACATTCAAGTGAAAATGTCAGTTTACTTTCATTTATTTTTTTAAACATAATCATAATTCCGAGTACGTGATTTTTCATCTGCTACTCAATCCAAATGGAATTTTATATCATGCAGCATACGGAACAACATTTTGATGGATTACACTGTGTGGTTGTGATTGTAAGCCTCGATTCTATTTCAGATTCATTTTCCTCGCCTCTTGGTGTCAGAAGAACGTTCTTTCTAACGAGCTGCAACGTCAATCCCCTCTTGAGTGAACACCCCTCGTTTCTATTTGCCGTGTAACGTCGCACCCGCAAGCGCTTACAGCCCATCAGGAACAATGAGGCGCACGAGCGCTGCGGGATGACGCGCCCCTCGTGGGAGCTGCCCTCTGGCGGGGCGGGGCGCGGCGGTGCAGCGGCACCAGCGGTGAGGGGCATTAGCCACTCGTTTGGCAGAGGGGGCGGGGCGGGGGGCGCAGATTCGTCGCACCCCGCGGCAGCCCCCACCCCCACGGGTGCCGGCTCCGCACCTACCCCGCCCTGCCCCAGCCCCCCTCTGCCCCTTCCCAGCCTCCTGCCTCGCCTCTTCTCTCCTATGCGCATCAGACCCCACCTTACGGCTGCGTGCCTCAGATCGTCCGGGGGCTCACCAGCGCCGTGGTCCGACCCAAATTTTTTTATTATTATTTTGTATTATTATTTTTATTATTTTTTTATTTATTTTTAAATTTTTTTCATCAAAAAACAGTTAAAAACTGCGTTGACGTGCTATGGGAAAAGTGAATTGTGTGCATTTTCAAAAATTCTTGTCCCTACACTGTCATATACTACTTAAATTTTGAATTTTAAAGGAGAAAAAAAAAAAAAAAACTCCCATGTAATAAAATCTATTTTCAGGATAAAAGCAATAAATTTTGAATTTTAGAAGGGAGAAAAAAAAACTCCATCATAAAAACAATTTTCAAGGATAAATAAGCAATAAATTTTTTGTCTTATTTCCTTGCCCCGACAACATGAAACGATAATTTGAATAATTGTATTTCCACCGAATTCTAGAAAACGTCGAAAGAGATTTACATTTTATGTCAGAAGCAAAACAAAGGGGCCCTCTCAGCATTTGCTCAATGGATCAGAAACTGGACGAAAAACTGATCGAGATGGGGGCATTTACCCGGAGGGTGCAGTACAATGTTATTACAGGTTGTTTATACTCATTTACACAGTTCAAATGGTAAATAAAGCATTATGTATCATTGTTAAAATTTATGTTACTTTTCTTGTGATGCTCAGTATAGTCTCTAATTGTATAGAAACAGTTATGCAGCAGAAACGATTTCACTTGGATTTAAACTTTTCTATTGAATTTAATCGTTTAATGTCATCTGGCAAATGTTGTAAAATAATGTTGCATGTATTGTATGTGAATTTTTGTAATGAGCTGTTGATACTGTCACCTGATGAATATGATTTCTACGTCAGTGTTATAGTAATAGACTTCGGCATTTTCTAAAAATATTTTCCCCGCCCTTGAGCAAGTCATTTTTAAAAAAACCACTGATAAAAAGGACACAGTAATGGTAAATTTCCCTAGATTAATGAAGAGAGCACATGAATCACGTGGGTGGGATTTGGTTATTATTGTACAATTCGTTTTGTAATCTAAAAGTCTGAGAGCTATAGATGTATTTCCCAGAATATTATGCCATATCTCAGGCGGGAATGAACATTCATAATATACACAACGAGCAGTATGAAGGCTGACTGAATTTGCAAGAATTCTGAACGCTAATGAACTTAACTTGTGTTCAATTCATTTAAATGGACGTTCCATTTAGGTTTGACTGAATTGAGAGACCTAACAATTTTGTTGCCTTAACGTCAGTCATTGGTACACTGTTCATTGTCAATGGGGCACAGAATTGTTTATTTGAAATGGAAAACTGCATTAAAACCGTTTTCTTTTCGTTTACTATTAATTTGTTATTTCGGAACCAATTTGAAACATCTGTTATTGTACTATTTACTGTTTCTTTATTGCAAAGGATGTTCGTATCATCCGCAAAGAGAACCGTTCTTCCGTTTCGAATCGTCGGGGGCATATCGTTTACGTAAAGTAGGAACAGAATAGGGCCTAAAATCGATCCTTGAGGGACTCCATGCAACGGGCAAAGAGTCGGAAAAGGTGCGTACGTAATGTTCCATCTTTCCCAGTAAGGTATTTCAACTCTCTGAGATCGTTGTTTAAAGTACGAACATAACCAATCTAGAGCAATACCACGAATTCCATGAAGGTAATTTGGAAAGTAAAATGTTATGATCAATGACGTCAAAAGCTTTTGAGAGATCTAAAAATAATCAATAGGTGCCTCGTTTTGATCAATGATGAGGCGACATCTTTAAAAAAAGAAAATATAGCTGTTCCGTTGATTTTGATTTTCTAAATCCATGTTGGCAATCTGAAAGCGCGTCGTGTTTAGTGAGACAGGTTTCCATTCGTATGTAAAAAAGTCTCATCTAATATTTTTGAAAAGACTGATCGAACAGAAATGGGACCGATAATTTTGAATTTCATTTGTGTTGTCTTTTTTGAAAAGCGGCTTAATTTTAGCTGTTTTGAAAATGTCTGGAAACGTTCAGTGCATAAAGATGCATTAAATATGTGAGTGAACGGGTGTATAATGGCATACGCACAAGTCTTTAACAAAGAATCCGGGAATTCATCTAAACCGGACGAATATTTTTTTTTAGTTTACCGATTATTTTGAGAATTTGATAGGAAGAAGTTTCGGAAACGAACATTGTGTCTAAAATTTTGGGTGAACTGTCTGTTTTGATTTTGTGCCTGAAGACCTTG
This sequence comes from Teleogryllus oceanicus, assembly GCA_964035755.1. Taxonomy (NCBI): domain Eukaryota; kingdom Metazoa; phylum Arthropoda; class Insecta; order Orthoptera; family Gryllidae; genus Teleogryllus; species Teleogryllus oceanicus. Next base: position 164,656,462 of record CAXIVR010000002.1, on the reverse strand, counting down.
GTGAGATCGGCAGCAATTCTCGAAAGTATTGGTTGAAGACTAGCCACTGTTGCCGGATCGTTCACATTTACATCGTTATATTTTAAAACAACATTCTCTACAGGTTTTCTAGTTGATTTGGTAGTATTTTTATTATATTCCATTGCTTTTGTTTTATTATTGAATTCAAAATATCTGATCTTTTTTCATGATTTTAGCCTGTCTTATGACTTTTCTAACAATTTTTTGTATTTTTAAAGTAGATAGAAATCTTGAGATACGTCATGACGTTTAGAAATGAAAGAAAGATTCGCTTGTTTTTACAAGATGTCTAACCCCTTGTGTTATCAAAATTGCTTTTCCGTGAAATATTTAATTTTCGTTTTTGAAGGAAAGAAGTGTTAAAATGAAATGAAAGAGTTGAAAAAAAGAATTATATTTGTCGTTTATCAGCAGTATTATAAACCGTTTCCATGACTCCCATCAAGTAATCAATGAATAATTTAATTTTACTTTTAGTAAACAATCTAGTCATACGTGTATTATTTATTGTGTCAGTGATTTCATTTCTTATAATGGTAAGAATTTGTGCATCGTGGTCACTGTATCCTAAATCTTTTGTTTCAACTTCATATCAGTAGTAGTTTTGTTAATTATAATTTGATCAATTGCCTTCCTCGAATGTTGTTGATCCAGTAGATACATTAATTGTAATGTCTAAATTGGAAGGAATTAATTAAATTGAGTAACTTTTCTTTCTCGCAAGATTCGACCAGAAAATCAATGTTAAAATCTCCGCATACAACAATGGATTCAAAGAGCGATTACTGACGTTGTTAAGTGTTATCTCCCGGTTTTCTAAGAACGAAATATAATCTGCAGTTCTCTTTGTTGGAGGTCTGTAAATGCAAAGTATTATCACTTTTAGTATAAGATGCACAACAGAAATTTCGAAAATATTTTCAATGGAGTACATTTTAAATTTCCCCCAAGGGAATAGAATCAATATTATTTCTAACGTAAATACAGGAACCCCTACGTAGGACCTTTATGGGATTTCTCTCTCTGCAATAAAGCCAGCGAGTAAAATTTTGGAATTTGGAAAATGCTAAGTTCATTGGAGATAACCAATGTTCTGTAAAGCAAGAACGTCGTTTGATTTAGATCGCTCTGTGAGCTGCCTCGATAAACTCAGTTTTATTTGAAAGTTGTACATTATGGTGGAGAATGTTTATTTTTCAAGTACCTACACGAATGTTTTCTGCTGCATCTGACTGTTGTTGCTATATTTTACTCCATTTTTACCTCGGTGCGTGGTCGAAGGTTGTAGTGTGTCAGCAGTGACAGTTGTGAGGAGATGGGGCATCAGGTGTAGATGATTGGTAGTGGGAATGGGAGAAACGGAAGTAGGTTCAAAGGGAAAAGGCAGGGTTCGAAATAAGGGTGGGAGTGGAGAACGTAGGAGGGTGAAGGGGTAGGTTTTGGCAGGAGACTGCGTTAAACTTATTAATTTTTAAAAGAGTTAAAGTAAGTGGATAAATGAAACACGTGTGGAATTAATTTAATTTAATTCACGAAAATTAATTTAAAAAGTTGTGTAGATGATGAAATAATTGGACCATCGAAAAAGAAGAAAAGAAAGAAAAAAAGAAAAAAAAAAAGTGTGTTAGTATGTGAGTTCCGCTCCAATTATTACAGTTACCCCAAAGTTACAAAAACCGACTTTAATTATAGTGGTCTCTGTGTGATCTTGGTAGTTATAAAAGCGATCTTAAATAAGCAAAAAAAAAAAACAATTTTGATACGCTTAATTTCTTTCGATTCGCTCGGACATTTCCAAGTCGACGGCGAGACTCCAGTCTTGAGACTTAACATGAAAATTCGCTCACTGGAGTAAACAATGTTCGACATTTTTTATCAGATTACGAATACTCTGATTTGGACGCACTTCCCTGACATAACTTGTACTGAAGAATTTTTACTTATTCCATTACATCCCTTTCTTTCAAAAATGGAACGGTCAGTTTCAAGACGTTTTTTTCTTATCTCACATATTCTTTTGCGAATTTTATCTCTTCAGCTAGGTGTCGATTTAGTCAGATCGCTAAAGCATTGCAAGCTCCTGCTCAAGGTGTATTCATGACTTGCATCGATTCAAATTTAAAGATACGCTAAAATAAACTAAAGGTTGTTTTTAAAAGAAATCCTGACCCGGCACCTTTCCCACTCACAGTGCCTCCACAGCTACCACCATCCTCACCTCTCCCACTATCGGCACTCAGCTCACCTACCTCACAGCCACAATACTGCAACTTCAACCTCCCTCCCCCTCGCACCACAATTCCCCACCACCGCACCGGGAGCGGTAGCTCAGTGCATCAGCTGATGCCACTGCAGCGCCTCTGACCGGGAGGTCCTAGGTTCGAGTCCCGACGGCGGCAGGATTTTCGACACTAGCACTTCAGCTAGGTCGAATTCAGTCGCTGTCTGGAGGAGAATTCTAGTGGCCGGCTGCTCTGATCGGTAGTTTTCCGTAGTTTCTGCGATCAACACCAGGCGAATGCCGGAGCAGTACCCTACCAAACGGGACACGGACCGCGCGCGATCTGTCCTTCCCCTTCCTTGTTCTATCCTCTCCCCTTTCACACTCACTTACACTAACAGGCACTACACTACCACATATTCCGGGAGACCGGTCGGGAGTTTAGAGCTTGTCCCGGTTGGGGCGGTGCCTCGCTGGTGGGAGAGTCCTGGTTGAGTAACCCACTAGCCGACGGTAGGTCAGTGCGGATCTCCATCCAGCGTGGGAAAATCACCTGAGAAAAGCTCCCAAGAAAAACATGCACTACACTAACGGGACTAATGACCGAAGCAGTTGACGCGCCCGGAAACACGAAAAATCAATCAATCAATCCACCACCGCTGATTGCAACCTGTCGGCTTACTCACCCGTCATTCCGCTGTCCTACGGATCCATCTCCTCCACCTCATATATCAAATTGAGACAGAGCCGAGGAGAGATGTACTTTATTGTTCTTTAGATCATTTTATTTAGATTTCTCATTTTATTATTATTTGAATTTATTTAAGTTAAGAAATTGTGAGCTCTTTGCCAGGTAAAAGTTGGTCAAATTGTTGGAACAACACATTCATTTCAATTCAAAAATTCAATAAAATTGTCATTAATTTTTCATATTGATGTTTTATTTAATAAACCCTCAGTTGTGCGTTTGCGATAATACTACGACCTCACACCATTCGACAATATGCATAGAATAACCAGTGTATGTCCGTCCGTTACCCTTGGGTAGACCTCTTATGATCTACATTTGGAGGCAAGTGAGGTCCTTTCGATTTGTTTCGATGTACTGGTGGGAAACTCTTATGTTTTCCTTCTCGAAAGTTCTAAGAGAATCTTCGAAGATATGTCTTAATCTACTTTTCTAATAAAAAAATAATTACTATCGATTTTTCTTGTAACTTCCTGTAATTGTTATCGAGGATGGGCAACAGAATTGTTAAAACTTTTTAATTGCCAATTTAGGTAGCATAATTTTTCCCCCTTTGTATAATTCTCTTATTAGGTGACTGCATCTGTTTGCTTAAGATATTACTTCATTATGGTAGATGTGTTTGAACAATAACAAGGAATTTTACAGTAGACAAGTAATCAATCATGGATCATCGTTCTATGAAAGGTTTCGTTGATTTCATTGTGTGGATTTTTGTGTAGAGGCAGCCTGGGGCATATGACGGTTAACGACACATCCCCTGCCCTCTCTCTTTACAAACTCAGAATAAAATCAGAGTATTGAAGCCTTTATGGATAGAATCAATTATTAAACACAGATTCTAAAGCCTCCCACCGAGATCTCTCGCATGTTCAACCTCACCATCCTCCCTATTTTTTCATTTTCATATTAAACCTGTAATACATCTTTTTCTCACGACCCTATTATTCTTTGTCACTTGTTCTATGTCTTTTTGTAATTGATAACAATACAATTCACCCTTGTAAATACAAACTAGTCTTATTTAAAGTTATTGCCGAGCAGAGAGGTACATCCGTTTAACTCAATCGCATAGAATATCAAGTAATTAGTTTAATTTTCCTTACAGTTGCAGATTCCACGGGCTCTAAACAGGTGGGGTAGAATCGAGAAGCGTCGAACCAGCAAAAATGTAATAGCATATTCAAGGTCTCATTCTGTAGATTGCGGTGTGAGGAAAGTTTTGTGAAAACTTTTGTCTCAAAATTTTAGTTTTTAAGGCCCTAGAACGCTTCGTTTAGGAGTTATTTAACGATATATAATAAAAAAAATTGCCGAGTGTTGTTGGTTGGATTTGAGATTAATATATAGATGCGTTTTTTAAAACAAATCCTTCATATTTTTGAAGCCAAAAAGCAATTCGTCATGTCTCTTGAAATTCTTTTTCTTTAAAGACCTCATTTATAAAGATTGGTTGCGTGTGGAAGCCGTAAAAGGTGTCTGTGTGTATACACACACGCACATACACTAATAGAAATATAATTTAATAATTATTCTCGAGGTACTGGAACGAGGTACCTGTATATATATATATATATATATATATATATATATATATATATATATATATATATACACACACACATATACATATATATTAGTGAAATAATACAGGAGACGATACTGAACTTTGATGACATTTTTTAAATCAATTGAATCCTTACTTAACTCGTGTACTCCGCATGTGAAGTGGGGTTGTCTTTATGCTTTACTAATGCTGGGACCAGAAGTATACTAATAGAGACGGCACTCAATGTTAATCCAACGCTCTATTCAAATTTCTAATTTTCATGGAGGAAGCCCCATCTGGGCCCCCGTTTGAGCCAATAGCGTCGAAGGCGTTCTACCAATGGAGGTGGCGCTATTGACGACCAGGACATTTAAAATGAAGTTGTTTTCAAATGGCGTCAAATGAATACATTATTTTATTAAAATACCTAGGTAATTAAGAAAACTAAAATATTAGGATTTGGAATCCTAAGTCACTGAATGGAATTATTGTCAGGTAGTGCAAAATAAAAGTTATTTTATAAACACAATATTTATTTCTAAATTATGTAAATAGTCATACACAATATAAACAATAATACAATTTTTACAAAATAAATGTAGCAAGTAATCAGACATAAAGAATTATTTTACTTTGCCATTGACTAAATTGAAACCATGAATTTAGACAATTGTCCAAATATAACTAGTGACCATTACTTCTTTAATATTGCATCATTATTAAAATGACATTCAGCTATCAACACCTGTCAAATTTCAGCCTATTATCAAAATTGCTACTAAGGTACAATACAAATGAATATTATTGATAAGTTTTATAAATAAACAGAAACTTGCATCTGCACAGTCACAAAATCTTCTTTTTGTACTTTCTTAAAAGCAATATTACACATTAAACTGCATTACAAGAAACATGTTTTACCTCTACCTAGTACAAGTGATGAACAAGTAAAAATTACATGATTCTACTTAACTTCATTAATCTCAAAGCAGAGTTTTTGGACTTGGTATGTTTCACTAATATTCCGATATCACAGGCTACATATTTGTCCAAAAGCATGGCTAGTTGCTCAATGGATCGTGGATGAAAATCAAAGGTCGATTTATATCCCGAATTACTCAACATTTGATACAGATATTGAACAGTTTTCAATTACTAAAAAATATTTTCATGTCTTTCCCAATCATGTTATGTGACTAAGCTTACACAATTTCTGCAAAACAATATAACTAAATAAAGCACTTATCATACTCAGGAGATTATACCCAACAGACATCTCAAGAACCATCAGAAATATGTTTAGAAAATAGCTAATGCTTCCTGGTAAAATACCAAACTGTTATACAAAGACTTATACATAGTTACAAGACAGATGAGTGGGCCAAAAACACCTGAGATAAAAATTTACTGCAACAGAAACCAAATGATTATCACTCAAAAATACAATTTTTATTCAATTGAATCCCAAAAACTTCAATTTGGTACATGTCTCCAAGCAAGTGGTCCTGCAGTTTGGATTTACTAAATAACATATAGTAACTGGAAGTGCTACAGAATAGCTTTCTCAAAGTTAAGTTTCTAATTTCCTTTGGAGTGGACCAGGCTCTATGGTCTTCCCTCATCCTCTTGCCAGCTGGCATCTATCGCCCAAAATACATTTTTACCATTTCTCAACTCTTCGATTACCAAATAGTAGAACCGAAATATTATTTTAAGAGTATTAAAAGGTTAAAACCTTGTCTTAAATAAAGTTCATTGAAAAATTTGAAGCCATTAAAAAAAAAAAAGGGGTTAAGCGTTACTATAAATGCAAAATTGAAGCTCTTTTCCTGGAATCTATTTGAGTTTTCGAAAAACTTCATTTGAAGTAATTTGAAGAACTTCCACTCCAAATTCAATAATATATCTATTGAAATGTGCGTATTACTGGCATGAGATATTGAAAGAAATAAAAACATTTGTGCAATTTTTGGGAAAACAAAAGAATACGCAAAAATGAACATTACATTATATTATATTAAACAGTACCATTACCACTATTCGTTGAAATAGTTTAAAGAAAGAAATTGAAATACCTTTAGAAAATGGTGTTTGAGCTATTCTGAAAATGAGTAATTTTGAGCTCATTTGAATAAAAAGTGTTGAGTTTTCAGAAAATTTACTTGACATTATTTAAAGTGCATGTACTCATAAATATAATACTGATCAGAAAAAGTAGGAGCCGTTTTCGAGAAAATCTTCTTTTGTCATTTTAAAATTCCAAATAGTTCACCCACAATTGCACAAAACTACTAATATTTACAAAACAATCTTACACCTTAAATGAAGAACTATTTATGCACATCAAATTTAATTCGAAGGAAAAGTCTCTTAACTTCAATATTGTAATTGAAAGAAGTTGACGATAAAAACGCACACTTTTAAAATTTCTGAAAATTCAGAGTTAATCTTGAAAATTGGACCTTTGCCACCTTTATAAGTATTTTACTCTGTTCTTACAAGAAATTAAAACAAAAGTTTGGTGCCATTTTTGAAAATTCTGAATCATTTCTTCGCTTCATATAAAGTTCCCCCAAAAAATAAGGAAGGTTTTAAAAATTTCTAACCTTCTACTAGATACATATTGACAGGGTTTCTTCAATTTGAAAAAATTCTATGCATGGTTTAGGGCTATGTTTGTTCACATACTAGACGTTTTGCTTCCAGTTGGTTGTTCGCATCAAGATCCCACAAAACCGAGATTTTGACTACACCACGTGTTACAGGATTTTTCTCTTCATTTAGCAACAGAACTCAGACTACATGCCAGCAGATCCTGCAAATGAAATAGGATGTTTAATTAAATTAACAACGAAAAAAGTTTTCTTATTACACCTTCTAGTTGCTAATAATAATAATAATTATAATAGAAACGTACACCTTTGTTGTGGTAAGCCTTCTATAAATGACCTGAGTGCACCCTCCAGAAACTCAGGACGCACATCAGCAAAATTATGGGCTCCGCATTAAGTGCTAGTCTGTCTGCTGCAGTGAACATTTCCAGCGTGAAGTGCTCCATCATACATATCTCAACATTATGAGAATTTCCAGGACTAGATGCAAAGTCAGATCCCCATTTTTAACCATTTCATACACCTGTAATAAAATTAGTAATGTATTATTGAGCTATTATAGTTATATCAAAATCACCTTAATGTTAATATAGCTATTATAACTATCAATTACTTGATTTTTAAAGCAACCAGTGCTTTCATGACTTAATACATTGGATGTTCATAATAATAGTGTTTACAATATCCTCGCATATAATTACATTATGTAAATTAATTTCATGTATTATTTACATGAAATACATACATCATACATAGTTCATTTACGTCACTAAATAGTACATGAAAAAATTGTTATAGAACCATCTAAGCATTTCATATCACTTACCTTTCAGGATCTCTTGAAACTTAAATTACTGTTCCTCCTTCTATTTTGGTTGTATCGGCAATTGAGTACCCAACAACGCCTAAATTGGGGCATTTCGAGAAACACAAACGCAGAAACACACAAACACTAAAACACACAAACGCTCTGGCAAATACGTTCAGATGAAACCGTTTCGTTTTCACACAAAGCATGTTAATAATTGCCGGGTCTGGCCTGTAGATTTCGCGCGCCGCGCCTTTGGGCCCTTCGACGCTATTGGCCAGGAGGGCCTCCATGGCGAATTCGATTTCGAATTCAAAGTTTGAAATTTCAAATAAGAACAGGCCGGGGCCTATCTACTGGCAGAGGACTGGCTGGGACACCTAGGAGACCGTTCGCGAAGTGGCGTTGGCTGAATACTGCATACAGAGCGCCTTACTGCATGCAGTCTGCTATGTAACTCTTCAACGAAAAATTTTATCTTGTAGTAGCTATCGTTAGTCTTAGAAAAAATACTCTACGAAACTTGATGTAATGATCATTGATACATTCGTATGAAATTTTAAAACTTGCTCCTAACGTTCATTTTAAAAATATGAACTCATGCAATAAAGCTTAAACTATAAACTAGTTGCAAAATGTGTTCGTTTTAACATGAAAGAAACCGTTGGAGGCGACGTCATGTTCATAAAAATAATCAACAAAATCAATTTATGAGATTAGCAAGTTATTCATCAGTGAATAAATAAGAGTGTTTGTGGATTCCATTATAGATTTCTACGACCAACGGTGGGCTTTGTATTGGTGATAAAAAGGCAATGTCAGTGTATAAGTGATTTGGTATATTTTATTATTCTCAGGAAAATGATGACACTACGCAAAATAAAACTTTTGCTCATCGTGAGAAGCAGATTAATTTGAAGACACTTTTGCTTAGCTCTGTAAATCGAATGGAAGCCTTCTTGCTTGCTCTGCCAAACATTTCATTGCACGAGAGTTTTTAGAGCCTTGTTAGCAGCGTTTTCATCTCGCAGAATATATTTTCATCGCGACTCTTCATTCTATAGTACAGGCTTCTTGATCAAATTTGTGAATGGGCTCGCTGTGGGAGATGCTAAAGCGAGAAACGACATTTGAAACGGCCAACGTCCGAGGAGGTTGAGAGCAGCGCTTTTCACCAAATCAACGAAGTTTAGCACAGACTCTCAACGTTCACCACACGTATTATCAAGTGCAGAATTTCTTCTAAAATGCGTTACATTACGAAATATGTACTTGAATTATAATATTGTGTATGTGATCCGAACGTCCTTACGAAATATTTTCAAGTAGAGTTCATTAGCATGTCACTGTCGGATTTACAGAATTCCATCAAATGCATATTTAAAATAATTGAAATAAACATAGTTTTTTTCTTCCTTCCTTCTTCTTTCTTTCTTTCTTTTATTTATTTATTCAAGAACTCTTAGCGTATGCAATGAAATTATATTATTTTTAATATCAAGTTTATTCTGAAAGTTTTTGGTGCAATGCATACTTTATATCGTTTACTTATTCCGTTTCTTCATAATTTGAATACTAGATAATAGTTAAGAACGAAGAGAATGAATTAAAGTTCCATTCTAGTCGCTGTTTTTGCACATTTACCATGCCTACACCCCAGTTTCTTCGGCTTTATATTTTGTCTTCTCTATCAATAATGTTCTTCAGGGTCGCTACTAACATCTTCACGATTGATGAATGTCTGTCGGTTATCGTGTTTGATATTTCGTATGTGAAAATATTTAATTTCTCCTTTTTGGTTTTTTATTTTGAGTGAATTTGCAGACAAGCGTCCTTTGACTGCGTTTATTGTCCTCTGAATTATTACATTAGGAAACGCAATTGTGAAGTCTTTGTTTGTAGGGCCATTTCACAAAGCAGTACAAATAACAGAACATAAAGGACAGTCATTCTTCCGGCTCCCAACGCTGCTCACACAGGTTCTATCTGCCGCGAGTACGCTTACTTCGAACGTATATCGTTGCTTTCCCGGAAAACTGTTGCAATCAAAACACTTCATTTGTTCAACAGAGTGTAATTCATTTACTTCTCAGTAGGGAGAGTTAGGTTAACTGGTCCACTTTTTTAAATTTGCCTTAAAATATTATTTATTTGACCAACACACAAGAAATTTTGCATGATATTTCAGTGAAGCGTTCTTCTTATATTGTAGGAACAAACACCATCATTGTGTCTATAGTTGTTATCAAATACGGAATGTTTTATACATTTGCAATAGGATCAGTTAATCTAACCGGTAAGGTTAAGTGGACCGGAAATTTCAATAAATTGTGAAAATAACATTGACAGATTATTGAAAAAATTCTTCAATGCATTGCCATAAACTTTATCTACACCTAAATGGAGAAAATGCTTACCGAAGATTGTACTCTTCCAAATTCACGTTAAAATAAATCATGACTAAATATTTCCCTGCCGTCCTTCAGGTGGTATGGAAACTTTGTAAGAATATCTACTGTTGAAAGAAAAGCATTTTGGTTGGTCGAGAAGAAAGAGTTCAGGTCATCAATTGATGTCACTGTTAATTGAAAATCTGCAAATACTAATTTCGAAAAATAAGAAGGGGGCTGGGGGATTGTCCCGTCGGTCCAATTAACCCCACAGCACATATTTTCTTATATGTCCGAAAACATACAATCCGCGACGTATTATTAAAAACAAAACACACTATTATAAAGCAGAAGGACTAACAATTGATTTAGTGTGAATATTCTTCTGTAGTTGTTATCCAATGGCAATAAAATTGCAAAGCAGTTGAGTGGTAGAAAATACTTCTGACCTTTCAAAAAAAATGTCTTACTGTACTCAACAATGAAGGCCTGCAACTTATGAAAGTGGCTTAGATTTGTGAAAGTGGCTTAGATTGGCCCTGTCATTCTACAAATGTCATCCAGTGGAAAAAACAGGAATCGCTTCCCACAACATTTAAAAGATGGACCACTTAACCTAATCGGCCCAGTAACCTAACTCTCCCCTAATATCGCCTTGCAAAATATAAAAAAAGTATTGATTTATCTTTGTTTTTTAATTCCTTTTAACTCTGAAGTTTGCGGTTCTTTCGGAAAGTGTTAGTACTTTTTTAGTTGCAACACGATTCTACAAATTTTACTAGTAATTTGTATGGAAGTGTGATAAGTCATTTGAGGAACTCAATTCAAAATACAGCGGTGTTCCTTAAAATTATATTTACAAATGTAAAGCTAAAATAAAAATATAGCACTACAGAGAAAGTGTAACTTAAAAAGTTCGCTGATGAGTTTGTAGTTGCAACGTGAGAAAGAAATGTGTTGATACGTGTTCCAAGAAATAACGATGTATCTGCCACCTAGCAGCAGTTAGTACAGATTCAGAGTAACAGTTTTATTCCACATAAAAGTGATTTTTTGGCCATTTCAACTTTACCAAATTTGAAATGAATTCTTGAGTTACAACAATATTCCAGAAAATTTACATTAATTTTCCAGAACATGTTTTTTGGGTTAATTGAAAAAATCTGAATTTTTATCAACAAATGCATTTAAACGTGTAAATGAATTTGAGGCGTTGTTTCGTCGTATGTATTTATTTTAGCATAAAGCATTTTCGGCTACATTGCGGCCATCTTCAGTGCTATTCTGAGTCGGCTAGGGGCCTCGGTCCAAACAACAAGCTGGTCTGAAGCTGGCTGAAGTTGGCCGGAATGCGGCCTAAAAAGCTTTATGCTAAAATAAATACATACGACGAAACAACGCCTCAAATTCATGTACATGATGCAAATGTCGTTGACGCCGCACATTTCCTACCACCGTGTAAATGAATGTCATCCAAAAGTGTTCTTATCATTTATACATTACGCCATCGATATGAGGTTTCAAAGTATGCAGACAGTGACTGTAAATGCTTTCATTGAATTCATATTCTTCGCTTTAATACTAACATCTCTTCTCATGACTATAAACCGCCATGAATAAATTTTTACGAGGAAATTTTCGAGTAAAGGTTAATGGAATTGAGAAACATCACAATGACGTAAGGGCTTTTGAAACGAGTGCCAATTCACAATTCCTTCTAGTCATTACATTGAATAAATAGTTTTCTATGCCCTTCGGTCTGAATCTATTTGCACCTGTGTATGTTGTTATCATCTCCTTAGAGTTTTCATTAGTATTTTTACGATCAGAAATTGGGAAGACACGTTTTCATGCACATTTGCTTTCCAAGGTGTAAATTGAAGGGCAGAAGTTTCCGGTAAACTTGAGATTTCGAAGACGCGTACTCAAGAACTTTTCTTCAAAGACAACCCGGATCTCATTTCTATCTGCGAATTGTCACCATATAAGAGATTTCTTGAGGGTAACCACTACTTGGTAAATACAAAGTGAGTGATCAGGGATATATTAGAACTTGTGCGACAGTCCTTCTCCAAGGTTTTTCGTCGTGGTATTCTTCATGGATCACTGGGATGTCTTTATCAACCTTGAAGTCAATCAATATTCAAGTGTAACCATTAGGTCCAATATCGTTTTATTTTGTGATCAAACTTTGCCATCTTTTCATACACGTACTGCATTGATATCTTTAATCTATTTCAAACGGGCACGAGTGCCACTGAAATTTGGGTGACACGTATACTATGCCCTGCACGACAGCGATATATCTCCTACAATATGTATTTCCACCTCATCCTTACACTGTCATCGAGTAAACCGTGTCCGTTCGGTTGACACTCAGGGTTAGATCTCTTACAGTTCATCAATCGAGAGGTATTCAAGTCTTTTGTTGAGGATGCGATTTTTTTGCAGATGCATTCAGAAGATTTTAAGGCCTTTCTCTATAGCAAGTGTTTTTTGTTCTTTTTAATTTTTTAAATACTACATGTTTTTGGGCGATCTATGGCACCTAGAAAGATAATCACTAGGTCATTCAATTCCTCTAGACAAAAAAAATGATTGGCACAATTCTTAGCTTTTCCCTTTAGGGCATTTTGCAAGAATTCTAGAAAAAAAAATTGTTTGATGGTGTCATTGTTCCTACGAGTACATTGGTGAAACCCAATGAATTACTATACTCTCTTGCCGACATTTATATGAATTCTTACGACTTGATTCATCAGATTGACATTATTTATATCTAATTTGGTAGAGAAACAAAATATTAAACACGTTTTTTAATGGATTCGTTTTCATGTAACATTTAATGATGAGCTTCTTCGAACATGCTAGAAAATTGAGATGGACATTGTGCTAATGTTCTGTATTCAAGGACTTTAGTACAGAGAGTATTGTTAGCGAGTTAAGTAAAACATTTGCAGTATATAAATTGCAATATAAGTATTATAATTTTATGCAAACGCTACAAATAAAATCTATTCATTGCTGTTATACCACCAGTTTGTCTTAATTTTGTCTTCCTTCATTTTGCTCCTGCAATTTCATTTGCCCCATGGATTGCATTGTGTTCCTATGGTATCTTTTGCTCTACTTTCTCTTGTTAAAGTGAAACTGGAATAATAATGTTGATGTTCGTTGATAATTCAATTGAATTAAATATCATACCATTGGAACAGATAATAGAGAGAACTACAAAATATTTTTAATCTTATTTGCTTTACTCGTCGTTGTTTGCAGATTGTTTTGTCCTTTTTTCCACATTTCAAGTAGTTATAAATACGCGCTCGTTCATAAATGAAAACACGAAACGTTGAGCACTAGAGCGTGAATTACATTTGTACCGTGAAACTCTATTAAAGAGTTCGTTCATGACATTTTGTTTCTAAGCGTGGAGACACTGGGTGTATGTCATGTATGTCAGCTCTAAATGGCGAATAAATGATGAGACAAGCAATCATTCTGTTATTGTCAATAACTTCGTTGACTTGAAATCTTTTATACCTTTTTCTAATGTGCGAAGTGTTGTAGCAAACGACTTTCGAAGGTTCTGTCACGATTTCATGTGCTTCGTTAGGTTTTGTGAACAGTTACGATTCACAAGTTTTGTTTTCCTCATGCTCTCGGCAGTATCTGTTCTCGAAAAAACTCGAAGGTCTTTTAGTAAAACTGCTAACTTACATAATGCCTGTTTATCACGTTTCTTCATCTCCTGTTGATCTTGTAAACTATTCCTTTACAAAGCAGTCAGGAATGTTTTTCTCTTAACATTGTCATTTTTGCTTGTAGTTGCTTGTAGCTGATATAAATCATTCAGCTGTTTAGAGATTACATTATTGTAAGATGAAAGCCTCAAATCCCATGCAACAAGAAAAACAACATTCTCGTTCCATTAGTGATAATTTTAAGAAAGCAAATGTCCTCGCGCTCAAGTAGGACGCGAATTCATGGTGTTAAGAGGGTGTTGTTGACTTTTATTTTTCTTTATCAAAATCTGAGTTCTTGGACTTACACCAGAAACAGATGGGGAAGTGAGCATGAAACATAAAAAAAGAAAAAAACAATGAATTATTTGTGGTTGTTAAAATAATAAATCATTTATTCTTGGAGTTCTTCTGCCATTTTTGATTTCGGAAATGAGTTCAGGAGGTATATAGAAGATGGTGGCATGGACTTGGTGAGAGAAATTCAAAATTATTATAGTTTTGAGTTTCATGCCTGCCTTTTTGACAGAAACGTCATATGGACGCTTGAGTTTGATAACAAAACGTAAATCGTTAAAATAGCACATGGAATTAGAGTATTCTTTCGTGTAGCGGGAACATTTTCTATACGTAAGAGGCAGGAATCGATTTCCGGTGGAGGCAAAAGAAAATCGTATCATCCTTGCCGAGGACGATGCAAAAATAATTATTCAAAACTGGTTTTACATAAATAGTTTAACGCAAGACCGCTGCCGCGGGACGGGCGAAGTGATTGTGGCAGGTGAAGCAGACGAGGCGAACAGAACGGGCTGGGCGGGCGGCTGAACGTGGCGCTGAGCGGAGCGCCGTGCGGGGCGAGGGGGGCCTGAGCGGGGGCCTGAGCGGGGGCTGAGCGGGGGCTGAGCGGGGGCTGAGCGGGGTCTGAGCGGGGGCCTGAGCGGGGGCCTGAGCGGGGGCCTGAGCGGGGGCCTGGCAGGGGCCAGGCGGGGCCTGAGCGGGGGCCTGAGCGGGGGCCAGAGCGGGGCCTGAGCGGAGCCTGAGCAGGGGCCTGAGAGGGCCTGAGCGGGTGCCTGGTGGGGGCCTGAGGGGCGCCTGAGCAGGGGCTGAGCAGGGGGCCTGAGCGGGGTCTGACGGGGTCGAGCAGGGGCAGGCAGGGAGCCAGGCAGGGGCCTGAGCAGGGAGCCTGAGCAGGGCCAGAGCAGGGCCTGAGCAGGAGCCTGAGCAGGGGCCTGAGAGGGGCCTGAGCGGGTGCCAGTGGGGGCCTGAGCAGGGCGCCTGAGCGGGGCCTGAGCAGGGGCCTGAGCAGGGGTCTGAGCGGGGTCTGAGCAGGGGTCGGGCAGGGGTCGGCGGGGTCAGGCAGGGGCCTAAGCAGGGGCCTGAGCGGGAGTCTGAGCAGGGGTTTGAGCGGAGATCTGAGCAGGGGTCAGGCAGGGGTCCTGAGGCAGGGGTCTGAGCGGGGGTCTGAGCGGGGGTCTGAGCGGGGGTCTGAGCGGGGATCTGAGCGGGAGCCTGAGCGGGAGCGGGAGCGGGGACCTGAGCGGGGGCCTGAGCGGGGTCTGAGCGGGAGTCTGAGCAGGAGTCAGGCAGGAGGTTGAGCAGGGGTCAGACAGGGTCGAGACAGGGGTTGAGAGGGCTCAGCTGGAGGCTGAGCCGTGACAGGAGTTGCCAAGCGGGGCAGTGAAGGGGCTATGCGAAGGGATGAGCAGGCCGCTGAGCGAGGCTGAGCAGGGAGCTGAGTGGAGCCTGAGTGAGGGAGGTTTAGAGGGATTCAGCAGGGGTGGACGGAGCTAAGCTGGAGGCTGAGCAGGGAGCTGAGCGGACGGCTCAGTGAAAGGGGCTATGTGAAGGGATGAGCAGGGGCGGAACGGAGGCTCAGCTAGGTGTTGAGCGAGGACTGGGGAGAGCAGGGCGCTGAGCATGAACTGAGGGAGGGCGAATGGAGGACTGAGCGAGGGGCTCAGCGGGCGGGCGTGCAGAATCGCCAGGGAAAGAGGGACATAGAATGAGAGTAGGGCAGTAAATAAACACAGGGGTAAATGCGATAATCAGCAAGTATATTAATGATATCGCCTACATGTCTTAATGGAAAGTATGTTGAAACGAAACGAAGCATAGACCCAACACACCACCCTCATATGTAATCAACCTTAGGAGTGCCAGTGACATCAATCCTATATTCAAAATTATTCTTATTGTAAACACGGATGTAAGTAGTGTCATGTAAAGTAATCATATTATCGAAATTATCACAGCGTTTGAGAGTTTACATAGTTTAAAGTGGTTCAATAGCTTTACCAGTAGTTATCACATTCCCACACGAACAATATCCTCCCCTCCAAAAGAGCGAGACCCATATTTCGCCTACTTCTCGGCATTTCACAACAGCGTGACTCTTCCTCGTCCTGTTAACCGAAAGCTATTTCTCAATTTCATGCCACCATTGTGTGGTAGTCTCGGCGATAAATAAACCAATGAAACAGAGAATTTTTCTCCGAAGTTCTCACTCCTTGTTTCGACACTAATATTTTCCGAGTCAACACGCGGCGTGCAGGGGGGGACTGGCAGCGCCTCGAGACGGCAAACAAAGCGGTCTGCGCAGCTCCGCCGCCGTGCGGGCTGTTGGTGGCCCACGAGGCGACCGGCGCGTCGCGACGCCCGCGATGACACTGTTGACACGCCACCGCCACTGGCAGAGGCGCTCTCGCACAGCGCCCTTTTAGGGAAGACCAACACCGACGAGGAACGGCGGCTTCGATGCGGTAACGGTGAGGGTATAGGATTGTTGTGCTCAAGATCGCGGGATCAAACCCGGTTGAAGCCGAGGGTTTTAAGGGCGGAAAAATACTTTCGCCTTCCTCGGAAGGAAGTGAAGTCAGCTGTCCCGTGTTGTAGATTTACTGAATGGAAAAGAATCCTCAAATGTTAATGAAGCTTCTGAGGTACATTCAAGTCACTTATTTTGTTGCTCGAGTAGTTTTTAGTTTCTCCGGTAGATGGCCAAAGGAGCGTAGCAAAATTTGCATTTGCTGAGGCGCTCTCGCACAGCGCCCTTTTAGGGAAGACCAACACCGCGAGGAACGGCGGCTTCGATGCGGTAACGGTGAGGGTATAGGATTGTTGTGCTCAAGATCGCGGGATCAAACCCGGTTGAAGCCTAGGATTTTTAAGGGCGGAAAAATACTTTCGGCTTCCTTGTATGTTGTGTGTTGGTATTAGAGCGAGCCATAAAGTATGCAAAAATGCCCTCGAGCGTAAAGAATCAGAAGGCCCGCAAGGGTATTAAAAATTCCGTTAAGTGTTTTGTTTGAGGTCCGTTTGTTGAACATCACCGTTGTTGCTGTACTGTCTCTGACCAAGATGTCCTAGGATTCGAATTCAGACGGAATTTCACACTAGCTGGATAGCTATGGTCAAATTCTGTCACTGACTGGAATAGAATGCTAACGGCCGCCTCCCCTTACCGGTAATTTCCCGTAGTTTCCCACAGGCGAATGCCGGATGGGTACCCTAACAAGCGGATAAAGAACCGCGTGCAGTCTTCCTCCTCATTTCCTTCCTCATCCTTGTCCTCTTCTCCCCCTTTTGATACACTCACACGCACTAAACAGGAAAGGGAATGCATTCTATCTTTAGAGAAAAATAGATGTACTTTTATTTACATCCACTCAGGCATTCTCTTCATGCTCTGCTAATAGAGGGGGTGTTAATATTGTGTGTTCTGCCACTCTCCCCATCAGATTATGGCTCACCTCTCCCTGACCCTTCCATCTATTTACTTCCACGCCTTACGAAGATGCATTGCGTTGTGTGTTGTTGTTTTTTTCACTAAATCTTAAACAGAATTATCACGGTACGTTGATATTACACTCTAAGGGTGATATGACAAGAAAGTTAATTCAATCATCATATAGATATGAGGCAATAATCATTATCATCTGTTGAAATGATTATAAAAAATCCACATCAGATATCGTAAAACTTTGTTACTCCGAAAGATAGTTTGGAAGCTATCATGTAAGCGCGTGCGTGTCCTATACAATGATGACAGGACAGCGCCTAGTGGACTTATTATCGCCGTTGGCTGAGGTTTAGGAATGCCTTTATTCACTTGCCCCACAGGTTCTTATAAAAGAGTATTATCAGGTCAGAATCACACAGACCGCGTAATGTATATATCAAAGAATGATACAATATATGGGAAAGATTAAACAGGCAGACCGCTAGATTCGAGAAAGAAACAGTTTAGATTAGGTAAATTTAAGTAAATAACGTGTTTGATATAACTTTTATGTTTATTTCTGTAAACGTATGAATGCTTATTGATTTACTTTCTGATTGAGATCTATATAATCGTATAACTTGCATTTTCTGTAAACCGCTTGATAAAATTAAGAGATTGGCGAATTCAATACCACTCATTTCAGAAGTAAGATTTTTTCGTGGGAATAATAATTGCTGAGGGAAATGTAATTTGATAAGGAGGTCCATGAACTGTCCAGACCATGAGGAAGGACGTGTTTCTTTTTTTTTTAAATACTCTTACATAGGAAGATTTCAGGTAAAGAAAGATTAGTCTATCAATGATGTTTGTGAGAAAAAAGAATTTTGACCGTGAAGTCCTAATACAAATGTATTATAAGTATAATATATATATATATATATATATATATATATATATATATATATATATATATATATTAACACAATAGAGAGAGATAAAGAGTAGAGAGAGAGATGATGTAAACAAACTGATTTCAGTTGAATAATTTGATTATCACTGATATCACTTGAGATGATGTAACTCTACTACTCAACATTTGCACCTCGTCTCATAATTGCAAAAAGGGGAACTATAAGTTTCCCCGAATTGGGAAAATATTAATATGTTTCAGTCTGCTTACTGTGTATTTAACATTAGAAGAGCGTCCTGGAAACTATTATTTGTATTCTGCCTACAACAATAATTACAGAAAATGTAATTTTTTAAGCCTAACAGTCAAAATGATTAATAACATAATATTAAGTAATGATGATACCATATCGTGTAAATCTTAGTACGTTATAATGTAAAAGAGTTGTAAATCAATACGAGCAAAGCTGTTGTTTAAAACCAACAACCAGTTAAATTAGTTACATTGGCAAAATCATAAATTGATGATACAAGATTGCCAACACCAATCCAGTGTAACCAGCATCTATTAGACTCTTTTTCCAATGTAGGACTGGCCCCATCTTGTTCCCACAGATTTCTTCCAATGGTGAATTTAACATGTCTACAAAGCTGTACATTTATACACATCATATAGTTAATTATTTTTACACATCAATCAGTTCTACATACTAATTCCAACATAAGAAAAACCTAAAAAGTTGAAATTTCCTCACAACCAAAGCCTCAAATATTTCCCCTTTGTTCTTTACTTTAAAGAAAAAATCAAATCGGTATTCATAAAGTTGTTCTCTGCCATCAGTTCAATTCATTAAAGTTTTGAGATACTTTTTTAAAATTCTAGTAGCCCTTTAAAATCTAAGAATTCACCTTGAATTTGTATTCAAGAAAACAGTATTTGCAACATTAAATGACTTTTCGTGTGCCCACCTGAGTCAGGACACGAGACAAGATCTGCCCTGAAGTGTATGCTAAGCGACTGTGACGTTTCTTTTGAAAGCACCCGCTTGCAGCTCGGGCGTTAGAGTGCTGACGCACCCACTCGTCTAATACGAAAAGCCTCTTTTAAAAAATATTAACAACTTTTTCCTACCCCCATCTTTCGTGTTAAGGTGTGAAGAGTGTAGTTTAACATGTCCAGGATGTCGCGATAATGGAGCACTCCAGAGTTGCTTTGAATTCGTGTCAAAGTTGATAAATTTTGGATACCGTATGACTCTTAGTGTGTTTACCTTAGCAATAATTCATTTAATTTTATTGGTAAACAACTTTGCAAAGTTGGTGGTAAAAGACAGTTAAACGATAAAAAGTAAGTGCCCCCGTTTTGATGTAATTCATATGAATCACGCCGTAATATCTGTACTTTCAGACATTCAGTTATATTTACGCGTTTGTAACAAGATTTGAAGCAAAGTAAAGTAAAAATAATCTAGTAAGAGAGGTGTTTCTTAATGGAAGCAAAATTTCGTGCATTTCAATTAAAGTATGACTATTGAAAAACTGTTTATCGTAGGTAATGCTTTGGGGGTTAAAAATTTATTTTTCATTTTTCAAGGCACCGGTGGATTTAAGTGTGATTATTGCACGAAAAAATGTTTCAGTAACTCGAAGAAAACAAGTAAAATACGCGTATTATGAAATTAATTTAGCCACAAGCAGGCTTGGATTAGTTCATTAACAAAATACCTAAGAATTTTTTCTTGGCAAAGTACGAATTATAAATGTATTCTATGAGTTATTAATGGTACATCCGTGCAAAAATAGTTTCAAAAGTTACGAGACTTAAAAGAGAGAAATGTTTAAATAATAATTAAATAAACAAAATGGATATAAATATAAAAATACTGTATTCACAGTGCAAAGGACATTTTGAAGTACAACTGATCAAGGTTTAACATATTGTTCTCCCAAATGTAAAATTCTGTCGCACACATATACATTTTCGTCGTGGGCCACAACTCACACTAGTGATGACGGGACATGGGCCGTTCAGAGCGAATCTCTTTTAGCTGGGCCTGGTGGATACCTCCCGCTGCATTTGTGGTGAGGAAGAAACCTCGATTGTTCTCAAACTTGACACTAACCGAATATACGCCGGTAATGTCGCCATTAGAAACGGGAGAAGAAGCAGACTTTGAATAAACGAGTGACCGACGCTTGTCGACCGAGGTGGATCCACTGACAATGTCTTCTTAAACAACTGGGCTAATTATTTGTAAACCGGAATATATTTTGTTTAGAAAATTATAGTTCAGAATGTTGTGGTGAAATCGAAAACATTTTATATTGCTTTACTTTAATTAGCTTTTTTTCATAATTGTTTCATTTTGACCTCTACATTTAGTTGAAAATATTTTATTTATTCGTTGACAGATTGTAAAATGTGGATTGATATTCATCCACATTTGGGTTGTCTATCAATGCAACGGTAGCGGGTCACTAATATTTCATTTTTTACAGCAACAATATTGTTGCTGACGTTTCATCATAATAAAGAATAAGAACCTGTAAATTTACATGCTTTGATACATGCATTAACGTGACCCAATGATAATGTCTTGAAATTTACCATGCCATACATAAATTGTTTATTTTGCAGTCACAAAATACACGTGGCATGCTAGCGGCAGCCGCGCTGGGTAAGGGTCAGAAGCACCTGCGCGTCGCCCCTATCCTCTTCCCCCCACCTTCACATCGCTTTTAAGTTAATCTACATACAAGTCCAGCTAGATGGGGACGTCAATGATATAAGGACAAACTGGCCTGGTCCACTTCTTAACCGGCCCGCTAGGAGTGATCCCCGCGGCCTTTTACCATCCCTTGAGCTATGGACTAGGATAGGATCTACTTTCTGACGAAACCACTGCAAATTTACATCCGTGCCATCGAATTTACTGCATATAAAGTGTTTTTGTGGCTAACTATTGTCTCTCAAATGTGCTACAATAGCTGCAGGCGGCTGAGCCATTCTGCTTTTTGATAGATTTTTATCCACTTCGGGTCCATTGAACATCCTAGCACGTGGTTCCCCCCTCTCTCTACTAATCGTACAATTCCAGTCCTAGTCTTTTTTTTTCAATTTAATGTTTCTTTTCCCTCGTTCCTGTGGTCTCAATAATTTTCATCCTTTCTAAATCTGGCATTGACATATTTTACAAAACATCTGAATATTATAATGATATAGCTTACAATTCCAGTCCTTTGGTGGTTCTCCGGCGTCGGGCGGTGGGGGGTCGGGTGGCGGGGTGGGTCGGGGTAGGTCGGTGGTGGGTGGTCGGGGTGGTGGTCGGGGTCGGTGGTCAGGGGTGGGTCGGTGTGGTGGTCGGGGGTGGGGTCAGGATTGGGGGTCGGTCGGGTGGTTGGGTGTGGGTCGGGGTGGGTCGGGGTGGGGTCGGGTGGGGTCGGGTGGGTCGGGGTGGCGGGTCGGGGTCGGTGGGTCGGGTGGGTCGGGGTCGGGTGGGTCGGGTGGGGGGTCGGGTGGGTCGGGTGGGGTCGGGGTGGGTCGGGTGGGTCGGGTGGGGTCGGGGTGGGGTCGGGCAGGGTCGGGGCGGGGCGGGGTCGTGGTCGGGGGCGGGTCGGGCAGGTCGGGCAGGTCGGGGCGCGGTCGGGGCGGGTCGGAACTGAAGGGTACGGAACGAAACAGGACGCGATGGGATAGAGATATGGACGGGGCAGAGGTCATGGGGCGGGGAGAAATGGGGGTGGGCGCGGTGCACAGTAAGGGATGGAAGAGAAGGGCGAGGAGAGGCGGGATTGTGTGCTTTGCGAGCGCCGACAATGCGACGGAGGGCAGGCGAGCGGAGGCAGGTCTCCTGATGGGCGGGCGAGTGGGCGAGCGTCGCGTGATGGGCGGGGGTGAGGCGGGGTGGGACGGCTGTGGGGACAGGCACTTACCGGCCCCGTTGACGCGCGGGGCCTAACAGGCGCTTCCTGGAAGGCATTTAGACGTTTTGGCCGCGAACGAGGAGCGTCCACAGGCGCTTTCAGCGGCGCGGCCCACCGCGCGGGGGAGGAGGGCGCCCGCGGCTTTACGAAGCGTCAATTGGGGTTGGCGCACGGCAAACAGCGCGCCGGGTGGGGCGGGCGCGGATGGCATCCAGCGCGGGCGCGCGCGCCGCCGCCGCCGCCGCCACCCCGCCCCCTTCGCCGCCGCCCGTGGAATTTGGGAAATGGGCCTTGACGGGGGTGCCAATAGCGACGCGGCAGTGGAGATACTCGCGTGTGCTGGAATACGACACCATGAATTGTCTTTTTCTTTCTTATGATTATGATGGTGATATAATAATAATAATAATAATAATAATAATAATAATAATAATAATAATAATAATAATAATAATAATGGTGATGATGGTGATGATGACGACGATGACAGTGCACAGTGTCAAGATCTTGAACCTGGCAAATTTATTAATATCTAGGCATTGAAGAATGTAAGACTTGGAATGGCACGATGGAGAGAATTCACTGAATAAACAAAATTCCCGCGATAGATTGTTTGGCTTTGGTTGTCGCCGAGTACAGCTTTGAAATTATACATTGAACTGAGCAATTCGAAACACGAACCGAACAAACCGAACGAACCGAGCAGAAAAAGCAGTGAACAATCCATTATGTTGTCCACCCGGAAGCTATATAGGCATAATGTCTGGCAAAAGAGGGAGAGAAAACTGGTAAATGAAAAACAACTTCTCACAATGAAATAGCAAGTATGGTGGTACATGAGGGGTTAGACATCAAGATGACCCACTTGTGAGGGAATCGGACCAAAATAGTGAAAAGAGTGGGCATTGCAAGTTTAGCAAAAAAACATTGGAAAGAAGCTGCGCTGCATCGCAAAGATTCTGAACAGCAGATGCTACTTGCATAATTATCAGACACGAAATTTTTAAAAAGTCAGAAACTACTTCGTACAAAATATCTAAAAAATGGACAAGATGCAGAACTACACAAACAAACCATTTCTGTAGCTTAAAAGGGCAGAAAATGAAGGCAGAATCGTAACCAGTGGTAATAACAATCCAAGATTAGGTATTGAGAACCCAGAGTAAAGGGTTTCTCAAAATGTTCCAGCTTGATCAATTTTGCTTGTGTCAGGAACAGGTAGAAACCAAAGATCATATCTCCTCAGTTTGTCCAATTCTATCCTAATACCAATACACGAAAGGGCATGATAGGGTCAGAGGGTACTTCTACTGACCGAACTCAAAAGTTCTCAGTGTTACAAACACTTACTCCAGGTAATTGTTGAAAAATATTTTATTACATATTAATAACTATATGTATTTAACATTTTAGGGTCTGGTTAATCCAACTTTTGCCAGAAGGTACGGGAATGAATCACAACTAATCTTGATCCATCGACACTAATAATAATAATAATAATAATAATAATAATAATAATAATAATAATAAGCGAAACCCTCCATCACAATGGGTGGGTTTTCTGCATTGGTGATACAAACAGAATGCCTGAGTCAGCACAACGACGTTGCTGGAGAGAAAGGTAAACCCGTACTACAAGTTCAAGCTGGATTCCGTTCTGGAGACGAAACGGTGGAAGTTGTTGTAAAATGTTGCTGTCACCACTGATCGCAGGGTCGAAGCCAAGAGACCTGACCAATATAGATCGACAAGTTTTCACGGAATGGGATTATAGTCGACATATCTATACCTTTAGACCGAAATATAGCTGCCCCCATTGCCGTGAAGAGGCAAAAAATCAGGTCTTGTCTATTGAACTGAGCTACATGTGGCGATTAGTATCTGATGAGGTAGTTCCTGTCGTCATCTCTGCAAATAGGCTGGTCTCTGAAGAACTAACTTTATCGTCCGCAAGGCTTGGTCTTAAGAACTGGCACATTCAAACAATACATAAGGCTGTTCTCTTGAGTACTGCACGCATCGTGAGGAAGTTTTTATGGATATAACTTCACCTGACTTCACCGTCGAATCCTGACCGTACGGGTTTGCAAGCGAAGCAGGCACCTTGGTCTCCAAAGGTCCCGGTGTCGGCTGTATGGACCCGTTAGGTGAGAGACTTGATAATAATAATAATAATAATATAATAATAATAATATGTACCAATAATTTAGGCGCCACTGGTGAAATTCCTAGTTCCTACATGAATCCTAGCTGAACTGCAACTGAAGGGGTTATACATCCAGATACAAAGATTGTCATACTGGACACATGTAACATCGTGAGGAAGTTTCTGAACATTGATGGTTGATCCAGTGCTGATTATGACAGTTGGAACGTGTATCTCTTGTTCATAGGTAACCGAGATGCGAGTGGGAAACAAGTTAAATTGTGATGATGATGATAATAATAATAATAATAATAATAATAATAATAATTTATTATTTACGGTTCAACTATACTTGCAGCTAGTGTGCGTTGGTTTTGATTTCTGTGGTGGTACCATTCATCTTGGATAATTTTGTTGTTGTGTGGATGAAACTATGCGTCGAAACACGCAATTTTGTCTTCTCGCAAAGGGAAGCATTAGCTATTCCATTTTCATTGAACTTAAAATAATTAGTGTCATGGCCTTTTACGCAGTCCTTTTAATGGTTGTTTTCCCCGCAAGTGTATCACGAGAGGGGAAAGGTATGCGACTAATACTTCATGGTTTCCCAATACAGATGGGGGAAATGGATTGATTGATTTCGGGCACGTCAACTGCTATGGTCATGAGTCCCGTTAGTGTAGTGTTAGTGTAGTGATTTTTTTAAATTCTGGAAAATGGCGTTGTTCCTTCCTCACAAACTAATGAGATCCGGCGTCGAACTACACGTCGACTTGCGGAAGATTTCTCTTTGTTATCTCCCCACATTGGGGCACCGCCCCAGCCTCTACGCTCCCAGATACGTTTGGTAGGGTAGTGTGTGTGAGGGCGTGTAAGGGATAGGACAAAGAAGAGGAAGATCGCGCGCTGCCCGTGGCCCCTTTGTTAGGGTACTGCTCCGTCCTTCGCTTGGTATTGATCGAAGAAACCATTGAAAACTACCAATCAGAGGAGCCGGACTGCATGTGATTTCGACCCAGCTACGTCGCTAGTAATGCAAGTCCGCCGCTGTCGGGATTCGAACTTTAGGGCTTCGGCAATGCTGGCTCAAAGCTAACCTCAGGAGTTGGCAAATGGGTGGGAAAGTATGGGAATGAGAAGGTAAAATGCGATACTTGTGGTGTTGAGCCCTACTGCGACATACGTCAAGAAGTTATCCGGAAAACCACTGATAGTGTACGAATTCGATTCCTGCAGATCGAGAGAGTTGGCTCAAGGCATCAACTGATGTCACTGTAGTGCCTTTGACCGGGAGGTCCTAGGTTCGAGTCCCCACGGTGCACAGTGGTTGAATCGGGCCAAAACCTGGCCATAATGCAAAATTCAAAGTGTGCGTTCGGAATTCTGACCTATCAAATCTCGTTTGGTAGTCATTGGATCATTACTTTAGTTCCAGAACGTTATTTCAATCATTTTTGTCGTCTTTACGGTCTCGTAAAGTTACGTTGCTCGAAACACGCGAATTCATTGCTTCTTATCGACTACTTTTGTTAAATTAAAAGAAGTGTTTAAATGATTTTCTATAAAATTTTGACTATAAGTTAAGTATATTTTTAAGAAAATGTATAATTATTTATTTTATACGGCTAATTCTAACCTGTAGCGTAAAATGTTATTATGTATATTGTGGATTATATTTTTTGTCTTTGATATCTGACTTTTTATTTTATTGCCTCTTTACTGCAAAGCTACATTTTAAATATCCCTTCGACCCACGGGGATTTATTTTCTCGGTATATTTTTTCGATTTCTTCCTCTGATAATTACTTTTAATAAGAAAATAACTGATTAAATGTTTTAAATGATTAAACAATATTAATACGTGCCACCGAGCACTTTAAGATTTTTAGTGTACTTGAAGAATTCTTATTTTCTTGTCGTAGAAACCAAGACTAAGAGTTCTACGGGTGTAAAAGTGAAGTTCATGATTATGTCAAACTACAGTTGACCATTTTTTCAATAACATAATATTTTTCAATGAATAAGTGGTGATGAAATTAGGCCTGTACAGCGTTGATTCCCGACAGATGGGTGGTAGTTGAGTAACACATAAATATAAACATATAATTTATAATATTGCTTATAATATTATACCTTATACTATTGTAAATGTACTCAAGACCCCAAATTCCGCATTTTCAGGAACGCTCAAACGTTTCTCGAAAAGGGCTCCACATTTTGGTTTTAAATTTTTTAAACGGATAGTTCTAAATGAACATAATAACACGACATAAATGCTATGATGTATTCTTTTATTGTGGTTTTTTAAATTAAACAAAAGTACTTTTTGAAATATTTCTTATATCATCAATATTTACTTTACATTTCTTATACGATATCGTAGTTTTGAGTATAGTTACCTCTAATAATTTTTTGTAAGAGATTGTTCGCCACATGATACAAGTAAATGTGTGCCAGCTGAATTTTCGATGGCCGTTTTGACCTTGAATGACGGCATGTTTTCTTAAACATTTCCTTTCTTGAGCATCTGTCTTGCAGTGACGCATCGAAGAGATCTTTTTTTTTTCGGTGTCATGATCATGCTCAGTTTGGATCTCAGGAGTCTTCAGTCGTTAGTAAATCCACTTCCTACGTTCTGTGTCTCTTTTCACTGCCTCCTTCTCTTAATGTCAAAAGAATGAAAATATATATAAATGCCCAACGATAGGATTTGCACAGATATTCTAAAATCACCACGATTTTTGGCAAGATATTCCATCAATATCGGTGTATTTAGGATAAGACGTGAAATCATAAATTGCCATAATAGTGTCTCTAACGCAATTAAGTTATAGTGTGAATGATACATTGTAGAGGTTCTTTTCAAAGAAGAGAACATTAGTAGAATTAATATTATCAGTTAATATATCAATTGTTACCAAAAGCTTTCTTTTTTCATAATTCAATTTTAAAAAGTAGTGTAGGAAAAGGAAAGGGGTATAGATTCCAGAGCACAGAAAAATGTGCACAGGATGCTTTTTACGACCATAATGGTTATTTACTTTTTATACTTTAATTAAATCAATGAACCAAGGAAGACAAAAACTCTATTAAATCACATTTCCCTCTAAAAAATCTTTACCCTTTAAATCCGATATATCTTTTTAAAACAGCGGTTTTGAATTTCGTTGCAATATTTGTATTCAGCAACTTCGAAAACAGAACTTAACGTATAACCATATTTCAACGAACAATTCCTTCACTTTCAAGCTTCAATTTTGAATTTTGATATTTAATTTCGATATTCATCATCAGCGATCGCGATAACCATTCTATTTTTTACACTATGGGTTCATTTTTATGAGTCAGTTAGCCATTTCGAACCCGCCATTTTGTTTCGAAATTTCATTATATATTCTGTGTATAATAAATATGTGTGAAACTAAGATATGATTTTATTGTAAAATTGTTAATTGGGGAATAATCTCGGCTTAATTCAGAATGCTGAACTTCCTATTGCGTTTGTTTTTAATTCAGCGTGGAATGTATTTAGGTTTTGTCCGTTCATGATAGTAGATTATAGCCGTTAATTTGTTGCTTTTAAGATCCCATAAACCGGGAGACCATTGCTAACCAAAAAAATCGTTAAACAAAATTCACGCACGCACACGTTCCCTAAATAATAATAATAATAATAATAATAATAATAATAATAATAATAATAATATTTTTATTATCTTCAAATTCAAACAATTGTAGTACAAGAGAATACATTTCTTGCATTTGCACCTACATGTTACCCGTGTTTCTTATACTTTGCCATGTTTTATGTTAACGAAATCGTTACTTAAGGTAACTTAACTTAATACTTCAAATTTATTCGAAAGTTGCTTCATTTTTCTGTTTTTATTACTTTCTCAATATGAACGATCAACCCAAATTGACAATTCAATGGCATAATTCGAAAATGATATTGCTTTAAACTGTATGTCATGATTTACTTTTACTATTAGGTGACCCTGGATATATCCCGAATCCTACCTGCTGCATCCCAGTTTTGGGCGGGATGGGTGATAATATCTTTCCCTCAATATGGTTGACAGAGAAGCCCGTTGGTCCTTCTCGGCTAGTTTTTTTTTTTGTTTGCACGCCCAAGTAACCCCGTAGGCCCATCTAAACTCCTATAAACCACATGAGAACAGATTATGTAGACGCGTTACATTGGGCTATTAAAAGGCCGTTATGCCTCTAACACATGATAAAAGCATTACGGGGCATGCCTTTCAGGGTATTCGAATCCACAGCTTTTCACGTCCTTGAGCACACCTGTTTCAAGCTTCTACGCCAACACGCAGATAGAATTCGGTAATATATTAAACATATTTAAACTAATAATGTGTTTATATTAAACATATAGTTTATGTGAAGTAGTTTTAAGATGTGAGGTGTCTCAAACGGCTGGGAGAGCAGTACACGATTATGACAGTGTCGCTCATTCTCACGAAACCCGTGAAAAATATTTGTTATGGAAAAAGAGGTCCGGCTAAGTAACTGACGAGCCCTTCTGTTGGCGGAATGTTCCAAGTGACATCTGGACCAATCACCACCATATCTGTAAGACAAACACTTCTCCTGTTTAAAGGAATACGTAGAACGTGCAAAGAGCAAGGATGCGTTTAAACAGAATGTTAATCATAGCAAACACTACGTTTTCCCTCTACTGGACTCACACTAGTTAGCAGTTACTCAGATTTTAGCAACCCGTCGCTTGCAGCAGGTGACTTTCGTTAAAAATGGAAAATGTAAATATGTTAGACGGGTGAGTTAAGAATGTCATGCGTTTGTCCAAAATAGCCACTCCTTGGTCTTTTATTCTCACTACGAACGATGAATGGGCACATGCTAGAGACGAGTTTGATCCGATAGACATCCTGTTGATCGAAATTTAACGAAAGTAAAGATGTAAATAGGTTGTGGGAAGATGTGAACTATTGACAGAATATTTTATATGAAGAAAGGTAACTAAACATAAAATGTTACATATCGTTTACAAGGGCCAGCATTTTTCTTTTAAAAGTCTTCTTCTTAATAGTGTTAACATTTCGCTTTTACATAGAACTTATATTCAATTAATGGTACAAATTATATGGTTATTACATGAAAAGTTCAAATTTAATTAATGATATAAACTTTGCAAATGTGGGCAAATGCGATCAAAATGGAATTAGAAAATGAGTGAAATTCATCTTTTTGTGATATTTATTTGTATCCTGTCCATAATTGATTGAGGTTACAATTCATTACCTAAATTTGTTGATGTTGTTTATAGTTTTAATCTTTTTGTATTTAGTTGAAATATATAATATTAATATTAAATATATAATAAATATAATTATATTTTACCCCCTCTTCACTAGACTTTGTCCATCCAATTGAAATCCAGAAGAAATTGTTAACAAATTATTAAACCTAATGACAAACTTATTATACTGCATTAAGTAATATTGATGGTTCGCTTGTAACTTAAAGAGCTATGACTTCCCTCTTCTAGTATTTCTCATGGAAGAATGGGTTGGATATATGGGTATACTTTTTCTGTTATTTAATAATGAATACATTTCTAATTTATACTCCAATGATTATAGGAAGAGGTTAGCGTCGTTAATATGTTGACTGAACAATAGTGTTTTGAAACACATTGCGATAAGAGAGACATTGCATGGGTGTCTGTAAGTATTATTATTATTATTATTATTATTATTATTATTATTATTTATTTATTACCTCCGTTAATTCTTGCACCCGTATTACATGTTATGAGATATTTACATTATGCAAAACAATTACGATTTCACCTTTATATATTAGCAATATATACTTTTTTCTCATTTTTGGAATGAGGTCTTTTATTAGTGATGAGCACCAAGCATTTATACTTGAATGCTATGACATAAACATGCATGAATCTTCATTTTTCCACGTCAGTGCAGTGGGTACACATAATGTACAGGAATGGAGGTATTACATACTGCATTAAGTCTTACGTGCCTACATTTGCTTTCTTTCATATTCAGGAGTTACTACGCCAAAGCAAACTTGACACAAATCCTCTTCTTGTTAATGTAAGCACTTCAGGTGGTATTCTTTCCTTATGTACACGGAACATATTCAAATCAGTATTTACTCTCCTGATGTGTCTCTTGTGTGCAAAGTTTTATCCAAATATGATTGATATTTAACTATGTAATACGTCCTCCTATAATTTATATTTATATATTAATAAGTGAAGAGAAAAAGTGGTACTCCTTTTTATGCATATTGCACGCAATGAGGAATATAATATTTAGCATAGTAAATTTTATATGGATAAGGACTAAGAAAGCAAAACTTTAGGCCAATGTGTCAAAATACGAAATTAAATATTAAATATAATAATATAATAATAATAATAATAATAATAATAATAATAATAATATTGAAATGCAACCCCAACACGCTGCAAAACACTACTATATACATAACTCGAAACTGTATGCTTTAGAGTCTTAAAACTTCGTGACCCCCGGGGGCACGAGCTTTGTTTCCTATGTTCTAATCTACAAAATGAAACATTTTTGTAAGTTTTATTCGAAGTTTAGGGTTGAAGATATTTATCTATATATTTACATTTGTGTACATGAAAAGCATATTGTTAATAATAGTAATAATAATTTTGCACGTAAATAATATTATCTTTTACAAAAGTTCATGGTGATGTTTTTTTTCACTTAACATTACACAGAAATAAATTGTACAAGAGACAGTATATTTGAGTTCTGAAGGACTTCGCTCTGATGGCGGTTGAGGTCATGACACCAGTTTCCATTGAATTTCACAGCCATGCCTGTGGGGCGAGAAACCCAGTGACCCCCCACCCCGCCGTTTTCAGATAGTTTATCAAATTTTATAGGTGTTGCAGGGAATAAAGATAAACAATACACGCTAATGACGTATTGTACACGCTCGTTGAGGACAAGCATTTCAAAAAAAATATAGGCAATAATTATCAGGTATTCTATTTGACAAAATAACATCGATAACTTTGGAAATTAAACATTTAATGATTTACAATCGAATTTAGACTACTGACCGATCGCTAGTATTTATAATTATATGTATAACCAATTTTAAATTTTCCCTATGGAGTAAAGAGGAAGTTACGTAATGCTGCGCGAAAAAAAACGGCGAAATTTCGTCCGAAGAACTCATATTATAGGACCCTGATAAAGTGGATCAATCCAGTCGCTAAATTTAGAACAAAAACCTATATTACGTGGTGTAGCCAGAATCCATGTTTTGTGGTTCCTGGGCTCCGAAAAATCGAATGAAGGCAAAACGTCTGTCCGTCCGTCCGTCCGTCCGTCTGTGAACAACACTAGAAGCTAAACTGTTCGGCAGATTTTCTCCAAAATTAATATTCCTCAATCGATCTAGCTGTTGTCGTGGACCCTTGAATTTGAAACCAATATTTTCAATTTGGGGGACTTAACACGCAACCTCTGGGAAATTTTCCAAATTTTGAAAAATATGGCTCGATCGTTTTTTATTAAATTTTGTTGTTGGATAGTGTGAAGAACGTTTCAAGAGAATATTGTAGGTCTTATGTTCGTTCAAAACCCTGAGTTTTCGAAAATTGCAAAAGTTCAAAAGTTTTTCGGAGACTTCCTACAACTAAAAATTAAAGATAGAGATTTTTCCCTTCATGAAATCTGTTCCTTAAAGATAGATTATGAAATAAGGTCAGGTACATTTTTTCGAAAATGTGAGTACTTTTCGTACTTTTGCGTGAAAATACGGGGGAGAAAATGCGTGCTGTTGTGCGTGCACTAGTTTTGTGTATTCGCCATTTGTCAGTATTTTCTTATTTTTCTCATGGACAACTGGTTTGTTACCACATAGCATTGAGGGTTCAAAAATATTTATTTCAAAACGAATTCTCTCTTTATCGTCAACATTACTCGTTGGACCCGTGCTAGATCTTAGCACTTTTTAAATATTTAAAAGTGAAAATTACTTCATTGTGGAACCCAACTTCATAAAACGTGTTTCCTAAGGAAACAAAATATTGTTTTAAGGCTCATCGTTTTCGTCCTTTACTCGATTACAATGTGTGACAGTAATGTGTTTTTTACGTCTTAATCCGCAATTTTAATTTTTTGTCTTAAATCTGTTGGATACGAGATTGGAGAATAATTTCCTATCCAGCAGTGGCACATTTACAGTTTTGTGTCGATGGTTTCTTACAAATTGTCAAAAAAATTAGCCCCAAGCGTATTTTATATAGAGAATACTTTTCAAATGATTATTTATTTGTTTTCGTATTGTTATTTGTGAGTTATAGTGGATAGAGATACTGAAGTTTGAAAGCTAATTGAATGGAAAATATTAAACTACAGTTTTGTCGACATAATCGTACATTATATTGATAAATAATATTATAAAATTCATATGTCTCTTCTTTCCAGATACAACACTCACCAACGATTTACATTAGTATCAGATCTACTTTCCTCCCCTTTCAATTCATTGAAACATATTTGTGATTACGTACTCATTTTACTCTTTTTGCCATTTTACGTGATGAAATATATCCAACTTGCAATTCACTTTACCA
The DNA here is from genome assembly GCA_964035755.1 of Teleogryllus oceanicus. Lineage (NCBI taxonomy): Eukaryota > Metazoa > Arthropoda > Insecta > Orthoptera > Gryllidae > Teleogryllus > Teleogryllus oceanicus. Next base: position 164,623,041 of record CAXIVR010000002.1, on the reverse strand, counting down.
AAAGTGATATTTAATGTAACAATGAACGCCTGAATTTATTATTAAGATGTGAACGTTATACATTTTTATTCATGTATCTCTTGATTCTAGATTCATTAATTTATTGAAATATATTTGGATGATCTTTAATCAAAATATTTAAATTCCCTTTATTTGAATTAATGTTATTGTACTTTTACGGTTATTCAATGAAGAGATTTAAAAAAATCACGTGAAGTTGATGTTTTTTGAATTCGCTAATTGCACTGATATTACCAAGTCAACTGCATTGTATGCCTACTCGTACCTACAGGATTTAACAGCTTGCCTACAACGTACAACGCCGATACAGTCAAGAGAGAAAATATGAAATATTCGTGTTTACTTTTCATTAGCATCGCACTTCGGAGAAAATGGTCGTATTTAGGAAATCATTAACATGTGCTTAACTTGTTTGTTTAACATACAACACCACACCTACTTTCTTCCTGTCAGCTCGTCTGTTCTTTTCCCACATAAAATGTGAAACGTTTAGGTTGTGTCTGAACATACTGTCATTTAACCAAACAGAATGACATGAGTGCTTGTTGCAAGAATGTTTGTATTGCGATGGTTCAATTGTCCGTTATATACATTCAATCGCGATTACTTGCCACATATATCAACGTTTCCAAAGAGCTGAGAACGTGAACTTAATACGCAATTTAGAAACTTGCATGTTTGACTATTACTAGACCAACAGAATGTTGGTAAAAAATTTCAACTAACATTCAATTTCTCCAATAACTCATTTAAATGAATCTTTTAAATCATGAAATAATTATCATCCGTTAAATTCTTCTTATTAATCTCTCGAATAATATTCTGAATCAAATATTCTTTCATTGAACTTGAACTGCATCTCTTCATTTACTTACTATTTTTACTTTACAAAACACAAATTAAAGATTGTAATTCAATAAATTATCTAATTAAAGGTGATTACTATAAAAGTAAATTACGCTTGGCAACAAAACATAGTAAATGAACATTTGAAAAATAATTAATGGGTGCCTGCAACAACCTGCAATGTTACATTTTTGAAAAAAAGAAGGAGTTTTTGCCATGCAAAAATCTAACTTCTGTCCCTCTACTTTCACACAAAAATTCAAAGCTCTAAGTAGTTCACGAAACACTCAATAGATAAAAGTGCTATTGGGCGGGACCACCACCTCCTAGAGTTATAAAGCCTGCTCACTGTTTTGTGACGTCACCGTAGGTCATGAAGAGGTTGGTCATTCTCGCTTACAATTTCACACATTTCCACAGCCCTAGAAAACTGTTTTCACCCTTTTGTATTAAAAATTATCAATTCATGATTAAAGTTCTTTAGTACATTTTTCAATAAACATTGGTTATCAATACAGTATATTATAACCTATTTATTGAGAATAAAACTGTTGAATTTACTGGAAAATATTCAATCTTCTGCAATTTGTTTGATAATCTATTATTTTTTTTGACAAAACTTAACAAAAATACACCTTTCCAGCGTAAATGCTTGACTAAATCATTTACTGAATGACCATTTACACAAGCATCATGAAAGAATTTCCTCAGATATTTTAAGATAGTGGACAGCAAACATTTCTTTCATTGGTGACTTTTGAAGCATTTCTTATTACGAGGAGTCATTGGGAGTAGTCACCCATTTCATCTTAATTCTTCAGTGCATATTCCAGGAAACTAAATTCTCTTCCCTTTTCTAATACAATAGTATATCAATGCATGATTAAAATCTTTGTTCTGAGCACATGGTTTTAATTAAACATTTTTCTTTATAATACATTAAACATAATTATTTACAATATAATACACATCTATTTACTGAATTTACTCTGAATTCATGAATTTATTGGAATGTATGTAGTTTCTCTGTAATTCCATTTCAGCCTTTCGTTTTTCACAGGGGCCTTCCTGTCTGGAAAACTCCTTGAAGGTGAGCTTGGACAGTTAGGAACACAGATGGTACAGCATCACTCATAACTTAGTATATTCAGTCTCGATGACAGTTCGTTATACACCACTCCTCCCAAATAATGTCATTTTGATGGAAATGAAGGAAGTATACCTGAAACAAAAAAATATTATAATATGTATAATATAATAATAATAATAATAATAATAATTGAGGTTGCATGAGGGGTAAACTAAAAGTGTACAGTGGTTAGTCTATAATATTAAATATGTACATAGAATTTAAGTTTCACTTTCAAACCAATTTTACCAAAGAAAAAAAAATAATTTGAAATTAATTCATGCACCACTGAGACTTTTGCTTTCTACTTCAAGTAATTCCTTTGACATAAATTATTGTTTGTTTTAGTAACTTATTCATACAAGTTACAGGAAATCTCTAAGATTGTTGTGAGGTTATGCATTTTTACGTATTATTTACAATTGAATTCTATAACTTAAGTGCTACTATTCTACGATTTTTTAACTGATAGTTTAAGTTTTACTATCATTATTCACTTAACAGTATACAGAAAATAGTTGCAAGTTCAGCATCATATTACAAGGAAGAATTGCAAGATCTAATTGCAGACAACTTGGCTTCGTGATAGAACATTAGGAATATTACTAAATAATGTCCCTTAGTAACTTACATACAATTTATGTTTTGAATAAATAATACATATAATAAATGTAGGTTCTACATGTGCATATGAACCACAGCCTTACCTTCGAGGATTTGGAAGGAACAAAATCTTCTTTGCGAATAGCAGCCGTCCATTTCTTCCGCAAAGCAGGATCTATTGGAAAACCAAAAACAAGTACTTCCGAGGCTTCATCGCAGTTTCCTCGACACCTCGGAACTACACATCTAAACGGCATATCAAACCGGCAGTATAATACAAGTATGAACTGCACCGAACACACGGACAACACGAGATAAATTCAACTGAAAACAACATGTCTGCGTCTAGGCCACTCATGCCTCATGACTACCTACGCCGCCATCTTAGTGACGTCACGTACTAGTGAACAGGCTTTATAACTCTAGGAGGTGGTGGCGGGACCAAAGCTTTTGCCTTCGTGCGTGCAAAAACCTGACATGTGTTTTCCTTCTCGCAGCGAGTTCTAGGTTAAAGGTTGGTGAAGAGCGTTGTGAATCATTGTGATTATGGGCGATTGCGGTGTAAAGAAGAAGTTATTTGAATATTCTAGTAGAAATATTACTGAGAAGTTACGAATTTATTACTTTTTATTTTCAAACGATCCAACCAAAAATATACCGAACCGTCAGTGTTCAGTATACAGAAACTTCAGTGTTCAGTATTTGTCATAGAATTTACTTTTCAGTTTGACCATATAAAATAGGAAAAGTGCGACACCCTTGCTATAAACGTGCGACAAACTTGCTATAGATATCAAGAATGCATGTGACGAAGAAACAAAAACCAAGAAAAAGAACTGCATTTACAAAAAGCGGAAGCTGTTCGAACTATGATGGGAAATTATTTTTTAGCTCTGCAGAGTGACTCAAATACATGGGCAATAGCGATTGATATACAGCAGGTACTTCCAACACCTCATATTCATACTAATGTGGTTTTCTTCTCCAGGGAAACTATGGGCTTACAACCTCGGAGTACATGGTGGAAATGGAGGTTTAATGCACATCTGGGCAGAGGACTTAACTAGTAGGGAATCACAAGAAATAGCGTCATGATCTCTTATTTTGAAAACAACTTTCAAAATTGTTGCAGACAAAACAGTTAATAGCCTGGTCTGATTCTTGTGGCGGCCAGAACAATGATAAGAATATTATTTCTTTCTGAGACTCTTTAGTACATGATCTTCATCTCTTTGATGAAGTGTAGCATAAATTCCTTCTCCCAGGATACACCTTTCTTTATTCCGACAGAGGTTTTGGGATTATTAAGAAGAAAAAGAGGTCCAAACCTACAGTATACTCTTCAGAGTAGAGGGTAAATATTATCATGGAAGCGAAACGAAACAAGCGTTTTCATGTAACAAAAGTAACCATAAATAATAAAATGTTTTTTTGATCTATTCGTAAGAAGACGGTGAAATGTACCACTGGGATATTTCACCCACAAATTGCAATGTCAACTATCAATTTAACATATTTACTAATTATTTTAATGTAAAATAGATTGTAAATTTACTTTGTTCACAACTTAAAATGTAACAAAGATGAAGAGAGAGATGTTCTTCTCCCTCACTCCTATTGTCTCCCCCTAGTCTTCCGAAAAACATGTATTAACGGAAACTGAAAATTTAGAAAGCTTCAAAAATTGAAATAAGGAAAGAAAAAACAGGTTACGTTTTATTTGCTTACTCGTACACTGATTTAGCTGACTGCCAAGAAGTCTTCCCCAAGCGGGGTAATAGGAATTCTCAGTTATCTGCCTTTTTCTTTGCCAAGAAAGGAAGTTCTCAGATGCATAAATGCAACATTTGAGAAAGCTATGTTCATATATTTTGTGTGAGTTTCAGGACTACTATGAAAGCATCCAAAGGATAACATCGAGCCCTATAAAGCTACTATTTCAAGAGAATCCGCATTGTAGTAAAGATCTTGTAGAATAAAGTGAAGTAAAGGAAGACAGATAATGAAGAAAATCAGGATTAAGCTTAATGGATTGTAACATATCAATTTCTCGCACTCAAATTACCGTATGATGCAGTGTGAAAATTCATAAAAATGACTGAGCACACCACATTTCTAAAACCAAATTAATATTGATTTTAGACATAATTCTGTAATATTTTACCACCCAATAAAATTATTTTAATTCAAAATCTGGAAAACATTAATATTCTAGTCTGAAAACTTTACTCCTGTGTATCCCAAAACTTGAAATATGTAACATATCAGGTACTTGCCAGCATCCATTGAATTTATCTGACTGATTTTATTTATTTCTTGAATTCTAGCTGTTTTATGGGCCCCGTTATGCAATCTCTTTAGTTTCCTTTAATTGATTAGATTTATTTTATGGGTTGTTAGCTGCATTGTATAAAGTTGGTACTTCATCTCAACAACAGCATGCCTTGACTTCGGGCAACATCAACTTTTGCTGATTTTATTTATTTCTTAATTTACTATTTATTTTCAACACTCCGAAAAACGAGTTTATTTCGAGTTCGTGTTCTTTAGCAAAAGTAATTCAAATCTCTCAACAATTAAAACAATCGCGAATTTATGAAATGAATGACTAATTACATTATTCTCAGCCTTATCCGCTCATCGAATCCTGTCTGGTTATAAATTAAACTAAACTGTTTATTTTTTCTCAGGAGCCAGATTCAAGAAGATTTGCCCACTCACCCCATCTGGAATTAAATTCACTATCAACCAACCTAGGGTCTTGGGAACATATGTTCCCCACATCATCACCATTTTCTCTCTCTTTAATTCACCAGGCCGGGATCCTTCCTATCGATAACCCTTTGAGGTGACCGCAGTCCTTTTCAGGTAGTTCCTTGGTTATCTCCTAGACGCTGCAGTGATACGTATATCCTTAGCGGAATGATGATCAATGATAGGATAGAATAAGGGATGAATGATGGAGCGTACTGGCGGAATGAATATTGGCAGGGAAAACGGGAATACTCCGAAGAAATTTGCCGTGATCTCGCCTGACCACCACAAAATTCACCTTGAACCGCCTGGGATCGAACCGGGGCACCAGTGGAGGAAGGCATGCACTATGCAACGGACAGCACCTCTCTTGTTTTATTTGTAAACAAAAACATCCCGCTTTTTTTGTCGCTATTGGTCCATTCAGGACCGCGAGTTTCCCGTGTTCATCGATTTTATTTTGGTGGATAGTAATGACCAAGTCGTAACCATCACTTTCGATCATGTTACGATGTTTCATTACTTCATGATCGATGTGACTGGCATTCCATCAAAAACGCTCCATGAAGGGCAAACTCGGAATACGTAATAGATGTTCCCGCCCTTATTAGCGCAACTCGTATTGAATTGTATCCTGAGCCGCTCACTGATCCCAGTTTAGCCTGAGCAAGTTGGTATGTCGGGTGACGCCACCTCAGTGGCTATGTGACTGCTCAACCCCCTTCCCCGACCCACCCATTGTTTGCCTTTGTTCGAAAGATGGTCGCTTTTGTCTGAACGAGAGCGCGTCACTACTTACCCAGTGGAGGACCAATTTCGGAACAAGGGGATGCGCACACACTCTCAGGTTTGGGGAAACCACGAATACGTATTCAGAATAAAGATTTACTTGACGCAGTGGGGGCGAGAGTGCTACATCTCGTAGTGAAACAAAGGAACAGACGTAACAGGCAAACAATACCACGTACCCAAAGCATGTGTGAACCCCATTACACCGAAAAATATTCCTAAATCGCTTTGTCGGCAAAATTCTGTCTGTCTGTCTGTCTATCAGTCTGTCAGTCCGTCTGTCTGTCTGTGCACAACGCTACCGCATAAACCGTTTAGTCAATTTTCTCCAAAGCTGATATTAGTGATTTTTTTACAAAGTTGAGAAGTTCTGGCTGATGTCGTGGCCCCTGGAATTTGAAACTGATATTTTAATTCTAGGTAGTCCTTTACATCAAGTCCCTCGGGCATTTTCAAAAGTTTAAAAAAAATGGGTCAAATGTTTTGATTAAATTTTGTTGTTGGATAGTGCAAAAGGTTTTTCTTTACATTTTCTGCCCATATGTAATAAGGGGCGGTAAGAAATATGGTGCTAGTTTCATTCTCGGGCATTGCTCGTTTTTTCGAAAATTGTAAAAAATTGGAAACTACAAAATTGAAGTTGGAAATTTTTTCGTCGACAAGTTTCTTGTAAACAAATTAGCTCTTTCAAAAGGTCATGTACAATTTTTTTGAAAAAAAAGGTAGTTTTTGTGTAACTTCTGGTTTAAATTAATGAAATATACACAGTCCCGACGATGGCAGGATTTTCGACACTAGTTTGTCCGCTAGGTCGAATACAGTCGCTTGTCTGGACGAGAATTCAGATCGGTAGTTTTCGTGTTTTTCCCGATCAACACCACGCGAATGCCGAAGTAGTACACTAACGAATAGACCGTGGAGCCCGCGTGATCTTTTCTACCCCTTCCTTGTCCAATCCTCTCCCTTTACACACACTTACACTAAAATGCACTACACTACCACACATGCGGGGACACCAGTCGGAAGCTTAGAGCTTGTCCCAGTTGGGGTGGTGCCCCGCTGGGAGATACCTGGTTGAAGAAAACTCCGCTGGCCGACGGTGGATTGGCGCCAGATCTCGCCATCCAGTGGGGGAAGGACACCGCCACCAAAATGCACTACACTTACGGGACGAATGATCCTATTAGTTGACGCGCCTGGAATCATTAACAACCAACCAACCAGTCATTGCCAACACCACCGCTACCGTCTTCGCCACCGTCTCCGACGCCGTCTCCTCCCTCGCCTCCGCCCCTGCCACGGCTCGCCAGTTTCGCCACTGCCACGCAACGCCCCGTCGCCGTCAGTGGCGTTACCATCGCCGACCGGCAACCCCGTCGCCCCTCTCCCGCCACCGCTTCCGTCGCCGCTGCCACCACCACCACTGGAGAAGGCGCGTAAAACTGAACCTCTATTTGAAGAACAGTTTGCACCTCGGGTACCAAAGCAAACGGAACTGAAGATGATGTTGCACGCATGCTCCAACCCTCAACTTCTCCTCACCCACCTCAAGTACCCGTCCCACACACACATTTCTACCCGCTCCCCCTCTCTCTCTCTCTCTCTCTCTCTTCTCCCTCACACACATACAGTTCCTTTGGCAGTTGGCCTCCCTAGCGCGTGATCGGAACAAGGCTCTTTGAAAAAATAGCCAAAAACTTTTCAGAACAGGTCCCCCATTTTTTGTTAATTTTTTCGTGTTTTATCGGAATATTGTTTAAAACTATTTTTTCTAAAATTCAATTAAAATAAAAAAATATACTATGAAAAATAAAATAAATATATGCTAAGAAAAATAATTTTTTATCTTGTCATGATTACCAAGATTATCGTAACACTACAGAAACGAACTAAATCATTATTGTACTTGAAATTTTAAACTTTTGGTGAAATGTTAATTTGTAATTGTGAATATTGGTGTATATAAAAGGTAAAAATATTTTGGGTATTGTTGACGCTTTTTAACAAATATTTTGTATAAATTTTATGGCGAAATCCATTTTAGAAAGAATTAAGAATTGAACATTGCTTTCCAAGCTGGGTTTCTCCAAATACGAAAATACAATCAAGAAAAAATGTATCATAGTTAGGACCGCATTATTATTATTTATCGTTTACAATAGAGTATAGTAGAATTTTCTCGGTATGTTTACTTTGAAACTTTGGGCCAGTTTCTTGACGATACACAGGTTTCTCCGTAAGGAACTCAAATGCAAGGGTAAATGACGATCGCAGTGCGGAAAATTAACGGGGGCACAACAATTAGTATCAGAAGAAATATATATCTCCGTTGTTTGATGGACGTATATTTTAATGGGTTAATACGTATACGTTATTGTAGACCTGTAAATTTTTAATTTTTGCTTAATTGAGAAATGTATTGTTTTGTTCTCTATTTTATTACTTTGAATAGGTTTATGGGTTCACGTTGATTACATTTCTCCTTATAATTAAAAATTATGTTATTTACAAATATTGTATTTTACAGGTTAAAGGTTGATTTTATTAAATATTTGATCAAATTCGAAGATGGGACTGCTAAAATTAATTCATGTGTGTTTCATTTCGCCATTGCTTGCATCTTTTCTAATTTCGGCCTCGTGGAATCTCAGGCACAGTGAATAGATTAAAAACTATCGGAAGTAAAGAAAGCTCAATTTTAGTTTTTGAAGGCATAAAATTGGGATACGCCAAATCAACTTCAGTACTAGAAATATGCCGCCATCGCATTGTGTCGGAACTCACAATGCTAGGTGCAAACTGGTAATGCAAAAAGCATTAGAGCGGGTACAGCCCGGCGATCATTAGGTTTTATTTGTTTTGAATGTAAAGTTTTATAAAATAAATTCTCGATAAATTGAAAAATTAAAAATTATAAATTAAGATATAAGCTCCTATTCACATCTTGAGTTGTGTCAATATTCAACAGGAGGTTATGTCAAACATTTCCAATATTGCGGTTTGTGCGAATTACGCTGTGTGTTGATTGAAGCGATTGCACCGATTATACTGTGTGCTTATTATACTGTATGGGATTGTAAGTGAATGATGGTTGTGCTGTGTGCTGAGTATACTGTGTGCTGGTTGCGCTGCGTGCTGATTATCCTGTGAACTGATTGTGCTGTGTAAATTATTCTAAGCATTATTATTTTTTTTTTTTTTAGCAAATTGTGTAGCATTTTTATTATTGTTTATCTAAGTATTGATTACCCTCTGGCTTACATTGTTACTTATGCTAAACTTAACACTAAAAACTTAAAACTAAATTACCTTACTATAGGTGTAGGAAACTACAAGAGCCCCTACTGTGGACAATTAGAAGAGAAAATGTTCAAGAACGCTTCGGCAGGAAATCTATTCTTAATTCTAGTAGGGAAGTCAATTATAGTGGCCAGGTTGTAGTGGACGGCTCGGTTAATTGTATTTAGGTTGGAGTAAAAATTATTGGAAAGATGGGCAATATGTTTGATGATCGGTGATATATTCAGTTCTTTATGAAGTTGGGCGTTAGAGATGAACCATGGGGCATGTGTTGCTAATCTGAGGAATCTATTTTGTACAATTTGGAGTTTATTAATGTTAGAAATAGATGCATTGGTCCAGATGGGACATGCGTAGAGCATTAATGGTCTGACTATTGCTTTATAAATTGTAATGGCATTTTTTAGGGATAGCCGGCTTTTGGAGTTGATAAGGCATTTTAGTTGAGCTATTTTTATTTTTGCTTGTTGTTTTAGTGTTATGTGTGTTTTCCTTTTGTCCGGTTTTTTGGTTTTTTGGTGGTTTTTATTAATGTGTATGGTGGTGGGTGAGAAAATGGTCTTAGTGAGAATATTTTGGCAGTTGATTTAGTTGCGTTGAGTTTGATTTTCCACAATGCTGACCACTGGTCTATTTCATTTAAGTGATTTTGTATCCTATCGGTAATTGTCTTTAGTGAGTGGCTGGATTTGTAGATTGCGGTATCGTCGGCGAATTGTGCTAATTGGGTGTGTATTGTAGTGGGTATGTCAGCTATGTATATGTTGAATAGTGTGGGTGAGAGTGGTGAACCTTGTGGAAGGCCTGCTATTATTTTTCGGGGGTTGTGCATTGTGCTGAGTATACTGCGTGCTGATTATCTTATGAACTCATTGTTCTGTGTGCTGATTGTGTGGCATGCCCAGTATCTGAAAAGCTGATTATTGCGAGTATTGACTGCTTTGTGCGTTTGCTAACTGTGCTGCCTCTTGCTCCGCAGCACCCAAGCCGGCGGGCCGCCGCTCGCGCCGCCCGGGCGCCGACCGCAAGCCGCGCCAAGCCTACAGCGCCAAGCAGCTGGAGCGGCTGGAGGCCGAGTTCAAGCTGGACAAGTACCTGAGCGTGAGCAAGCGCATGGAGCTGTCCAAGGCGCTCAGCCTGACCGAGGTGCAGATCAAGACGTGGTTCCAGAACCGCCGCACCAAGTGGAAGAAGCAGCTGACGTCGCGCCTGAAGCTGGCGCAGCGCCAGGGGCTGCTGGCCGCCGCGCACTACCTGCCGCCGGGCGCCCCCGCCCGCCCCGCGCCGCCGCCGCGCGCCCCTCGCCGCCCCCGCCGCCCGCCTCCGAAACACCCACCGCATGAACAGCGCTCCTCGGACATTGTGTTAAATATGACTGCCAGTCGACTCGTCGAAAGCTCTCATCCAAGAATCTCGTCGTTTTCTGAGGACTTGGGAATGTGATTGGTTAACCTGTAGAATTTTTCGCGGCGTCAGCTTCCGAAACCCTGACCGCATCAAGAGTGTTCCTCGGACATTGTATTAAATATGACTGCCAGTCGACTCGTCGAAAGCTCTCATCCAAGAATCTCGAGTTTTCTGAGGACTTGGGAATGTGATTGGTTAACCTGTAGAATTTTTCGCGGCGTCAGCTTCCGAAACCCTGACCGCATCAAGAGTGTTCCTCGGACATTGTATTAAATATGACTGCCAGTCGACTCGTCGAAAGCTCTCATTCATGAATCTCGTCGTTTTATGAGGTCTTGGGAATGTGATTGGTTAACCTGTAGAATTTTTCGCGGTGTCAGCTTCCGAAACCCTGACCGCATCCAAGGTGTTCCTCGGACATGTATTAAATATGACTGCTTATTCGCCAGTCGACTCGTCGAAAGCTCTCATTCAAGAGTCTCTCATCGTTTCCTGTGGACTTGGGTATGTGATTGGTGAACCTGTAGAATTTTTCGCGGCGTCGGCTTCCGAAACCCTGACCGAATGAAGAACGCTCCTCGGACATTTTATTAAATATGACTGGTACTGATTCGCAGTATGTTTTTCACCGCTAGCCGTCGGGAGTTCTGGTCCAAGAAGCTCTCATCATTTTCTAAGGACTTGTGTATGTGATTGGTTAACCTGTGAATGTTTCCCTTCGTCCGCTTCCAAAATTCCGGTCGCATGAAGATCACTCCATGAATATTTTATTTCACATCGTATGTTCTGGTTTGCAAAATGCCGCCGCGAAACCTCTGATCCGAGAAGCTCTCTTTGTGATCTGAAGACTTGTGAATGTAATTGATTAACCTTTAGAATGCTCCCCGCCTTCCGCTCCCCAAATCCCGCGTACATGATGCTCGTTCCACGGACATTATTAATGTTGCTACAATTAACTGATTATCAAAATGTTGTACGCCGACAGCGGTTGAAACTTTTGACTCGTGAAGCTCGCTGTGTATGCTGTGGACTACTGTACGCGACTGGCTCGTTCGTACAATGTTTCTCATCATCGAAACATCTGGCCCATGAAGCTCTCTCGGTGATGTGACGACCACTGATTGATTGACCCCTAGAATATTTGCCAACGCTCCAATTGATACCCTAAGCAAATGAAGCTCATAGAATGAAATCTGCTGGAACATAAATGTACATAAATGTACATAAATGTAAATCAGTACAGTTATTTTCCGCCATCTGCTTCCAAACCCATTCACATGATGTTCACTCTTGTGCTAAGGTCTACATGAATTTTTTTGTCGTCTGTTTCCTGATTCTCGCTATGAAACTCGTGTTTTAAGAAGCTAACTTTGTTTGCAAAGAACTACTTCAAGAAATCTGGTTGTGTCCTAAAAATTCCACAACACTCATTGCAAAACCTCCAGGCATATGAAGATCCTTCCACTATTACAACGCAATGAACTTCATGAGGATCAAATCCTTGCACATTTCAAATGCATGTGATGTCTCTTATTGCCTCTTACCTGCTACGTTCACTTATCTCGTCATTGCAGAAAGAAAATGCCAACTGCTTCCGTAAATCAGCACGTATCAATTTCTTCTAATAGGAACGTTTATTCGAAAGTATTTTACAAGTGAGATGTGTGATGTATTAGCCTCAACTGATAAACACTGTTGCATCTCCGATGCCGATGAATGAAGTTACTTTTAATGTCTTTGGGTGGTCAATAGAAATTGTGTACCTTAAGAGAATAAAAATTATCTTTTAGGTCACTACGGGTGCATAAGTGTATTGTTCCCGCTCTCATCTTGCCACACGGGCAATCAACCCATTCTGCGTAATCTGCCTTTGAAACCTCATGCGGATGAATTTACTTACACGAAAGGTCATCTGACACAACCCCCGAAGAACATGAAGCCATCTGTAAGACTGAAAAGGTCATATTTCTATTTTGGTTCTCTTCGACTAATCGCATGGAGACTGTAAACCTGGAGACATGAGAGGAAGGGGTTCCTGAACGATGATCTTAACTCTTTCCTGGCGCTATAACCTCTCACTTCCTCGTTAATTGAAAACATAGAAACTAGTGAACTGTAATCCTGTACTCCAATCTGTGAAATCTCAAATGCACACCCTTTCTGCTTTGGTTTTCTGAATGGTGCGGTCGTGTGAATTATGAGGCAAACATGCTCCCTCCACTTTCAAGTGGTGAATTAATTGGGACAATAGACTGCGAAAGATTTATGCACTTCCTGTCGGCCACTCTTTTAGAAAAGGGAAGCTGTGACCTTAATAATTTATTATGTAATATTTTGGTGAATGTCTAGATAATTTCATTCCGCGGCGGCCTTCGAAGTTCCTGGATCAAGAAGTTTCTTCCCGCGAATAAAAAGGAACTATATGGCTGAGAAACTCATGTGACATATCGTTCCCTCTATTTCCAGAATCTCAGAAACAAGATCGTTTCCATGGATGTGGATGGTAGAGAGAAGACACATCTGACACCACTTCTTGTACCTTGACTGCCTCTTCACTCTCCGTGTCAACTTGAGAAATTGATATAATAAAAGTAATGGTAAATTATATCTAACTTCGAGAAGAAATAAAAGAAATATCTAGGTAAATCTGTACAGGCATCCGGTGAGCTGAAACGTGAATATCCATGAGTGTTGGTGTGTCGTTGTACGTTCGTGACTTCTAGTATAGTGACTTCTCGATGCAATTGAAAATAGTTTTGAGGAAAAAGTCTATTCTTGGAATGTGAATCTTTGAGATTTTTCAATCATCAACAAATGTGTCACTGAATGTCTGTCGCTCTTGTCATTTAAAATTAGAGTAGATAAATGATCTAATATCTTAGCCCTGTTGCTTATTCCTTGCGACAATAAGTTAAATTAGAACTGATAAAATAATGTGTCAAAGGGAACAACTTGCTTAAACTCAATACAGTCTCGAAAAACTCTAGCACGTATCACTGAAGCCATTTATCATGTGTTAACTGTGTGATTGAAAATTTTGCAGTTATTTATTGGCAAGGAAAATTTATGAGTATGCTACCAAACCCGATAGAATTTTGCTATATTCTACCCTTACGTTTTTTAACTAAAGAACCTGGAACACTGCGTTCTCTCGTTTCACAGCAAATCTTTATGACCAGTACATACCTATTCACGTTTATTGCACTTCCATACATCATCATTTTGTCATTGAGTGCACTGACAAAGCGAGTTGGTAAGAAATGACATGTTGAAGAGTAATATTTTCTCAGTATATATTATTGAGAATGAATTTTTCTTATGCATATGAAAAACGAAAAAACGGTAGAAATAATTAATGAAGCAAAGATTTCAAACCTTGAAACATTTTTGAACATGATTTGTTTGAGAGGAAATACATATTTTACATACTGCCATTCTAAAATACTTTCAACAGTTAAATTGAAAGTATTCGTCTTGTATATTTCTATTCGCTGGATACCTAGAATGGCAGAAGGCTTTACTGACGTGCGTTTAAGACTTAATAGAAAGGAGTGCAGAATAATGCGAGTTTATAAACAGTTAGGTCAACACTGCTGAAAGTTTTTCTCATGTTTGAGATTTCTGAAAGTACGTATTTACATGTCTCTAGTACGACTTCGACGTCGAACCATAATGTAATCTGAAATTCGTCTGAAACATAATGCAATTTCAAATTTTTAAGTTCTCATTGCAGAGCAAGATGAGTTAATTCATTTAATTTAATTTGAGGTAACGTTAGTCTTTGTCATATTTATAAGGCATTACACATTTCTGGTAGTGAGCAGGACCGTCTTGTGGATTATGGAATTCTTGGTTCAAGGAAACATTAGGGATTAGTGAGATGAAATGTTTCACTATTTTATATTTTGTTCTTTCTGTTTCAATGAATATTTTAAATCTGATTAAATATTAGTACAAAACTTGGTGAGGTTCTTTGACATATCATTATTGCGTCAGCTTTCGAACAATAATGCTAATCGAAAAATTAAAAATTAACAATCGTTTTGATTATTAGAAGCAAAATTCATATTTATAAAAAATATAGAATTAACAAACAGTTCTTGGGTCATATTCTATTTCTTATATGTTTTAAATTAACATGCCAGTTATTAATTTGAGGCTAACAAAATTATAATTAACTATTTCTCAAAGTATCATGTGCCCTAAATTTGAACCTGGACGGCCTATTTATTAAGACAGTCCTGCTGGAAGAGCATTCTTAAATAAGTAATAATGGTACTGTGATTTGTATTACCCTGAAAATACTACAATGCGCTTTGGGTTTACACTGTCGTCAAATAGTTGACTTGCAAAAAATGAGTACTGAACTTGATACTACTCGTTTTTCAAAACATGTCAACTCTGTTAGCACTTTTAAAGCTTTGGTTATCATCTAAAGATAACAAACTCTACGTCTCTGAAAAGAGTGTTTTCGATGTCATTAAGAGACAATTCAGAAACTAGTGTACCAAAAATGAATTCGTACACAGAAATATTATTGATGAATGTTGTTCATTACTTACTCAATTAAGTATATTCCTGGATTTACTCCCAAATTTAATGCTATTTCATTGGTACTAATTTTATTTGAAGTCAATTTATAATTTGAAAATTTAATCTACTTTTTACTGTTAAGCAACTTTCTTTTTAGTAATCTTCTTTTTTGTTTTTAGATTCTTTGTCCTTTGAAAGCATTATTCACCATCCATGAAAATATTTTACTTATGAAGTTATGTATGACACATTACCCCCACCCCCACCTCTTGAAAAAAAAATGAGGTTAGAAAGATTGAAAGCCTATGTCGCTTATATGAGAAGACCAGAGACAACTAAATAATCTGAATCTCTCTTAAATGTAAGAATTTTCTACATTTTGTCAAAAGATAGAAAGTAATGTTTTATTTGTTTGTTTGTGTTTTTATTCTTATAATTGGAATATTTTACAATATTGATTTCAGTGCTAATTTTTTTACTATGTTCAAATTGGTTGTGGAATGGAGTGAAATGTGGAATATAATATATAATACCTGTTTTTTACAGAAAAAGTCTTTTGAGACTGGTAAGACTGTTTTACAATTACCTACATTACCAGAGTTATCACTGTAAATTACAGGACGTTCCAAACAAAGTTTTGAATCAAAAGAATTACAAATGTATATAATTACTATATATCATGTCTACTAATTGCTAAATTAAACATGTCACAAAGTGAACTGTTTATGCAGTAGATAGAACAGACTGTCGATGTGCCATTGTAAATAAGAAAATCATGTTATGAATTAATATAAATCTGTATGTAAAGGAAACATATGTGACCCTCACCATGTGATTTAAATATCAAATAAACCATGTAAAAATGTGTTTTTCATTTTTGTATTTAATTTTTTATAATTATTATAATTAATAATAATAATGACATTTTTGGATTTTCACATAATTTGGCAATTCCACAATAGAATTTGGAATGTTAAAGTAGTTAAGTGGAATATGTGAAAAAGCTCTTATTATTGAGTTGAATTAAAGGGGCCCCTTAATTTTTATGTCATCATTCAATGACGAATATTGGAATTCAATTTTTGTTTTCGAACATAAAGACCTTTTTCCTTTTGATTCCCCATAATATTTAAATACGCAGACTATTAATTTAATTTGAATAAATATTTTTTAAATTGTTTAATGAGAATAAAATTGTCTACCATGAGTACTTTTCTTGTAACTTTCTTAAATTTTCTGATGTAAAGTTATTATAGTAAAAACATTTTCTGCAAAGGTTTAGTGTCTCATTTGATTCTTAGAACAGAGCAAAAAAAGTGGCCAATTCCAGTGCGGTTACCACACCATCATTTTGTTGTCAGCACGTAACTCTTAGCAGATGCAGCAGCTGTACAGATACTTGCTATATCGTGTCCTAGGACAAGGCGTTTATATTATTAAAAATACACCTCTTCGTAATAATAAAAAACACCTCAGAATGAAAAAAAAGATGTGTCATATCTGTCAAATAACTTTTTTTTATTTTCAAAATTATGTCTAATTTCCTAAACAATTAGGATCATCTAGTAAGTACAATACGTATTTTGTAGACTCTTTTCTTTTGTCCTAGCATTGTAGTCTAGTTCAGGGCATTACTGCAAAGAGGGTTCTTGCATCATGTTCCTTAAAAATGGATAATAAAAAAATCGTATTTCGTTTTCAAATAAAACAATCGAATATTCCAAAATAAACATTTATTTGTATAAATTCATTAACCATTTATATGTACAATAAATATAAGAAATATCATTTATTAATTATGAAAATATAACACCTACAGTACACTAAATGAGTTCACTCTCATGTACAAGTTTTTCTTATTGTAAAATACCACTTGAAGCAGTAGTGTTAATTATAACTATAAAAATTAATTGTATGAAACGTGCGTACATTTTCAGCACCATTTTCTCTATAATCTACTCTTCCACACACTCCGACACGAATTAACGGGAACATATGACCTTTAGAAGTGTGATTAAATTTATTTATGTTTTATAAAATACTTGTGATTGTCCACGCATTCATAATCAAATAGTGTGTTTTGGAGATTATGAACACTGTGATGTAACTCTATTGAGTAGTAATTTGAGGAACAATAACCTTCACAAATACATTACGACTACATTTGCTCACATATCATAAATAAAATTATATTTTAAATATACAACTTAATTATATAATTGATTTCGTTTTTGGCGTTTCAAAATAGTGAGCTAACGATTGTTAAGTTGCTAAAATAATATTATGATGGTGACTGGATTTGCATTTAGAGATCACGTGATAAATCAATAAAATCAATGTTTTATTATGTACTATTAAGATAAATGTAAATTCCAGTTTCTGAGAGAGAATTATAGCTGTTTGTTAAATCTCGATCATTTAATGGATGCTCTTAAAACGACTTATCTCATGTGCAAACATTAATGTGACAGTCAATTACAATAATTAAAAACTGCAGGCCTATTACACCAAAATTAACGCGCTTAATGAATGCAATCTTTTGTCAAATATCTTAAGAAACGCTTATTCTTTGGTAGTTATTGCATGCATTCTTAGTTCCAACAGAATTTTTAATTCCACGTAGACTGGGCTCATTAATTTATTTGCAATCAATCTCATGCACTGTTTTATATGCAGCACTACAGGTGGCTCTGTTGATGCTTCAAGGCTTCGATGCTCTGAGAGCGGTTTATGCACATGATGCTCCGAAGAAACAAACTATGACAACTTTGGTTTTCAATTGTCTCTACGGCCGCTATCTCTGTTGCTTATTGTAGGCCTGGAAATAAAAAAAATAATTGGGTTTAGAGATGTGTTTGCATCCAATTGTATTTACACCGAAACCTCTTGAAATAGCCACCTCCAATTAACGGTTACCTCCAATAACGATTATTTTTTCGTGGAACCGATTAATTTTTCCCTTAGACACGTGTACATATTTTCACTTTTTATTTATTTTATTTATTTTACGTCAAGAAAACAGTTAAAAACTGCGTATGACGTTCTATGGAGAAAAGTGAATTGTGTGCACATTTTCAAAATTCTGTGATCCCTACACTAAGTCATATACTACTTAAATTTTGAATTTTGAAAGGGAGAAAGAAAAACAAAAACTCTTATGTAGTAAAATCTATTTTCAAGGATAAATGAGCAATAAATTTTGAATTTTGAAAGGGAGAAAAAAACAAAAAAAACTCCCATGTAATAAAATCTATTTTCAAGGATAAATAAGCAATAAATTTTGAATTTTGAGTGAGCTCTCAACCCCACGATGTCACGTATATTTCGAACATTAACATGTAATTAGATGGTCCCAACTCCTCATGATTTAGCGATTTTAACACATAAAACTATGAAAAGAGGACAAGCGGTAAAAGTGGTGTTCGTTGTTGCGGACAAGCAGTGTTCATTTAGTATCTTCCTATGTCATGGCGCATTATCAAAATACTTAGAGTGATATCAGGAGTTGCTTATCTTGCTAGGGATTTAATTTCTGTGTCTGATAACAATGGATGATTGTCATGCATGTCTGAAGTTTCCTTAGAGTCAAAAATTGCATATTCGTGAATTCTTGGGAATCAAGTCGAGAATGGAAATAAATAAATTGTAGTTTAAAGAGAGAGCAAAAAAGATGTACTTTTATGAATTGTTGTACAAGTGCTTATTGCACATGTGCAAAAAGCTTTTCGTATTTTGTAGTTTGAAGGCAATTGTAAATGTGATAACAAGAAATTCAATTTTAAATATACTACAAATTATAAAATTAGATTGGATTATCGTTTCACGTATCATTAAAACCTTTATTATGCGGCCACTGCTACTAGCCATTTTCTCTGGAACCAGAGGGGGCTGCTTAAGACAAATTTCACTGCATTTAGTTTGTATTTCTCGTGTTTACAACAAACACATTATTTAACAAACATCAATATAAGTCATTTAATTTTTTTCTAAATTTTGTTTTACGTATACATACGACAGTTGTTTTGTAGATGCTTAATATGTATCTAATATTTTTCTGATATCCTTTCAAACCATGGTAAACGTGTTCTTTTTAGGGTATCAGCAAAACAATGCAGGTTCAGGTTTCAGATGTATTAATAACTTTGGGGAAAGGTCTCTCACGTGCAAAATATCTTAAAGCATACTCAAAAAATTCAACCCCTCTCTCCTCTTCCTCTTCCTTTATCTCTGTCTGTGTTTATAATTCTCACATACACAGCAGAAAAACGTGTACACGCATATGAACCATCCCCCTGTCCATTTCTTTCCAATTATCGTGTCTCAGTGTCTCTTTTCTTTTAATATCCCTCTCCCAGGAGCCGATTCTCTTCCTATGTATGTCCCCTCTTTTTCTCTTTTAACGTACGTTACTTTAACATTTCCTTCCTTTTTCCTTCTCTCTCTTCCTCATTTCGCCACTATTTTGCTTCCCAAAGATGAAGGCAGAAAGGAAGGAAATAAAAAAAAACATTATTTTCTTTCTTCCCTTCTATCCCTTTCTGTTTTCATTCCTCAAACCATCCCCCTTAATCCTCATTTTCCCCTTCCCGCTCTCCTTGTCTGTGTTGAGGGTCAGGAGGATATTACTGTTTTTAGTGTCATCTCTCACTCGTCACAAATCTCTTTGCTTCTCCCCCACATCCCATATCATTTCCTAAAATGAAAGAAGATAAACTAAAAACAGAAAAATCTCTTTCTATCCTCGTTCTCCTCCATAATCCTTCCTTGGAATTATGTTTCTTTCTCTAATTATGACTGTCTCTATTCCCTTTTCTAGCTTTCTCTCTCCATTCTCCACTATAGCCGGCGTCCCTCCGAATTCTTTAACTGAGCTCCGTGATGTTCACGGAGGTTAAGCAAATTCGCGAGATCGCCGGCTCCTGGTTGGGTGACCGTCTAGGAAGCCCGGGACTTAATGTGGCCAAGCCCCTAGCCAAAGAATAAAAGGCATTCACTGCTAAGTGATGAGACACGCTCTCCCCTCCAAAAAAACAGGATTAAGAGACGCGTTGTGTCAACGAAGACGCGACAAATTCAAATTCAAATTTTGTTTCCTAAAAGGAAAGAAGGAAAAAGAGGCTATCTCTCATGCCCTTTCTATTCTCCTTCTCCTCTCTTTCCATATCCTCTACTTATTCCTGTGTCCGTATGTCTTCTCCCTTCCTCCCTTTCCTTCTGTGCGTGAGGGCGTGTGCGTGTGGTGGGGCAAGTGCGCTGGCTCACCTCCTCGGCGACCTTGGCGAGCTGGTCGGCCATGGCGCGGCCGGTCTCCGCCACCATCGAGTGGAAGATGCCCTTGCGCTGCAGCAGCAGGTGCGGGTGGTCGAACTCCGCCACCTGCCCCGCGTCCATCACCAGCACCTTGTCCGAGTCCATCACCGTGTTCAGGCGATGCGCCACCGTGATCACCGAGCAGTCGTTGAACTTCCTTCGCAAGGTGCGCTGGATGAGGGCGTCAGTTCTACAACAATGATGACAACCGGCTTTTCAGTTGGGGTGTAATTGACAGGATTGGTTGTTATCAACTAGTTGATTTTTCAACGAAATCTTGTAATAAATATCATCAATTTACTATGCAGGAGTTCCCATTTATTTAATTTTACATTGATTTTAAATATGTTGTGCGTTGATTGCACCAAAATTATTAGTTAGGTGCAATTTGGTGATGACTCCTCAGGAGCTCCTCAGGAGCAGGGAAAAGTCGAGGCAATTTCGGTATATGTTTTCTGCTATTGCTAGTTAATGTAATGTAACGTTTATTACGATTTGTAATAAAAAGTCTACAAAATGTAAATCATTGTTTTACAAACATATTGATCAGTCTATAAGAGTTTTAATGTCGTATTGTACAAAATATATGCTACCTTGTCATTTTATTGCTATAGAAACGCAGAAGCTGTACAG
Source organism: Teleogryllus oceanicus (assembly GCA_964035755.1). Lineage (NCBI taxonomy): Eukaryota > Metazoa > Arthropoda > Insecta > Orthoptera > Gryllidae > Teleogryllus > Teleogryllus oceanicus. The sequence continues at coordinate 164,601,716 of CAXIVR010000002.1, read as the reverse complement.
TAGTGGCTCATCTTACAGATGAGAAAAGTGTGTAAAATATATTACGTATTCGGTATCCAGAGAACAAAGGATCCACATGCGTTTCAGTATCTTGACAATTTCAATTTACTGAGTGTTTTGTTTAGCCTTCGTGGTTTAACTCATTGGTTAGCGTGCTCGCTTTCCATAACGCGACCCTGGGTTGGATTCCGGTCGGGCAAGATTATAGTGTGGTTTTCCTTGCAATGTCCCGTATATGTTGCTGTTGACGATGAGAGAACTCACTTCTCAGGTAGAGAAGACCAGAATACGGCGCGGGGAGTCTTCGTGTTTACCACATGTACCCCAGTAACCAATGGCCCGTATGCGCGCAGTCGCGCCAAGTTCAGACGATGCGACAGGCAGTGTCTTGTGTTTACCCGTATCCCGCAGACGTCTCCAGACGCTGAGTTTTGGCTGCCCTATTTTACCGTATTTCGTAATTTCATCTCAAATACTGTCTAATTGTGTCTAATCCGCTACCTGACCCATCCGTTGCTCAATTTTCTTCCGGTGAGGGAAGCTTTTGTCTGAGTGAACGCGCGTGCGTCGCTGCCTTTTCCCGTAGAGGACCCTTGTCGAAACAAGGATGCAGCTTACGTACTTTTCTTGAAGCAGGTTTGCGCTTTCGGGTAGAGACGATATATAATGAACTCCAAAGAAAATCACAAGCGACCGATTTCGTTTGAGACTGTTTGTTACCCGGTGAGTTGTAGTTACCGACGCTAGTTTTCATCCGGATGGTTAAACTGGAACGTAGAAAACTATCATGTCTTTCTGAACGAGAGGCGAGAATTATTTTGACCAAAAACTAAAGCAAATATGAGTTAATGAGTATTTCGATTTTTCGGGTGCGTCATTTACTTTGATTTAGGAAAGATCCTAAATGTTATATCTCAGGAGATGGCGGTGTTTCAACTGCTGGAACGTGAGATTCCAGCTCGACCTGTTAGTCGCCTTGAGACGATATCTATCCAGGTATTTCCTAATAAGCATAAGAGTAGGGGCTATGAGAAAGAAAAGATCACGCAAAGCTCGTGGCCTATTTGATAAGAGTCGGCTCCAGCATTCGCGTGGAACCTGTTAGAGCAACCTGACACCACAAGTGTTTGAATTTTTCCCAGCTATGAACCTTGTGTGAAAACTTCGCCACGAACGGGACTCGGACCCTCCCACAGAACCTCCAGTTCAAGGCGAGTTGAAGAGACAACGCATGTTGCCACTAAACCATTGCAGCCATTACTGTCTGGTTCTCATTGAATTTTTGTCCACGTGCCCCGTCTTTGGTATGCTGTCTCGTATGTCATCGTTGCGAGGGGCAGGAAAATGCAGTTTTTGTTTTGTTTTTCCAAAATAAGCTTGAAAATATAGCAGGAGTGAAAACTATGGTAAAAATTTGTATTAAATCAGTATAGTTTTTTAAAGTACTACGTGTAGGATCAGAAGAATAAAACGAAGTTCTACTCATTTAAAAAGTTTTGAAACCCTCTTAGAATACTTAGGAACCCTGGTAGTGTTCACAACACAAATATATAAATCTAATATACAAAAGCTATGTTTGTTTGTCCGTATTTTATGCGCGTTTGAACCGTTCATCCAATTGCAATGAAACTTTGTAAACTTATTGCTTACACTTGCGTGAAGAATATTGGCATAGTGAGGGGAGAATGTGCGTATGTCTGTCGCACTCAGTCGGATGTTGTTGATTTTATGCGTTTATGCTAACTTAAGCGCTCCAGAACAGAAGCAACCTGCCCCACACTCAAGAATTAAGCGCTTATTTGCTGCATATTCTGCCCCTGCGATTGTGAAATATCAGCCGGAATTACTTTAACGTTATCTCAGACAAGTACATAAAATTTCTTCCAGATAGAGTCCAATGCATGCCCAAACTTGAAGGATAACGTTTTAACAATAGGATACTTGACAACCATGTCCAAACAAGGCCAGAACAAATCCATACTCGCGAGGAAGCATTTAATCTATTAAAATTTTTGCAGAGCGTAGCGTAAAACGTGATTAAGAATCACATGAGTAGTATCGTGTGAAGTGTAATACACTGTAACACCGAAGACTTGCCGGGTCCTCTAGTGGGAGATAAACGTGAAGACGTGAACGAAAATGTTTGCAGAGCGTAGCGTAAAACGTGATTAAGAATCACGTGAGCAGTATCGTGTGAAGTGTAATACAGCGAAGCCTTGCCGGGTCCTCTATTGGAGATAAATGTGAAGACGTGAACGAAAATGTTTGCAGAGCGTAGCGTAAAACGTGATTAAGAATCACGTGAGCAGTATCGTGTGAAGTGTAATACAGCGAAGCCTGCCGGGTCCTCTAGCGGGAGATCAACGTGAAGTGTCCTGTGCCGACGATGGGCAGCGGGATGGTGGGCGGGGCACTGACCGTGGGTCGACGTTGGCGGTGGCCTCGTCCAGCACGAGCACCCTCGCGCCGCGCAGCAGCGCCCTCGCCAGGCACACGAGCTGGCGCTGGCCCACGCTGAAGTTGGAGCCCCCCTCCGCCACGCGCGCGTCCAGCCCCGCCGCCTCGGGCAGCGCCTCGCGCAGCTCCACCCACACACACACACACACCATGGATATTGGAAACACTTGGGGGTGGCGTTACAAGAAGTTTGAGCTTCTACTGAATCGTTTCATGTTTTTGCTTAATGAAAGATAGTGGGTGTGTAACAATACACTATTACATGGTTTTATAATTAAACAATACAAACAACCTTAAACATATATTTAAATTAATAGAATAAACTCTTATCTGCCGTCATTTGTTGATTGAGGCATTTGGTTGTGTAAACATCTTCAAAACGATCTTGGTTAGCACGAGTGAGGGAGTGCGATTGTTGTATTTAGCGAAGCCAAGATAGCGAGTTTTTTTTTAAATCCAAATATTAAGTTTTTTTAAATGCATATATTAATAAGTGACTATAAACGCAATGTTCGGAAAGTGTACAATTCATTATAAATAATAAATAGTAATAAATGTTAAATAATAAAAAACTAGTAGGCTGCAGAAGCAAAAATGTGGCCGAGTACGTGGACAATATGATCATGCAAAACAACTGAAACGGCACATATAACTTTGAAACTTCTTCTTCCTCGTCACCTGACAGCGGCTCTGTTGTAAACAGTGATAATGATGAGAATATTGTCGTAATATCAGATATGAGACATTTGCTGATTGATGTAATCAAATATTTTATTTTCAGTCAAAATTGAAACTTTTTCATTGTTTTCATAAGCAGCGTAGTTTTATTTGAATTTCTGCACTCATTGAAAACTGGAAATATATATTATAAATAGTTCTTTATTAATTCTTAAAACTTATATAAATTTCTTTATTGACACTTATGATTTTATTTATGTATTGAGCATTGAAAAAGGTATATCTGTTACCTGAATGTTCTGCTACTTTCAGAAACTAATAAATACTTACATCGCGAACCATTCTTTTAAATTTCAACACACAAAACAATACGTTTTTATTAAAAATTTATATTTATTTGTTAGAATTATGAAATTATTTAAAAAATAATATTGTATAGCATCATATACACAGTTCAAAAATATTGTAACAAATTTGATTTTTGTATATCAGCAGTACAAACAAAATTTTCTGTTGCGACAAATCGTTCAAAAAAGGGCCTTTTACGAGACAAATGATGACGTATTAGATTTTACTGCACGAATGATTGCGTCATCACATATTCAGTCAATCGCAACGAGAGAATCTTGGGGTGGTAGTGGTTGGAACAACCGATCGCCAGATTCTCGCACAGGTGTAAAATACCTGAGACGTCACAAGAAAGTTGTTTCGCAAATTTAATTTTGTTTCTCTTAAAAGTTTGTAACGATGTTATACAAAAAATAGCGAATGCATCTCAATTATAATATTGCTTTATTGCATTCGTACAAATTTGAAAATTAGCTCCTATTTGCGCTTGTTTTCAAAACTTGTGCATGTACAATAAAGCTTAACATTATAAACTAATTGCATATTATTAATAAACAAATATCTATGCTTCTCTCTCCCCTCCCCAAAACAAAATGATTGGTTGGATCCGCCGCTGTGGGCGGGGCATGCGGCTCACCTCCTCGACGGCCTGCCACAGCACGACGTCGGCGAACTCGTCGAAGGGGTCGAGGTTGCGGCGCAGCGTGCCCGAGAAGAGCACGGGGTCCTGCGGGATGACGGCGAGGCGCGCGCGCAGCTCCTGCAGCGCCACCTTGGCCGTGTCCACGCCGTCCAGCTCCAGCTCCCCGTCCACGCTCCACGCCAGCCGGAACAGCGCCGCGATCAGCGACGACTTGCCCGCGCCCGTGCGCCCCACCACGCCCACCTGCGCACGCCACAACCACACATTCAATGATACCACGCCAGAATACAGTCGACTCCGGTTATAGTGAACTCGGATATAGTGAACCCTCGGTTATAGTGAACTTAATTCACTGGTCTCGTTTCACTCACTTTACAAATAAGCATAAGAAGATTCGGTTATAGTGAACCTGAACCTCGGTTATAGTGAACACTGGAAATATGCCCTGGAAATTAATTTTGTTCCTGGAAAAGAATATGTCGTCTCAGTGACACAAATTCCAACAATAGATAGCTTCAAAAAAACATCGTCGCCCAAAGGTCATAATATGAAAAGTGTCCCCTGAAGTGAGTGTAGCAGACCCGGAATGGAGGTCTTTACTGATGACCTTATGCCACTCATTTTCATTGTGGAAACAAAGGCGTGTCCTGCGTGGGCTACAACTGGCGGCGGCGAGCGATTGCTTGCTTCAGTTTAACTTGGTTTACTTGATATCCGCGGGCAAAGCGTGTTGACTTCTACGTAAGAGACAGGAAGCACGCGATTCTCACAGCCTGGCGATATCCGCCCTGCCGCGCGGAAAAGCAACCAGTTTCATTAACAGCTTGCCCTATCCCGCTACCGAAAGCACCTCAAATGATATTTGGCGGAAATAAGAATCTTCGGAGAGTGGGATGGTGTTCCAAAAGTGAAAGAGGAAATTCTCTTTTTTAGAGGGTATCAAGACAGCATTACAATTCTTAGACCTAGAGGACAATGCAGAATAAAGTATGGAAAGAACACGAACTTTCGAGGAGGAGCTGGAGAAATTACTAATGAAAAATATACGAAGCACACAATTGAAAATAATTGATTTTGTAAGGACAAATAAAGATATATAAAATGTCAGATCGCGCTGTTAATGTATTTTGCTATCTATATATTAATAACATCAATCGTTGTGGAGAAATTCTATTTAATTTTCACATCATCGGATATAGTAAACCTGGATATAGTGAACCACAAATGTTAGTCCGTAGAAGTTACTATGACCAGAGTCGATTATACTTGCCAGGTAAACCTGCACAGGTGAATCGGGAAGGTATACAGGCTACGGTAAAACGGAAGATTTTCATTCAGTCGAGTGATGTTGATCAAACAAGAAGACGACACGATCGCTTTTGCCGTTGCCAGGAAGTGTAAAAAAAAGCGAAAACGCAAAGCCTGCTGTAATGATCGGCTTACAAAGAGAAATTAATACCCTCATACAAGATTACTGAAAGAGAAGTTCAGATCCTACATATAATCGTAATTATTTGCGGATAAATGAAGAAGTCTACTAAAATTGTTGCCACATGTAATTTCCTCTAATACAAAAGAAAAATACATTATAGGAAGTTTTATTTCTCCCCATGAGAGACTGACACTTTGAAGTTTCTTGCAACGGGTCGATCCTACGAATGTCTTAATTTTTCTACTATAATGTCACCCCAAACTCTTCGCAAATAATTCCGGAGACATGTGAAGCCATCTATAAAGTGTTGAAAAAAGGGATTTGTAAGCGCAGTCACTACTTAACACTATTGTACACGTAAAATACAAAGACGACCGACGCTCTCTACTCGAGGAACTACCCACAACCAACTTAAAAACTATGCTGGCGGGCCGGAGTGACACACACACGCTTAGTTCTTCATGCCTGCGCAGGTAGAAAGAATTGGATTTCAATTCTTCTCTGGGTCGGCTTCGAAGATGGTTACACCTGTGCAGTTTGGCCTGCAGCGGTTGGCACACACACTCCGGTTCACCTGTGCTGGTGAGCTGTACAGGCAAACCTCACTGGTATACCGGAACCTGTGTACCAGACCTAAAAGAGCGTGAAAAAACTGTGCTATGCGGAAGATAGGAAGAAGATTTATTTTTTCTGATGCGTTATTACTTCTTATTGCTTTCGATACGGACACAGACACGGAATAAGTATACCTATCCACAGTAACTGAGTTGCACAAAAGATGCTGTATGGAAAAAAGTATTTTTTTAACAACGCACAATTAAACTTTTTCAACAAAGTAACAATTTAATTTAATTATACAAATCCACAATAATGAGATAGAAACGTGTTGCGAGGATCCTCTCATGCAGGGAATTACGGGAGAGAAAAGTGAAAAAACAAACTAAGTCATGTTAACATCTAATGAGTAAATATGATGAGTAATATTAATGAGCAAATAGTAAGTAAATATGAATAATTAAAATTAAATAAAAAATAAAATATTATCTGTATCACGGGCGTTAACTGGCTCCAATGATCCCTTATCACGCTCTTGATGCATAAATAACTATTATCCATTTGGTTATCTAAGTCAAACTTTATAAAACTAAGAGCGGAAAAGTTATTAGAATACAAATATATATTATATTATTATAATATATTCTAATATTCAGTCACCTACTATTAACAATAATAATCAGTTTAATAATAAAGAGGAAAATTTTCTAATATTATTACCTCTATAAGCTACTATCAACTCAGTCTGTTCCTATGCAGACGAATAGTCAAAGTAATCAACAATTATAATATATTGGATTTTTTACAATGTGGACAATCGCGTTGATTTCGAATCTGACTTTTTATTACAACACTTGTTCTTTTGATAACTCTCCAATTTCATACTCCAACGTTTTACGACTCTTATTTTGTAAATAACTTTTATTTTACTTCAAACTATTTTTTTTTTAAAACATGGATATGAAATATTATCAGGAACACATATGCGATTAGAAATGTCGGACAAGTAAAAAAAAAGGGCGCGCCAAACGATGCAATGGCACTGTGCCTCTCACCTTCTCGCCAGGTTTGATGTGCAGGGTGAGGTTGTGCAGCACGGGCGGGTCCTTGGGGCCGTAGGTGAGCGAGAGCTTGTTGAAGCGTAGCTCCCCAGCGAACGGCCAGCCCTTGGGCGCAGGGGGCGCTGCGCACACAATCACCACTCAGCACCACTCCTCACCGCTCATCATCATTCCTCGCCACTCAACATCCCTCACCACTCACTCATCACACCCTCACTCTCATCACCACCTCACCACTCATTACTATCTCTCACCACTTATTAACAGCCCTCATTACTCATTACCATCCCTCACCGCTCATCACCATTCTCACCATCCCTTCAGTATCCGTCACCTCCTTCACACCACCGCTCACTACTCATCACAGTCTGTCATCACCCCTCAACGTCCGTCACACCCCTTACCAATAATGCACTTTCACCATCCGCCATTACACTATCACCACCTCAAATTATCGTGCCTGAATTTATCATGATCGATAAAGAGAAGGAAGTGTCAACACCTTTTGGAATTATCGGATTCCATGTCTGTCATGATTCAGCCATTTTCCTACATCCAAAAAGAATTTAATTTCATAGGGCCATTATTTTCGTGCAATAAATGATAATTCATGTTCATCACTTTCATTACAATGAAACTTTATTTAATATAAAAATACTACCATATGAAAATTATCAATACTACACGGAAAATAATTGCCAGTTGAAATCAGGATCAAAAAGTTCCTACCAGAAACCTATTCATCAATAAACCCTTGGATCACGTAGGCAAGTGGTGAAGGTAGGTGTCATCTAAAAGAGATATCACGGCTTAAAAACACTAATAATAATAATAATAATAATAATAATAATAATAATAATAATAATAATAATAATAAATTAACATAATGTAATATAATAAAAACAAAGTTAATAAATTTATTTGATCATGAATTACTGTCGATCGTTTTATTTGGCAACAGGTTTGACGTTTACGTGTTACACTATGCGTGATGAAGACACCCTACTGTTCCGATATTAATACTACTTGGGCGATGAAGTGAAAAAGAGACGGAGACGAAGTATTAGAAGTAGAAGAGTGAAATAAGAAGGGAACTATAGAGTATAGAAGGAAGAAGGAGGAGAGAGGGGAAGAAGGAGAAAGAGAAAATGAAAAAAATAAAGTGGAGAAGAATAGAGGAGTGTTTGCTTAGCTCAATACACTGTGCTGTATATGAACTTAACGAATCACACATTTCACATATTATTTCTCGTCTTTAAAGTTCCATTTTAGCGGGGACGCGACAGCCAGTAATAATAATAATAATAATAATAATAATAATAATAATAATAATAATAATAATAATTTTCGCATTAATATTATTAGCAACTCAAAGACTAAAACGAAGAAGCACTGAATGTGTGCAGAAGCACATACGTAATAAACGCTCTTAAAAAAGCTTGAGCTGGTGTTGAATACCTGGTGGCGCCTCCAGGTTGGGCTCGGGGTCGAGCACGCTGTACTCGAGCACGCGCTCCACCGCCATGATGTTGTTGGCCACCTCGGCCGACTGGCGCACGCCCCACTGCAGCACGCCGCTCAGCGACATGGCCTGCGTGATGGCCAGCCCCACGCCGTCGCCGTTGCCCCCTGCGCAACGCACGGGAAATTGCACACACTGCGGTATCCAAACATGATAAAACCACGAATTCTATAAGGCCCGACCAGGACGGCTGAGATCGCCAAGGCGGCGGTCACAGACAAGCCGAAATTTTTTGATCTACCGACGCCACACGGACAAAAGCAAACGAAACAATCTTTGTCTGACAGACGATATTTTTGGAAGGAAGAGGCCATGGGAAGAGGTCGTTGGATTCTCTAAGGCCGTTCCCGTTCATCAGCACTTCAACGAACGGACATCCTCGTCTGGCAGACAGATATTGACCCCATCAAAAGATCGTTCGAATCCTAGACCGTTTCCGTTCGCCAGAACAAAACGAATACGACACGTCTTCGTCGGACAGACGATGTTTTTGGGTACAATTGTAGAGTCGTTCGGATTCTCTAAGACCGTTTCCATTACCAGCACTTGGAACGAATCCGACACATCTTCGTCCGACAGACGATGATTTTGGACCCCATCGGAAGAGATCGTTTGGATTCTCTAAGACCGTTCCGTTACCAGCACTTGGAACGAATCTGGCACATCGGACAACACGTCTGACGTGGGCCGAACACAGTTCGGTTCAAAATCGATTCCATTGTGACCGCCGTCTAAAAAAAGCATGTAGGACATTAGGTCCGAAGAATCACGGGTTTGAGTCGCGCTTACGCATGGTCGTTTACCCCTGTGTTGTAGCATTGACAGCATTTCCACCCTTCAACTTTGACCGTATTCTTTCTATCCTGGTCTGTCTGAGTGGCGTTGGAGTTTTCGTGGGCGACAAGTACACGGCGGTGCATTCCTCGATTCTGTTAGATATGGCAAGGTTGGACAGACCAATCCCCATGCATCTTCCACTAACCATATTCTTCCCCCCACCAGGCAGGTATCCTCCACAGGCAACGTCGTTGAGATGTGTTCCCAAACCGACCGAACCCGACATGTGGAGGGTCTCCACAAGGTACCAAGTGGAATGGATGTACAAATTAGTGGTGCTAAAACAGTACGTACTTTCTCGTCAATATTTTCAAGCAAAGTTACGCAAAAAGTACTCAAATTTCGAAAAATTTTACCTGTCCTTGTCTCAAAATCTATATGTAAGGAACAGATTTCATGAAGGGAAAAAATCTCTATCTTTCTTATTTTACTTGTAGAGGCTAAAAAATTGAACTTTTGCAAATTAAAAAATTAGAGTTTTCAACGAACATGAGACTTGTCCTATTCTCTTTAACGTCCTTCACACTATCCAACAAAAAAAATCAAAAACGATGGAGAATTTATTTTTGAAAATTTGGAAAATGTCCTATGGGCTTCATGTAAAGAATACACGAAAATTAAAATGTGGGTTTCCAATTCATGGAGCGGCGACACCAGCAAGACCTATTGCAGAACATAAATTTTGGAGAAAATCGGCTGAAGGATTCAGCCGCGAGCGTTGTTCACAGACGGCCGGACAGACATACGTTTTGCGGTCATTCGATTTTTCGGTATCGAAGACCCATAAAACGTTTCCTATATTATTTCAGTAGTATACTTACCTTTTGCGTGTCTCATACTCAATCTTTGTAAATAAGGGCTATAAAGAAAGATAATTACACGCATACGTGGCGAATTGTATTTTGACTTTAAAAATATGAAGGATTTTTTTAAAAACGCATCTAAATATTATGTTAAATGCAACACGCAACACTTGGCGGATTTTTTAATCTATATTGTTAAAAACTATTAAACAAAGCTTTTAGTCCTTAAAACGAAAATATTGATCCAAACTCAGTTAAACGTTCCTCACCCCTACTTTATAGATAAATCTTCTTGAACATTCTTTACGTTTTTCCTGATTCGACGCTTCTCGATTCTACCGAGTTTAGAGCCTGCATAATTGACAACTGTATGTGAAATTGAACTAATTACTTGATATTCTACACAAGTGTATCTCTCTTCTCGGTAATAACGTTAAATAATAATAGTTTGTATTGACATGGGTGATTGTATTGTTATCAATTACAAGGATACACAAGTGACAAGGATAAGAGAGTCCTGAAAGAAAGGTTGTTACAAGCTTAATATGGAAATGGAAAATAGGGAAGAGGTGTGAGAGTTCATGTGGGAGAGGGACACGCGAGGGTTATCGCACGGGTACGCTAGTTGTTTCTAACTTTAGCAATTGGAGTTATCCATTTTTTCGTTACCAGAGTCTTGTTATAAGAGTTTTACTACCGAAAATTCGCCGTTTTTTTGCGCAGCATTACATAACTCTCTACGTCCGTTTCTACTCTCGCTACAACCCTTCAGCCATACCGACCTCGACTATTTAGGTCCGAAAATGTTAGTTTACTATCTTGGGAATTCAGAAAAATTAAATATAATATAATATAATTTCTGCCACGACTCCAAGTGGTAATTTGCAGAATAAATCATTTTGAAGCTGCGCTCTTGCATTAATACATATTTCCAAAGTCGACAAATTGTGGTTATTATCAAGTATATCAAAGATGAAATATATCAAATACATCAAGGATATCAAAGGATCAAAGCTTTTATGGATTTGAACCCTGTGAGCATAATTTAATAAAATGTATTACTTTACTAAAACACTTATTGAAAACATTTGGTAATTCCTCTGTAACAGATGAAACAAATAACTCACCTAGAAATATGAGTGAGAAAGTACAAATGTGATGTACAGCGTGACCAGTACGTCCAACGAGAAACCGAAAGCGTTGGATGTTGTGATGAACATGTACCATGCAGCGGAGTGCAAGTCCTGCAACGGGAAATGAACGTCATTGATACAGAGTATTAGCACCTGTTTCTTAGTTCTTGATAAATAAGGCATGCGAATTTGCTTTAAATTCTTATTTCAATTAATCATCAATCATATGAGATTGACAAAACTATTAATATAAATTACTACAAGTAGGGTGGTGCATATTAAGCTGGTGTGTTTCCTTGTCAATTAAGAATACCGTTTCCATAAAATGAATTTGAATTATAATAGAAAGTTTTATTTTACTTCTAGTAAATGTCATACTTAATTTTTTTTGGAGGGGGTTGGTAATTCTGTAAATGATCGTCAATTGATTTATCTGAAGAAGAGCCTGAAGAGGGTTGAAATATATTTCGAACATTACACTTTTGATGATATATGTTTCATGATTACATGTGCAACACTGTGCACGTATTTTGCATGGTTATGTGTAGTTCACTCACCTGGTGCTTGTCGAACTCCGCCTTGAGCACGTCTTGGGCGCTGAACGCTCGTACCGTCGTCAGCCCCTGCAGCGTGGCGTGCAGGTGGGAGAACACCGGGCTCTTGGCTGCAACAGACGGAGCGTGTTGGCGCGTATTGCGGGTTGGATGTGCACTTTCTGTTTTCCTTATATCATTATCTGCGAACTTATATTTTTTCGGCTTAAGTTTGATGCAGAACTGGGGGGGGAATTTCATATCCAACAGCAACACATCTAGGAGATTTTGTTGCTTGTGATTTATAAATAGTACAAAATCGTCGTAAATAATAAATAGTACAATTTTTTTCGGCTTAAGTTTGATGCAGAACTGAGGAGTGATTTCATATCCAAAATAACACATTTAAGGAGTTTTTTTTTGCTGTGCTTTATAAATAGTACAAAATCGCCATCTTTCCTTAGTGTTACATACAAGTAAGTCATTTCACGTGAAAAATTACACCAGTTTGAGTGCTCCTGGCTGATCGAGTGACTCCACATCGAAGGTTGTGGTTCGACGAGGAGTCACCGACAGCGTAGACACTCACATACTTTGGCCGTGAACGACTTCACATAATACTAGCAATAAATAATTCTTTACCGTTTTAGCTTAAGGAACATATATACTTGTACAGTGTTTTCTCTAAGTTCCAAATTTCGTCGCAGCATGCATCTCGTCGAAACTTTGTGCGCATTTCCAAGGCTGGAAGCGCTGTTAAGGAGGTCGTTTGCGACATTTTCAAACAGCGAGAGCCCTGCAAGTCTGACGGTCGGCTGGCGAAGTTAAGTGCAATAACAGGGCCACACGCAAGAGAATGGAAATAAGCACCCCAGTTTCGTCAATTTACAAATTTGCGTTTTTCGTCATTTTGGGAATAAAGTACCTAGACTTTCTCTTCGACGAAATTTAGATATATCCCAAATCCTTTGATTCGTATTAAGCAGAACGTTATGGTCGTTACATTAAAAGTGAAAGCACCCAGAAACTGCAATGCCGGCACGAAACGTTTCTCACTGCATTAGAACCATTTATTCATCTAATTGAGAATAAGATGTGGTGAGTTTTTCCCACCTGGAATGCAGGGTCGGATCCAGCCGATCATTCTTTTTGGAGCGGGGGGCCTCGTAGAATTTTGTTAAATAATAAACATAGGTGTTATTATTTTGTATATTATTTATGCACTGTAGAAATGATACTGTACAATATCATTGTTTAAATAATTACATCATTCGAACATAAATATTTAAATCAATTTTGCCAAATAAAGGAAGGTAAGCAAAATCTCTAAACCTTTTGGGGGGGGGGCCCCCATGCTCCCTCCTGGATCCGCCAGTGCTGGATTGACTCACCCCGTATAGAGGAGAACAACGGTCTTACCAATTCCCTCGAGACGTTTGATGTTCTGCGACGTGCGCAGGTAGATGATGCGGTCCCCCCAGAAGATGACGGCGAGCACCGCCACGGGCACCAGCAGCCACTGGTTGACGATGGCGCTCACAGTCACCGCGCCCACCACCTGCAGGATGATCTGCGTCGCGTCCAGCATCGAGATGGGCAGCTGCTCGTCGCACGTGCCCATGTCCTTGGAGAAGCGATTCAGGATGCGACCTGCACACGCACGCACGGCGATCGTCACACTCTTTGACTTTAGAGTATTCAATTTTAGAACCGGCTGAGTTTGTGCTCAGAGCTAGAAATGCCGCTGCCTCAATAGCGAACCAGGAGGTCCTAGGGTACGTTTCCGCATAGTGGTGGATTTTCGACATTGCTACATAGCTAGGTCGAATTCAACAGTTGTTTGGAGGAGAATTCTAGCTGTCGGCTGCCTGTTCTGTAGTTTTACGTGCATTCTCCGATAAATATCAGACGAATGTCGGAGCAGTACCCTAACAAACAGACCTGAGACCGCAGGCGATCTAAAAAAGCGAATTTCATGGAGATGTGACGAATTGCAGTTTGACTTTAATATTTTTGAACATTCTACTACATTTTTGCTTGTTCGACGCTTATAGATTCTACCTCATCTGTTCAGAGCCTGTAGAATCGGCAACTGTTGTAAATAAAAGTAATTACTTTATATTCTACGCGATTGAATTACATGGTGTAATAACTACTCTGTTCAGTAAAACTTAAATAAGAGTAGTTTGTTTGGAAGGGGTATTATCAATTACAAGGAGAATAGAACAAGTGACGGAGGATAACAGATCTTAAGAAAAGATATATTACAGGCTTAATACGGTAATGGAAAAATAGAAAAAAAGGGGGGCAGAACGCGAGAGTTCTTGTCCAGGGACACTAGTAATTTAAAATTCAACTAACCGATTCTCCCGTTTGTGAGTGAGGCGACGAGGAGATGGTATTTCACTTGTGTGAATGACAACATTGCGAAAGAATGCGATTCGACGTGGGGCAACGACAGGGCATTCAGATGGTTGAAAGGGCGCTTCCTAACTTAATTTCTGTCAAAAGATTTAATGCTAAATTATAAATGATGACCCAAACAATAGTTGCAGCTCAGTTCTCCAATGTTTAAATTAGTAAAGAAGTTGTGAAATTAGTAACATTTATTAGAGACGACCAGTGCTCACCAAACGTGTGCATGCTTCATGTCAAGCACGCCTCATCTGGGCATATCACTTTTTAGATAAATTAGCAAAGACACGTGCTGATGTCAAATGTGAAAAACACGGAGTTACGTGCGAATTATTTTGTTTTATTATGTATAAGTCAAAATAATTTCGATTCAATTTCATGTTAAGTTGGATCATAATTTAAATCTGTTTGTTAACATAATTTATAAATTAAGATGACTACTCAAACATTTTTTTATTATTATTATTATTATTATTATTATTATTATTATTATTTTAAATTGATTTATAAGAGCAAATTAATATACACTGACTTTGTTTTAAATTTCTTTTTAACTGTTGATTTGTGCAAATCTTTGAATAAATAAAAGCGTATCGTAAGCGAGTAGGCGCACACAGGTTGGAGCAAACCTCATAGACTTGTGTCTAGCGCGGCTTCCTTGCGACGTAATCTACACTGTCAAAAATTACATTAAATTTAATGTCGATTTAATGTACGACTGTACAGGAATTTTAATGTACATTGTAATTATATTGTATATTAGATATACAATGTACATTGTATATTTGATGTACGTTGTACATTAAGTAGAGATTAATGTATCTGTACAAATTATGTATCTGTTTTTAATTCTTAAATAAAAAATGTAATTTAATGTAGACTGTTAACTTTTACTTGTCTACATTAAATTAATTGTATAAGAACATTAAATTTAATGTACACGTACATTAAAGTTACTATATGTGTACATTAAATTTAATTTACGTACATGAAAATTACTTTCATGTACTTTCCTTAGAAGTAATGCGCATTTCTGAATGTACTTGTTTTTGAGTGGGTAAATAAACACTTCTGTACGTCCCTCTACGTGCATCGGTTGCACGCGCGTGACTCACCTGAAGGGTTACGTGAAGAAGCGCACGCGGTGCGCAGCACGGAGCTGAACATGGCGTGGTGGAGGTGCTCCGAGCAGCGCATGGCCATGGTGTAGAAGCTGAGCGAGCGGCACAGCGCAAACAGCATCAGCCCGCACACCAGCCCCGTGTAGATGTACACGTACATGTGCACGTCCGGGATGTCGGACGTACCGTTATTTCCTTGCTGTGCGCACAAGACGGTTCATTGTTAGTCAGGGGTGGACATAGGGAAAGGGGAGCCGTGCGAGGCCTTAACCCCGGTAGAAAGTCGCAAGCCTTTCACCACTGAGATCCGGGTTCGATTCCCGTCGAATCTCATGTGAAATTTGTTCCAACAAAACGAGTTCGGCTGCTTCACAAAGGCTAGTCCAACCCCTGTGAAGTGTCCTAAACCCTACCCCTATCCTTATTCCTACCTAATTCTGGCCGCTGGGTAGTGACGCAGGAGCGCGCGGTAGGAGGCGCGTACGCGGAGATGCTACCTGGCGGTCCTCTTGACAACCGACTATGACGAGACGCGGCAATATTAACGGAGGATTACTCCATAAAACAAGCGCAGTAATGGGAGGATTACTCCCACAAGCGCAAAGCGCTCAACGCCCCCCCCCCCAAGGGGCTTGGAGACGCGTTGCGTCGAAGTAGACGCAACAAATTAAAAAAAAAGGTAGATCTGGTGTTCGCAATTGAGAACTTTGGAAGGATTTTCATTACTATTATGCATAAAAATACTTTTTGCGATATGTAGACAGTTTTGATACATTTGTGTTTTAATGTTAGTGTCATCCATCGGGATATCTAAACACTACCAAACTAAACAGCAAAGTGTGCGATACAGAAAACGTCAGGTCTGAAGTAATAATTTGGAGTTCCTATTAAACATTGTTTATTTCGTCCATAATTTATCTAAAGTTTAACGTAATCTTAAAGAAATTTTTCTATAGTATACGTGCATTAAAAGTTTAAAGTATTTGCATTTCAATTCTTGATTTTTGTTTGTCGAATTGTTTTTGAGAATTAGATTGTTAGAATGAGAATTGTTTTCTCAAAATTGTTGAGATTGACGCTTTTTAGGCAGCAAGTAGTGGAGTTACGTCACATATTTCTCGTGTGTTTTTACAACACGTGAAATTATAAAACTATTGAAACCCTGCTAAAATTTCGTTTTTGATCACGATTTATATTTTATTGCGTTCAGGAATAGGTTATTTCACGAATATCTTTATTGACCCAACTTCATTCTTCTGCAAATGATTGCTCCCCGCAAAATAATATGCCAGAGTAGAGATTTGAACAGAAGTGCGTGGGTTTTCGCGTTCAATGCATTTTTCTATTCTACTACTGTGTCATCGAGAATAAATTGGACCAGTCCTAAGCAGGACTCGAACCAGCAGCGTCTTCGACACAGACGACGACTGCCGCAACCGCCTGCTCCACGGAGCTGATTTATTTATATTATTGTTATTATTATAAGAATTAATGTGCGAATTTGCTGGACGCTTAAAATGCAAATTTTATCACTTTTTTATTTTTATCAGATTTATCGGAAACTAATAAACTAAATACTCAGGTGAAAACAACAATAAACATAAAAAATAAAATTAAAAAAATGTATCACAAGTTCAAAGGTGAATAAATTATTTAGCAGCCGATGTGCATTGCAACTCAGAAAAGAATTCAAACAGGAATTTAACTCCTCAGAATATTTTTTTCGTTACCGTGAATACTTTAAGATTAGTTTGAGTCAACAAATATCAATGTATAATCAATGAGTGTGTTGATCATGTTTTCGTCCTCATTTTGATAACTTACCGCTTGTTTTCTCTTTTCTCCTCTTGGCCAAAACACTCTTTTAAACATTGCGAATTAATTTTTCTACATTTCTATCCTCCACTGCTTGACGTAGCTTTTAATCCAATCTCACAATCTTACATAGCCAGATTTGAACGAAATAAAACAACGTAAAACGATCATCAGTGGTTCCCACCTTAATTGCTTATTAAGGAGGAAGAGCAGTAGAAGGAGGAGAAGCAGGAGATGATGAGGAGTAGAAGAACAACGAAGATAAAGAAAAAGAAGGAAGAGGGGGGAGAAAGAGAAGAAGGAATGGGAAAAGAAAGTGGAGAAGCAAAAAGAAGGCGATGCAAGTGAATGTGCTCACCAGAAGGAGACGAACCAGTCGCAGCTGCTGACGGTGCCCTGGGCGAGCAGGAAGAGCAGCGCCAGCCCGGTGAGCAGCAGGGTGCCGAAGCACTGCGCGCCGAAGCCCTGTCCGGTGCCCACGCGCGTGCCCGCGCGGAAGTACTCCATGTAGGGCGACTTGCCCTGCGTGCGGCCCTTGGACGACAGCTCCTGGCGGTCCTCCTCCGTGTCCCCGCCCCCGGTGCCCACCGGCGCCTCCTCCGCCACGTCGCGCTTCGACGACGCCCGACTCTGCGCACACACCCACACGGCCGGCATGAAAGCGGGTGGGCGAGGGTTTAGAAAAAACATACAGGAAATTACTCAATTGGGGGAAAACGTAAAGTGAAGTGAAGTGAAAGGTGCGATTATGCGTTACAGTAAAAAGTATTGAACATTAATATTTAGATAAAGTGATATGTGTGCAGTGCAGTGCAGTGCAGTGCAGTGAGTGCAAGTGCAGCGCAAGTGAAGTGAAGTGAAGTGAAGTGATTTCATTTCTTTCTGTTTGTTTCGCTAGTCGAAAACGTCTTTCTACAGCTATTCTGACAAGTGGTATTTATTTATTTTGAGTACGAGTATTTTACGTATTAGAAATGTAATAATTATTATAAGTATTATATATTATTACACTGTGGTGTTAGGTAAAAATGTTAATCTATTTTTGTCTGAATGCGAATAAATAGGTGCAGTTATGCCAGGGTTCCTTGGTTTGTCTATGTATCTATCGTGTATGTTTGTATGTATGTATTTTTGTGTACTATGTAAGTTTATTTATCTATATGTTAGTATAAATTTTTTTTTTTTGTTATTTTTTTTTAAATTGTAATTTAACGAACTTTCTTGGCCCCGGGCCCAATTGTAAAATAAGTTTGTAGCTAAGAGACAGGGAGAGCTTTGAAGCAGCATAGCAGAAAGGCAGGTGGGCTACTCCAGCGCACAGATTTTGGCTCGTTTCGCGCAACATCAGTTTGCGTTAGGAACCACGTGACCACAGCATGGGCACTCGTTTGAAAAGCCAGATCAGATGCTGTCTGCCGTGTTGCATGGAGTGTTAGTAGTGTTGAGAAACATTTTGAAAGTGGTATAAAGTGACAATTTTCAACGGTAATCAATCAAAAATAACACGATAATGAAAGAAAGCAAGATGCAATTTTTAAAAGAAATGCTTCAAAATTCCCGCTATTATTGAGACGGAAAATGTTGCCTGAAGTGCATTGGCTGAAGTCGGATACGATGAACAGTAGCTCACCCATACCTTTCCATTATGTTGAGCAGCCTATCCAACTTCAGCTAATGAGCTTCATACATCAGTTAGAGTCACAATATTAGCGGTAATTTTAAATGCAGCCAGATACCAAACTTATCACCTTGTTACAAGTAATTGCAACAGATAATGAAGCTTTTTTTAAACAAAGCATATTTTATTTCAAATACACCACAAGTTATTTTTGGTTAGTCTCCGTTGAAAAGTGTCACTTTATGCCACTTTGAAAATGTTTCTCAACACTTCTCACTTTCCATGCAGCATGGCTGCCAGTGCCTGCCCACAACGAGCAAATATACGTGCGCCGGACCAGCTAACCCATGTGTTTTGATTCTGGATGGACCACAACTTGGAATCAAAACGATTCGACTCTAACACAACCGCATTGTACTCTATCGTACATAAAAGTGCTTAGAAAAATATGTTCCACTTGGATTACACATTGGAGAGAGATGCACTGAAAGGAACAATTAAAAATACGTTTCCATAATAATGATTTTTCAAATCCCCCCTTCCCCTTTGGACATTTCCAACACGAACTCTTTCCTGTGGAACCTTTTTCTGCGACCTACCTTCTTTGATGAATTAAGAAATATAACTTCATTAAAATTCGGTGCATTTTTTACTTAATGTATTCCAATTTTTCAAACTAAATTCATCTTTTTATTAATCTGAACATTCATTTGAAAGTTATATTTTAAATATAGACAAGTTTAATATAATTTAAATATCAACTCTACAATATATTGAATATCTTAGAATAAATATTACAAACCTCTCAGGCATTTAAGAGCATGTAAAATAACTTTTTGGCAATATCTGGTTGGAAATTCTCACCCATGACATTTGCCCTCGATTGGTAGGCAATTCAGTCAGAAACTGGGGACACAACGATAGAATATATCACCCACAAAACGACAGCGCAAACATATCACCAACAAACAAGTGAAACCGGACAATAATCTTTTAAGAAAACCGGAGAACGGAGTAACAAGCTGTCCAGCCCAAACTGACTGAGTCATAACACAACCCACACTTCGTGCACCTTACGATGACTTCTGTTTTTGTTTCCAGAGTCTGCTCGATAATGTGACCACAACTGGGCCACGAAACACTGTAGTTAACATGATTATGAATCAAATTTGTTATTCAATGTAAACAAAAATTGAGAATTTTGATTTTTTATAATTATCTATTGGATCCAGTTCTCACATTAACAATTTGAGACAATAATCAGAAATAATACAAACATTTGTGTTTAAATTTTTTTTAAAACGTGCTTTAAATATTTGATTGTTTTAATAATTCTGAAAAATCTCGGGGGGATAGAGACCACAACACGATTTTGTGCTTGGGGAACCGCAATACGTAAATCCGGCAATGTATTGGAGGTACTCACCCGCGTTGAGGAAATACGCCGAAGGAGTCGGCCGACCTTGGTGACGCTGTCCCGCTTGCCCACACTGCCGGAGTCCTTGTTGCTCAGCTTGTCTGCGTCTTCCTCGCCGTCCGACTCGTCCCCTTCTTCGTCGTGGCTCTCCCCGATCAACGACTGATAGTCCACTTGCTCCGTCAACGTGTTGAAGTCGCCTTGCATTTGCACTTGGCCCTGCGCACGTCACCAAAGTTTTCACTCAGTCGCTTGTCACCATAGGCGCCGTTGATGAGTTGTTTATACGGTCGTTTGTTCATAATTTGATGTTTCAAACTCGGAACTTTCTAATGAATATGCAAGTATTCATGAATGACATATCGAAAACTTTGCGGCTGGTCAACTAAATATTGGTTAAATGAATGAATTTTTCTCCCTGAGGAAGGTCGCAGAATGGCGGCCGAAACGTTGGCGCCTGTGCCTAGGACACAGTGTCTGCTGGGCAGTCAAGCAGCTTTAGGCGTTGTGGTACTTACGTTGTGGAGCAAGATGATGCGGTTGGCGTCCTGGAGGTATTGCAGCTGGGGGTTACTAGCACGCGCGTCTTGCCGGCCAGGAAACCCATGATGCACTCGTCGAAGAGGTGGCGCCCCACGTGCGTGTCCACGGCGGACAGCGGGTCGTCCAACAGGTACACGTCCGCGTCGCGGTACACCGCCCTGCGCAAACCACATTCACTGCTCAGTAACAGTATCGTGATTGGCTCTCATTTCACAAGGAATCGAAACCGTGGATCTGGACCGGTGAATACGGTGTACATTGTATTCATATGTACCATCGTATCATCAGTTCATCGTATGTCGCAAGCGACAGCTATCGATCTTCTGCGTTTGCGCAGATGTACGAAAGTATAGCAAAACTTGAACTGCACAAAAGTTCACTATCGCTGTCGACTGATATTACGCTTCAGAAAGGTGCAGAAAGCCCCTAATACCTCCCGCACACACGCACAAGAAGATGCAGGAATCACATTTTTCTTTAATATATTACTTTTATACTCTTGTGCTAATATAATTTTTAAACCCAAATCTTCATTGTAATCTTCAAAATAATTTTTATTTTCTTTCATTCTCTCTTACCACACTTTCGTTTTATTTTAAAATTAACACTCAACTGAGAACTTAATAATACAAGCACCTCATCCATCACAAAGAAACTCTTAACGGCGGAATCTCATTCACGAAACATGAATATTTCAGAAAGCAAATAGGTGGGCATCAACTGAAATAATTATAACGTCAAAGGGGGTGGTCATTAATTGGTTTGCAATCCACATCTGATTATCATAGTAATAAATTCTGTTGTAAGTTCTTTTGTAGTCAGTTAAGAATGAATTGGCCAAATATGTATATAAATATATTTTGCCTTGTGGGTCGGTAGTCCGACTTCGCCGGCTACCTACCGGTGTCCCCCTGCCTGGCTAGTTAAATTCCCTGCTTGGGGTAAGAGCGACATGAGGCGAACATGACGTATTCTCTTCACCGTAACTGGCAAGATCCGCCTGCTTCAGCTTTTCTTCGTCGCACAGCTACAAAAACTGGGATGATTTCTAAAGAAAAGCTACAACTCTATTTTTGTCTCGACCGGGAATCCAACCCGGGACCACAGCACGGGAAGCGGTTACGCTGCCCATGAGCCATCCCTGAGGCTAATTAGCCAAATAACCATCATAAACAATATTGAGTAACAAGCATATGTTGAGTAGTTTGAGTAACACCACTGAGAGAAGAAAGATTTCCCACCAATTTTTCCATTCTATACTTGGGTTTTCGTAACCTGGCCGATGACTTTACGTCATCTTTACACCTCCCACTTCATAAAACGAATATTTTTAAATAATTCGCGAACGTCTTTCTGACGGGGTTCATGGCCTCAGACATTTGCTTATCACGTCATAAAGATTCATTTTATAAGGCAGGAGATGTAAAAGCTTAAAGCAGCTCCGTTACGAAAACCCAAGTATAGGATGGAAAAATTGGCTTTGACGGTTCTTTCAGCACGTGCTGTGTGGTCTCTAGATTTTATTATAATTGAGCGGAAGTTATATTGTTGTTGCAATACCTATATTTTACTTTGCAAAATGTACATTAACTGCATCGCCATTTATTTTCGTAACAAATGAGTGTCCTCCCATGCCATGGGCCGCGTTACAAAAACCGAAGCACAACAAGCGAACCGGAAGCGGTAGCTCAGTGTATCAACTGATGTCACTGCAGCGCCTCTGACCGGGAGGTTCTAGGTTCGAGTCCTGATGGCGGCAGGATTTTCAACACTAGCTTTTCAGCTAGGTCGAATTCAGTCGCTGTCTGGAGGAGAATTCTAGCGGCCGGCTGCTCTGATCGGTAGTTTTCCGTGGTTTCTCCGATCAACACCAGGCGATTGACGGAGCAGTACCCTACCAAACGGGTCACGAACTGCGCTCGATCTGTCATTCCTCTTCCTTGTCCTATCCTCTCCCCTCTTACACACACACCTACACTCACATACACTACACTACCACATATTCCGAGAGGCCGGTCCCGACTGGGGCGGTGCCCCGGTGGTGGGAGAGTCCTGGTTAGGGGGAAATCCCACTAGCCGACGGTAGGTCGGCGCCGGATCTCGCCATCCAGCGGAGGAAGATCACCGCGCATATCCCGATAAATAAACATGCACTACACTAACGGGACTAATGACCAAAGCAGTTGACGTGCCCGGAAACACGAAAAAATCAAATCAAATCAAATGAAACAAGGAGCGAGGGAGGCCGCGTTACCTGGCGAGGTTGATGCGCGCCTTCTGGCCGCCGCTGAGCGCGGCGCCGCGCTGCCCGACCACCGTCAGGTCGCCGCGCGGCAGCAGCTCGAAGTCGCGCTTGAGCGCGCACACGCGCACCACGCGCTCGTAGCGCCGGGCGTCGAACTCCAGGCCGAAGAGGATTTCTGGCGCACGGTGGCCGCGAACACCCAGGGCTCCTGCGACGCGTACGACACGCTGCCGTCCACGCGCACGCTGCCCGACTCCGCCGGCAGCTCGCCCAGCAGCGCGTGCAGCAGCGAGCTCTGGCGACAGCCGAAGAGGATGTTCTGGCGCACGGTGGCCGCGAACACCCAGGGCTCCTGCGACGCGTAGCCTATTATATATATATATATTATATATATATATTATTATCACACATCTATACTACTATTTATTGTTCATATATATATATATATATATATATATATATATATATATATATATATATATATATTGCGTTATTGGGTCGGTAGTCCGACTTCGTCGCCAGTTACGGGTGTCCCCCATGCTTGAGCCTAGCTAAATTCCCATGCTTGGGAGTAAGAGCGACATGAGGCGAACATGTATTCTCTTCACCGTAACTGGCAAGCTCCGCCTGCTTGAGCTTTCCTTCGTCACACAGCTCAGAAAGTGGGACGATTTTACAGGAAAGCGGCAACTCTATTTTTGCCTCGACCGGGAATCGAATCCGGGACCACAGTATTGGAAACTAGTACGCTAAACATGAGCCATCCCAGAGGCATATATAAGTATATATATTAGAGACCCATTAATTAATCTTGTTACGTCTTGCTTATATCTGGACTGTAAATATTCGCCAGTGGGATGCACAATTACTCATGGTGTTCCAAGCTCTCGAAAGAATTAAGTAGTGAGTGCCAAGAAAGTTCATATACAAAGAAAGAGGATGTCGACGAACACGGAATACATTATATGTCCAAAAAGTGGAAATTTAATAATTTTGCAGGAGAATGCTTTTGTCCCGAAACATTTAGTTTGCGACCAAAAAGAGAGTTTTCCTCTATATATACCGGCTGCTTCTTTATGGTCGTTAATTGGCCATTTCGGCACCACACGAACGTGCAACCCACCGGGGCTCAGTTATATTTATCAAGGGTTGGTACACGTGACTTTCATGGGGGGATCAGGATTTTCTTGCTGAACCCGTTTTCACCCGTTTAGGTTGTTAGCCCTGGGGGATGAGGTGAAATGATAATGATGATGAAGGATGATATGGACAATCACAAACATACAGAAACACACACAAACACAACCATGCTTTAGGTGGGACTACTGCTTTCGGTCACCAGGGCACTACTGCCTTAGCGATCTCGGCTACCCGGATCGGCATACCGACTGTTTTATGGATATTCTTTTTTTATTAATTGTTAGCCACTACTCTAAAAAAAATCATTATGTGCAAAACTTTTGTTGGACACGACGAGACCAAGAAATAGCTTTAATTGTGGGAATTCTGATTGGATGTTGTTGACGTTCTTATAAGAAGAAATAAAAGAAGTCATCTTCGTCAACATATCAGCTTTATTAAGATAGCCGGCTTTCGACGGCTTTGCCGTCATCGTCAGTCTCGCGACTTTTGCCGACAGTCGCTCGACTTTGCCGACAGCAGCGAGACTGACGATGACGGCAAAGCCGTCGAAAGCCGGCATCTTAATAAAGCTGATATGTTGACGAATATGACTTCTTTATTTCTTCTTAAATAGCTTTAATCTCACTGGCGTAGGTGGAGGGGAGCACTCACCTTTCCGGCGCCGACCTGCCCCACGACGGCCACCAGCTCGCCGCGCTTGGTGTCCATGGAGAGGTCCTGCAGCGTGGGCTCCACGGCGCCGGCCTCCCACCGGAATGTCGCCTTCTCCAGCAGCAGCGCCGGCACATCCTGCGCACACCACGCCCACGCACATCACGCCTATAGTCGGGTCACTCCGCAGAGGGAAGCAAGGTGACGTAGGTGGCCGTGATTTCTGGTGAGTTTGTAGACGACCACCGGACCCTGAGTTGGCGGCGACACTCATGCGTTAGCTTCAAAGGGGAGCAGTGAGTAGTCGGTGCTAAGCTCCTGGTTGCCGGGCATGCCCGGCAACCCGCCAGTTGGCCCCTTGCGCGTCGACCCTTTGGGCAGAATTGGTGAAATATTCTCGAAATGCTCCGGAACCCACATAGAAAAGTTCGGCGGGAAACTGATACCTACCGTCAGATTGCTCAGGTTCTGGCGATACTCATGTCGTTAGCCTAAACGTGTAGGCAGTGAGGAAGATGGGATGGGGACTCATAGCCGCTCGAACCTTAGTTCGGGCTCTCGGCTACATTGTAGCAGTGGTCCGATACTCTGGCAAAGAGAAGGGACTTATTGTCGGCACATGTGAGTGGCACATTGTTTTGACTCAGTACTAGCCGGGATAGCAAGGAGTTCTGAGCTGGCTGGGCGGCCCGATCCGGACGTTGTAAGGGGAGGTTGCGCTGTGAGCAAATTGCATCCAGCGGGGTCAAGATACCAGCCTGTCGGCGTAATTGTGCGGCGTCGGCGGGGGTGCGAAAAAGAGCTAAACCTTAGGTGCCCACCCCAGGGTTACCACCTCGCTAGTAGAACAAGTGGTGGGTGGTGTGCAGTCGGGTCATGTCGTACTTTCAGCTATTTATATTGTTATTGTGCCTTGCAAGGACAAACCTAACCTGATTTGTACATCTCTTTCAGTGTTTTTCAAGAAATTATGTTTTATTTTTGTTGACCTCGAGAAACTTACTTGCTTGATACGTATTGTAATAGTATAAGTGTAATTTAGTGACCATAACATAGGCTGTAGCGCCCGTGATTGCGAGAATCCGGCAGCAACGGCGTTCCAATGTGAGCAAATATAATTACGTTTGCCACAAAGAACAATACAAAACTTTATCTATTCTGGACGCTAATGAGTTATAAATCATAGAAGAAATCTTCTGATTTGTGCCAAGTGCAGATTTCAAATTGTAATATTACATGTTATTAGTATTGATTGATATCAATTTCTGAATAAATTATGATCATATGTTAATGGCTTTAATTGTATGCCGGATGTATTAGATTTGTCAATATTTAACGGTTTAACTATCGAACCTACTGACAAAATTGGGATGTAGTTTCTTAGTGAAATTTAGACAGAAATAGTCATTTAAATTTCAAAAATGCATCCCACGAACAAAATTTTTCTCATAGTTCAAGACCTTTTATTTCCATGCCTTGGTTCACTGTGATTCCAAGCAGTATTGGGCGCCACTTTCAAGGTCACAAATCATCAATGCAAATATTAGTCCCAGATTAACAGTTCTCGTCGGGATAGAACGGAAGACTCTTTTTAAACCCTGTTTTCTAGATAAACTAGACACTTTAGGGTAAGACAATTTTTACTTTGAGAAGTTTTACTTTCTCTAAAGTGACACGGTTCGATGTGTATAAGCAGAATTCAGGTTCACTATATGAAAAGAAAGCCCTTATTTTTTAGCGTACTAAAATAACTGCATTCCTTTAAAAACAAAATTCAAATTGTCAATACCTTCATTCCATATTCTTCCCACGCACGTTGCTGGACAGAGGAAATTAATTGTAAAAACACTTGTTGAGAAAAACTAGATTATACGGAAAAGTTTTATACGTCAATGATGTGTGCAAAATAAATGTAGTGCATGCTCCTAAATTATATTTTGATAAAGTGATAAATCACAGGAAAATGAATCATTACCGCCGCTAACGAATTTTATCAAGAGAAAATAACGTCATTGTTGTAAAAGGATAACCTGATCAGGAGAGAAATTGTGATTCCAAATATCATAGAGAGGTTTCATCCTTTGCTGATAAGAACAATAAATGGATGCATATAGGTCTCGTATGATAACATATCAAATCGGTTGACCTGTTTATTACGCGGAATATTTTTATCTTTATTGAACATTCCCAGTATAGTTTTCTACTGCCCGTAGAATACCAGTTTTTAGCTCTTAAACATTAAATAAAATTAAAAACACGTTTGAGAAGTTTAGAAAAAACATAACAACATAAATGATTTCGAAATATAATAAAAAGTATGCTTATGCACTCGTATTAGTAGGTAAGGAAGTTAACAGTTATTAAAAAAATAGATTCAATTTGCTTAATATTCAATAAGGTTGTCAAATTAATGACTTAATGTTTAAAAGCGTGCGTGGAAGACTAGACATAAAGAATCTTTTGAATAAATTCCTTTCTCACGTTCCTCACATTAACAGATTTGTATTTTTAAAATATTTGATTGTCGACGAGTTCTTATTGTAAAGCAAACTTCTCAGATTTGCATCTCTGAAATATTAGCTTTAGTTCTCCGCTTTTAATCTGGATAGTTGAACATGGCATGTGAACAACTTAACAATTTCTATTTTGATAAGCAGGAACCCCGGGATTAATTTGAAAGGGAAAGTATGCAAGCTCAGGAATCAAAGAATACACGTTGTTCGGGCAACCAATAATCAAAGTGTAGTATTATATGTATGGTGTCATAGCGTTGTTCATTTGGGGAGACACGGCCCCGGAGACATTACATGCGAATGTGGTGGAGAGGGCCATGAAAGCCGTGATTTTGTAGGAAGGTGGAAATAATCTCTCTCTTTCTTTCTTTCTTTCTTTCTTTCTTTCTTTCTTTCTTTCTTCTCTCTTACTCCCTCTCTCCCTCTCTCTCGAAAACTACCAAATTGAACACATCGAAAGGAATCGGTGCTGTGCGAATATTTCCTTCAGCATAGTCTGGATTATTAGTTAAATGATAGTAAGGTCGATAAGTTATAAATTTTGATAGCTTGGCAATGTGCAGAGTATGAAGTCGAAGGAGTTATTTGCATTGAGTTATAATTGTAATTTTTGTTTTTGTAATTTGTGATTTGAATTCAAATAGAGTCTGTGCTTCGAAGCGATTTATATTAGGATAGCTCCATATGGGAGATGAACTTTCAATAAGTCGGCTGAAGAAACACAGTCACGCGTAGCTGTTTCATCTGAAGCACAGCCATGGCAAGTCGCGGCAATTTAATAGGAATTATTGAATCCTATTAGATATCAAATAATTGAGAAAATTCCGAAAACAATTTTAATCTATTCTGATGATAGGCAAGAACGAGATAATAAGGATATAGAGGATATTTCACGGATAACATCCAGCCCGAAAACATCCGAGAAGAACATCTGAGATGTCATTGCAGTAAGCTAACGAACTTTATTCAAAATCGTACGGGGCTTTATTCTTTGTACAGAGAAAAAGTTATAATTTCATTATGAGCTAATAGAATTTGTAAGAATGTCATAATTAAGGTTATTTTTTTTGAGTAATGAAAGGGCTTATAATTTATAGTAGTTGCCAATAATTGGTTTTAATCAATAGAGCTTCCCGGAATCGTAATTGTGTAGAGAATTACACATCCACGTGCAACAGGTAAGGAATAAAATGTTGTATGTCGAAACCCATGATTAAATTGACAGTGAAATTAATAAAATAATATTTACATTAAGAAATGTATGAGCATAGCAGGCAACGAAGATATACTAATTGATAATGGAGAGGAAGTAATCCCTTCATAATATTTGTATAATTGCTCGCAAATAGTATTGAGATTTAGTAATATTAAATACCAAGAGGGAGGGTATATCTCACAATGCTATCGATTATCATAGGAACTCTTTTGTATAAGTTATATATTTCAAAACCAGAGTATCATTTTTACTGTGTTTTTTTATTTGGATGGTCATATCATTCACCTCAATTTTTCTCAACAACTACACAGAATCATAATCAACCGAATTAGTCATTTTCAATCTATTCACCATATACCATTCTCGAAAAGTGTGTATTATAAAGAAAACGTTTCAGCTTTGCATCTCGGAAATACCAGCTTGAGTTCTCCGCTTCATCTGAGTAGTTGAACGTGGGTATCTGAACAACTTAACAAACGGTTTTAAACATTGAAAAGAACATATCTCAATGCATAAGTAACAATTAAAAGCAAAAATTCCAATTTTTCACGGAAAAACGTCATTTTGAGGTAGGCAAGTACCTTAACAAATCTTATGAAGAATCGAAATAAAATTAGCGAGAGTATCGAACCTTATGTTCGGACGTGTGGCGCTCCATCGCCGGGCGCTGGTTCCAGGGGCTTTTTAGATTCTTCGGGTGCCTGCGGTGGGGGCAGCGTCGCCACAAACTCATCGTGGTGCAGGAATTTCTGTGCAAAGAACAAATGTCTCGTCACAGCACTAAAGCAAGTAAATAATAAAAGCATTATTATGACATCGTGATTCAAGAAGTGGGAATGTTAACAAAATAACCTGGAATTAGATATTTAGCGTGTCATGTCGACCTGTTTGGAACAACTCATTTCGGGTGTCTATAATATATATTTGAAAGTACAATAAAAATCTTATTTTCAATACATCAGTATATATTCACATGTACAGCGTACATCAGTACATATTATTCCTTTTATTTTCTTATTTTATTTATTTGCTTAATTATTGACTTTTTTATTTATTTATTTTCTTATTTATTTATTTATTTATTTATTTTCTTTATTTATTTATTTATTTTCTTTTTTATTTATTTATTTATTTATTCATTTATTTAGTTAGTTAATCAGTTAGTTCTCCAAAAGGTGACGGCACAAGCCTCATCTACACCTCTCACCTCCAGACGACGCACTGAGACTTGCGCTTCAGCTACCTCGGCCACTCCTCGGATGAACATCACGCACACGATGTGCGCCATCACGTTGAAGTAGGCAAGGACCACGAACACCTGTTCAACACATTTAAGAGTATCAGGTCAGTCACATGAGTAGTCGCAATTTCCGATGCCACACAATTAAACTCATTCAAGAGATTGATTGCCCTGACATAATTACAGTTAATTGCTGTGAATTTAACCTACTATGCCGTATCATAATTGATAGTCATTACACTAACAGAACATTTGAACGAAATTAGAATGCTAAAAAAGATTGATAAAACTTTTAATGATGTAATTGGGATAGGTGGATGATCGTCTTTTTTGCTAAATTTCAATTTCTGTCATTAAATAGGTTTTCTCACAGAACTTTGAATTGCGTATCACGCAAGGTTTCCTTATAAAATGTTACCAGTTATGAAATACTACTTGCATGTGTTAGTTGTCTAAAATATCCACGTTGAAGGACATGATGGTTCAGACAGTATTAGCTAAGAAGAATCGCTAATATTGACCTGACGTAAATATTATTAATTCAATGCTTTCGTTTTATTAAGGTTTCTTCGGTATTATGCATTTATTCATTAATTTATTAATATTCCCTATCAACTTATTAGTATTATTTAAGGTCGCATCAACATCTAGGTCATTAGCGACCAGTACTGGAAGTAATGTTATGGTAACTCTGAAGGTGAAACGAAATGGTGATGGCAAGGGGTGAAAGGACGTACACAAATACAACCATGCCCCAGGCGGGACTCGAACCCGCGACCCTAGATCACTACGACACTACTGCCTTAGCAATCTCGGCCACCGGGCCGAAAAGTTATTATTTCGTTATTCGTGTTTCTGGTGAAATACACATGAAGACAAATCATTCCAGACAGGATATCGAGAACCGTCGGAAGCTCACCGCGTCCGAAGTGAGCTGCCTGTCCGTGAGCGCCATGGTGATGAGCGTCGCGAAGAGCCCCACGCGGGTGATGGAGAGGATGATGGTCATGAAGAAGGCGCGGCAGAAGGACGTCTTCCGCAGCACGGAGATCTCCAGCCTGCAAGCGCATTCCCTCATGCCCTCGCTCTGCTTAAGGTCGCGCATCCGCTGCGCCGCCGAGGTGTGCGGTGCAGTGCATTGCAATGCCACGCCCTCGGCGTTCACTCAGTAGCCCCAGCACAGCATGTGCAGTGTTAGTAGTGTTTTAATGATCTGTTTATCAGTATATGTGTATGTATTGCCCAGTGTAAAAATTAAATAGTGTTCGGTGTTAGATAAGTTGCAACCGCTGTTAAAATGAGCTGGACAATGGCATGTATAGTGTAAATAATTTTTATATAAGCTTATGTGTAATGTTTATAAGTGTATGTTAATGTATTCCCACTGTAAATAATGTAAATAGTGTTCGGTGTTATATTAAGTAAGGATGTAAGACAAGTCGATTTACATGAGTTTGTAAGTACTAATTTGTAAGCAAAGCCATAACTTATTTATGTAAATAGAATTTGAGATTAAATATTTTTAAATTAAAAAAGAAAATGTATATCAACAAACTTGAAGCCAGGTAAAATTGCCCTCTCTATTAGCAGCTCCGTCGCTAAGCAGTCACCTCCGGTAGGAGCTATTTTTCCGTAGAATTAATTAATTGTCCATGCGATATGAGTAAATATTCTCTCTTTAAGTGGTCACCTTAATTTGCGGTTAGCGACCATACACATTTAGTAGATTATCCTCTATTAGAGATTCACAACTTTATGACACGTTTGCGATGTTGGTTCTTAACCCTTTCAAATGTGGAACATTAGAAGAAATTTCTGTTTATTCAGCATATTCTGGCGTCATGTCGCAATGTCGCATTTAATAGAACGTCATATCTAAGAGTTGCTTATTTTGTGGAAAGATAATTTTTCACTTATATCAATAAATGATTTTAATGTATACTTTGAAAATTTTAATGTAAAAATTCCAGCTGATCTAATTAGGAATCAAGTCAATTATGAAAAAAAACAGTATTATGAGAAAGAGAATGCAAAACTCAGGAATTGATTGGGTTTGAATAATAGTTAAGTGAGCACGCGTCATAATGCTTCCGGTATACGTAGATTAAGTGAAATGGAAAGGGCATTGACAAGCAATGCAAACGAACTTCATTGCAAAAGAATCAATCAATAATACAGGTCGATAAAGATACTTTATATATTTCGATTATCAAAAGTAAGACTTTACATACAAACATACAAACTCCTATTGAATAAGATGCCTTACGATAGACTTATTTCGTAAATAACTATGTGACTGTGATAGCTACCTCACGAGTCACGATCGGCCACTGTCGTTCGTGTAATGAATTGCACAGGGACCAACCTGTTTGCTGCGACGGAAGGATCAAACCTACGTACCCCGTATCATGCCATGTTATCGTACCCCTTCGGGTGAGTTCGTGTAATGAATTGCACAGGGACCAACCTTGCGACGTTAATGAATTGCCAGGGACCAACCTGTTGCTGGACGGAAGGATAAACCTACGTACCCCGTATCATGCCATGTGTATCGTACCCCTTCGGGTGAGTTCGTGTAATGAATTGCACAGGGACCAACCTGCTTTCTGCGACGGAAGGATCAAACCTACGTACCCCGCATCATGCCATGTGTATCGTACCCCTTCGGGTGAGTTGCTTTGATGTGCAGTCTCCCTGCAGGACAGGGGGCGGGGACTCACCTGCGCGCCAGCCGCACCAGCTCCGTGAAGGGCTTCTCCCAGGCGTACATCTTGATGACGCGGATGCCAGACACCACCTCTCCATGAAGCGCACGCGCTCGTCCGTGCGGCCGGCCGTGCGCTTGCGGAAGCGCGCCAGCAGGCTGCCCACGTACGCTGCGCAACGAGTGATTGATCATTAGTGATTCCGGGCATGTCATCTGCTAAAGGAATTTGCCCCATAAGTTGGCGGTGATCTTCCCTCGTTGGTTGGCGAGATACCACTTACGATTGGCTAGCGATACCACTTACGATTGGTTAGGGTTTTTCCCAACCAGGTCCTCACACCAGCGGGACACCGCTCCACCCGGGACAAGTTCCCGACCGTCTCCCGGCATGTGTGGTAGTGTAGTGCGTGATAGTGTGTGTTTGTAAGGGGTGAGGCTAGGACAAGGAAGAGGATAGAGAGATCGCGCGCGGTCCTTGGCGTGTTTGTTAGGGTATTGCTCCGGCATGGACCTGGTGTTTATGATAGAAACCACGGAAAACTACCGATCAGAGCAGCCGGCCGCTACAATTCTCCTCCAGACTGCGGCAGAACTCGACATAGATATCTGTCTAGATTGGAAAATCCTGTCACCTTCGGGACTCGAACCCCAAGAGCTCACGGTCGAAGGCACTGCAGTGACATCAGATGAAGCCCTGAGCCACCTCTCCCTGAGCTGCGCAACTAGCTTTTCAGTGGTGTTCCCCAAGGACGCCTCTCTCCTCATCATCTCAACGCAACATAGCTACAGCATGTGTCTCGGTGCAACGCGGAACGTTTGAGTTGTGTGCTCGGAAGTGGCAAATAAGTAGAACTTTCTCAAAATGTATTTTTTTGCTGGAAAGCTTATTGTACTAAACTTTTTCAACTAACAAGAATGACCTACATAACTTTTTTGAAGGTATAATTAAGATAGTCGTATAGAATAAATTAATGTTTTATGCCCTCTATAAACAGTAATAAAATAATAATAATAATAATAATAATAATAATAATAATAATAATTTGATTAATTTCCAAAATCGTCGACACTGTGATTGGCCCTCTGATCACGGATACAACAACCGCCAGACATACGTTGAAACCACAAAAAATTATAATTAAGTTCTTCTAAAAAGGAAAATGTGACATCTTTAAAATGTGTTATTGGGAAAATTTAAGTTGAAGGTCAAATGTTTGACCGGCCAAAATTGTTATCCGCGCTAAGGGCTTCCAGTTCTCAACAACCCTGTTCATTATTCCGTACACCCAAGACTCAATAATTGCTAAATGTGTGAAATGGAACTCTTTTGATATTTTAGTTTATTGATAGTATAATAAAATATAGAAAATGTCTGCCTCAAAATATTTGTACTACACAGCCCCTCTTAAAGATATCAATTAGCATACCTACAATGTCATTAATTAATTAATTATGTTTTTATACTTGCATATACATCACATCTACGAAATTAGGAAGTTTCAATTCGTCTCAAGGGGACCTTTGCCCCATACTCGAAGTTGTAAAATACGTCGTCCTTGCCCGATAGGAAATCATTGACCTTGAATGTTACATTAAATCGCGATAATAGGGAAATTGTTTGGACAAGTGCGTTTCAAACGAAAAGATAACGATTCTTTTCGTTAACTGGAGACAAATGAAGCACATTAAGTTCGTTAGTATTCATTACAATAGTCGTTTGTTTTACTTTCTACAAGTGTTTCATATTAAGCAATATGACGAACCAAAGCAAGGCCTGCTCAATAAACTTTCCTTTCTTTTCCTAGCACACAGGTCCACAAGTCCACCATGTCAGCGTCTTCCGGTTACGAAGGTATGGATTTGGATTATCCCACGGCGGGCCAGCTCAGATCGGAGATGATATGATGAGGATGATACGGAAAGGAAATACCGCACCGTTCGTGGTCCGTTGAATGGGGTTGGCGGTTGCCAGCGTCATTAGTCGTGCATAACTACGCCCCATGAATATACACAGATGTCAAGTAACTCGAGACATCATGGTTCCTGGATGGGCGACCGTCTGGGAATTTCGGGTTGTAACGGGCCAATATCCTTGGCAAAGGGATAAAAGACAACGATTGACAAATGAGGATTACTCCACTCCAAATTCAACGTCAAAACTTGGGTAGGAACATTACGAAATAACCTAACAGAACTTTAGGGTACCTTTATGGCATTCGTCTCAAAGTGATAAGGAAACCGCGAAAGTCACTGGTCAGAGCAGTCGGAATTTGAGTTCTACAGGCATTAAAAACTCACAAATGCTAAACACATGGAAATTCCTAGCAGTTTGTCGGAATCGAACTAACGACTTTCCAACCAATCTAAGGTGACAGGAGTTGTTTCTAAGCTCGGCGCTGCCAGCAGTCGTGCTCATTGACAAAATATTGAAATAATTCAATATGATTAGTAATTACTTCCACACACTTTATACAAATTGGACGTATGCTACAACCAAATGTTTCATAACTCATGTAATTGCAAATGACTCCGCGCTCACCTTGCAAGGGCACGATGGCCAGCACGGTGCCGACGCCGACGAAGGCAGGCCAGCCAACCTCTTTGAACATGAGACCGGCTGCGCCGATGGTCACCAGCGGGGCCGCCCACATGTAGTGCAGGAAGGTGCTGACGAGGTCGAAGCGGCTCACGTCGTTGGACAGCAGGTTCACCACCTGCCCCGCAGCCGTGTCGCCCAGCGCCGTCTGGCTCAGCCGCAGCGCCTGCGCAGTGATCGAATCAACAATTTGGCTCCCGGAGAGGACGTTACGTACAGTTACTAACTTCATGACGACGTTATAGAATAAATAACGGATTCGTTTGATTGATTATTGATTGCGGGCACGTCAACTGCAAAGGTCATTAGTCCCGTAGTTGTAGTGCATGCTATTATCGCGGGCGAGGTGATGATCCTCTTCTGTGAAATTGCGAGATCTGGCGCATACCTACCACTCGTTTTCGGATTTTCCTCAAACAGGTATCTCCTAACAACAAGGCAACGCTCCAGGCGGATCAAGTTATAAGCTCTGCCTGGGACTGCTCCGGCATTTGCCTGGTGTTTCGGAGAAACCCCAAAATACTACATCAGAGCAACCGGCTGCTAGAGTTATCCACCTGATAGCGGCTGAATTTGACCTAACTATCTTGCTAGAATCTTGCCACCGTCGAGACTCGTCCCCTAGAACTTCCCGGGTAGCTACACTAATGCACGTAAAACCATTAAAGTTTGTAAACCAAGGTGATAGACGAGGTTTATATCCGAGTGTGTAAGTTGTTATATCGACTGAGTGTTGTTCAGTAACTTTCGTATTATCACATTATTATAAAATAATAATAAAAATAAATATATTTTGTGTGAATATGGGTATTAATACATCTTTAGCTGCAACTCATTTGTTTCGATTGTTATCCATGAATAGGGATTATCATAATGGATGTCGGCATTACGGAGTGTGACTTATATGTCTTTCATTTAGTTTCGTTATGCCAATATCTAACACAGTACGAAGAAAAAATGAACAATTAGAGGTAGATTGATGGGCTTGCGTTTTCAGTTTATGCATGCATAATTTCATATGCATAATGTTGAAATGTTCTAGACTATTCAGGGGATGCTGCGTCTAACATTGTAATAGTTAAACGTCGGCATCACATTCTTCCATTTATACCTTAACAGACGAGATAATTTGCTTAACAGACGAGATAATGTGATCATGGAAATCTACCATTATTAATAATAATGGTAGATTAATAATAAAAATACCTACCTGCAGTCTCTAAATGTTGCGATTTGCGTCCTCTGACTGCCTTGTCAATTGGTCCAACAAAACTGGACACAAAACAATTTCGTTGAACTTCAGCATTATCATTGCGAAGATTTTGTTTATCAATTTCTGTGATTTGCATACCTTTGATTTGAACATTTCAAAATGTCAATTAATTATTAAATTAAAAAATTGTCAATTAAATATTTTACAGTGGGGATCATCAAACTTTTTACGGGGGACTTTCTCCAGCATGCCCCCGTCAATTCATACACTCCCATCACACACACACACAAACGCACGTATGCGAGCGCGCACGAATAGTTAGCGCGAGCACTTCATGCGAGTGATTGGCGCAAATAATTAACACGAGTATTGACGCGAGTAGTTGTCACGAGTACTTGACGCGAGTACTTGACGCGATTAGTTAATGCCTGTGATTGACATGAGTGGTTGACACGCGTGTGGCTGACGCGAGTAGATAACGCGTCCGGATGCAATAAATACTCACTGACCTTCCGGTAGATGAGCGAGCAGGTGGAGGCTCTGATGCGCATGCCCATGTGATACGCCCCGAGCAGGTAGTGGTTGAAGCAGAGCGTTTGCACCGCCACCACGATGACCATGCCGCCGGCGTAATACAGCGCGCGACGCAGGCGCAGCTCGTCCTCCGCCTCGTCGACCGAGGAGCCGTCCTCGTTTTTGGGGTTGGCCGAGGGCAGGCTGCGTAGCAGGCCGCCCAGCAGCTGCGGTTGCAGCAGCCGCCCCACCACGTCCGAGACGAGCACCAGCAGCCCCAGGCCCAGGTACTCGCCGCCGAAGCAGCTCACCAGCGCTTTTCGCAGGCTGGGCTTCCGCCCGCGCGCGCTCGCCTTCAGCTCCTCCTTCCGCCAGCACCTGCGCACCAACGGTCATTGATTGATTACTGACTGATGTTTGATTGATGATTGATCGAGTATTGATTGATGAGTTATTATTGATTGGTGATTGATTGGTGATTGATTGGCGATTGATTGATGATTGATGCTTCCAGGCACGCCAACTAGTAGGCGCATAGGTTCCTTCCGTGTAGTGAAAGTTTTGTACCGGGAGGTAGCGGTATTGCTCACCCATTGATTATTGGTAAGGTCTTGTACATTCGATTTTGGGTGGACTTAACCCACAGGTAACTCCCTAAGCGGGGCACTACCCTAGCCGGATAGAACTCTAAGCTCCCGTCAGTTCCTTGGTAATGTATGGTACGTAGCGCTTGTATGTGTGTAAGTAAGGACTGAGGAAACGACCAGGGAGAGGGGAAGGAAAGATCGCGCGTGGTCCCTAATACGTTTGTTGGGGAACTGCTCTGATATTCGCCAGGTACTTATCAGAGAAACCAGAAAAAAAACTACCAATTAAAGCAGCCAGCTAGAATTCTTCTCCGGACAATGGTGGAATTCGGCGTAACTACATAGCTAATGTCGGGACTCGTACCCTGTGACCTCCCCTTCAGACTCGCTGCGTAGATAGCAACAATGCCAGCGAAAATATGATTTATTTACCTGGAAACGCATTGCAGTTACTGAACTTGAAGTGCGCGAGGAATGGGGAAAACTTGAAGGGGTGGGCGCAGCATTGCTGGTAGCATATTATTGTTGATGCTTCGAAACATATTATTCGTTATTCTAACACGCCCGCCTACTACCTTCCAGCACGTGGTGATAGTATGAATGCTCATGAAGCGAGCTTAAAATTCTCTGGAGGCAGGATCTTTTGGGTATGAGAAAGGTCTGAACCCTAGACACAATGAATCAGATAAAATACGAATAAAATGAGCATATATTCAATGAAAAATTACAGTGGCACAATTATATAATAGGATTATGCACTTTAAATAGTTGGTCTCTGAAAAAAACAACCAGAAAACAAGGCAAAATAAAAAATTGGCGTCACCTCGACTGCCTGAACACACTTTCACCAATTACAATTCACAATTTGCTCATTCCTCTTTCTGAATTTTTGTCTACCACATTATTTTACTCTTTCTACTCTCTAGTTTCTCCGTGCACGGCTTTTAAAATGAGTTCTCTTGTTCTAAGGTATCCCGTTCACAGGCGCTAGCCTTGAACTCGCCCTCACTATAACACTGTGAACTTTAAAGAGAAAAAAAATAAAATGTAACATACACGTTACTTAAATCTGACCCCTTTACATATCACAGAAAGCAATTACTTTTAACACAATACAATAAACTATGACTTTTCCAGATAACATCACTGTACAACATATGAAAATCATTATTTAAGTAAAATTGTACAAGGCATGGCCTCTTTGAATGAATTTAATAACACATGCAGTAAATGAACTTGAAACTGCCACTCACATAGTTCGGAATACTTCTCCCACCTAGGCGCGCCGCGATACTTATGGTACTCGCGCCTGGGGAAATTTTTGTAGGGGTGAATATTCTCATCTTTTCGTGACCTCCCGGAAAAACAGTATTCGCTAGTTCGGGCGTCAGAGTTCGAAAAGCTATGGGTAGATGACGCGTTTACAAGCCATCGTTCCGCCGCGTACTCCACTTCTTTCTGTTTGCGGGCTTCTTTTCGTAGCTGATGGTGGCGTTATGGGGTTGTCTAATCCCATGACGTCACAATATACACACACATCAACTTGCGTGTTTCTTAGTTTGTATCCAGAAAAAGTAGATTTTCTATTGTGTGATATCAGTATGCTTACTTATTCATCACAAGCGTGCTTTCGGAGGTTTTGGAAGAATAGAATTCCACCTTAACCTACTTAGGGGTAACGACATAATGTTTCTCATCAAAAGAACGTAAGGGCATTCGTAAGTAAAAGGTGTTTGTTCATCTTATTAGCAGAGCACAGTGATTTATAGTATGTGTATATTCGTATTTTCATGTCTACGTACCAATCTGTGTCTACGAACGTCACCCCCGGTTAAGACATATTGCTCCCGGATCAACCACCGTGTGACCTCCCAGGATCCCCATCCATCGTGTCGATGTGACTCGGGAGCTCATAGTGGTCATTGAACAAGCGTAGGTGGACGGGTGAAGAAACATAGCTCGTAGCTCATCACGTATAGTCCTGTATTGAAGGAAGTGGGCCAGGGTACATTTATACTGAGTTGCGGCTCATTGACCTTTACGACGCTCATCCAGTCTTATCCCCGTTCACACAACGTATCGGGGAAGAATTTCATTTATTTATTTATTTAGTCAAAAACTGTATGTGACGTATGGGGGAGAAAATCATTTGCACGCGCTTTCGTGAGTTTCATAATGCCTTCCCAATAATTTAACTATTAATAGTTGAAAGATGAAAAAATAATAGTAATAATAATAATAATAATAATAATAATAAGTTTAAAAAAGCGAGAGATTAAGTTTTCAAAAACTAGATATTTTCGTTTCCGAATTATAGAAAACTTATTTGTAACGATAAACGAACAAACATATTTTATTTTTCTATATTGCTAACAAAATAGAAATTCACCTTAAAATCTACTACCACTATAAGCAAAAAGAAAGCTCAACAAAACGTGCACATAGTGAAGCTACATTTACGTCCAGAAGCAAATCAAGGGGCCATCTCAGCATTTGCTCAATAGATCAGGGAAACTGGACAAAAACTCGATCGAGATGGGGGTCATTGACCCGGAAGCTAAAGAACATTACTTGTTACAGTCATATTAAGTCTTTTTTAATTATACAATGCAAATATATTAACAAATTCATTATATTATATCATTGTTTTGTTAAAGTAACATTATTTTTCTTTTTGACGATCAGTATAGACTCTAATTGTATAGAAACAGTTTTGTCGCAGAAAATATTTTACTTTTAACTTCAATTTGTGTACGGATTTTAATTATTTAATTTCATCTGGCAATGCGTTGTAAAGTAAAGTACATGTATTGTATGTAGATTTCTTGTAGTGAGGTTTTGATACAGACACTTGATGAACATGATTTCTACGTGGAGTGTAATGATTAGTAAGATTTGAGATTCAAGGATGATGCACGGTTTCCTACAAAGCACACCACGCCACCACATACAGCATCCATGTTTTACGCGGATGAAGAGCCCAGATGTCACGTGATCTTGGGCGCAAATGCTCAAAGCCCCTTGCGACAGCCAGGAATGAAAGGAAGAGAGTTGATGGGTGGCGTATTATAAATGCGAGAACGTCATTATGCCATGGTAACATCCATACCAGAGGCGGGACTGAAAACACTCCTCTTTGACCTGAGAAACACAAGGCCTTTGCGATCTCGGCTACAGAGGTCGGTTTACTAGCTGATGTACGACGTCTTACACGCAAAATGGCCTTCCTATGTTATGATATGGATATAAAAGAAATAGAAAGCATCTGGAAGCTTTAATACTTTCTGGAAAAGTTTAGTGATTTTAAAATTATAGAATTCGAATTTAAAATATGAGATATAGTTCTATTTCTAACAGTGCCAGAATAATCTCTATTTGTTTATAAAATTCCGTAAATTAGAAGACTTGAATGTCCGAGCTTTGTTTGCGTCTCCAATCTCTGTGGGAATGGCTTCCTCTCAATTCGCAAACGACATCCATATGAAAATGTTTTTAGATTTATATCTAATGAGGAATAATGATGGCTCTCTTATAATGGTGGACATATCACTGAGAATGCCTCATTGAATTGAAAACTGACCTGGTTAACGATTCAATTTTTTTTCTTTCAATACATGACCAATGGTCGTCTGTTGAGAACTTACCTTTCGAGATTGTCGCCCAGCGTCTGGGAGTAATCTTTCTTTCGCGGATCATACAGGTCTTCGAGTGTTATGTCTCGGTTTAAACCCGTCCGAAACAATGGATAGGTCCATCTGCAATAGAAAATAACAATGCTTTAGGTGATCACTCGTTTCAATGTTCATCAATACTTCAAGTTTGTTTGTTTATTTCTTACTATTTTCAGTCATAGCCAGTTATTCTTTACTTGCCAGTAGAATAATTCTCAAACAACACTGACACACTTGTGAACTCCAGATGGACTAGGTATACCATCAATTCACAGAAACTGTGACTTATGCCTTCGAACTCACGATCCTTGGTGCAAGGTGTTGTGCCGGTATACATTGTGACCGCATCGGCCATACAGGCTGACTTTTACTTCAACTTAATTTTGACCATCAGTTTGCATTATTTTTCAACAAGTGTTTTCGAATAGACCGAAGCTTATAGTCTTTTTTCACATTTTCTTTTTTCAATGTCATTTAATTCAAAATTGG
This sequence comes from Teleogryllus oceanicus, assembly GCA_964035755.1. Lineage (NCBI taxonomy): Eukaryota > Metazoa > Arthropoda > Insecta > Orthoptera > Gryllidae > Teleogryllus > Teleogryllus oceanicus. Next base: position 164,560,001 of record CAXIVR010000002.1, on the reverse strand, counting down.
TTTTTCGACCAAAGCAATCTTAGAGAATAACTGCTTTTACTTTGCGCGAAAGTCCTCGGGTTCTGACCAAGTTCTTGGGTTCTGACCAAACAACCGACTCGACAGTCGGAGAGCTAACTGCAGAGCAAAGCGAAGGCTCGCGAAGTTAGTCACGATACGTCAAGATATTCCATGAAAAGAACGAACACTGTTTACATTGTTTAAATTTTAAATATTACGAGAAAATATTGACCGCTTAAAGAACGGAAAAAAGTAATGAGCAAAAAGAACCAAGACAGAAACCAAAAAGATCATAGCTTGAGACTAATCACAGTCCTGAAAAATTTAGGCAATCAAAAATTATTTGTGAAATTTCATCTGCAGTTTACAGTATCTGGTATGGTGGTTTAAAATATGAGTTCCATTCTCTTTCATCACGGAAGGTTTTTTCACAAAGTGCTTTTGAATATATGGGAAACAAATAAATAAATTCAGTTGTTATAGAAATAAATATTTTCGAAAGAAAATTAAAAGCTTCGTATGTAAAACTTTGTAAGCAGAAAATCACTCTAAGGATTTACTAACTCGTGTTTATCTTTGTGGTACCGTTTTCGTTTCTAATCAAAGCACCGTTTGTCACATCCCCTAGATACCCTTTGTCCGTATTTGCAATTTTAAAATTCATGCAATTATTATTATTATTATTATTATTATTATTATTATTATTATTATTATTATTATTATTATTATTATTATTATTATTATTAATAATAATAATAATAATAATAATAATAATAATAATAATAATAATAATAATAAATATTTAAATCTCTTCAAGTACATCGCACAAAAGGAGAGCGCAGAAGCATTACAATAGAAACATATTTCATATATTCACATATTCACTATACGGAAAATCCAAAATCCAAAAAGGTTATATCATGTCCCGTATTTGTGATCACGGACTTCAAAAGGTTTCTGAAATTAAAATTGAAATATTTTATATTTATACTGTTTACCAAGATCTGGACTGAAATATGTTATTTCAAGGCACGAATTTATTATGATGCTCAAGATACGAATAATACCGTATATAACCATTCTTTCGCAATTGACGGGCGAGAATTGTCAAATACTGTTTTGTGATATTGCGTCGCATAACATTATTTACAAAAATAACATATACCTCAACATTTGGATTTTTTAAAATGAAAACTTGATTTGTACACAAAATTATTAATTATTTTTGTTAAGGTAAAACATTGCTACACGGAATTTTTGAGTTGTTGATCAAACGATATTGAAGATAATGCTTTCATTTGTGAAAAATACGATGCAAAGTCCAAAGTATCACTAAGGATTACACCATTAGCGAGTAATTTTGAAAATTTTGTGTGCTTTATCCCTGGCTTCGAGACGAATTATGACTTGCGTTTTTCAACATAGAGTGGACATTACTACGTCATTGATAAGGCCTGTGATGAACTGAAGATCCTTGCGTAGTCCAATCAACTCTGTTCTTATCGCATCAGTGTATTTTTATCGCTGAAGTATTTTTTAACAAACGTTACTTTCCATATTTACACGTTTTAATGTCTCAGCAAAATACCATTACAAATAAATATCAGGAAATATTTACACCAGTCCTATTTCCATAAACATATTTCAATGAGTGCTGTTTCAATTCTTCAATATTTTTGATTGTCAGTGATACTACCAAGATGCATCCAAATGTATCGCACGAGGTGCAAACACCGGGAGCGGTAGCTCAATGCATCAACTGATGTCACTGCAGCGCCCCTCACCGGGAGGTTCTAGGTTCGAGTTCTGACGGTGGCAGGATTTTGAGACACTACCTTTTCAGCTAGGTCGAATTTAGTCGCTGCCTGGAGGAGAATTCTAGCGGCCAGCTACTCAGATCGGTAGTTTTCCGTGGTTTCTCCGACCAACACGAGGCGAATGCCGGAGCAGTATCCTATCAAACGGGCCACGGACCGCGCGCGATTTGTCCTTCCCATTCCTTGTCCTATCCTCTCCCCTTACACACACACACACACACACACTTACACTAACATGCACTACACTCCCACATATTCCGGGAGACCGGTCGCGAGCTTAGAGCATGACCCGACTGGGGCGGTGCCCCGCTGGTGGGAGAAACCTGGTTAGGGGAAACCCCACTAGCCGACGGTAGGTCGGTGCCGGATCTCGGCATCCAGCGGGGGAAGATCACCGCCATCTCCCGAGAAAAAAACATGTACTACACTGACGGGACTAATGACTAGATCAGTTGACGCGCCCGGAAACATGAATAAATCAATCAATCAATCAACGAGGTGCAAACAGTTTCTGATGTAACAAAGCCACTATTTAACGTCGTTCACACACAGTTCATTAGCAACCATAAAATTTATTTAGATAGAAGGTTCTAATAGTCATTTATATTGGTAACACCACAATACATTGGAAAGTTCCAAAAAAAAGTTATCTAGAAATTTCTCAAAATTTATTTTAGAATTTATCTGGACATTTACAAGATACGAGTAACATTTAGTAAGTCCATTCCCCGATCGAAGTTGAATAGGCAGTCCAAATCCTCGGGCATTTCTTGCAAGATTCGCTCTGGAAATAGTGCTTATACTAAAACGTCCTGTCTCATTCTCCGCTTGCAATCGATATAGATCAGATGATTCGGAAGCCCAGAGAACTCTTTTAAAAATTGTTGATGAGAACTCGTTGCAGGTAATACTCAATGTTTTTGTGGAGCGTGAAATTGCCGAATGAACATCAGAAGGAAAAGGTGCTTTATTAGTCAGGATCATAAGTACCAATCGGTGGGGGAATGATTGGTTTATTGATAACCTCAGAGAGTGTAGTCATCCAAATCTGTGCTGAGAGAGAAAGAAAAGTTGTATTGCGTTTTTCGTCGATCGATGGAAGAATTATAGCGAACTTGATGCTTGCGAAAGCAATCCGATGAAGGGTCAGGCACGTGAACTTAAACGGCTTTCTCCGCCTTTGTGAAATTCCATATCGGCGCTGCTAGACGAAGACATAGATAAATAAATGTCATTTGTGACGGAAAATATGGAAAAAGTAGATAAAATTAACTATTTATTCGAGATATTTCTTGGCTATTATCTAGGAGGTTTAAGTTAAATGGTAGGGGTGAATGTCCCTTACTTACCAAACATCAGCACAAGGAAGTTCCTTTATTTTGTCGATCACTTTTTGTTATAGTTCTGCTAAGAACACAATGGAAACTTTCTATGGGTGAAAGAAGAAATAAAAGAGGTCATCTTCGTCAACATATCAGCTTTATTAAGATAGCCGGCTTTCGACGGCTTTGCCGTCATCGTCAGTCTCGCTGCTGTCTGCTGTCGACTGTGCACAGTCGCCCGACTTTTGCCGACAGCAGCGAGACTGACGATGACGGCAAAGCCGTCGAAAGCCGGATATCTTAATAAAGCTGATATGTTGACGAAGATGACTTCTTTTATTTCTTCTTATAAGAACGTCAACAACACCACATCAGAATTCCCACAATTTCTATGGGTGGCCTACTGCTAGCTACAGTTCATTTTATCTCGTAAATTTCTTTTTATATTAAAGTTATTGATTATTTAAAAATGAAATAGATTGTAAATTTTCAATGACATAAAATTTAATGAAGTTATGAAAAAAACATTCGAGCCGCAAGAATTTATGTAGCTGAATGGCTTGAGAAGTTTCGACATCTGTTAAACTTTTGAATAGCAAGGACGCATGCCGAAAATGAGGTGTATAGGACACACATTTGCACCCAGTTTGCGTTAGATTTTCATAATTAAATAAATAATATCTATCATAGGTCTTTTTCTACAATTTATGATCGCAATAACAGTAATATGTAATTTAGTTTTTCTGCGATCAAAGTTCGGCTCAATGCAAATATCGATACAAATTTTCACGATTTATATTGATTCAATGTCTTCAATAAAAGTAGAATTAGTCGGCTCGGTGGCCGAGATCGCTAAGGCAGTAGTGTCGTAGTGATCTCGGACCAAAGGGTCGAGGGTTCGAGTCCCGCCTCGGGCATGGTTGTATTTGTATTCGTCCTTTCACCCCTTATCATCATCATCATATCGTTTCATCCACATAGTTACCATACCGTTAACAGCAATAGTGGTCGCTAATGACCTAAGATGTTGATGCGACCTTAAATAACCAATTTTAAAAAAAAGTAGAATTAGTCGAAAAGCGAATGAGAATATTTATGCATGTAAACTAAGGCATCAAAAGGATGTAAAAGATAGGCCATAAACAATTAATTTTGAAGAGCTCGCGTTCTTTACGGACGTCTGGTTTTCAATTAAACAACTCACCATCAACTAAATTATAATAAAAAAAATATGCATGAAAACAATATTTCCTAAAAAGAGCTTTTGAAAATGTAATTTTCTTGCAATCTAGCAACATAAATTCAACGATTTCTTGCTAATATTCTCCAGTTGAATGTATGCATATAAATAATATTTTTTAAAAAGTAACTTAAGCAGTGTGATTTTTTTGCATTCTAGCAACGTAAATACACTGAAGTGACAATACATGGGATAGCAAAAAGCAAATGACACTATTATCGCATACAAAACTTTGCTAAGAGCACGATATCGCCTGCAGCACCTCTTCTGGGCTTGAGACCATGTCGATTGTACCCTAGACGACTAGAAAACGTGGTTTTGTCAGATGAGCCTCGATTTCAGTTGGTACGAGCTGTTGGTAGGGTTCGAGAACGGCGCCGACCTCACGAAGCTATGGACCCAAAGTTGTCCATAAGGCAGTGAGCAAGCTGGTGGTAGCTCCAAATGGTGCGTGTCAATTGGCTCTAACTGGTCACTGGTTCTGGTTCAACTTGACCGCTTATTGGCTGGAAATGGTTTTATTTAGAGACCATTTGCAGCTATTAATATATTTCATGTTCTCAACAACGATGGAATTTGTATGGATGACATTGCGCAATATGCCACATGTCACCGGGCTACAATTGTTCGCAATTGGTTTGAAGAACATTCTGGACAATTTGAGGGAATGATTTGGCCACCCAGATAGCCCGACGTGAATTCTATTCAGCATTTGTGGGATATAATCGAGAGATCAATTCATGCACAAAATCCTGCACCGATAACACTTTTGCAATTACGGATGGCCGTAGAGGAAGCATGCCTCAATATTTCTGCAGGGGACTTCCACCGTCTTATTAAGTCCATGCCACGACACGTTGCTTCACTTCTCCCGAGAAAAGGAGGTCCGATACGATATTAGGAGTTATCCCAAGGCTTTTGTCGCCTCGGTGTACATTGATTTCAAGCTAATACATTGGAGTTGACCGAAATGTCCAAAATAGTAGCTATTACCTCAAGTTAGCCAAATCTTGTGAAGTTAATGCGAATCACTTACACATATTAATCATCCACTTCGCCCCTTCCCTCATTTAGTTTGGCATGCACGTGTGTCAAAATAACCGGTCACGTGTGTGAACAGCCCACTCTGCCGTAAAAAGTAATAATAAAATAAAAAATAAATAAGAAAAAGATAAAAATTAAAAAAGCACTATCATATTTTCCCAATCCCTTCTTCATCCTCTCGCATACCTCTCTTTCCATCACCCTAAAATCCAAACGAAATAACCTACCCTCCCTTTATCTTCCCCATCCTGCGTCCCAATCCCCGTCTCTGTACGGGGGAGTGGAGGCACCAGGACCATCTAGATACACCCCAACTCATCTAAGTCGGCTGAAGAATCTCATAGGGGATAGGCAACTGACACGAGATACCCCAGGAAGCGACCCTGTCGGACAATGATGTATTACTCTTCCTCTCCTTGTCTTACGCTTCGCTACTATCCTCTTACACTCAAGCCCCTTCCAGCACACGCCTCTGCCAAAGATATCAAACCGGTAGCGCCTCAACTCAGTGCATCAACTGATGCCACTGCAGCGCCTTTGACCAGGAGGTCCTAGGTTCGAGTCCTGACGGCGGTAGGATTTTCGACGCTAGCTTGTCAGCTAGGTCGAATTCAGTCGCTGTCTGGAGGAGAATTCTAGGCTCCGGATGCTCTGATCTGTAGTTTTCCGTGATTTCTCCGATCAACACCAGGCGAATGCCGGAACAATACCCTTCCAAACGGGCCATATACCGCGCGCGATCTTTCCTTCCTCTATCCTCTACCATTACACACACACTAATCACTACACTACCACATATTCCTGGAGACTGTTCGGGGGTTTAGAGCGTGTCCCGCCTGAGGCGGTGGCCCTCTGGTGGGAGAGTCCTGGTTGGGAGGAAACCCCGCTAGCCGACGGTAGGTCGGCGCCGGATATCCCCATCCAGCGGGGATGATCACCGCCATCTCCCGAGGAAAAAGCATACACTACACTTACGGTACTAATGACTTAAGCTGTTGACGTGCCCGGAGTCACTAATCAACCAACGAACCAACCGATGATATCAATCGCAAATCGTTCTCAAGCAACCGCAACGCGAGATCGTCTCGTGCCGAAAGTTGGACCTTGAACGGCCTTGACCACCTGGAATCTTGAGGCCGTTCGCTGGCATTCCACCCTCTGCGTGGCGCGGGGCCGAGCGCAGCTGGTCGGCCAGGGCGAGGGCGGAGATAAGCGCGGCGAGCGCGGCGCTCGAGAGCGTGGGTCGTGCGTGGAGAGGACGCGCCTTGGCTGGGAGAAGCCCATGCCGGTGATAGCGCGATGGACGTGCGCGATAAGCAGGCAGACATTCTCGGACCGCGGGCGCGGAGGAAAACGTTTTGATTGAAATGATTGCTCACCACGGTGGTCGCGTGCTTTGACAGTACCTTCTTCTTCTTCCCCTTCTTTTCTATCCATCAATCTATCTATCTATTATTATTATTATTTATTATTATTATTATTATTATTATTATTATTATTATTATTATTTGCATTTTTTGTAGTTCAAATAATAATAATAGCACTAATAATAATAATAATAATAATAATAATAATAATAATAATAATAATAATAATAATAATAACCAGAGTAAATAAAATATGTGAGACGCATATCAACTCGAGAAGCAAAATTACTGTAATTAACACATGGGCTATTCCTGTTCCAACATATACCTTCGGAGTGATAAAATGGACCGACACCTCTTTGCAAACTTTCGACAGAAAGTTAAGAACGACGCTAACTAAACATCGACTTCACCATCCGCATAGTTCGATACAAAGGTTATACATATCTCGAAATAAAGCAGGCAGAGGACTGCTAAATTTAGAAGTATTATGTCGTCAGCAGGAGGAGAAACTCCGTAATTTTTTCCTTTCACGTGGCACTCCACTTCACAAGGCAATTTGCTTTTAGGATTAAAACATCAGCCCATTATGTTTAGCCCAAGAAAGTTGAAGCTTTTCCTATCTAACAGCTCAGGACCGAGTTGATGTCTGGAAGACGAAAGAGCTACACGGCCGGTTTATAACAACGCTGACTGCTGATGATATTGATCTGAAATTGTCCACGGAATGGCTACAAACAGCGGGACTTTATAGTGAAACAGAGGGATTCCTCATCTCCATACAAGACCAAGTAGTGAAAACAAGAGCTTATCAAAAGTATGACTTGGGCCACTAGATCGATAGCAGGTGCCGATTGTGTAAAATCAACAATGAGTCAATCCAGCATATAAGTAACGGATGTCCATCTTCGGCGCAAACTGAATATTTACAGCGACATAATAATGTAGCCAAAGTAATTCACCAGGCACTGGCAAATAATTATCAACTTGTAGAACACCCCTATTACAAATGTAAGCCTCAGCAAGTTATCAGTAATCATTTGGCACGAATATTATGGGACAGCACAATTATAGCAGACAGGGCGGTTGAAGCTAACAGACCAGCTATTGTCTTATTTGATAAAACAACAAGAAGAGCAATGAAAATCGATGTTGCAGTTCCCACAGACGACAAACTGGTGTCAACTATTGCTGAAAAGAAACGAAAACACCAACCTCTCCCTGTGGAGTTGAGGGACATGTACAGGTTACGGAGCGTAGACATAGTGCCTGTGATAGGGTCAGCAAATGGCGTGGTAACCAAGGATTGATTGAAAACTGGACAAAGGCCGCGATTAAATGAAAAACACCTCAGAACAAAGACAAAAGACGCTTTACCGCTTTACAGCAAATATAGTCAGGAAATTTTTAAGTCTCGATTAGGGAAGAAAGCGTACTTAGAATATGAAGACATCACTTGAATCCATCATAATGTAAAAGACTACAAGTTTTGAGAACTGTACTAACACAAAACCATATGTATACGTATTTCTTCACCGAAGTTCCATGACTTCGTACTGACAAATTGTGTCTTGGATTGTCCTCCGATACCTTTTGTAGTGAAAAGAAACAAAATAATAATAATAATAATAATAATAATAATAATAATAATAATAATAATAATAATAATAATAATAATAGTCTCGCGATGTCATGTCTCTCATATCCCCAGGCGAACATAATAAATAAATAGACCTGAGAACACCATTAGCTGTGAAAAATCAGATTAATCTAATATTTAACGTAAATAAACATAGTACATTATTATAATAATCTATTTTATAACATTAATAATAATTATTATTATTATTACTTTTTATTGTAATGATCCAATAGATTAGTGTGTAACATACTCTCTTTTCCTTTCATAGATGAATTTTAACAAGTACCGCGAAGAAACAGCAAGATGTCTTTTAAGACCTAAACGCACTACATGCGTTTTATATCGCACTATTTTCCGAAAAAAGTTACTGGAGTACAGATTAGACGTATGCTGGCACATACAATTTTTAAAGCGCTGCTAGCAATATCAATCGTTAAAGTAATCGTAAACGAACTTACAATTTCCATTAATCATTTTATAAAACGTAATTGAGAATGTTATCTACTATTTACATAAGTGTATTTCTCATATGACTCGTAATGGAACGTACAATCTTTTTAAATCATGCTTCACACACAGATCATTATATTAACGATCTCAGACTAAACTTACATTTTCTACCCAATTTCGTCCAAATGTACTTTCCTTTTATGTCCTCCGCGAATGGCAGATCCGGCTCCTCAAATACATAGTAGATATCTGGCATTTATGACGCACCCACCACAAATGATTCAGCGTACCTATTCTTGCAATAATTAAAGATAATGAATTCTTGACACTAAACATCAGACTTACAATAAATTCACAAAAGCGTCTTCATGTTTTTGGATAGACTAAGGAGTTTAAAAGCAGAGAAATGAAGAAGAAATAATCACTATTTAAAAGGGGAGTTTCTAGATTGTCACAAACGGATAATCTATGTTAAAGAATCAGAAGCTGAAGGAAGATGGAAATCAACGAAGAAACGAGAGTGAGCACTACTTTTGCTTTATATGCTTGTGCATGCATATTCTTTGCTTTATGAGTTTTTAGATTTTTCAATCACTACGTATCAATCGCTTTTGTTATTCGTCCCTTGAGTGAAGGTTATGTTTTAGCTGGAAGACGATGGTATTCCTCCCATGCTGGATCGTGAGATATAGCGCCGACCTAAACGTTAGCTTGACATGTTTCCCACTCCGGGTATCTCTTCCAGCGGAACTCTGCCACAATCGGGATAATCTCTAAGCTCTTGACTGGTTTCCCGATAAGTTTGGTAGAATCATTGTGTGTGCAAGGGGAGAAGAAAGGACATTGATGAAGAAACGAAGATCGCGTGCAGTTCGTAGCTCTTGCTAGAGTACTTTGGTAAAGTACTCCACTATTTGTTGAATAAAAATCAGGGATGCAGCCCGATAGAATTGTCTTCCAAACAGCTGATTTCGACCTATCTAGAAAATCCACCACCGTCGGAAATTCTAAGACTTTCGGGTCAGAGTCGGTAGACTGACTAAAGGTGTTACTCTGAGGCATCTCGGAGTCGCTTCATACGGTGCGACTTCAATAACGACCCTAGAACTGTCTTCATAATCGAAAATAGATTCTTGTATGGACTCATTTTCGTGGATAAAAAGCCGAAAAACGTTTTAACACGTTCACTGTTCTGTGATCCATTTGTGGTTTACAAAACAACACTCAATGGTTTTACTACGTCCGTAAACCACACAACCACTTTGCACTCCCCGTAACTGCACACTGCCCACGTAACTGAACTTGCTAAGACGGTCATAGCATTTAGAAATACACCGGGACATGCGGAAAAGTATTTTTAATTTTGAGAATATTGCAGTAAATCTTTTTGACAATCAGAAACGTTTGGACGTGGGGAGATATTGTAATTTCTTAAGGGTCAGGAAACATGTTAAACTATTTTTTGCACCTGTGCAGGTAAACGAGGTCGTACCTTCACTGTTGTAGATTAGATAGTATTACTTTTGCTGTTCTACGTACAGCATATAAACTTTCCTGTAACGAAATACCATAAAGAGGTCCAGGTCGTATAAAACAAACTAATTTTACAAAGTAATCAAACCGTTTTCAATTAAGTCAGAGAAGATATCTACACCATACGAATAAAAAACTGCTGGTGCTGAAGAATGGCAGAGACTTTTTCGTATTCGTTCGTTTATAACGTAAATAATACAGAAAGTAAGTTTTTGGCGCACGAATAAAATGTTGATGGACGAGGAGACAAGTAGAGTCGAATCCCTCATTTTGAAATGAGTATGCTAGGCATTTTCGTGCGTGTAGCTTACACTACATGTATGTACTATAAATCGTTAATTTATGGGTGAAACACGTTGGGTCAGGTTTTCTAGTCTTGGGAATATTATAAATGGTGAAATTTCTTAATTTTTTAAATTTCTAATTTTCTAGTTTGAGAAATATTTTAAACTGTAAACATTTCCTAAAAATGATTGATCGTATCCACGTTTTAAGTTCTTTTTCCTTCGTGAATAAACAAGAGATTTATAATACATTTTATTATTATTATTTTATTATTATTATTTAATATTTTAAACTGTAAACATTTCCTAAAAATGATTTGATCGTATCCACGTTTTAGTGGCAATATTTGGCGTTTGGGGTCGGTAATCTGACTTAAATTCCCATGCTTGGGGGTAGGAGTGACATGACGCGAACATGACATATTCTCTTCACCGGAAGTGGCAATATCCGCCTGATTGAGCTCTTCTTTGTCACACAGCTACAGAAACTGGGACGATTTGAAAGGAAAGCTACACCTATTTTTTTGCCTCGACCGAGAATCCAACCCGAGGACCACAGCACGGAAAGCGAGTACGCTGACCGTTAGCCATCCCAGAGCATTATTATTATTATTATTATTATTATTATTATTATTATTATTATTATTATTATTATTATTATTATTATTATTACTAGTATTATATCGACGGAAGGCGACTCAGCCTCTGATCGAGCATTGAGCACTCCGAAGTAATCCTCTGTTAATTTATTCGTTATTTACCAGTGCCTTCGGTATTCTAGACGACGCTCTATTTATGTCTCGTCTCGCCAGTCAGCTGTCAAAGAGCGCCCCTCCGTCTCTACCCAGCAGCCAGAATTGGAAAGGAATTAGGAAGGGGGTAGGGTTTGGGACACTTTACAGAGGATCGAACCCGGACCTCCTTGGTGAAGGAGCAGCTTCGCTCTGAACCACGAGATCCCCCCCTTCACTTCATTCGTGTGCATGTAAACGCTCCCATTAGCCTTTATCGCAAAAACGTCTTACCCACGGAGAAAATGTTTATGACGCCGCTAAGGATTTTCGATAAAGCACCGAGCGTTCATAAATAATAGCGTCGAGGTATGGGAAAATGTCTCCAGCTTCATGTAAGTCGCGATCCGCCACAGCTAGTCCGATCGTTGATTTGAACGATGCGTGTTAACGGCGTCTTCTTGGAATTGCCTCGGTTTTCAATAACTTTCTTGGCGATGGCTGTTTGGATGGTGCTGCGCCCTACTAGCCACGTTGCAGTACAGTTTGAAAAAGTTACTCTTAGAAAGATTGTTATTTTTCTCTCTGTAACGAAGTAAGCGTTTTTTTAAGGAGCGCGTCATGGTTGAAATGCACGCTTTAGCCCTTAATTTATGCCAAAGAGAGGTTAAAATTTTTTATTTGAAGTTAGTCGCGAAATTTGAGTTATTTTCGACGCTTATTTGTTAACAGTACGCTATTAATAACCAACAAGGTGACGGAGCGATTGCAAAGGCGGGAAACGTTTTTGGCTCTGAATCTTGCGTGTTTGTAGTTGCCAACTAGCGTTCGAAATTCTTGACAGTTTATTAACTAAAATAAAAATTACATCATATGATTCCGGCAATGTTCTACGTTAGGTTCTGTCGCTTCTGATTTTAAAAGTAATTTTAATACAGAAAAGTTTACGTGTGTGTTTCAGGCTCCATACTTTTTAGTAAAATGTTCGGATGTAGCCAGGGATGAAAGACTAGATAAATGCACTCTTCACGTTTAATTGTGCAATTACACCCATGAATTCAAAGCAAATAGTTCGCATCTTCGTATTAGCCAACATAACGATTGGTAACTTATTTCCCATCATTCATCAATAAATGTTAAATCATTTATATGTTTATTTAAATAAAGTTTATGAAAGTATTTGCCTAGCTGGTTACAAAGTCTCCACTCATTGTTATATTTTTAAATAGAAATATCTTTTAGAGCAGTCGTTTCTTTTTGTTTTTATCCAGATAATCCTGTTAATTTTGCTTACATAATTTGTAAAAGTTATCAAGTAGTTTAACGATAGAATGTTATGTGGTCATGTTTTTATCATATGACGAAGAAAATGTAACACGTTATATCACTTTTGTACCCGTCAAAAACGCCTTTCAGTGGCATTGCGATTATCATGTGTACCTTACCTATAGCCGTCACACGCTTGCACTGGTGGATTGCCGCAATGCTAGCGAAGTAGCTATTCACGTCATTCGGTCAACAAACTAAGATCAGACCGAGTTGAAGTTTGTTAACAGAGCCTCGACTTACTATTAACCGAGTATGTTATTTGCTTCATTGGTCGTTTGTTGTCAAAAACTTTTCGTAATACCATCTCCTTTTATGTAAAACCCTTTAAATGAGAAATACCACTTCTTGGAATAAGTGTAGTCATAGGCCATCTTTAGCTACAACTCATTTGTCTGTATTATTCTTGACGAATGTAAGACTATTATATCCTTAACGTACAGCGGTCATTAAAAGAAGTTTTTCGTTCCTCTGATTGCAATACGGTATTACGATTCTTTTGCTAAATTAAATTTATACTAGCTGTATAAATTCGCACATTGTAAGTATGTTTTAAACCCTGGACTCCAAACTGTGGTTCCCTCTGTGTAGACCTGTCCCTTTGGGTGTAAAAATTCTAATACTTCAAAGTACTTATTAACAAATAGAAATACTTGGAAACTTGCGATTAGAATACGAAGAAACCAAGTAGTATATTTACTTCTAATTAGAATCTGAGATTCTTCGCGTCTCTGCTCCCTCGTGTCAAAGAGTAAGTAGCCAAAAAAAAATATCCCCTTAATATTATAGCAGATTTAGAAATGTTTTTGGAGAGCCCTCATCAGGGATCGCGAAACGAACATTTAAAAAGTCAAGGACGCACCATTCCGAGTTCTGCTCTATCAAACGCGTGGCAGAACTATCCATGGCGGAAAGATTTAATCCAATCCAATCTAATAATATAAAATAAATCCGAAAACAAAAGTCTTTGTATATTTGAGAACAGAAACCTTTTATATTACCTGTTTGTTTGATCTTTGATTTATTATTGTCCATGTTATATGTGCGTCGAAAAATCGATATTAATATCAAAATAAAATACGAAATTATGATGATACGTGGTGATTTTCTATTGTAATTCTCACTAATCCAAGCAACAAATAAAAAGTAAAGTTAAGAACGTTTAAGAAATGGTCTTGAATTGAAAATCGTTACAGGTTTTCTGATTTTGTTAGCGCAAGATAATTTTTTAAAATACATTTTGAAATGAAATGTAGTATACGATAAAGCTTTTTTGTCTTTCATTAAAATATCCGTCATTTTATTGGGTGTATTATTGAAAGGGTCGATTTTCTATATTTTGCGATTTATATTTTGGAATAATTTACTATCATCTCTATCTCTTTTTGTTTTCACGGTATTGTTTCCTTTTCTCTTCCTTCCATTTCTTACATCGATAACTCGCGAAAGAACGAAATTGACAAAGAAAACTTGGAATTTGTATAAATAGTCAGCGTAATTGATTCAACTCAGTTACTTAAACTAATTCCTAACCACTTATGACCATAAAAGCAAATTTTTGCTACGAAATTTCGGAGAAAATTTACTTGCATTAATATTGTTTTATTCTATTATTGTGTATATCAATATTCTTATTATATAACTATCATTTATATTTTTATTGTAGTATATTGTAATGTATTACTTTGATCGTTTATGTCGATACGTCTGCAAATATATTGTGAAAAGAATAACAATTCACAATAGTCTCAGTTTCTAGTTCAATTCAATTTAATATTAAATTTAAATTTTCTCAACATTAAAATATTTAGTTTGAAATCACTATTTCACGTGAAAATACTGGCGTCAGTTTGTACGTAATTAAAAGTTTGCTTCACTGCATTCCGTCCACTACAGTCAGAGATCAATCGCCCAATGCAGCCAAACATATCTTATCTCAGAAAACAAGACAATGCGCGAACAATGCTTGTATGAAAGCAGTCTTCTCGAGGGTGGAATTAGAATAGATTTTCACAAACAAGTGGAAAGATCTCATTTACAGTCCTTTCCAGCCTTGCCAGACAATTGTTCGTGTTGGGTTGTCATTGTGTACGGTAAACTAGTTATCTTTTATTTCAGTTATTTATTTAAAATCTAAATTATAATCATTATTATTTATTTTAAAAAAGAAAGTTATATTTTGAATAAGTTTACAAGCAAAAAATGTTATTCCTTTGAATGAATTTCCATCAAAAATGTTCCTGGGTTATGTTTCTCTTAAATGCTTTCTCTCGATTTTGACCTTTTACAATATTACATTGTTCCTCATTGTTACTCTTATATTGTTGACACAAACGAATATTATCTTATACAAAATGAAATTCATTTCAAATAGATACAGGAAAATCATCTATTCTGAGAGTCTTCCCAGTGCCTTTATTGCATCGAGATTTCCTTCTTTCATATTTGCATACAGACAGTAACGTGCTGCCTGTCTATTTCAATGGTAAAAAATCGGTAAATACTCGTAGTAAACAAGAAACTGGGTCGATGACGTAGCGACCACTTCTTTCGTCTTCAGACAGTCTCACAGGCGTCTTGTGCTGTTTGTGCCTTCATAAGGAGTCTGCAATTTTCCCGGGCGACATTTCAGTAGTAATTCCTGATTTGAGCGTCAGTAAGTCGAAACAAAGACCTTTTTCTGAACGATAACAGATGCAGTCCACGCAAATGTGATTGTTTTTTTTTAAATTTATTTAGTCAAAACCTGTATGTGACGTATGGGGGAGAAAATCATCTGCGCACGCATTCTTGAGTTTCAGAATCCCTTCCCAACAATTTAACTATTAATAGTTGAAATATGAAAAAATAATAATAATAACAACAACAAATTTAAAAAAGCGGGGGATTAACATGTCAAAAACTAGATATTTTCGTTGCAAAATTATAGAAAACTTATTTTTCACGGTAAAGGAACAAACAGATTTGATTTTTCTGTATTGTTAACAAAATAGAAACTCACCCTAAGCTCTACTACCACTACAAGCAAAAGGAAAGTTCAACAAAACGTGCGCATAGTGAAGCTACATTTACGTCCAGAAGCAAAGCAAGGGGTCATCTCAGCATTTGCGCAATGGATCAGGGAAACTGGACAAAAACCCGATCGAGATGGGGGTCATTGACCCGGAAGTACATATAAAGTAATAATAAATTTAAAAACTAGATATTTTCGTCGCCGAATTATAGAAAACTTATAAAAAAAAGTCTAAAATCCCGTACGAATAAAAACTATTTCAGGTACAGAGTTTTGCTATTATCCATTGTGTTTACGCGAAGAAATTGACTTACTGCCGTGAGAAAATGTAAAACAATTATTTGAATATCTACATTTCCTAAAGAACTCAAGAAAACTACACAGATATCAATATACATTTATGCCCAGTTACTGCCGTGAGAAAATGTAAAACAAATATGTTAAATGATATCATTTTAAAATCAATATTATTTTCCTTTTAATGCTCAGTATAGTCTTTAATTCACAGAAACAATTATACACAGAAAATATTTTGCTTGGCACTTTAAACTGTGTGCGTTTTAACGTTTAATATCATCGTGTTCAATTTATTTTGTTTAGGTAAAAGTGTTGTGATTGCTATTATCCATTGTGTTCTACGCGAAGAAATTGACTTACTGCCGTGAGAAAATGTAAAACAATTATTTGAATATCTACATTTCCTAAAGAACTCAAGAAAACTTACACAGATACTCAATATACATTTATGCCCAGAAGAAAATTAAGGATCCATACCAGCAATTGCTCAAACGATCAGGTAAACAGAACGAAAAATCTGATCGAGATGAGGGCCATTGACCCAGACGCTGAGGTTCAATACTTGTTACAAACACATTTATTCTTTTAGAATTATACTGCCAAATGTTCTAAATGGCAACAAATATGTTAAATGATATCATTTTTAAAATCAATATTTTTTCCTTTTTAATGCTCAGTATAGTCTTTAATTGCACAGAAACAATTATACACCAGAAAATATTTTGCTTGGCACTTTAAACTTGTGTGGCGATTTTAATCGTTCAATATCATGTTCAATTTTATTGTTTTATGGAAGTGTGTTGTGATAATGTAGGTGTATTGTATGTGAATTTTTTGCAGTAAGCTGTGGATACTAACGCCTGATGTATGTGATTACGTCATGTGTAATAGTTATAGATATTTGTACTGGTTGATATGTTCCCGTCATTGAGTAAATCAATTTCTATAACCACACTAGTTTGTAAATCAAGAGGAAAGGCAATGGTAAAATTCCTAGCTTAAAGAACGCAAATAATTACATGGATGGGATTTGCCTACTATTCATGCAATTCTTTCCTGTAATCTAAAAGTCTATAGCGAAAGGTGCTATAGAATGTGTTTCCCCCGAATATTAGGCCATATCTGAGGCAGGAATAACATTTGCTAAATATATACAACTAGTAAAATGAAGACTGACGAATTTGAAAGACTTCTGAACGGGCAGCACAATGAACTGAATTTCGTGTCAATTCATTTATTTGTATTGTTCCAAAATGTGTAAATTTCTCTCATTTCATTAGTATTCGATACTTTAATACTGAACGTCATGAAATGTTTTTTAGGATTTCATGTTTCCTTACATGCAAAACTTATCCACACCTCACCTCACTCATATTTATTTTTCGCTAGAATTTTGCTGCTCAAAATTTTAATATACGTTCCTACAATCCAAGCCATTTTCAACCATTCTTCTGACTTGGATGTTTTCTACATAACTTCATTCAGTAGTAGATCTGTAAATGATGTCATGCACTTTTTTCAAAAAAATGGAGTAATTGTTGAGTACTAACCCAAAGAGAAGGGAAAGTATCGGTATGTTGCGCAATACCTCTAGTTTTGACGGAAATTTAGGCCTAATAACCAACTGCTTTGATCGGTAGTTATAGGGGGTTTCTTCGATCAACACCATGCGAATGACGGAACAGAACCCTAACAAATGGACCACGATGAGCGCACGATCTTTCCTTGCCGTTTTTTCTCATGTCTCCATCCCTTACTTATATACACACACAGGAGACGGGCCGGGAGCTTAGAGCCTGTCCTGAATGAGGCGGTGACCCACTGGTGGGAGACACCTGACTGGGGAAAAACCCCGCAAGCCGATTAGATCCGTACCGGATCTCTCCCTCCAGCAGAAGAACATTTCGGCCACCGCCCGTGATAACTACATATGCATGCACTACACTTACGGTACGGTCACCCAACCAGGAACCCACGAGTCTCGAATTTGCTTTACCTCCCAGAGCGTAGTAAACGAATTCGGCAAACGACAAAATTGTGATCCACAACGCTAAATCGCAGCTGGTTGTTCTCGTTTCTCTTGCCTCTCATTCCACTGTTGCTTCATTGTCATTCATCATTTCGTTATCATCCACCCATTCATCTCATCTATCGCAGGGCATGCCGAAGGGCGTTGATATAGGAAAGAGAAAAAGTGGTTCAGGTGGCGTTATTATTTTGATTGTGATTGATTGATTGATTCATGTTTCCGGGCGCGTCAACTGCTCTGGCATTAGTCCCGTTAGTGTAGTGCATGTTTTTTCTCGGGAGATGGCGGTGATCTTTCCCCGCTGGATGGCGAGATCCGGCGCCGACCTACCGTCGGCTAGTGGGGTTTCCCCCTAACCAAGACTTTCCCACCAGCGGGGCACCGCCCTAGTCGGGAAAGGCTCTAAGCTCCCGACCGGTCTCCCGAGATATGTGGTAATATAGTGCATGTTAATGTAAGTGAGTGTGTAAGGGGAGAGGATAGGACAAGGAATGGGAAGGACAGATCTCGCGCCGTCCGTGGCCCGTTTGGTAGGGTACTGCTCCGGCATTCGCCTGGTGTTGATCGGAGAAACCACGGAAAACTACCGTTGATTTTGATTTTGATTGTGGAGATTCAGATGTAACCTCAAATAAAACATTGGACGAAAGCGTTTCGGGCCTGCCCATATGTCAGGAAAACTGAAACAGGTGGGCTGCCTCGTTAAACGGCGTCTTTGGCACAACGGCGATTTATGCCGCCCACGTGGTGAGATAGAAAGCCAAATTCGTTCCGTCAGTGTGTTTAGTATTACTCCTTATCAGTTGTATCTGGGATAAGGACGTTATCAATAATTGCAACGGTTTACTTTTCGAAATAATGTTTCTAGTTTTTGTCCATAAACGCAATTATCTCATATTTGTTGTAACTTTTCAATTTCCACCTCTACAAGGAAATAATGAAGAAAAATATTAAAAATGAAAGTAAGAGTCATGTTGAAGGCCAGTAGGTAACCATACGTCAGGTAATATCCACGTAATCGCAAACAGCTAAATAAATAATGTGTTGTCATGTCCAATAACAGTTCCTCCAATCAAGAACAAGAATAAAATGCAAAAATTAACTATCACATATATGTGTTTCCTGCTTCTGGTTCTTCTTGTTCTAGTAATCCAAAAGGATGTTCCTACTAATTATGAACTAATTGAATATATGTGCAATTCATCTAAAGATAGGGCCTAATTACTGAAACGTACAAAAACATCAACGCTGGGTTGAGATTTGAAAGAATTGGTTAGAGCATTTAAAGTGCATTTTCAATATGATATTTATTATTTTGAAGTTCGTTTTTAACGACTGGATTCTTAATTTTGTGAGAAAGTGACTATCATCTGTTTATTACAAAAAAAATATTCTGATCCAGTTCATAGAAATAACGTCTATCAATTCAATGAAAATAACGAGAATAGTTTTGTAACGTATCTACTATTATCTTCATATCACAACAATCATCTCTCGTAAAGAAAAAAATATTACAATAATATTAATTAAAGTAATAAGTAATAAAATTCCATAACTAAATATCGTAGAGAGAAAATTTTAGTCAATTTAATTTTCCCAATATTCGAATGAAATATCAAGTTTTCTTAAGATTCAAGTTAACTAGCAAAGACTCCTCTAAAGGTTGTTTTAAATAGAGATGCATTCTTTTATTTCGTGATAAATATTCCGATTATCTAGAAGGGACCTGTTTTTATATCTTAAAATTGAGTTTCGTTAGTATATTGAAAATATAATTGAATTATTTGAAGAGATAAAAATAATAATGGAAATAATTTAGATGCCATACAATTTATTTATATCAGTACTAATTGCCTTCTTTTTTCAAATATTGAACTCAAGGAAAAAATCATTTTATCTTATAAAATGTAACTAAAATTAATTATATGATTTATTAAAATGAAAGCTAAAAGCCGTTCAGAACTTAAAAACAACGTGCACATTTCTTATCCTCGCACACTGTATATTTTCTACGGTGAAAAACCCGATGTGGTGCAGTAATTCACTGTTATTTGTTTTATCTTTCTTCATCAAATAATCACAGCGCTATCATAACAGACCTTCAGACTCTCGGACTACTTAGTTGTTTCACTTGTGAAAACTGCAGAATATTGCTGAAATCATCGTCGATAAACGTAGATTTCCTGGCATTTTGATGATTTTTTGTTAATTTTACATGTTCTGTGTGTATGTAAAGAAAGATGTGTTTTTATAAAAAAAATTCATGAAGCTTCTAACACAAAAATTAAATTAAAGTTTTAAAATAATAATATGAAATGTTCAATAATATTTTGGAGAGGAAATGTCAAAGGACAATATAATAACATTTTTCTAAATTTCATATCGTGAGTTGATTAGTAGATGTTATTCATGATACTACATGAACTTTATGTCTACGTCAATCTCAGTTATAGTCAATGGTCCTTTACACTGCTTGGAATTAATGCTTCTTACCTACAATCTATTTTACGAATAAATGAGACCGTATTTTTTTAGATTCCTGAGAATTAGAAACTTCAGTTCGAATTTTCTTACTCAACCTATGAATCTGCGAAGTGAGAAACAAATTGTGGTTCCATTTACAATATATCCCACTTCTGATGAAGAAGAACTTGTTTCTGTCGCCACAAATCCTTCAATTGAAGATGCACCGAACTGTGCCATATGATCAAGTGTGGACATTCCGAATAGACACATAAAGTAAATAGATGAGCGTTTCCGCCCGATGTTGCAGATTTAAATTCCAGACACCTTACACTTTATTTCTACAACTCCATCTTTAATTATTTCTGTTATAGGTTAAATAACACTTTTCACAAAGAACCACGTTTTAGAGACCGGATTCAACTAGAAGTAAGGCAATCTCCGAAGCGATGCAGGACGTTGTCTAAAACAAAAACCCGATATGTTGAGCTTAGAAAAAACTCCAGACCTGCGGAAACTCACTACAGTGTAGATACTGTGCCCTCTCACACCAGCCAATCCAGCCATAATGTATTTGGTGTTCAATCGTTATACAGAAGAACGAGACGTATATAAGCAGAAGGAGCTCCAGCATTCTATCGAGATAATTCATGAGACAGAAAACAGTTTCTCTTAGGGAATACGCGAGGTTCCGCCCAAAATAACTTGGTGGGCATTGAAGCTGAAGACTACTAATTCGCTATGCAATCACGCTCATCAAATTGTACACTTAATATCCATTCAA
Source organism: Teleogryllus oceanicus (assembly GCA_964035755.1). Taxonomy (NCBI): domain Eukaryota; kingdom Metazoa; phylum Arthropoda; class Insecta; order Orthoptera; family Gryllidae; genus Teleogryllus; species Teleogryllus oceanicus. The sequence goes on along the minus strand of CAXIVR010000002.1, from coordinate 164,538,659 downwards.
TAAAAATATTAATGATCACATTACATTCAATAGGAAAATAAATCAAAATTGAACTTTGGAAGAAACAATTTTCCTTTACTGTTTTCGTTTCTTTGTACAACCAATATAGGATAACAGATTAAATTTTATTCCCTCAAATTGATAATAGTTTACGTAAAGGTACGTACTATTACGTACTTAATGAAATGATAGTACTTGAAGTGATAATATTGCCCACTAAAAAGGATGAGAAGAAAATCATGAAGGATCATCCTAAGCTTCGTTACTCCCAATTTCCACATCACAACTACAGTTATATCACTCACTGAATTCGAGTGTACCTTATGCTCTAAGAACATACACGTATCGTATCAAACATTACCACGTAATGACTCCAATACCAAAAACGTGATAAAGAATTTAAACATTGAGCTCATTCTATCGGTAGTAGATTTTTTGACAAATATTAGAACAAATCTGTTTATACAAGCAAGGCAAGTATTTGTAAACTCAACGCAATTTAGCACACCACAAAAATAAGGTAATGTGCTTGACTCCTTTGTTGTAATGATTCAGGGTTCCTTGAAGGAATCAGACAAACATTAACACGTTCATTGAACCTCATGAAAGACAGTTTCACTCATTTAAATATAATTCATTTGCTCTTGGAAACAGGTTTAAGCGCTCAATATGAAGTTTAATACACGAGAACGATCATCAGTTCAATCTGCTTCGCAAAGCGAATGCGGTTTACGATTGGCGTTAAATCTCAGCACAGAACTCACTCGCTCAATCTCGTATAAAAATAGGCGGTCCCGACTGATAACAGGCTAAAACCAGCCTGTTGGAGAGCTTCATGCTCAATTTAGTTCAAGGAGTAAATCTCGCGTTCGATGTTAAGCACCGGTGGAAGTTTCACCCAACGCCCGAATTGTTTAGATTGATTGATGATTGGCTGTGATTCCGGGCGCGTCAACTACGAGGGTCGATAGTCCCGTAAGCGTAGTGCGTGCTTTTGCGCGGTAGGTGGTGGTGGTCTTCCCCCGCTGTATGACGCGACCTACCATCAGCTAGTGGGGTTTCCCCCTAACCAGGACTCTCCCACCAGCGGGGCACCGCCCCAGGCAAGACAAGCTCTAAGCTCCCGATCGATCACCCGGCATGTGTGGTAGTGTAATGGATGTGAGTGTGTGTGTGTGTGTTTGTGTGTTTGTGTAAAGGGTAAGGATAGGACAAGGAAGAGGTAGGAAAAATCGCGCGCAATCCCTGACCCGTTTGTAAGGGTACTGCTTCGACATTCGCCTGGTGTTGATCGGAGAAACCACGGAAAACTACCGATCAGAGCAGCCGGCCGCTAGAATTCTCCTCCGGACAGTGACTGAATCCGAACTAGCTGAAAAGTTAGTGTCGAAAATCCTGCCGCCGTCGGGACTCGAACCTAGAACCTCCCGGCCAGAGGGACTGCAGTGACATCAGTTGATACCCTAAGCCCCTCTCCGGTGATTTGATTCAGAGAGAAGCGATGACAGCGTGTAATAGACGTTCACCACCTGGAGTGTTTATGGAAGGCTCGTATGTTCAGGACGAAACAGCGAGAAATAATTAGGACTGACGATTCATATTAAACCAAAATAGAAGGCTGATACGATCGATTTGGTTCAGCAAGAATCATCGGGACTTGCAACTGGCGTTCAATCACACCGGAGGGCTCACATGCTCAAACTTATTAAGCGAGAAGCAAACGCAAAACATAATTCGATGGTATTCGAGTAGAGAAAGAATTAAGTGATAGAATTGTGTTTGTAGACGAATGGAAATAAAAGTTTGTTCGAAATGTGTTTGTGTCAAATGATATGTAAATCACACAATATTTAAAAAATTAATATATTTATAATTTAATTCACATGATACACAAATAAATCCACAAGGATTCTGTGTGTTAAATTATTAATATTATTAGGAACAATCATACATTCTTATTTATTTGACTGTTTAAATGATTATATTCACATTTAATAAATTAGTAATATTTATTTCTCATTAAAATTGTTCGTTTAAAGTACTCTTAAAAATTAAAATATCGGTTTCAAATTCGAGGGACCGCGACCTCAGTCAGATCGATCGGGGAATATCAATTGTTATAATTAATGCATCACGTGTTAGAGAAGTTTTTCTAAATTTAGCAACTGGATTTATCCTTCTTCGTTACCAGGGCCCTGTAATAAGAATTTTTCTGCCGAAAATTCGCCGTTTTTCCGCGCTGCATTATATTACTTTTCCTCTACTCCGTAGCGAGAAAGTAAAAACGAGCTATGAGTCGAGAGCTATCTTTCCTTCCTCAACTTCTTCCCTTCCATTCCCCGTACACACACACACACACACACACACACACTTAATGCACGACACTACCACACGTCGAAAATCCAGTTCCTCCCTGCTCGGGCTCTGCCCCACCGACGGAAAACCTGGAGGAGAGAAACCCTACAGTCGACGTGTAAGTCGGCGGCGGATCTCATCATGAAGCGGGACAGATACATCGGCACCTCTCGGGACACAGCGTGATCTACTCTTACGAATCGAATGACCGTCGCTGTCACCGCGCGCGTAACAACGTGGGTGAAAGGACTTACACGAAGAAGAGCGCGGAGAGCGGGTTGGCCGTCTCCCGGGGGTTGGGCCGCCGACTGCGCGTGCCGGTGTCCATGGTGACTGGCGCCGGCGCTGCGTCGCTGCGTTGCTGCGTCCGCCCTCGGCGATGTCCGCGCACTGACGCAGCTAGCGCAGCCGTCCGCCGCCCCCCCGCCCCCCCCCCCCCGCCCCGGCCTTCCCACCCACATCCAACTCGAACAAGTGGACGGGTGAGTGGCACTTGCAAGTTGTAATCTGGATCCACTCATTTGTCTTTTAACTTGATGGTTGATTGTTGGCAATAGTGCGGGAAGGCATTTGTAGTTTTGAATACTGCTGTAGTTTCTTTTCGTTTGTTCGGAATTTGGTGTTTCGAAAGTGAACTGTCGTTCCTTATTTGTATCGTTCCAATCCGATTATCGTCTACGTTGGTGTTTCATTGTTGATCTGGTTTTGGTAGTGTAAGAATGTCATTTAATTTAAAATTTTAAAAAGTCTTTCTATCATTTACTTCCTTTGTTTTTAAGTTTCGTTTCCTTATGCATGTGAGCACCATTCTGAATTTGTAATCTGATCTATTCCTGATTATTCTTAAATTAGATGATTGATTGTTGTTCTGGTTCTTGAGAGTACGAATGATGTATTTCGAAACTCTCGCTATGGTGTAATTGTTTTCAATTCTGTTTTTCATCGTATTTGAGTAACATTTGCTAATTATATATAATTTCATTTATATTTCTCTCTCAAGTTTGTTTGAGTGAGATTTCAACATTGTAATAGACACTGAGAGGATATGCTTCTGTGTTATTTTCTAGGTATCAGATCTATGGAAAAAGAATTCGATTAATCTAATTAGATTATTTTCATCTAAAAAGGATTGCTTTTGTTTTGCTGAAATTGTTCCACATTCACCATTTCATACGTCGCAGAGTAGTGTCCATAAGCAACAATGTATACATTTTCTAGTTCTACTAGTAATCTTTGCAGCAACACCTACGCCTGATTAATGCGTTACACATTTGTTTAGAACGTGAATAATATTCAGACCCAATTTATGTGTTTCATTTACTAGCTTAAGTAGCTATTAAAAATGATTGTTAATTCATATTTGTCTTGTTTTATCAAATGAAAGTTATCAGGACATTTAAAATCTTATTGCATCTTCAACTCACGGTTCCTAGTTTAGACACCAGTTGTCCTGGCGTGCTTTCAATCTTCACTGAAAAATATTCATACTTTTTTATACACTGAAACAATAAATAACGTTGGCTCTTTACCTTTCATAGCGTCAGTAAACAGTCTACATGGTCAACTGCTGCTGTTGAGTTCATTGACACACCGACTAACAATATCATATTCTTTTCGTAAATGCTTAGCTTCTTGAAAATTTGAGCACGGAATTTTGTTACAAAACCAGTCACATTTGCGAAAACATATTACACTGAATCCTTTTACAATCAACTGAATTAAACTAATTCTAACCAAGACGAATTTTTGCACTGAATAAAGAACAAAACTTATGTAGTACATAGCGTTATCGAGCGGCTGTGAAGCAAAATTCGTGCTGAAGGTAATAAATTGCTTGCATGTTTATTTTAATTTTTTTTCAATCATACGAAGTAAAACCCAAAAGTTGACAACTGTATTTTTTTCTTGAGTTGTTGAGTTTATGGCGAATCAAATGAGACATTTCAGTCTTGTAAATGATAGTTTTCTGACAATTCTATCGCATTATCGAAATTACTAACTTTCTTCTTGTAATTAAAGGAAAATAACTTGGTGTACGGTATTAAATTTGAAGAATAATTCTAATATATATGTACGAGTATGAGTAAATGGACTTTTTCAATTCATAAATAACAATGTGTATGCAATTTTAGTGAAGGCTTTTCTCTGCCTCTCGAACTACGAAAAAATAGGGAATTAGAAGGAACATATTCTTTTGATATACACTTAATACGTCATTCTCCTTGGCTTGGTTAGAGTAAATTTTCAACGCGTTTTTATTTGTTTCAGAACTTTTTTCTATTTTCAAAACTCACGAACTGATTCGTGTGCTGTCGGGCGTTGAATTTACATTAAATAGTGTATGTTAAAAGTGATCTATGAGACGCATATAGAAAGTACATTTCCCTAGGTCGTCAACAAAAATAAAACACACTTTTATGGGGAAACATTTCCTAGTGGAACAGCTGCAGAAGATCTAATGGCTGTGTGCCGACCATCCACTTTATCCTTTGGATTACGCCCCCAGTGATTTCCACCCTTTCTTACACCTCGAAAAGTTCCTGTCCGATCAGCATTACCCGTACAACACTGACGTAGAGGTATGGTGTCAAACATTGGTTTCTATCTCAGGCGGCAGACTTCCACGACCCGGGAATTCAAATGTTGATCCCATGGTATTACAAATGTCTTAATTCTGGCGATGATTATGTAAAAAATAGTGTAAAATGTATCCTTACCTGCAAAATAAATTTTCCCATACACACCCTTACACTAACATGCACTACACTACCACACATTCCGGGAGACCGGTCGGAAGCTTGTCCGGCTGCGGCGGTGCCCCGCTCGTGGGAGAATCCTGATTGGAAACCCCACTAGCCGACGGCAGGTCGGCGCCGGATCTCGCCATCCAGCGGGAAGACCACCATCTCCCGAGAAAAACATGCACTACACTAACGGCACTAATGACCAGCAGTTGACGCGCCGGAAACACGAAAAACAAACCAAACCAATCCACGACCCGGGAATTCAAATGTTGATCCCATGGTATTACAAATGTCTTAATTCTGGCGATGATTATGTAAAAAATAGTGTAAAATGTCCTGTACCTGCAACAATAAAGTTTTCCCCATAAAATTGTGTTTTATTTTTGTTGACAACCTACTAAATTTACTTTCTGAGTGCGCCTCATAATTTCCAGATGTTATTTGATTGATTGATTAATTGATTACTAGTGATTTCGGGAGCGTAACTGCTAAGGTCATTAGTCCCGTAACTGAAGTGCAAGTTTTTTGGCTCGGGAGGTGGCGGAGATCTTGCCCCGCTGGATAGCGAGATCCGGTGCCTATCTAACGTCTTCTAGCGGGGTTTCTTTCAACCAGGTATCTCCCATCACCGCCCCAGCCAGGACAAGCTTTAAGCTCTCAACCGGTCTTCCGACATGCGTGGTGTTGTAGTGCATGTAAGTGTAAGCGGGTGTGTAAAGGATAGGACAAGGAATGGGGAGGAAAGATGCTGTGACTGCAGTGACATCAGTAACACGGGTAAGAATACGTTTGGCATAAGAATAACGAAAGGATGACAATTAATGCAGATCGGAGTTATCACATGTTTTTTGAAACTTTTGCTCAAAGGTTCCTTGAATCTCACGTCAATCGGGCGTGTCTTAACTTGGGACAATTCAAACCACTTACAGTAATCTTTAGCGTTAGAACCAATCTTTTGTGACGCATTTAACTGTGATTCGGCATTATGTGATTCTTAATTTTTGTTTACAGTCATCTATTGTACGTGTTACGAATTTCTTCGGATTACTTTTTGTTTTCGTAGATATGTTGCAAATACGTTTGACCTGAAAAACTAGCAGATCTATTTTTGAAGTTAACGTGAAAGTTCACGTGAAATTAACTGAGACACATTGAATTTTAAATCATTTTTTCATGAAAAACATATTATTCATTCCAAAGTGAGAAGATTTACCACTTTATCAATAAAACTCACTTAACATGTTCAGAACACTTTTTCCGTTGAAGCATTCGGATTTTTGGCGCTCTTATAATTTTTGCATTTCAAAGGGTAGTTTCGAAGTCAAATATCGCACAGATACATGTTTAGACATTTGAAAAGTGCAAAGGGAATTTAGGTGCAAAAGTCACGACAGAAATGGACCGTTTGGGCCAGCATTAGCATTGTCTCTGCAGAAACTGGGGGGATGCTAGAGTTCGAGTCCTGACGGTGGTGAATTTTCGAACTAGATAGTTATTTAGGTCAAATTCGGCTTCTGTCTGAAGGAAAACTCTAGGGGCCGGCTACTCTGGTCGTTTTTTATGGTTTCTTTGATCAATACCAGATCATTGCCGGGGCAGTGCACTAAAAATCGGGCGCAGAAAAAGTGCTTTCTTTACTTCCCCATCCTTGTTGTCTTCTCTTCCCTTACACACACACACACACACACACACACACACACACACACACACACACACACACAGACGCACAGTTATATATAAATGGACTGCACCGCCACCCATGTCGGGAAACCAGTCGGGAGGGGGGGTAGAGTTTCTCCCCCAGGACTGTTCCCCGCTAAGGGGATATACCTAGTGAAAGAAAAAACCCCAAACCTGACAAATAGTTTGACGCCGGATTCTCACACATTCTAGCGTGGTAGGAACACCACCAGCTTCCGTTAAATAATATGAACTACATGACCTCAATAGTTGACGCGATACGAATCAATACTCACTCTTTCACTTCCTGAAATGGATCATGCCTTAGTATTAGTAATATTTACAACTTTACATCGGTGAAAGTATGAAAAATGTACTCAAATGTGTAAAATATTTTTAAAGCTCAGTTCTGTTTTGAGGTAGATCCGAAGCGACCATTAGTAACATATTCAGGCACATGACGGTTCAAAAGTTAAACAATGGGCCGCAGATAGCGTGTGGTCGCGTCCGTTTCTTCGCCCCTCTGTAAGTAATGTTCTCTAAATTCTTTAGAAATGGACTCAAACTTTAGGACGTATTTTAAAATCGACATCGATTGATTGATTTTTTTCAGACACATCAAATGCTGTGGTCATTAATCCCGTTATTACTGTGAACGTTCTGATCTTGGGAGGTGGCGGTGGCGCTGGATGGTGAGATCCGGAGCAGACTTGCACGTCGGCTTGCGTGGTTTCCCCCTCCACTTTCCTATGCTAGTGGGTTTCCGCCCCAGGTTAGGCTCTAAATACTCGATTGGTCTCTCGACATATTTCGTATGTTATAATGTAGAAAGTGTAAGTGTAAATATAAGTGTATTGATTGATTGTTAGTGATTCTGGGCGCGTCAACTACTATGGCCATTAGTCCCGTAAGTGTTGTGCGTGTTTTTGCTCGGGAAGTGGCGTTAGTTTTCTCTCGCTGGATGGCCGGATTCGGCGCCTATCTACTGTCGGCTTACGGGGTTTTCCCAAAACAGGTTCTCCCACCAGCAGGAGCTTAGAACGTGTCCTAGATGGGGCGGTGCCCCAGCCAGGACAAGCTCTAAGCTCCCGACCTGCCTCCCGGCATTTGTCGTAGTGAAGTGCATGTTAGTTTAAGTGTGTACGTGTAAGGGGTGAGGATAGGACAAAGAAGAGGCAGGAAAGATCGCGCGCGGTCCGTGGTTCGTTTGTTAGGGTCCTTCCCCGGCATTTGCCTGGGGTTGATCGAGACTGCGGGTGAATTCTGTGTATCTAAATGCTCAAAACTCGCAAACATAATCATTTTTTGCTAAATGTTTCTTAAATAAAATGCCACAAGTGAGCTTGATGTTGCAGAATTTTCTCAGATTAACAAACATGCGTTTCGTTTACCAGATAACACAATGAAGGTAAATTATAAAATGGTGTATTAATATTCAGAGAGCATTAGTGGCCCATCAAAAATTTTAAAATCTCTCAAAACATTTTTTATTAACATATTTGTTTTTCTCGCAAAATATACATGATATGGAGTGCAAGGGGGGGCACATTCCATATGCCAAAGTTCTCATATAGCTATTTCATTAGTATTTTAATGTAGTTTTTGTAATTTAGTTTAGTATTTTTTAAGTATGTAGAGAATACATTCGTATTGATTAAAATGAAAATACCGTCAAAAAATTGTTTAAGCAATTACCATTAATTTATTGTCCGATGAAGGGTTGCAGATCGATTGTATGTTACTAAAGAAAACTTTCACGTTTCATAAAATATTTTGAACCAAAGAAAGTGAAGAAAAGGAACAGGTTTTAAAGATAAGACTAAAAGCAATTACGAAATAGAACACATACATACAAAAATACAAAATGCCTGACGAGGAGAAAACTTTAGGCCATGTCAGACGGTCTGATAGACGTATGGACACTGACAGAGAAATGTTTTTCTACAAGCATGTTCGTTATTGGAGAAGATCGGATATCCCTGTCAAATAGAGACGATGAAATTGAAGCAGAGTTGCTGTGTTTTTATTATATACTATGAAAAGATTCATGGAAAGCTGAATTAAAGACTTCACCTCTTGCGGACCTGTATTAGCTTTGAACACCATGTGCCCTACTTTGGCACTCTGAAATTCTCTGAGCTTGGATCCAGAAATACACATCTCTACATCGTTCGCCGCTACTCACGGACTCTCTCTCTCTCTCTCTCTCTCTCTCTCTCTCTCTCTCTCTCTCTCTCTCTCACACACACACACACACACACACACACACACACACACACACACACTTTCTCGCCTGCCTTTACAGTCACGTTCCCTCCTCTTTTCCTTTCTTGCTCCTCATCCCCCCCCTTCCCTCCCTGTCACTCCCATCTCTCCCTTCTCCCACCTCCGCCCCGCCACGCCCCCCACAAGACCGAGCGACGAAGTGCAGCGCCGCCCGCTGCGCGGCTGAGAAAGCAAACAGTTGAAAGTCGCGCTAATAACACGCGGCGAGCACATGGGATTCCTAACTTTACAAAGAATGCTGCTGAATTTGCTTTGCTCCTCGAAACGTCTACCACATTTTACGACCGAATTGTGTAACGAAATGCAACGAAATTTCTGACCGGTATACCAAAGCAAAGAAGACAGCATGTATAATAGATGCGTTTACCTTTTTTGTAATTTGAACATATTTGGTTCTTTAAAATGGTTTCATTTTTCAGTGTTTGTCTTACAAAGGTATAATGAATAATATTTTCTTTCAAGAACTGACATTCACATGTTAGTGGTAAATAATTAATTGGAAATCTCAGAATTATGTTTTACGACCTATAAAAATTGTGTTGAATGTTTAATAATAACAGTTGTAAAACGTGTACCAAGAAAACATACATTTCATCTGATAAAACATTCTCAAGACAACGCGATTTTTAACTTTCGACCTAGAGTAGGTTTTTTTTCATTTTTCCCACGTTTACCACTTGTTTGTTCCCTTATATGATGTAACTACTAAAGGCAACAATTTTCTTTTGTTAAGAGGGTAAATCGGAAAGAATAGTAATTCACCAAAAATATTTTCTCTTCAATTAAAGTGTTGTGCATGGTTTTCGCATCGCATCAAGAGAACAGCGATACTGCAATTATTTTACTTTCATTACAGAGTAAACTAGAAGTGCTATAATAGCTGTCTCGAATTATTAAAACGGTTACATAATTTTATAATATTGCAATTTCTGCCCTACTAACACTCCAATGATAACTTGAAAGAATTCAAACAAATTCAAATGAAGTGCCTGCGTTGCATATATGCAATTATCTCGAAAGACAGGAACTGTAGTAATTTCTTTCTTCTACAAAAGAAACAAACATAAATAAATTTCAAGTGTTACAATATTTCCAGCACATTATACAAACAAGGAAGTATACTTTCACATATAAATTAAACATCGAGAAGTGAAGGCCATCCAATTTATAGCCTTGTGACTACATAAAATAAAGTTAAAAAAGTATAGTCTATTATTGAATATTACATTTGGAACGTAATTCAAAGGTTTGTACAAAATAGATTTTATGTCGAAATGTTCTTTCCGCAGCTTTCTCTATGCTCCGTAAACAGTGTGCGAGAAAGAAAAAGATACAATTTTAAAACTGGAAAAGACCAAAGGCAAAGCCTTGAGTCTTCTGCACAAAAACAAAAGTGCAAAAATAAAATAAAACATAACATTCAACAATATGAAAGAATAGTTGAAGGAACTAAACACTGTCCTCCTATTTTTTACTTTGTACTACAATGTACTCGTAAAATCCAATTTTAGGCGCTACTTACTCCTATCCGTCTCACCGTGTTCCTCCATTCAGCTTCATCCGACTTTTCTCCCTCACTTTCCGTACTACAACGTACCGCAATAGTCCTCCTCTTTCCATCCTGCTTTGACTACCTAACCATAGACTAAAGAGGTTTTTTATAATATATTTCTTTACTCTATGACCTAACCCCCCACACTGCCCTCCCTAATGAGCTTCTTACCAAGCTGTGCCCCGCTGGTTCTCCCACTACAGGCCCTGCCCCGCGTGGCCCTCCTCATCCAGACTACTGCGCCGCAACTGTCAAAATTTTAATGCATTGGCAATTGCCAGAAATACCCTTCTTCTTCTTCTTCTTCTTCTTCTTCTTGGCGGTTTCTTAACCGTTACTTCGGTCTTCCGGCACCTAATCTTTTCCAGTCTGCTTTGTTCTTCCAGGAATCAGGAGGTAATTTCCACTTCTCGATTATCTTTCTGATCAGGTTGTTTCACCCTGGTCTTGATTTTTCTCGTTTTCTCCTTTCATTTATTGCCATCATAATGCTTTTTGGGGGAGTCTTTTCTTGTCCATTCGCTGTAAATGTCCAAATCAAGTTGAGTTGTTTCTTTTCAATTTCCTCTATAATATCATGTTGCAGATTCATTAACTCCTTAACCCTTTCATTTCTAAGTCTTTCCGTTCTAGATATTGCTGCTACTCTTCTCCGGAAATCCATTTCCAGGGTTCTCAAAATTTTTTTTTCTGCAACTTACTTCCCTCAAAAAACTTCGAAAAACTATTTTGGGAACCCCCTGGCCTCCGACAGGTCAGAGGGATGGGAGTCCAATTTAATTGCTTCGCTTCTTTCATGCTTTCAAATGAGTCCTCGGTGTCTACGTGTTCTGCGCGCTTCGCAGTCGGTAACCATAAGAAAGGATAGACGCTAAGACAATACACTGTTCGTAATTGTTTTAAAGCCAAATATTTCGTTCAAATCTGTGTCTTTCTTAGCTATCTTTAGTTTCATATCAATCAATTATTTACAATTCGCTAATGAAATTCAATAATTACTAGAAGCTGCTGAACAATTCGTGTGCTATAAACTGACGATATCTAAAATTTAACAAGTTTCTTAACTTTAAATTTGGAGTATACTATAAATAAATGTGTTTGTTAATAAGGTCAAACCCTTCAATGCTCCCTAAACAACTTTCGTGAAGGAAATTCCTGGCATGTCAGAACTGATCTCACCCGCAAATGAATTTGTTTTAAAAAGAGAGTCGGTGAAACGGACGTCAATCTATCTTTCAATGTTCTGTGTTGTAGAGAACTTTATCTAACACCGTCCTCATTTTAACTAATTTTTTCATGCCAAATTGGTTTACACTTTTTCGGTCACTTACATTATTAATCAACTTGGTTATTTGTTACAGTTTCTAATTGAAACTGCTTTCAGTAACTCATGCAGTCGCTCACAATCAATGCAATAATAATTCTGCGCTATTTGTTACACTTGAATGAAGCTTGGATCACTGCAATTTTTTAAGTAATCTTGAATCTCTTTCTACTTAGGAACGACAATTTTTACTAATAGACTTAGTTATACTCTTAAATACATTGCTTAACTTTTGAAGATAGACATGAGTCAAAATAGCCATCATGTTCAAAACCCATTTACAAAAGGTGGCTAACACACAGAAAAATTGATGATTAAATATATAACTTTTGTTACACAGCAAATTTATAACTATTTACAAGTGTCCACGAAATACAGAAATACGACTTTTATTGTAACACGTAAAAGTAAAATTATAAATACATGGGTTATTGTACCTGCTGAACGCTGCTTCTATTAACTTGGAGTTTGCTAACACCTCATGCTAGTGAACGGTTCTCGCACAAAAGAGGCTCAAAACATGATACAAAAACAGTAGGTGCACATGGTTGTACACCGCACTCACATACGTATACGTGGAGTCCGTGGTACAGTGCGCATGACATTATGTATTCCTCAGTGATACCTGTCTAGGCAGAGTCGATGTCGGTACACGGTCTACATGACCCTATGTACTCCATACACACTCATGTGTAGGCAGATTCGTGTCACTGCGCACCTGGTCTTATGGCTCCACTCTCACAGTTCGCGTCTCGATGTGCATATCCCTACGTACACATATGTACGTAGACGTCCCTTACATATGTGTACGCAAAGTCTGTTCGACGATGTGGTAGCTCATGCATCAACTGATGTCACGCAGCGCCTCTGACCGGGAGGTCCTAGGTTCGAGTCTGGCGGCGACAGGATTTTCGACACTAGCTTTTCAACTAGGTCAAATTCAGTCGCTGTCTGGAGGAAATTCTAGCGGTCGGCTGCTCTGATCGGTAGTTTTCCGTTGTTTCTCCGATCAACACCAGGCGAATGCCGGAGCAGTACCCTACTAAACTGGTCACGGACCGCGCGCGATCTGTCCTTCCTCTTCCTTGTTCTATCCTGTCCCCTTACACACACACTTACACTAACATACACTACACTATCACATATCCCTGGAGACTGGTCGGGAGCTTATAGCTTGTCCCGACTGGGGCAGTGCCCTGCTGGTGGGAGAGTCCTGGTTTGGGAAACCTCACTAGCCGACGGTAGGTCGGCGCAGGATCTCGTCATCCAGTGGGAAAGATCACCGCCATCTCACGAGAAAAAATCATGCACTACACTAACGGGAATAATGACCAAAACAGATATCGTGCCCGGAAACACGAAAAATCAATCATTGACGATGTGTATGGCTGGATGTACACCACTTACATTCCTGCTTATGGAGAGTCGGTGTCAATGTGCCGCTATTCCACCCGTGCAAGCAGTGTACACCGTGGGATTCGAAATGAACGAAAACCCTTCTTTCGCGTACGATCTACCAATGTGCCATTGCTCTCATAACCTGTACTTACAAACGTACATTTACGTACTCTGCAATCGTGTAGCTTTCTGCCAAAGACAGGGTGAGTTCGGCTTAGCATTGCAATAGCGCTCTCTGCAACGACTCTGTCCGAAAAGTCCTAGGGTTCGAGTCCTGACAGTGGTGGATTTTCTATACTATAAACAGCTATCTCGAATTCAGCCGTTGTGGGGAGGAAAATTCCATCGACTGCCTGCTCTGATCGGTAGTTGCTTTTTTTTCTACAGTCAATGACAGTCGAATGCCGTAACAGTATCCTCACAAACGGGCCACGGACATCTCGTGATCTTTACTTCCTCTTTCTTGTCATATTCTCACCTCACCATTACGCCTCGTTTCGTGTGAGATTAAACATGTCGCGGGGACGACCCTTGAGAAATCTCACAATCGATGTGCTCACGTTTCCATCTATTTTGAAAACCCATCACGCGATCAAACTTACTATCCTGACTAATTCATAGTTGTATCCTGGAACAATCGTGAATAATTAAACAGCCGTATGGAGGTTCAAACCAGACAACCCGTGAAAAGTCAACGTGGCGGTTTCATCTGCGCTAAGTCACTCTTACTCTTTGTTGTCAAGACGTCGCCGTTGTCTCGAGTCCAGCGAACGGAAGCAGTTAACAAGGGAGAAGATGCATGTCCTTTCCAGTGCCAATGTTGTATGTGTGCCTAGCAACCAGGCTGTCCCAATAGCAATGATCTCCATTAACTCACCATTGATCGACTGGGAGTGCGCCACTTTGAGTCATTTCCTATACCACGGTTATCCATCCAAGATAGATTCTTGAGCACTCACTACGGGCTTGACGAATACATTGAGGCCGGAAACACGAAATAAACAACAAGCTTCGTCTTCAACTGATGTCACTGCTGTGCCCCTGACGGAGAAGTCCTGCGATTTGAGTTCCGACGGTTCCCTGGTTTTCTCCTATCAATACTAGGCGAATGCCGGGGCCGTACCATACCAAAAAGACCGCAGTCTTTCCTTTCCATTCCTTGTCCTATCCTATTCTATCCCTTACATACATGCACCACGCATGCCGGGAGACTGGTCGGGAGCTTGGAGCTTGTGTCGGTTGGAGCGGTGCCCCGCTTGTGAGAAATACCTGGTTGAGGAAAACTCCGCTAGCCGACTATAGGCCGGCGCGGAATCTCTCCATCCAGTGGGGCAATATCTCCGCCCCCCCCTCGAGAAAAAAACATGCACTTCACTTACGAGACGAATGACCTTAGTCGATGACCCGCTCGGAATCAGTAGTAATCAATCAATCGCTTGCACCTGCACATTGTTGCCAGTGAGCCGTTTTTGAAGCTATTCGTACTGCTTAAAGATGAGCGCCATGATCACCGTCGACCATCTGCGTTAGTAATTTATTTTCGTGTTGCAATTATTAGTTTAACCCACCAGAACTGGTCTCAATAGTGTAATACTCTTTCTGTTTATTATAAATGAAACTGAATTGCATATCTTCAGGTTTCCTTCATTTTTACTCTCCCCTTTTGTGTTTTTTTTTTTTATAGAAAATCGTAATTATAGTCTTTTCTATGACTTTGGAAGGAATTGTTATTCCTAATCCGCTTGCATATTGTAAATAGTAGTTACAAACAGCATGATTTTAGGGTACGTAGGATACCTGAACTGGAGCCGCGGTGCTCAGTGGTAGGGCGTTTGCCTCCTAACGTGAAGAACTCGGTTTCGAATCCCGACGTAGGTTGGTATTCTTATCTGGTGATTTCCATTCAGAGCAGTTATGAGGTTGATTCAGCATGCATTCCAAGTGAGCACCAGGATCTTTCGTGAGTGGTTAAAGCATGTGTTTCACTCACGTTGAGCTCTTTACACAACCTTCTTTTGTGCCAATGGCAACGAATAGGTGGGTCTACATTCCCCCTTGGGTCACATCGGTCTGTGGGCAATTGCACAAAGGTACGTTTGCCTTTTAGAATAACTTAACTGCGTTACCTTAAAGTCAAACTGGTGTAACATTTCGATGACTCTGAGGCGAAACAAATTGTTTTTATAACACATTCTATAGAGTCTATTTCTCACTAAAAGTTAGTCAGTGACACAAATCACACTTACAATCATAAGGTTAGTCTTTAGTCAGAGGATGAGAGCGGCAGGAATGCATGGTGTGTGTCAGACACGTCCTGTTTACATACTGTTCATCACCCTTCGCGGGCTTTGTCGACTGTTATGCGTCACAGGCGAAGAAAACTGAAGTGATTCCCCATCTCACGCTTTCCTTGTAGTTGCTATTTAGCCAAAAGTGAAACTAATAGGGATATTTTTTTTACATTTAATCTTTCATTCAGTTTCAAATCTTATAAAACAAGAGACAACAATCACTACCGATACAAAAAGAAATGTGCCTTTCTTCAAGAAAACGACAATACATTTTTTAAATAGAGGTGATTTAATGTAATTAATTAAAACAAACTGTGACTCTTTCGATGTCATTCTAAAAAAAATTTTTATAATTTTGAGAACTCCGAAAAATATTCAGATAAAGTATCTCATTATTTTAATGTATTATTAAAATTTCTGTTGTAATAATTTTGTTATTTTAAAGAATAAATAGTTTTGGAAATACTGGAACAGTTAACTTACAATATAAAAAGAAAAGCTTTGAAAAAAGTATATTTTTAGTGACGTGTGTGCAATACTACCTCTTTGTATGGTGCACTACCACAATCGGTTACCACAAAAACAATATGTCATCTTGTAGAATGATATAATTCCTAATTAATTGCAAAAATCTTAATTTAATTGCTTTCAAACTTCCGAATAATAAATGGTGAGCTGGCTAAAGACTTAAACTGACATCGCAACAATCAGCTACCGTCGGTTAAGTACCAATTCACCAATAATTACTCGCAAATTTGAAAAACAATTGAATTTTTTTGTACAATTAGTTAGCAATTAAATCGTTCAACAAAATGACATATTTGTTCTTATGGCAACCGATTATAGTGGTGCCAGCTTAATCTTAAGCCAGCTCGCTATTAATTATTTGGAAGAGCCATTAAATGATTTTTCGTAATTAATTAGCAATTAAATAAACGGTAGCTTTTTTGTGGGTAACTGATTATGGATGTGCCAGCTTAAGATAGGTCGTAATGCTCACTGTCTACCAACGGTGTATGAGTGGGAAGGGACGACCAACGGAGGTTAAATGAGTTCTCACAGGGCTGTCACGATAATTAGGATAATTATAAGTAAACACGCTGGCGCTTTTGGATTTTCCCCGATCGATTTGAACAAACTCAAGGCTTTGGCAGTTTCAAACGGATATTTTGATTTTTGAGGACACTTTACATGCAGCCTCAAAAACATTTTCAAACTTTTCTCAAAAATGATACCAATTTTTTAGTAGTGTGTCCTCGGATAGCGTAAAGGAAACTAATGGAATAGTAAGGTCTCATGTGCGTTGAAATCGCAGATTTTCAAAAATTGCAAAATTGCTAATTTTTCTTCAATTTTTTTTCGTAAATGGAAGCAGGGACACTTAAAAAGAATGAAATGGGTCTCGTTTTGATTGATCTCTCTAAATTTTCGAAAAATTGCAAATTTAGAAATAATGTGAGAAAGCAGTGATTGTAGCACCACTAGTTAGATGTTAGATTAATTTGCCATTTAGAACCCTGTATTTTAAATGTATCAAAAATGCATAACCTCTATGAGTATTCTGAAGGATAATGTAGTACGAGTACATGATAATTCTGTAGTTTAATGTCTAAATAAAAAAAGTTGCAATAATAATATTGTTCCAAGTATTCCTAATTTCTCTAATGCCGGAAGAGTATGACAAAGAGCAGACCCCAAACTAAATCTGACTTCCTTCTCTCATCTGTGCCCACTTCCATATTTAAGATCAAGCAATGGGATGATACCCCAATTCTCGTGTTTCCCATTTCCTATAGATGTAAGGAAATTCCCACAGGACTGTATATCCAGGGGATTGCGATCACCTTCGCGTGATCCCCAGAACACTATAGCGTGGTTCCTGGTGGCCTAACCGGACTAAGCATTAAAGAAAATATTTTATTTGCTAGTGAAATAAGTTATTAATACTTTAAAATTTTAAATATTAAAAGAAATGTCACGAGAAATTATTTTAGACTGTGTTTCTCTTTCAGATCTTATTTCTTACAGCACACAATTATTCACAAAACTAAATTCACAGATGTTTACACTCTCATTTTATTGTTTTGCGAATTTTTAGTAATCTTGATTACGCATTCTTTCCTCAAGTTTTCGTGACACCTGCATTCAAAGCCATTACAAGGCAGATAACGTCATATTTCAAGTAGTTAACCTTTGAACAGGCTAACGTACATGATTCAGAATGCAGTGTTGGAAATAACCCATCCAAGTAAAATATTGTTTTTTAATATCCAGTTAAAATGGAATTTCACTACCCAATGAAATAAATATTCGTAATGAAACACCAGTAATGTACCACAAAAATTATTTGAAAAAATCAAATGGTATCACAATTTTTTAACGACCTTGGGTCTAGTTTTCGTCACTTACTGATTTTACATATTGTATTCTAACTCGTTTATCTTACAAAACGACCTTTTGTAAAAATAAAAGTCAAAAAATAATGAATTTATCTTTAGATATAATGAATATAATCTCCTTATACTATTAGTAAATTTAATATGATTCTATAGAACACTTATTATGTTAAAATTAATTAATACCGTCAATGAACACATGTGACGTAAATTCTATTAATTTGTTTATTTATCAAAAGCTTAGGATTCCAGAGACGTTCTTCTCGAAAGTATGCTAAAGATCTTGGAAAATACAATTCAGCCATATAGTTTCCAACACTTCAAATGCATTTTATAATTTAGTTGTTACATAGATTTGTAAAATATTTATTTTCATTATTATTATTATTATTATTATTATTATTAATAATAGTTGTAACCAGGGTCGTATTTAAGTATTGCGGGGCCCGCAAGCACAAAATTGTGTTTCCTCATCCATAAAAATAGCTCCATCTTCATGAAAAAATCTTATCTCAATACAAGTATTTTCTGTTGAAATACAAATGAAAACTAATAATTTTTATACATTTTACATATATTATATTTTTTACATTTAATACAATATTTTTCCGACGTGCGAGGCCCCTCATGGATAAGGCTCCCAAGCAACTGCTTGTTTTGCTTGTAGTGTAGTGTAGCGTCGTGTCGGTAAAACCAGCGCGGGCACGCGGCGTGGTGTGCACCGGATGCGTGACAAAGGCAGAAGCGATGATGCACGGGGTTTTTCTGACAGGGTGTGCGCATCGCTAGGGAGGAGGCAATGGAGGCGGCGGGCAGCGTCGCGAGGGCTATTTAAGGGCCGTGGGAACAATACTCTTCCTTCTTTGTGATCCTGGAGGCAGCAGCGTAGGTCGTTCGTGAGAGGTGCGAACGTACAGGCGGCGCAAGGAGCCGGCAGTTATTCGTGACTAGTGAGACATGTAGTCGGTCTCAGGGCAGGCGGTACTACGCACGGCGAAACATTAGGTAGTATGTTGCTGTGTGGTAGCCGTTGTAAATATCTCCTAGCAGTGGGGTCTATTTAGTTAGTTAATTGTTTACAGTGCATTGGTTATTTGTGACTACGGTCTAATTTGTGAATAAACCTGCTGTTATTACAACCCACTCTCGTCTGTGTACTGATTACACCCGTATGACGCCACAGTAGGTAAATCCGGCCCTGGTTGTACCTTAGTAGAAGTTACAACAACTTGCTGAATTATACTGCCCAAGGTGGATGGTAAATCCAGAAGACTTCGGATCCCCTAATTGTAATTAACATTTATTTATTATAATTTAAAACATTTATCTTCATGAATCGCTTTTGCCATTATCAAATTACCGCCAGATTTACCATTCTGGAAAGTTAGAAAATTGACGGACGTAATAAAACAAATCACTCATTACACTAAGATTCTAGTCGTATCACTTAATTATACCATTAAGGAACGTAAATCTGCGTCATTTCACATGGAATTAGTGATGAACTGATCACGTCATCAACTGCTCCACTAACCTCTCATCACTTCCATCTACTCACCAACGTATTGGCAACCAATGATACACGCCAAAACTCGATTGTACCAGGGTAAGTCAAAAATTATCTGCCAATCGTCTATATATTGTTCAATTTTCTGAACATCCTGAGATGGCATCGTCACTTTTTACGTTAAGTTTCAGCAAAAGACCTAAAATCGTTTACGTTGTAAGCATATCTGCACCACTCTCCGTTTGCACATAAAATAAATATGCTTTCGTAATCCATTTCTTTGTCATTCGAATTAGTTCCAAAATTTTAAATGCTTAGAAGACTTTCGACACAATGTTTGTACAATGCTTTTAATTTCTTGTATACATACGTATATACGGAGTAATATACGTAGTTATAGAGAACGTTATGTAATGTTGTGGAAAATCGATTTCGAGATTTCAACGGAAATACAGGTTTTGGGGGACCCTGATAATGAAAAATTGTTTGTTTGTTTTTAAACGTCCGTCCGTGTGTCCGTCTGTCCGTCCGTCCATCTGTCCGTCCGTCTGTTCGCTTCGCTCTATCCATTCGTCCGTCTGTCCGTCCGTCTGTAAGCACTACTAGGTGCAAACCACGCGTAGGATTTTTTTCAAAATTGAAGAAACTCCTCTGGATCTAGTTGGAACATTGAAATGTTGAAAAACATTCTTTAAAATTTGGGGGTACTTTACATGAAACCCCCAGACATTTTCAAAATTTTCTCAAAAACGGCTTCAATTTTTTTCGTTAAATTTCTTGTAAGAATAGAGAAAAATATACTTATAAAGGTGGAATATGTCCAATTTTCACGGTTTACTCTGAATTTTTGAAAAGTTTGAAAGTTTAAATTTTTACCGGCGTCTTCCTACAACTATATAATTGAAGTCAGAGATTTTTTATGCTTTTAATTATGTCTAATACAGGGTCTCGAAAACTCAAAATTTTTCTGTGAAAATGAGCTCAAAATTCCGCATTTACAGAAACGTTTAAACGCCATTTTCTCAAAAATGGATCCACATTTTTTCTTCAAATTTTTCGAATGGATAGTGCTAATTGCACTATTTAATATGACGTAAAGTTCATTTTGGAGTATTCTTTTAATTTTTCAAAAGTTACACAAATGTATTTTTTTAAATACCTCTCACGCCGTTAATATGTTCACTTCTATCAATTTGTATACATTTGTATGCATTTGTGAGTGAAAGTGATTCAAGAGACATTAAATTAATTTTTCGGAAACTCAACAGATTTCTGTGAAAAAGTGCTTCAAATTTCGCATTTATAGAAATGATTTTTCCATTTTCTTAAAAACTACCAATTTTTCAATGAAAATTGTCATATATGACGAGGTTTTACTCTTCTTTAATATTCTCGATGTAGTATTTCGGTTATACCATTAGGAAACCGAAAAGTAGAGAAAATATCCAAAAAATGTACTTTTGGTGACGATGGAAGGCAACTGGCAAAAGGATGGAGCAAGACCATAAAGCCAGTCCACACGGAGGAAATTTGAAACCTTTACTACGAGAAAGTCTGTGCCATTCTGTAGCACCACTACTTTTCTTGGCGAGGGGTTCACCAGATGATTGAACCGTACAAAATCCGGCAAACACACATTCAGGCACACATGCAGGAAGAGAAATGAACAAGATGTCCAGCCTCATCCACTATTTATCCCAATATTGAGTCAGTCTATAGCCTGTTTCTAAATATCCGATGAGTAACTATTGATGAAGATGCAAACCATATGCACGTTAATCAGGTCGTTAGTCAGGTTCTGCATATGAGAACGCGGAGACGAGGATTGTCGAAAGACATTCTCTTGTTGCAAGACAACGCGAATCCACATACCGCCGCTTATGCTCTTCAAAATCTATAGGCTTTAGGTGTCAGAACATCCTGTATACAGTTCCCATCTTGTTATGTCTAATTTTCATCCGTTGGGTCCATTTAAAGATAGTTGAAGCCTGAAGATTTGCCTGCGACCTAGAGGTGCGGAAGTAGTTCATACATGGCTTCCTCCTAAATCGAAATTCCTTACTTCTGAGGGTATTGAAAATATGGTGGTGTGTTTGACCAAGTATGTACATTGAACAGCATGGTTCTTATGATAAAAATGATACCATTGTAATTTTTATATTGTTGCAATAATTACAAACACTGAGTTCAGACACTCATTGGCTTACTTTTGTAAGGAAATGATGGTAAATACGCCCCCCTCAAAGCCACAGGCTATGAAGCACTTGATCGTTCGCTCGTCCTCTCCCACGTGGCAAAGGGACTTTTACCACGCCTATCAATTGGGTGATAACGCATCGCACTCAGCCGCATCGGTGTTCAAAGGAGACGCGTAGATATATCGATAACATGCGTCCACAAGAATGCCAGGGCCGATAGTAAAGTGGTCACTGTGCCAAAACAGATACGTAGAAAAACCCGCCGTCACAAATCGGATTTCCCGACTCGGAATCTTGAAGTAAAAGTTTGATAGAGAATTTAGTTGAACCTGATTGTGCCTTTACAGATCAGCTTCTGTTGCGTGCCCCTAATCACCAACGTTGTACAGTGACTCCGGTTGTAGTGAACTGGATATAGTAACCTCGGTTTAATGAACTAATTTAACAAAAACGAGAAGATTCTGTTATAGTGAACCTGAACCTCGGCTATAGTGAAAGGAAATACGTCCAGGAAAGATCGTCGGCCAAAGCTCATATTCGAAGTCTCCCCTTAGGTGAAGGTAGCGAACCCGGAATGGGCACTTACTGATGTCCTTACGCCAGTCAGTTTCGCTGCGAGTCCTCCGTGGGCTACAACTGGCGGCGGCAACGCGCGATTCAGTTTCAGTCTTGGTGTTACTTGATATTCCGCGGAATAAAGCGCGTTGAGTTCTACGAAGGCTACAGGAAACACAGACTGCCACTGACGATATCCGCCGTGCCACGCGGTAAAGCAATCAGCTTCATTAGCTGCTTGCGCCATGTCGTTACCGAAAGAATCTGGTATGTTATTAGGCTAGTAAAAGGGCTTTCGGAGAATGACGGTGTTCCAACAGTACCTACTATTAAAAGAATTAAATTGTGTTATACTACTCACTGTAATACATTTTTAATATGGGAGTTCCATTTCGTCCCGTCATTTTTGACGGGTTACCCTTAGTCTTTTATAAAATATAGTATTCGAAAATAAGTTTGGTACGTTTACCAGAATATAATTTGATAGAATTTTTTGGATGATAAATAAGAGAAAATTTGGAAATTAAACTCTAAAAGCTCGTGATGCTGACACCCTCGAACGCACAGAAATCTAGTTATTATATCTCATCATTGTATAAACAATATTGTGGTTGTGCAGGGATCTCGTTTTCAACCTCGGACGTTGTGCGAAAGGGTGAGGAAGCTATGCTTCTTCCCACGTATGATCGATCTCACGACACCTCTTTGCAATATTTCGCATTGTCAGTGCAAAGGTCAAGGAGAAACAAGTTATTTTTCCTACTTTCGTATTAATCTGGAAAACGGGATCACTATGAGAATAATTCTGATTCATTGAAGGGCTAGTGAATAGAAGTTTACAGTACACAAAATAGTTTGTATTTATCACCGTCTAATTCAAGAAACACAATTCTTAGAGAATTGCGATTTGAATCAAATTGTGGACTTTTGTGTCATTTCTTCCGCTGAATGTCTATTTTCAGTAATAAAATGTTTCTCTCGTGGCGAAAATTGAAGGACGGCAATACTTAAAAGCAAACGCCTATCATTTATAATTATTTTCTTCATAATTAAAGCATCATTGCAAATTAATCATGATGTTTATAAATATTCTGATAATAACTTGTTAAAAACTCATTGGTCTAAGATAAACCAATTGGCAGTTTGTAGCTTTAATTTAAGCTCTCGTTACGTAAACATAAGAAGCATTTTCGTTTGAAACCTATCTACTCGTAAAATAATCTTAAGGCATTAGCAAATTGCAACATATATAATGTTACAGAAAGAGGGTCATACGAGTATGTAAAATTCTAGGAGATAGAAAGAGAGGGCAGTACTTCAAAAGGTTCCGCGCTGAAAGTAAATACTTGGAGCACAATACATGGCGGATTAGTCCGAGCCATAGCTCGACTAAGAAAGAAGGGTCGACGTCCACTGGCGAATCAACCACCCACTCACAAGAAGCGACTATCCGTTATCGCCTGCATCAGATATCAGTGCAATTAATATGTTAATATCACGCCACTGTGTCGTTCTGGACTTCCGTTCCTTCTCGACAAGAACACGATCCAGTTAATTGGAGCACGGAAGAGTTGAGTTCCCGCGATATCTGCGCACTCGGTGACCGCTAGACTGGTAACTTAATGCGAGCGATCGTAATCGTCCAGAAATTGGTTTTGGCTGCGTTAGTGATTTGTTTCAACAGTTCTGTGTGCTTCCTTATACGAAATGTTAAAGTAATTTTTTTGTGCCAAGGCTAAGGGTAATATAGAAAGTCGATGTTTTTTAGTTTTTTAGACTGCAGGCTTCCGTTTCTTCTCGACGAGTACACGACCCGTGTAACTAGCAACGCATGACTAGAGGAATCTGCCCACTCGAAGGCCTTTAAAGCGCGAGCGAGACATGCGAGGACACGTTGCGCATGCGCAATAGACCATCTACTCACGCTCATCTCAAGGATCCGCGTATTTCTACTTATCCGTCGCCAATATTTCTATCTTGATGCTTTTCTCAATTTATCAAATATTTATTATGAAGATTCGGAGATTTTCATGTGCTTCTTCTTAAGTTTTCTCGCTCGATTTTCATGGCGCCCACCAATAGTTCTGGTAGTCTTCATGTGGGAGGAGAAAAGGTATGAGTGGTGTTAATAAAACAAATGTAATATATACTTACACTGTAATCTTTTGAAGTAAATATTTACCTTTCGGTGAATAAAACTTAAGTACTAGAATTAACTTGTAAATACTATTTACTTGTAGGAACTATTTTCTCTCTTTGTAAGAACTAATTTATCATGCATCAATTTAAAATGGTGTGAGTAAACGTGTGGTTTTGCTTCATTTCATTCGTAAATACTTCGAAATTTTCAAGCACCGTGATGACATCACTTAAGGGAGTTTTTGCTGCCAAGATCGGCGAGTTGGGTTGTGTTCGGAACAACAGAAATTGTATTTTCACGCTCGAATGTTCATCCAGGTATCTTAGGATAAATATTACAAACTTCTAGGTCTTGTAGAAGATCGAAGATGATCGACCGCTGTTTGCCAATGAGCATGTGGTAGGAAATTTCATGTAACGAAATTACACATTTGATAGATACCCCTGATTAGTAGGCAACTTACAATGTATTGGAATGGGGCGAATCACGAAATCTCTTTGCCTGTGTCACGGCTATTAAACGCAGATGTATTATGAGTTTACTAGTAATAGAGGTACCTACAAGTTATCAGATATATTTACTGATTGATTAGTGATTCCGACTATGTATTGTTAAATATTAGATTGTGGTTCATTTGTCAAATAGTATTTTATGTTTTTTTTATGTATGCACATGTGTTTTGATCTTATAAGAGAGGTAGAATTCGCTTAATATTATTTGTCAACAAGAGCAAGGAATTTTTTTTTTATAAACCTAAATGTAGGGAATAATTAAAATATATACATCTTCCTGAAGTAATGGTAATATTATTCTCGATTTCCTGTGTAGGATCAATTTCGCGAACTCACGATATATAAATTCGTTGGAATGGTATATCACAACGTATTACTAAGGTAAGAATTTAGATGTTATAAAAGTAATTTTATTTGTTTTTGTAAGGAAAGGGAGAAAAGGCTTGTGTGTATATATAGAAACCATGATAATTGATATGCTCATGTGACTTGCAAATGTTTGTGACTGTCACAAACGGTTCATATTTATTGTACGCCTTCTAAACATTCAGGTTTTTCCAAAAAGCATCGTGTTTGCTGTAGGCAAAACCAGTTTGAAGAGATAATTTCCACCCTTATTCATATAATCGCCTTTGTTCTGCATTTGACAATTTTATACCATTGTCCAAAATATGCACCTGACTATTTTGTAATAAATGCATTTTTTGAATATTTGTAAAATAAATCCATCCTCTTTTATATAAATGAAATAATACAAAATGATAATATTTTATAAAGTCCAAAATAAATAGTACTTCTAGGTTTTGCTGCGGGAGAGAATCTTGATCTAATAATTATGCAAATAAACTTCGTCAGTCTACGCAAACCACTGTGTTCACGAAACGCGTAAATCGTATAAGATAGAGGAATCTAATCCTTCTAAGAGTGACGTCACAAAGACGACTATCAGCTCCAAGGTCTGAAATATAGGTCATGGAGGAATATATTCTGTATTCCTCCATTTATAGGTGGTATTAGTAGTATCTATAAGCACCGAACCGGCAAAAAATTCATAGAATGTCCAAGAATATCAGCCTGTAGATTACGATGTGAGAAACGTTTCTTTGAGGCATTGGGCCTCAAAAATTAATTTTTGTTTTAAAATTAACTTTAGTTTTAAAATTAATAAAGAAAGAAAGAAGTAATAAAGACTTGACGTAAATGCAATCCAAAAATTAATTGCAATAAAGTACACTTGGTACTAGAGCAAGTACAAATGATATTAAGATGACGACAAAACAATGATTTTGAAATTTATTTTGATAGTGAAAATTATCATTTATGTGGATATGGCAAACCAAGAACTGAAGGCAAAGAATAGTGAAACCAGAAACTGTATGAGAGGTTATGGGTCAGAACAGGATGCAGGAAGAGAGACGATCCATCCGTACACGTCAAAATTATGATTTTAGTATGTAAATGTGCAATTACGAAAGTGACAACAGGGCCGATAAACAGTCGAGTAAGAAACGAAAATAAAACGTTTTGTAGTTCAATTGAGCCAAATGTAAGAGAAATGACAATAATATGTGACGGACGCTAATGAGGAAATAGAGATGTGAATTACACAAATAATAGTTTATGTATTGTATTTTGGCGTCGAAACGTGAATATAATGTAAAGTGAAAGACAATTCAAAGAGCGGAGTTGAAAGATTTTATGGTATGAAATTAAAGTTTAAAAGGATTAAGGAAACAAACAAAGAAATTCTAGATGGAATAATAGTAAAATCATTTTGGACGATAGTAGAAATTAGCGGCGTATTATTAATGAAATTAATAATAACGAAAAATGTTACAGTAGTGTCGACAATCCGGACAAGGCGAAATGAGATTGTAATTGTTTTCATTTTAGCTATCAGTGAAAAAAACCTGCAGAATGATGTTAGTCAGCAAGGGGAACAGTAGTGAACGGTGAAGTGAAATGATAGCTGAATCGCAGGTTGCACGTTTTTCCGAAATTTTGATTTGCATTGAAAGTTTTATGTGGTGAATTCACGGGTTATGGACTGAACGGGGGAAATATAATAATAATAATAATAATAATAATAATAATAATAATAATAATAATAATAATAATATATTTGTCACATAAATACAGCATACGCCATAAGTCAGGACATGCCACAATCATACAATGTACAATATAGGTATTTCTAAGTATTAAATACAATACAGAAAATAAAATTTAATACGGTTTTCATACTAAATACAAATTAATTTTATAAATGCTACGGTAAAACTAAAGTTAAAAAAATAATAAAGAGAAAAATTTGTCTTCATGAGATTGATGCCTGGGCTGGGTCCATCCTTTTTATCCAATAATCAGCTTGGGGGTGGGGTGGGGGGCTTCAAATCTTACAACAGAATATACAAAAACTATTAGTACTAGTTTATATTAATGTTGATACGTGTTTATGATGTATGTATTCTTTTGTACTGTAGAATGTAGAGTTTAACAGGAAAGCTTTTAGTTTATTTTTGAATGTGTGCATTGAGTTTAAGCTTTTAAATTCATTAGGGAGTTTGTTATATAGTGTGATGCCTTCAGAAAGGGTATCTTTTGAAAGAGTGAAGTTTCACAGTGTGGGACATACAGATTTCTTTTTTTGTCTAGTATCATAGTTATGAACTTCAGTGTTTAGACTAAAAGAGTCCTTGTTTTCCATAAGCGTCTTCTTTGTGAATATTAATATTTCAAATATGTATATGCATGGAAGCGGGAGGAATTTGTAACTTTTTGAAAAGTTGTTTGCAGGGACCATGTTTGTGAGTGTTTGTCATTGTTCTCAATATTCATTTTTGGAAGATAAAAGTGTGAATACTTTCTGGGGAAATTCCCCAGAATATGATTGCGTATTTTAGATGCGAGTGAACATTTGCAAAGTACGCTGCTCGTAGCGTATCCAACATATAGCGTTTTCCATTCGTTGCACTGAAATCCACCCTAGTGCAGGGCAGAAACATCGCTCCGCCACAGTGCTGCCCCACACACGTGAAGGGCAGCTACGAATGAAACGGATTTCCGGAACTGAGTCAGTGCTTGTGCGCTACGTAGTGAAATTATATAGCTGTTCTTGGTCAGTCGCACTGATGGAACTCGAAAAATAATAATTTTGAATTATGATCGTCGTTATAATTTTTATTAAGTCTTTTGGTAATTCTTACTTATTGATTCATACATTATTAACGTGTGATTTCTTTATTTAAAAACTACGAAAACTTCAAATGCGTATGAGTCGTAATTTCATTTCTCGAGATTTGCAAGTGATCGATATAGTACACAAGATTTTGAACCGAAAGGCTTCTGTAGAATTGTTTGATTATTGAAAACAATAACAACGATAAAGACGATTCGAAAAACAATAAAGACGATTCGAAACGGAAGAACGGTTCTCTTTGCAGATGATACGAACATCCTTTGCAATAAAGAAATCGTAAATAGTACAATATCAGATGTTTCAAATTGGTTCCGAAATAACAAATTAATAGTAAACGAAAAGAAAACTGTTTTAATGCAGTTTTCCATTTCAAATAAACAATTCTGTGTTCCATTGAAAATGAACAGTGTGCCATTGACTGATGAAGACTGAAGAATACAAAATTTTTAGGTCTCTCAATTCAGTGAAACCTTAAATGGAGCGTCCATTTAAATGAATTGAACACAACATTAAGTTCATTATGCTACGCGTTCAGAATTCTTGCAAATACAGTCAGCCTTCATACTGTTCGTTGTGTATATTTCGCGAATGTTCATTCCGCCTGAATACATCTTATAGCTCTCAGACTTTTAGATTACAAAAACGAATTGTACGAATACTAACCAAATCCTACCCACGTGATTCATGGAAACCTCTCTTCATTAATCTAGAAATTTTACCATTACCTTGTCTGTTGATTTACGAATCAGTAGTTTCTGTCAAAAATGACTTGCTTAAGAGCGGGAATATATTTTCAGAAAATGCCGATGTCTATTACTATAACACTCGACGTAGAAATCATATTCATCAGGTGACAGTATCAACAGCTCATTACAAAAAATTCATATACAATACATGTACATTATTTTACAACACTTTGCCAGATGACATTAAACGATTAAATTCGATAGAAAAGTTTAAATCCCAAGTGAAATCGTTTCTGCTGCATAACTGTTTCTATACAATTAGAGACTATACTGAACATCACAAGAAAAGTAACATTAATTTTAACAATTATACATAATGCATTATTTAACATTTGATCTGTATAAATGTGTATAAACAACCTGTAACAAGTATTGTATTGCAGCCTCCGGGTCAATGACCCCCATCTCGATCAGGTTTTTCGTCCAGTTTCCCTGATCCATTGAGCAATTGCTGAGATGGCCCCTTGTTTTGCTTCTGGACATAAATGTAACTTCATTTTCTGAGCACGTCTTCTAGAATTCAGTGGGAAATACAATTATTCAAATTATCGTTTCCATGTTGTCGCGGCAGGAAGTATTATTCCGAAGGACAACATGGATAAACCAAAATTTATTGCCTTTTTATCCTTGAAAATAGATTTTATTACATGGGAGCTTTTTTTCCCTCAAAATTTAAGTAGTATATGACTTAGTGTAGGGGTCACAGAATTTTGAAAATGTGCACACAATTCACTTTTCCTCATAGCACGTCATACGCAGTTTTAAACTTTTTTTACGTAAAATAAATAAATAATAAATAAATATATTAACATGAACATTTCCGCTGGTATATGTATGGGCGTGCGAGAAACATTTCTTGGCATATATATTTGAATGATTATGTAAGGGTCACTATTTTTATTTTCACTTTATTTGCGTTTCGAAATTGAGACGTACCTAAAACACTTGTTTCTAAATAGCACTGGATTTGTTAATATAAAGTTATTCATGGTTAAATTTTCGGAAAACACAATCTGATTTTCCGAACTTCGTGTAAATCACAAACATTATTTTAAGACATTTCTTGCAAAACATAATATACTCCATCATTCGAAGTATCCCTGCGTGACAGAAGATCCTCAATTGCTTTCACAATTTCACCACGAATCTAAATCAGTATGGATAACTTCCGCACCTAACCTCACAATGGCCCGGTGCACTGGACTGCACTGACCCGATCGTCAGTGCAATTTAGGGCGCCCCGAGTGCGCCGTGGGTCCGTGTCGAAGTGCGTATGGAACACGCAGTTCTTTGGACTGGTGCGCCCTAGCGGTCGAATGGAACACGAAAGCTACCCTGGGCGCGTACTAGTGCGGCGAATGGAAAACGCTATTAGATCCGAATTTGAGAAGTAGACCCAACTTTGGTCGTAAGCTTGTTTAAATCTGTAACGTGTGAGTTCCATTTTAGATCATCTTGAATAGTCAATCCATGAAAAGTTGTTTTTTGGGCTATTTTTACAGGCACGTATTTTATCATCAATGGTGTTGGAGGCTTTTCTTTAGAGAGTGAATTCCGAAAGTTTAGGAACACAGTTTTACTGACGGAATTTGGAATAATGGACGGAAGTGATGGTTCCCTGAGTGGCGATGGAGCGAGGGATGGTGGAACATGAGCTTGGCATCGCTGCAGTAAAGGAAAGTGAATGATTTTGAGATTTATTTGAACTTTTTGCGGGAAATTAATACGACTAGGCCAAGATAGATTAGCAGTTAACAGAAAGAATTAGGATTTAAAAAGTAGATGGCCATAATGGCATGCATACATGGTAGGAGAGTGTGTATGAATGCGTTTATGAAATTAACGTATTGTAAATAAGATGTGAATGTATATTGTTTATGTTTGTTACTCTTTAGGGTATGTAATATTTTCGTCCGCCTATTTTTATTGTCTTGCATTGTAATATTATTATGTGCTAGATGGAGTCGCGAAAGAACAGGCAAGGAAAACAAACAAAATCAAAATATTGTTTACAGTAAAATAATTCAAAGTTGCACCTAGTATTGCGGTCGCGACACTAATAATTGCAACCTTATATTTTGTTTTTTATTTATAAGGCGATGATTGGCACAAAAATAAGCTAAGTATCCTATACCTATCAAAATCTATGAGAATATTCCCGCATTCAGTACGAGACGGGCTTCACGAACTACGACCAAATATAACTTTTCTGAACTCGGTAGATTAATGGAAAAATTAATAGTAGAGTTGAAAATTAGTTACGTTGATGCCCAGGGTAGACGAACATTTTAATTACCGAATAATTAAATTAAAGATACGAAATTTGTAAGATCGAATTCAGTGTAGCCAAAACGTAGAGTGCCCTTATTAATTTTTATTTTTAAATTTAAGAAAGATTATTTGGTTTGAGTGTCGTCCACGCTGTGGTAAAGGAGAACTATTAAAATTAAAATAATAGTAAGTAGAATTTATACAGAAGTTTACTGTGGGTCGGCTCTCAAGCATGCAGCAGAGGCATATAAATTATTATTAAATAAAGCTATGGAGAATTAATCTACACGGGAAGGTTTACAGAAGGAAATATTGGAGTTGAAATCTACACTAGGAATACAATTTATTACTTAAATATAGAATCATTTAAGCATCTGAAGTCTAAATAAATCAGAAACGCAGGTTTTAGGTTTGCATCTGTTTTTTTTTAAACGAAGGACAATATTTGAATTCCCGCGCTTCCGTGCCACTCAAATGGTGGATTTCCCGGTGTTCAATTTGGGAGTAGATTTGGCCGCCGGCCGCTAAGGAGTGGTGGGGCGCTGCACATCCGAAACTCTTTGCGTTATAAACACTCTGGAAACGACTGTGCAGATCAGGAACATGTGGTGGGAGCATGGTGGAAATAACAAGGTGTAGCGCTCCGGAGGATGCGCAGTAGCACCAATCGCGTTTGAACCCAGGGATGAAGCGAAAACAGCTGGCGCACGTGTTCATTTGCTTCCCGTTTGCGAAGGAGCGAAGACCTGCTGATGCTGCAAATGCTGATATGGCCCTTGATTTGCTTCTGGACGTAGATGTAGCTTCACCATGCGCACGTTTTGTTGAACTTTCCTTTTGCTTGTAGTGGTAGTAGAGTTTGGGGTGAGATTTCTATTTTGTTAACAATAGAGAAAACTCAAATCTGTTTGTTCCTTTACCGTTAAAAATAAGTTTTCTATAATTTGGCAACGAAAATATCTAGTTTTGAAATGTTAATCCCTCGCTTTTTAAAATTTGTTGTTGTTATTATTATTAATTAATAATAATAATTGTTAATAATAATTGTTATTATTAATAATAATTATTATTATTATTAATAATATTTTTCATCTTTTAAACTATTAATAGTTAAATTGCTGGGAAGGGATTCTGAAACTCAAGAAAGCGTGCGCAGATGATTTTCTCCCCCATACGTCACATACAGTTTTTGACTAAATAAATAAATTTTAAAATCAAATATCGTTCTTTTAAGTAATTTTCAAATGTCCGCGACAGCGTAGATAATTTGAATTTGGCGCACAGTTGGTGGGATACAATATTATTGGTCCACAGTCAAGGGCATGCGCACCGCTACACCTTGTTATTTCCACCATGGTGGGAGAGCAGAAGCAGGAGGAGTGATGGGATGGGGAGTGTCTGTGCGATAACTTAACTTGCTGGGACCGGCGTATGCTGAGGTGTATTTAATATTTTCTGAAGTGCTATCGTGGGTACTTTGGTGAAGGCAAATAGTAGAAAATAAATTACATGTTATACAATACAATGCATTGTAGATGTTATATAACCCCAAAAGGAGAACCTTTTTAACTAAGTTGTTTTAGTTTTACTACTATTGTAAATACATAGTACATTGTATAGAAGAATGGAAGTATTAAAGCTGAAATGCCTTTCGTTCTTTTAACGTTCATAAGATAATTTTTTATCATTTGTTTTTTGTCATTTGATCTGTTTTGGAGGATCCTTAAGTTATTATTTAAGCTCTTTCACTTTCATGGGTTAAGTTGACCACTTGAGAAATCAATCGGTAAGACATTAATGTCATTTAATCAAATTGACCTTTGTGGAAATTTGTTGTCTCATGTGTTTTCTCCTTGTATAATTTTTGAAGTTACAAATTTTTTCATTCTTCAGGAAAAATGATACGACACATGGCAGGATGTACCACCTGGCGAATGTTGACTTCTTCCAGTACTTGTATGCGATTAGCAAGTAGTACATCACCCATATCACCTCAGCAATTAAATGCTACCACTCTCAAGTCAGAAGAAAAGAATGCTGAGGAGTCAGATTCCACACATTCCGGTTTAAAATCTGGTAAACCTATTTGGAAATCAATTTTTCACATTTACTTCAGATGGATTAATTGTGCCTTGTTTGTCATACTTAAACAACCAAAGTGGCTCTTCTGACAAAGTAACTTGAAACTACTTTTCAAAGTTTATATTTGAATAAAAAATTCCTAGAATGAGCATAAATTATGCTTGAAAATTGAGTTTGAGAATAGCAGATTTGATTGTCATAATTTTTGTTCCATTTATTAACATTTGTAAATACTATTATTTTAACAGTTGTAAATATAATTTTTTTAAATAATTTTCAAATTATTGTTCTTTTCTTTAAGGTACATCCAGGAACAACACAATAAAAGGAAAAAACAAAAAACCATCATTAGTTGCAACTGCCTTCAGTTCATTACATAAACAGAAAGCAACAAACGTTGAAGAATCGCTGCAGTCAGCAAATACTGTGGAAGATGTGTTATCTGTTTCTGAGACACATACATTTTCCCAATATCAAGCTTTGCAAGCATTATCAGTATTAGCTGAATGGACTACACAAAAGAAGATAAAAATGCATGATTTTGAAAGTGATCCAAGATTTGTTAATTTATGCAAACTGATAGGACCAAAACCGCCTAAAAATGTAAACAATGATACTGATTTGGGAGATCTTGGAGTTGTTCTAAGTGTGACTGGAGAAGATCAGGCTGCAAAAATGGTATCAGGAATATCTTTCTCACAGAAAATTCGAGTAAGGCAATTGCATCTTTTTTTTTTTTCATGAACACATTATGCAATATATATATATACCTTATTGAAAGTGTAAGTGTCCACCAATGCTTGAAAATGGCAGAATGACGTCTGCAGCTACTGCTGTTAGGGGAGAGAGGAAACATTTCCTCCAAATGTAGGGATGTGTTTGGTAAATTGTTAGTAACAGAAGGAACACTACATTTTAACCCTATCTTATTTTATGTTGTCTTGTAGAGAAAATAATTGTGTTTCAGCGTTGATGACAATCTATACGTGATGTACATTTTTCACCCTTTCTGAGCTTTTCTGAAATTTTGTGAAGTTCAACAGGGTGTCCAAAACATGGAGTATACATTACAGTTTTGGTGTCTTATACAATCATAAATGTTGAGGACCAATTAATATACACATTGGAATGCTTATTGTTCATATACAATTATTTCATATAACATTCTGTTTTGTGTTCCAGAAATATCTTCAGATTAATATAAATATCCATACAATTCAAAAGAAGATCAAAATGTATGCATTTGAAAGTAATTGAAAATTTGTTAATATATGTGAACTGATAGGACTGATATTGCCAAAGATTGTTAGCATTGTTTCCGATTAAGTCTCCCATAACTTGGAGTCGTTTTTAGTGTGACTGGAGGAGATCAGGTTAATATTAGGACCTTACCCCCTTAATATTACAGTCTTACCCCCAGAAGATTTGAATGACATACTTGAGTCAAATATTTTTTACCACCCACATCATACAGGCTTCATTCTAAACTCATTTTCACTGTGTTAATGTGTTGTTCAAGATGTAATCTCTGTCAATGGAAATATGATAAATTTGGCATGTAATTGTGTACAATTTTTCTAAAAAAGACACACCCAACAATTTTAACAACAACTTAATATTTGATGTAGTGTTTTGCCCAAGAATGTGGAAGACCAACAGTTATATCAACAGGATGACGATTTCGAAACAGGAAATGAAAGATTATGTGAAATGATTTTATATGATCAATGAACTTTCCAATGTCAGTTTTAATTGGCTCTTGGTATCATTTGTGTCTTTACTGTTCATTGTGGTGTCATTTCAGGTTGTTGAACTGTTTAGTAGGATCAACAGGTTAAAGATATTGTTGATACAAACTAAATGGTCACCTATTGCTGCAATTTCTTATAGCTCAATAGATAGTGTGTGTGAAGCAAATGGGGTTAAAATATGGAACACTGTACACCCTTAGAGAAACATGGAGGGAGGAAGGGGGGGGAATCTCCTTAAGCCCTCCCTCAAATTACGCTAAGCGCTCTGATAGAAATGAATAAAACTTACCGATAGGCGATTTTCATGGCCCTCACTTAATACATTTTGTCCTCACCGCATTTTAATGCCAAATTACTTCCAAATGTAAGATTTCTTGCTTCGCTCATCCGGATCCAAGTCACGGCGAGGTTCAGGCCTACTCCCTCTTGGTCACTATAAACATCCTTGAGTCTATCCATCTCATAATTACCAATTCACTTTTATACAAGAGCACTTCAGTAAGCACTTTGTAAGAAAACCTCAATAACGCACACTGCACAGTTGCAAACACATTGTGAAGAAAAGAACACCACAAGCTTTATCACAGAGGCATACTACCATGATCGAAGTGCTATTTAGCAGTAGGGCTCCAGCAAGATACTAGGGTGAAATTGCCTAACCACGCCTCGTTCCCCCACCGTGCATTTCCCCTCGCTGGAGTGGCACGAAGTGCTGGTTTAAACAACTACCTGAGGTTGTACTGTGTTCTAGACTTCAGCCACAAGTGGAAAATCCTGGTTTGATTTGCAATTCGTCCAGACTTTTGTAGCCTAAAAATCCAACAAGAGAACATTGAGAGCAATTTATGTAAAGGTCTCTCATATTTATTTTGTGTTGTTACACTAAATAGAATATTGGGCTTTTAACAGGTTAAAAATGGGCTGATGTGAACTGAACATACATTTAATTTTCTTAACCAAAATTGCTTTTCTTTTTGGCTGCCAAACCTAGAAAATGCTATTGCATTGTGAACACATCACAGTGGCATATCAATGGAATTTAAATAAAGATTTGGTGGGATTGCAGATCTTGACGAATTAAAAGGAAGGAAAAGGAGTAAAGGAAATTTTTTGATGAAAAGTCCATATGAAAAGGAAGATCTCATAATGTGGATTATGTAAATGAAGTGTTAACTAAGCATGAATACATAACTTACAATGCATAAAGGAATAGTTTATCCATGATGTAGAAATCAACAGTCATTAGGAACATAAAATCTTGCATGTCCATTTTATAGTGAGACCTCCCGATTAGAAAGTTGAATGAGAGTTGTGTCAGTATCAAATTGTTAACTTCAAAGGTAGAGTACTGTGGTTGACACTTTCTCCTAGGCATGAAGGAAAAAATTTTGTTTCAAAATTCAATTATTTCTTATAGTGTTTATCTTGTATTTCTGTGGTTGGGCATTTTCACAAAAGCAAACTGTTTTAATAGAGAAATGTGTGTTCAAAAATTAATTAATGTAGTTCCTTTTTCTATTTTAAGGTCTTGTCATCTCTAGCTCTCAAGAAACGTCGATCACTTCATTTGTTAAGAGCACTTGCTGCAAGCATTAGCAACAGCACTGAAAACTTCGACATAAAAGAAGCTGCTGATGTTTTGTATGCAATGGCAGTTCTGAACTTTCCTGACAAATTATTGTTGAACAAGGCAGTTAATGATATATGTAAATGCCTGCCTGATAATACAAGACCAGCAGTTGTGGGTTCAATCCTCACAAGTGTAGGCATTCTCAAATTCAAAAATAAAGGTTTGATTTTTTAAATTACATGTAAAAAGAAACAAAAACGGATTTTTGTGAGAATCAGTGGTGTATTTATTACTATTAATCTGAAACAATAAGAATTTTTCAGGTTTTAGTGTCAATCCTGTTGAATAAAAAATAACTAACTTTAAGAGTTTAATAAGTATGCAAGTACATTTTTAGATTTTATTTATTCTTTTTTTTTTATGTGAATACCAGTTAAGTATTCTGTATGTTTTATCCTTTTCATTTATAGTTGCAATAGATAAATTAATTTTTGCAACTAATGAAGTAAGTTTAATCGATTGTGAGGTCGCTTTTATGAGTGTCATATTTTAATTTTAAAGGGACAATACTTTCTATTGAAAAAGAATTTAAGAGCTGTAATGGATCTGCCCTGTAATTGACATTTATATAAAACAAGATTTCATTATCTTTTCTTTGATTTTTCAATTAGAGTTGAGAACGGGAGTTAATTGTAATTATTTCTTTTGTCTAAAGTCTTGCAAAATCTTGTGGCATAACTGGCAAATAATAGCAATGCATGCACTGTTACCACTTTTTAGTTCTTTATTTTTTGTGACAAAAATCATAATTGATTTTTATTAGATAATGTTAATCTTCCCATAATTAGATTAAAATCTGCAGTAAACTGAGTGAAATAAAAAGTAATTGGTCTTTCATCGTAAGGTCAAAGCTATAAGCATCTATTTTAAAGGCTTATAAATGAGACACTTTATTTAGAGACCATACATCATTCTTGATATTTGTTTTGCCTTGTTTTGTTTTCAGCTTTGCTTGATGAATTATCAAACTGGGTGAAGGACAACATCAGTGGGTGTCGTGAACAGGACATAGTATCGTTACTTTTGACATTGGCGTCTGTCAACTACCAACCTCAGAATGCTGCTAATCTTTATAAAGTGAGTGGTGAGGAAAGTGAGACTTGGAACTTTCAT
Organism: Teleogryllus oceanicus; assembly: GCA_964035755.1. Taxonomy (NCBI): domain Eukaryota; kingdom Metazoa; phylum Arthropoda; class Insecta; order Orthoptera; family Gryllidae; genus Teleogryllus; species Teleogryllus oceanicus. The sequence goes on along the minus strand of CAXIVR010000002.1, from coordinate 164,500,929 downwards.
TTAATGAGTCAAAGATTAAGTTTTTTTTAATTGTATGCTGGGTATTTTTTTGCAGGTAATTTTACCTGCCCTTGGATCTTCAAGTGTTCCACCTCTTGTGTGGCTTGATGTTGTATGGGCACTCTGTGTTCTGAATGTTGTAGATAATAAAAATCTACAGTCAGTACTTGTTCCGGAATTTCTTGAGAAACTGTCCCATACTGGATGTAAGTTCAAGGAAATATTAGACATTGAAATTACGGTTTGTTAATTGTTAATATTATTATTAGTATGTAACATATTAATCATATTTGAAGAAGAGCCAGTACATACCAATACGTAATATTCACCAAGTATGAATATTACATATGGCAATGTTACAGTAAAAATTAAAAATCTGTAATGAATAGTTCTGCAGTTGTTCTTACAATTACAAGTGTTTACCTCTGGAGATCTACACTAAAATTAACATTAGGAGGATATTGATAGTTTTTTATCGCATAATAACCACCAGTGATATAACCTAAGCAACAGCACATTAGAAGCTTCGAAAATTCCAGTGTTGTCATCTCAAATAACAGAATAAATGAAAAGCATGGCTTGAATGATGGAAGTTAATCAGCTGAGCATCATTGCAAGTGATGTTAATTGCATTTAAATGTATTGCAAGAGTGGCAATTGTGATTTGTGTGATGTTCTGTTGTTGATGCTAATTGCATATTGTGTTGTGATAGCTACATCATAATGTGAAAGAATGTTAGCACACAACAACTCTGTCCTTTTCCATACCCAACTGTTAACTACCGTCATTTTGTGATTCAGGCCATAATGATATCTATGCCATTCATGAATTGAAGGGTTCGGGTGTAAAGCATGTGGAAATATTTCTGAGATGAAAGCAAGAGAACATTTTGCTGTAAGGGGTTTAAATGGAGTACTTAAAGATGACACTTAAGCTCGATAATTTGGACTATTTTAGAATCCCAGCGCAAGGGCTGCAGATGGAAGCATACAAAAAATGTTAATCTCACAAAATCTATAACTTTGAGGATTACCTTCTTTTACCTTTAACTGTTCAATTCTTTTCCTAGTATTAAGGACTGTGAAAAACTTGGCAGTCCTGTTGCCACTATGTTATCTCATAGTCAACAGGGTTATGAGGGAAGAGAAGAGTTATAAGAATTATGCTCAGACTGGGAACGGTAGCTCAGCGCATCAACTGATGTCACTGCAGCGCCTCTGACCGGGAGGTTCTAGGTTCGAGTCCTCACGGTGGCAGAATTTTCGACACTAGCTTTCCAGCTACGTCGAATTCAGTCGCTGTCTGGAGGAGAATTCTAGCAGCCGGCTGCTCTGATCAGTAGTTTTCTGTGGTTTCTCCGATCAACACCAGGCCAATGCCGGAGCAGTACCCTACCAAACAGGCCACGGACCGCCCACGATCCATCCTTCCTCTTCCTTGTCCTATCCTCTCCCCTTTACACAGACACTTACACTAACATGCATTACACTACCGCATATTCCGGGAGACTGGTCGGGAGCTTAGAGCTTGTCCCGGCTGAGGCAGTTCCCCACTGTTGGGAGAGTCCTAGTTAGAGAGAAACCCCACTAACCGACAGTAGGTCGGTGCCTGATCTTGCCATCAGTGGGTAAAGATCACCGCCATCTCCCAAGAAAAAACATGCAGTACAATAACGGGACTAATGACCAAAGCAGTTGACGCGCCCGGAAACACGGAAAAAACAATCAATCAATCAATCAATCAGTTATGCTCAGAGATAAGATGTTGGTAAGATAAGTTTTCTTCCTCTCTTCTGTTTATTTTCTTGCTATGAAGAAAGTTATGTAATGCTGCGCAAACAAAAGGCGAATTTTCTGCAGCAAAACTATTATTACAGGGTCCTGGTAATGAAAAATATATATCCAGTTGCTAAATTTATAAAAAAACTCCTCTAACATGTGATGTAGCTAGAATCCAGGTTTTGTTGATCATTGATGCCAAAAAATTGAATGACAGCAAAATTTCTGTCTGTTCATCCATTTGTGAACAGTGCTGGTGGCTAAACCATTCAGCTGATTTTCTCCAAAATTGATATTCTCCAATCAATCTGGTTGACGTTGCAGCCCCTTAATTTGGGGATACTTTACACGAAGCCCCCAGGACATTTTTAAAATTTTCAGAAAAATGGCTCTATCGTTTTTGATTAAACTTTTTTGTTGGATAGTGTGAAGGACGTATAAAAGTTTGGTGCAGGTTTCATGTTTGTTAAAAACTCTGGTTTTTAAAAATGGCTTAAGTTCAAAATTTTTTCAGTGTCTTTGAACAACTAAAATATTAAAGATTTTTTTTCTATTAATGAAATTTGTTCTTTAAAAATAGATTTTGAAATAACATTTGTACAATTTTTCAAAAATATACATACATTTCGTGTAATTTTACATGACAATATCAGTGAGAAAGTACAGTACATGCTGTTTTAGCACCACTAGTCCTTCCTTCTTTCTTTTTTCTTTTCTTTCTTTTTTTCTCTTCTTTCTTAGTTTTTCATTATTAAAACTCCACAACTTCAGTCAGTGTGTTTTAGAGTCTGATTTATGGTATCTAAAAAAATTGTTTATTGCCCCAGCAAAATTCATTTATTTTAAAACAATATTGACCCGACTTGGCGGCCTCCCCATTAGTGCTAGGTATAAGACTTCATGAAGAGTGCCAGGTAATATATCCAAGGCCTGGAGGCATTGGTTACTTTATTTGGACGGCAATCCTGTTTCTATTATGAGACTAAATTAGTCTAATTTTTTAATCAATTATAATCTTGCCTTGATTATAAATCCAGTGGACTAAAAGGAAATTAATAATTAATATTATAATTTGGGCTAAGCCCACAGACTTTCTTTTGAATATTTTAAATTACTGATTTAAAGTTTTGCATTTTCTGTTTTACACAAAGGTTTTTACAGAAATTGTTACATTTTATTCCTTTTTCTTGTTGTCTGTTTGATAGATGCAACAAATATTCCTGCACCAGCGCGACTCAAATTATTGAATATAAATGCTGTGGCACAGTTAGTAGTAAAAGATTACAAAGGTATGTTATATTGAGAATATTATATCAACATTTTTAATAAAGTGTACAGTATTTATAACTTTTGTTTGTTTTTTTTGTTTAGGACCTTTGTTAGCTGATTCTCCTAGCTTGCAGTTTCCTTTGCAACGTTCTCGAGAGAAACAGATTCTTGTTGACTCTGTTGTAGATTCACTGACAAATTTATTACCAAAACCAACATATTTGCGAACCAATATTGATTCTGGTTATGGATTTCTGATTGGTAAGCATTATTTTCCTTTTCAGTAGTATATGGAAGTTAGGGAATAATCACATATTTGGGTATAGATTTGAATACAGGAGTATTTTTATCAGTTGTCTCAATGTTTGTTTAGATGGGGAATGTGTAGTGGACAACAAATGCAATCCATTACCGGTGGAAAATTCATCTCCAGAATCAACAGCTAAAAGAAAAAGGTTAGATTTTTCTTCATGTACTGAGGTAGTATAAAACATTAATTATTTAATTACATACTATTTTCATTGAGTTCATTTATATTTAGAACAATAGTTTCAATATTATTCAGGGTAACTATGATAACTAGAGACCAGAAAAATAGTATATTAAAATTAACTTATTATATAACACATTTACTTAATAGAAATTACATTAATAAAAAAGTCCTAAACAAATGTTAAAAATAATACAAACATCTTAAAAATCATTTGGAGAGCATAAATTAATGCACACTTAGCACTTTACAACTTTCCCATTGATAGTAGGAGCTTCATCTAGTGCTATTCAGGACTGGAGTTTTACAGCCAAACTAGACGCAATAGAAGACATCATACAAACTAGCAAATGGGCATGGGCAAATCTTTTACCTTAGCCCTTCCCTCCCATAATTCTTATAAAACTAATTCCTTCCATGTATTGAAACACTCTCTGTTTCTGTTAAATTATTTATGCAATCGGTTTCCGAATTTATATCATTTTTAGGTGCCAGGAAAGGGTTGCGATTTTAAACTTCCCGCGAACACATCTAAAGGGAAATAATTATCCTACTAGCTCTGCCGGTTGGGTTCTTACGAAAATAATCGTTGCCGGTACTTACTTTCTTCCTAGCAAACGATCATTCGATCCGCTCTCCATGCTGAAGAAGCGAGGAATCTGAAATTTGTTTCTGGAAAGAAGTTATTAAACTATGGATTGCACAAGATGCTAAAGAAATTATAATCAGCTTTTCTTTTTCAAAATGAGAACGTTGTAAGTTTATTCATCGATTAATTCTTTGTAACATAAAATGTCACCTTGGTCATGAACAGTAGTAAAACTTGTAAATAGCACTATTATTCTTACTATTTATATATCCATGCGCTCTTGGATGATGAGGCCAAGAAGAATTCCACTGCTCTGAACAATCTTCTCTCTTGTATCTTGTTCTCGGTCCGCTGCCGGGTCAATGTCCTCCTCAACTTATTAATTGATTCACTTACGACTCCGATGCCAGAATTATTCAAAGTTCCAAATAGAATTTCACACACAAAATATAAGTCCTCATGCTCAATTATTTCCCACCAATATTTTGTGCGTCTTAATACCGAGAAATTGACAGCAAATCGTCTGTCCATCTGTCTGCACAATACTAGTGCAATAAACCATTCAGCAGATTTTCTCCAAAATTGATATTCCCAAATCATCCTGGCTGATATCGCGGCCTCTGTAATTTGAAACCAATATTTTGATTTTGGGTGGGCTTTAGAGAGAATGGTGCAGGTCTCATTTGCATTAAAATACCCGAAAATTGCATAAAATTATTAAAAAAATAAAACTACAAAATTGAAGATAGATATTTTTGCCTCAGATAAAGTTTTTTGCAGAGAATTAGCTTTTTATATATATATACAGTAAAACCCCGTTTTTACGTTCCCGCATTTCACGCTTTCCTGCCTTTTACGTCGTTTTTCGTTGGTCCTGTTAAAAAGCCTATATTTACAATGCATTCTTTTCCCGCAATTTACAACTCAATATTAAAGTGCTTCCCGTCTTTTGCGCCGATTTTTTTTTTTTTTTTTTTTTTTTTTTCAAAACTGATGTTTGAATCAATTTCGTGAGTTGCATGTAACCGTTTTTCAGGTGGTGTTAGCCATTTCCTGTTCTACCGCATGCTTTATAGACGGAAGTCAGTGATAGCCTCTCGTGGTCTCTCGTCTCGTAGTCAGCTTGTGGTGTTCGGTGTGTTTGTGTGAAAGGTAGTTGTTGAAGATACGTGTTTTTTTTTGTGTGCGTGTACATAGTTCACGTGTACACAGTTGTTGAAGATCGTGTTTTTGAAGGTAGTGGAGGCGATAAAATATGGAGAAAAAGACAGGAAATGCATTTCTTTGATAGAGAAGATAGAGATTTCAAGTCGTGTTACGTGATGCAATAAACCAGTTAGCAGATTCTTCAAAATTGATTTCCAAACGGCTGATATCAGCTTTATTAAAACAAATTCTTGATTGATGTTTTGATATGTCAGTTATTTGCAATTAAAATATGTAAAAGTCCTTGAGAATAAAAATAAATAAAACTAATTTGAATATAGATAATTTTTCCTTCAGTCTAAAGTGTAAAAAGCTTTTTATATATATATATATATTTTGTTGCGTCTACAATTTGACACAATGCGTCTCCAAGCCTGTTAAGGGGCATTGAGCACTTTGCGCTGGGAAGTAATCCTGCATTAACGTTTGTGCACTGGGGAGTAATCCTCTATTAATGTTTGTGCGCTGGGCAGTAATCCTTCATTAATGCTTGTGCGCCCTGGAGTCATCCTCCATTAACCTTTTATTTGTCACATCATCGTCAGTTGTCAAGAGGACCACCAGGTAGCATCTCCGCGTATGTGTCTCCTGCTATGCCCTCCTGCGTCACTACCCAGCGGCCAGAATTGGGAAGAAATAAGGATGGGGGTTTAAGACACTTCACAGGGGTTGGACTAGCCCTTGTGAAGCAACCAAAATCATTTTCTTTGAACAAATTTCACATGAGATTCGACAGGAATCAAACCCGGACCTCAGTGGTGAAAGGCTAGCGACTTCACTATGTGCCACAAGCGAGCTCTAAAAATGTACATTTTTTGAAAAAATGAGCACTTTTTGCATAATTTACGTTCGAAATTTACGCAATTTTTTTTCTCAAAAACCACTCAAATTTTTTCTTTAAATTTTCTCCACATCTATACTTATAAAAGTGAATAATGTGTAATCTACATTGATTCCACAAAAATGACGCATGAATAAATACGAAATATTTGCACGCTCTAAGAGAAGGGAGGGAAAGAGAGAGGGGGAGGGAAATAGAAAGAGAGAGGGATGGGAAAAGAGGGGAAAAAACATGGAAAAAGACGGAAAAGGTAAGGAAAAGAGAGGGAGAAAGAGAGAAAAAGGAAAAGGAAGAGAGGAAAAAGAGATAGGGGAAAGAAAGGATAAAACGAGGGAAAAAAGTGAAAAGATAGAGAAAAAGAAAATTAAAGAGAAAAAGGTGAAAAGAGAGTATGGGAAAAGAGGAATGGAGAGAAGAGAGAAAATGACAAAAGGGAAAAGGGGAAAAAAGAGTGCAGGAAGAGAGAAGGTTAAAAGGGATAGTAAGAAATATGGCACTAGTCCCTTTTTTTAAAAAAATTGCAAATAAAAATTTCAAAAGCGCAAAATTGAAGATTGAGATTTTTGCCTCAGACAAAGCCTGTTGTACAAAATTAGCTCTTTAAAAAAGGTCATGTATCATTTTTTGAAAAAACGAGTAGTTTTCCCTTCACTTCACCCCATAAATGTTTTCCATTGGGTCAAATTTACTCAAAAATAAAATTTCATGTCAATAGGCTGATATTAACCTGTGCTGACTTGTGCGCGATATTTGAATGTTAGGGATAATTTGCTTTGTTGTGTTAAGTCGATGGAAAACTACTAATACATGTTAAATATATATTTTTATATTTCAATTTAATATGTTTTCACACTTTAGACTGCATTTCTTTTAGTTTTGCAGGTCTTTTCTTTTCTGGTGGGTCCTTGTTTAAGTTAGAGATTACGTAGGCTTCCACGGCCGGAGTATGTCGCTTGGCTGTCCGGGATAAGCCGCGTCGATTTGCTAACGTCAGCTACAAGCAAATCGACTCGGCTTGTCCCGGACAGCCAAGAGACAAACTTTTTTAAGTGTTTCTTTCTTCCAATATCGGTACAATGGACGATGTTCTTGAAGAACTCAAGAAAAATTGCTTTCGCTCCTCATCTACAGTCAGTAGTGCATGAAAATCTTGCATTAATTTAATAGCCCTTTCAGCGCAGTCATTCACAACTTTCAACTTTATAAATAACCTTTGAGCTTCTAAATATGAAGAGTTGCTTTTCCATGTCGAAGGCCATTCTTGAATAAAACTAGTATCCATCTTCAGTCAAGAGAACAGATGTGTACTTTTGGTTGTCACAAAATCGGGTATTGTTTTCAATGAAGTGAAGATTAAATTGAATTAGGAGCTGTATTGTATATTAAAGAATTAATTATTAAAGAAAGGTCATCAGGATATAATTGCGCTTACCATGTTATTCTCCATCCCATGCTCCACAAGAAGGAATATATCACTCTTCCATGTGTAGATTCTCTCTGGCTAAATTTGCTACCATTTTGATTTTGATTTGTATGTCTACATCATCATCAGAGTGATACAACAGACAAATTTAAAAAATACCACGTATAATGTTGAATTTTTTTAGAGCTGCTTTCAAAATTGTGGAATCTATCCTTTCGTGTGGTTTTAGAACTTTTAAAAATCAGATATTTTGATAAGGAGCTTTTACACTGCACTGTACTGAAGCACAATTTGACCTAAACAGTTACAATCAACAGAAATACATTTTTTAAGGATTACATCACATATTTTATATTCTAACACACATTGTAAAATAATTTTGTATACGTGATGGCGGCATGGAAAGAACAATTCCCTGTCCAAATTTTCTTCAAGAAAAACACATTCTAAACGTCATGTGTTTGATGCAGTTATGACACAGCAAAGAATTTGTACATTGTCATAGTTATCCCAGTGCATTAACATATTGCAAACAGTGTTAGTATGCTCTTTATCATAAGAATTTCACATCTTTGGAAACCTGATGAGCTGCTGACCATCCCCAAATGTAACAATTGGAAGTCTTTCTTCTTTTCCGTCCCTGATATTTAATGCAGGCAACCATTTACCTTACCAATAAGCTGTAAGAATTTAAGTTAAATTAGTCTTAAAAGCCAATTTGATTTTTTCTTAACATTCTGTTCTCTTCTTGTGTCTGATCTGAAGAATAGAGTTCTTCAGGGGTATTGTATATTACTCTCAAAAATTCACCAATGTTGATTTCATCTGAACTTAGAAGTTCGTTATCTAAATCTACAGACGATGGAGGTGGTACAGCATAAGATGTACACACTTCACACTGTTGTTTATCTTTGCTTTTCTCTTCTTGGAATACTCTTTGTATCGCCTCTTCTTCTTTATCCGTGAGATTTTGGTCTACTCGTGCAAGATGGCTTTTACATCCTGGATCTCTTGGCTGAAGTAAAAATATCCTGTCATCTTCTAACGTAATCATTTGTAAAGTATTCGGATGTGCAAAATCAAACAGATTGTTCAAATTATTTCTAAACTCTTCTTCAAGATGATTAAAAATAGCTTCACACTTGTTTTCCTTTTCTTAAAAATTTTCTCCACTCCGAATAAAAAGTAGTAATGAGTTTTTCACGGACGATGCTGATTAGCTCTTATCAGAATTCTTGCTTTCTCCCAAACAATCATGTACTCACAAACTACAAGTTTAGCACTTACACTAAGTTAATTTTACTTCCCATATGTTATAAAATAAAACTTCAAGCATTTGTTTATTTGATGGTAAATTGTATCCAGTTACTACTATTTGATGGTTTATATTAATCATAATCTACTAAAAATACACGTTTCTTGGTACTATTTATGACCTAACATATGACCTTATGTTAGATTAGCACTGCAAACATGTGACACGGTCGATTAAAATTCTTTTACTGTTATCCTTGGGGTTGACTCAGCGGTGGGTGGTAGGTTTGGACTTGTACGTCATGTGAGTTCGCACTCAAGTCAGCATGGGTTAGAATCCTCTGATCTCAACGAAATTTTGTATAGGCATGTTTTAAGGTCATTTGAACAAAATTGAAGGGTGAGCATTCAAAAATTTCAAAGTCAGAAAATAAGGGACACCCTAATTTACACGTTTCACACCAACTACAGGCCATGAGAAAAATTGAATGAGTGAGGTGAAAAATAATTAATATAATTTTAATTATAATTTACTATTGAAAATGCCTATATTAATTCTGTTTTACTTTTTCACACTTTTGCTTTTTACCCAATGTATATTCTCAATGTGTTGATGTATTTGTTTTTAAACAATCCACAAAGCTTAATTGAAATCTCCGCAACAATGCCACAGTGATATTTGAGAAACTTGTTGAACGTCAAGAAGGTGGCAGTAATATGATACAGCTGTTTTATTTAGTCGCGCTGATGTGTGTTCCAAATAAACCTTTTCAAATGATTCAAGACGGTCTGTCCGTTTGTGTGCCTGTAGTCAAAGCTAACACCAAAACCATTCATTCGATTTCTTCCAAAATTAATATTTCATGATCAGTTTGAAGGAACTCGAGGCCAAGTTTGGAATGCATATTTTTATTTTTGGAGATACTTCACATGAAGCCTCAACATTTTCACACCTTTCTCAAACATGACTACAAATTTTTTCATTGCACTTGATCGTCGGGTAGCGTAAAAGACCGCTTCAGAGAATAACACAGGTCTGATTACGTAGGCTTCCGCGGCCGGAGTATGTCTCTTGGCTGTCCGGGACAAGCCACGTTGATTTGCTTGTAGCTGACGTTTCAGCCAATGTATTGTGGCCTTCCTCAGAGCGTACTGCTGAGTAAGTACACTCAACAGTACGCTCTGAGGAAGGCCACAATATATTGGCCGAAATGTCAGCTACAAGCAAATCGACGCGGCTTGTCCCGGACAGCCAAGAGACAATAACACAGGTCTCCTTTTCATTGAAATCCCTGATTTTTCAATAATTGCAAAAGTTTAAAGACTGATCTTGAAATAAAGTTGTATTCAATGTTTCAAAAATCAGTAATTGTGGTATAATTTTGTGTGAAATATTAACAATTTTAAAAACATTTTAAATGACTATTTTCTCAAAACCAATTTTTTCTTTAAATTTCCCCCCTCATAAGTGTCAAAATCGGTGCTGGTGTCATTTCTGGCAAACTTAATGTATTTTCTAAAATTGCAAAATTAAAAGGAAAACCCTAAAATTGAATGTAGAGTTTTTGTCTTAAACAAAATTTGTTCTAAAGATCTGCTCTTCATTAAAAGGTCATGTACAATTTTTTGAAAAAACTAGTAGTTTTTGCCCAATTTCTGCTTCAAATTAATGCAATTTATGAAGAACACATTTGCTCAAAAACCGCTCCAAATTTTTTGCACAGATAAAACAAAAGATAACTAAAGGAATTGTGCAGGTTTTGTTTTCTTTGATCTTTTTGAGTTTTTAAAAATTACAAATTTAAGATTGTGAGAACGTATGTGTTGTAGCCATGCTAATTTCTAAAAATTGCAACAAATAATATAGGATGTTTTTGAGAATCTCAAAATCATCCTTTTTTTAAAAAAAAATTATTTATTTTTGTTTAATAGCTTTCTTTCTTTTTCTTTCTTTCTCTTTTTCTTTCTTTCTCTTTTTCTTTCTTTCTCTTTTTCTTTCTTTCTCTTTTTCTTTCTTTCTCTTTTTCTTTCTTTCTCTTTTTCTTTCTTTCTTTTCTTTCTTCTTTCTTTTTCTTTCTTTTTCTTTCTTTTTCTTTCTTTTTCTTTCTTTCTTCCTTTCAAATGTAAAATTTGAAACATTGTTTTCAGGTATATATGTAAGTTACTGGTTTGAGAGATATTTCGAAATCAATCCATATCTTGTGAACATAACATATAATTCAGTTTCTAGTCTTTCTATGAGAACGCATCTAATGTAGAAATTGGTTTGTTTTTCAGGATTGCGGTGCTTATTTGTGATTATCATGACATGTGTAGAGAATGTGAAGACATATCTGGCCCAGTTGCTTTGCAGATCCGGATACTGGAGAATCTTGGATACTCAGTAATGACTGTGACACATTTAGAATTTAAACCTAGAGACAAATTAGTTTCCAAAGTTAAATATTTAGAAAAGAAATTGAAGAAATTAGCTGCACACTGACTACAGATTTAACCTGTATATTTAAATTGTAATTTAGTAACAAATAAAATGATTTTTCTTGGTTCTGAACATTGGCTGTGATGTTATGTACATCAAGGTTTCTCTTTTATTTTAAATGTTGATTTGTAAATAGTTTCATGCATCAGTACTTTTAGATATATATTTAAATGTGATTGTAAAAAGTTATGTTAATGGTTGTATAATTGTTCCTCAAACAAGATTCTAACCCAATTCTCTGCACTCACAGTGTTGTGTAGTTGTCCTAAATTAAAAACGTGAATAAAGAAGAATATTGAAGACAGTGGTTCCAATTAATAATAGAAGAGTTTTAATTTATTGTAGAAGTGAAGATTACATAAGCGAAGGTCACTTGCCTAATCTTTAAGAAACTTATATTACAGTAATTTTGAACAAATAATATTAATTTTGACATTTTAATGGTAGGCGGCGAGAAAGCTATCTTGTAATTTTGTTTTTCCATTGTTAGTTATTGAATCTTTAAACAATTTCACTTGGTTAACTGTTCTTCTTTAAGGTAAAAATATGATATTGATTATATTTTTGAATCCCATAAAAGATCTTTAGTGTAGTTGAAAGACATTGACATTGACATTCTCTGGCTGGATCATGTAATCTCTTTTGTAGATGGGTTTGTGAATTTGGTGACACGATGACAAAATGGAGAAAACAAAATAATATCAAGGAGAATATTGTTCAGAGAAGGCAAAAAATTGTGATATTGAATATTGTGGGAAGTACTCCAAAAGAATTGAGAATAAAATCAATATCTTTAGATAATTCTGTAGTGAATAATATTATCGGAGTTAAATACACTAGGCGATGCCTGCACAGCATTTTGGACTTTCGCTGGCCTTTGGAGTTGTACACGAGCTACTCAAGTGTAAATTGAGGAAGGTTGGAATGAAACTCATTCTGGGAATCGCAAATGAGAATGTGCCAACAGGTCGCAACGCTATTGACAGAGCTATTGGCGGTAATATGACAAATTGTTAAATACAGTTCAGCCTTTTGTGTTGAATTGGAAATGGTTGATGTCAATGTGAAATATGAACCTAAAATGAATTAGACACTTATTTGATTTGGGCACCAAGTATTATAAGTGCTTGTTGGATTGATAATGTAATTTGCTTTGCTATGATGTAATCACAAATTGAGTGTGGTGCTAAACATAAAATTGTAATATGAATGATTTTTGTTTGATGATGACAGTAATAAACTATTTTCATTGATTATATTTTACTGAATAAGATGGTTCTATCGAAGCCATAATATCTTTTTCTTAAAAAATGATGATTACTTACTGCTCTAATTTTTTGCAAAAGTACATTATATGTTTCTAATATCAAATCAACAAACACTATTTATTATAATAATTTATGAAATCTTATAAAAAGGTTTGATTAAGCCCTTTGAATTCTATTTAACAGGACACAATAATCTTCTAATTGTCTCATTACATATTCACAGTGAGATTTTGCTCATTGGTATCTCTTATTCAGATTGATATTGGGAAAAAATGGTCACAGATATGTGCTGCCAAACATTACCCATTCTTGGAATTGGCTATATTTTATTTTTATGTCAATGTAAATGTGAAAAATTGTTGTCATTATGTAAATAAGCACATTTTTTTACAAAACGTATCTTACAGGAATTTGAAATGTAAAATAAAGGGAGGCATTAGTGATCCAGGCATTCAGTCTACATGCGGCAGCATCTCCACTGTGCAATGGCAGGCTGCTCCCCTCTCAGCAAAGCTATGTACACACTACTTGCCCTTGCACTGTTCTCGCGGCAGACATCTGGCTTTTGAGTGCAGAATGCCCAATGAACCATGCATTGTGCAGGCCTGCACTACACTGTTTGGTGTTGGAAATGAATTGTTAATCCATCAATGTTTAAATCATTCAGATTTTATTGATATTTTTAAAAATTGATTTAAAATATACACCAAAGTTCTTTACAGAGCTAACAGCAGAGAATAGGAAAATGATTGCTTAACAGTGGAGATCACATTTTTTATCTATAAATAAAAGAGCTCTTTAAGCAATCAATAAATTTAGGAAACATTTATTCAACACTATCTTCTATTCAGTGAATAATTAATGTACCAATATCATTTAATGAGTTATAATTAATTGTGTTGTAACTGAATTTCTTGCTTTGTTTTCATTGTCAAAGGTGAATATCTTTTTAAGAGACCAAAGGCAATGAATTCTTACTTTTGTATCTTAATTGCTTACAAACTGTTTAAATATATTCTTTCACTTTTGAAGTTATATTTTAGAAAAAATATTTTTGAAATATGACCATAAAGTTTTCAATGTAAATTTGACAGTTGTCCGAGAATATGGACTGTGGCATAGTTAGAAAAGAGAGAAAAAATAGACATCTATCCAAGGAAAAATTAATACAAAGAATGTTGTATAAATATTTGAATAAAAGATATTCTTCTTTAGTTCTAAGCCTGATACGAGCTTGTTTCCTGAAATTGTTAGTGCTGTTAAATTGTGTAAAAATGAAAGTGAATGAAATTTATTTATACTTTTGGGCAATTTAGAATGACCTATTCACAATATTATATTGCATTTTATAGTGTAACAACCCTTAATATTTTCTATAAACATGTAATTAAATCTGCCTCACGTTGTACTAGCTATTTGTAACTACTTAATATGACGATATTTATTAATAGAATGGACCCCAAGTATTCACAGGGACTCTATGTTGCGCAGGAAAAACACTCTGCAATTGTGCCTAAGAAATATAACCATTTCTCAAAAAACCTTTCAACAGCAATTCTCTTAGAAGAGGGTCGATGTAGGGAACCCTTGGCCTAAACCGTTCACACAATTTTCTCCAAAGTTGATATTCCCTGCTGGGTCTAGACGAACTTGACATAGGAATTTAAAACGAATATTTTGGTTTTGGGCATACTTTACGTTAAACCCTAAAAACATTTTCAAAACTTCTCAAAAGCCTCCAAATTTTTGTATCGATTTTGCTCCCCGGAAAAAAGCAAAAGACATTTAAAAATGGCGCAGGTTGCATTTACGTTGAACTTTGAATTTTCGAAATTGAAGAAGTTAATTTTTTTTCAATTTTCTACAACTACATACTGAAACATCTATACTAATAATAAATGTAAATCGGGAAAGGTTACTCTTGAATTCCCAGGAAAAGGTTACTCTTGAATTCCTGATTATCTATTAGTCTTCGGATATATTACAAATAAATGTAAATCCCGCTAGCTCGATCGACGGGTTCTTATGAAATAATTGTTTCTACTGACTCCGCAACCGATCTGCCTTCCATACGGAGTGGCGAGGAATCTGAAAATATGTCTAAAATATCTACTCTAAAATTGCACGTAATGGCCAATGAGAATCAGCTTTCTTTCAAACTGAATTCTTATTTATTATGCATGCCAAAGTTATCAACTATCATTGATTATGACAATTTATCGTTAGGTCATGACCATTTTTCTAGTTATTGCAATAACAGCGGTATAGAACCTTTTATCCTTTCTTGTCTCTTCGTGCGCACGTCGCTCGATGTCGCCACGTAGGGTAGACCAATCTTCCTTCGTTGTTGAAGTCCACGATGATCAGCGACCAAGTCGAAACGTCCTCCAACCACTTCACAAGCACTGCCTATACTCTTCGTCTTGCGCCTCAGGTGGACACCTATTTCAAACATTACTTTTTCCAAGGCGGAATAATATCCTTCTAATATTTTCTATCACCTAACCTGGCAATTCACAATTCACTGGTAAAATTTCTCAGTCAAGTCTTGTAACTTCACCGCGAAAATATTCTAAGTTCTTTTTTCCCGAAAATATCGAGTCCGAGTTTGCAATGGTACAACGTGTAAATTTTACAAGTTCCCGTTGCACACCTAATGCGGAAATATTCTAAGTTCAAATTCAATGTTCACTCTCACGAAATATCAAAAGTCCCGATTTGATAATTAACCTCAAGAAAAACCGCACAAGCGATCCGCTCACCACCACGACACGAGTGGGAATGCTAATTCCCAATCTCGTCCACCCTTCAAAGCTCGTTGTGTTTTTCTCTCTATTGTTTTTTCGCACTCCTGCGCCTGCTTCCAAACGAACTCGTTTCGCGTTGCTACGGTGTCATCTGCGTATCTGCACCATAGAAACCCACGTCTCAGGACGAACTCGCGTTGCTACGGTGTCACATGCGTACCTGCACCACAGAAACCCACGTCTTTTGCTATATCTATAACATTTTGACCTTTATTTGCCTAAATGAAATGTCCGTCATTTTTGGTATGTCACAGTATAGAATTGTAGACAGAGTTTTTTTTGTTAATGAAATCCGTTCTTCAAAGACATCTTTAAATGCGATCGTTAACAATTTTTCAAAAATTAGAGTATCTGTCTCGTAATTTAGTGTGATATACATGCATTTAAAAAAAATAGTTTCTCCAAAATAGTTCCAATTTGTTTGTTAAATAAAGTTAATACGGTTAATAAATACGGTTATAAAAATGGCGCAAGTTCCATTTTCTATTAACTCTCTATATTTTCGAAAATTGCAGAAAATTATATTACAAAACAATATTTACGCTGGAGATATTCTTCCTCAATAAAATCGGGACTAAAAACATATTTAAATAATTTAAGGTTATTTACAATTTTTTGAAGAGAAAAAGGAGTAGTTTTCGCGTAAGTTTTGCTTGAAGTAAAGGCAATTAAAAATATATTTTCTCAAAAAGGGCTCCAAATTTTTCTTCTCAAATATTTACGATTATTTGCCATAGTTTTAGTTATTTTTTTGCGGGGGGGAGATATCCTTAAATTACATTTGAGTTACTCGTTTAAGGCAAGTTATATGTCTTTGGATGTCATCTTCTGAACTGGCCCAAAGAACTAGGTTATTTGCCTAAGCGTGAATTGTTGGTTTTTTGAAATTGGTATACCTCTGGAGCAGTGTCGGCGCTACGTATGGGCAGTCTGGGCAACTGCCCAGGGCCCAGTCAAGGGGCACAATTTTGGGACTGATGATAAAAGATGAAAACGAAGTTAGGACCCGAGAACATCGTTATCGTAATTTGATATGTCGCGGCACAGTTGTCTGATATTTCATAAAAGTTTCAATTATTTTTTATCTTAAATGATTAATAATAGTCATTACTTATAAGGTAGGTCTCATTCCAGAATGTATGTTTCAGACAATGAGAATTTCGTGTACTTATGTATGTAGTATCAATGAAATTGAAAAAAAATATTTATGTAATCAAATGACGATTACATTAAAATAGGTTATACTGAAATTCTTATTTATTATTTCGGGTATTTAACAAGTGATTTTATTTAACACTAACTAAACACAACAATATTTTTTCTGTTTTTTTAAGCTCTATTTTTTATACAACTTTCACATTTTTAATTTTTTCGGGGGTGGGGGCTACATTTCAGCATTGCCTCGTGGCAAAATGATCTAGCTTCGCCACTGCTCTAGAGAAATCTCTCCTACAATTAACAAATGTTGTCTCATCCTGAAGAGACGTAAACATGTTTCTTTCTATGTTTTTTTAATATCGTTAATATTCTCACAGCGAAAATGTAAGTAAGATTTCAAGATGTAAGAAGGATGCCATTCGTAAAGTTATTGGATGCTACAAAATTTGAAGATTTTTCCGAAGTTTTTCATAATTTAGCCTTTTCATATTTAATTAGTTATTTCGTAGAGAGTGAATTCATCCACTGATTCCGGAAAGATCCCATTTTTTTCGTATCTTCGTTGATAGAGGAATCGTCGAACAATATTAATCATACCCTAACCATATACCTATTCTCTCCTTCTAGGAGAGACTTTCACATATATGGGAAAGCCTCAAGTTCCCCCAAATTTAAACATTTCTCGTAAGATTTCCGAAGAAATCAACTAAATTCCATACGAACTACGAATCGGCGAGCATTCTTGCGTCTGTCCAATGCACTCCCCTCAGCGGGCGGAATTGTAACCTCGGCCTTTTGTCGAGGTCCCGCATTGAAGTCCTATCAGGGAAATGAAATCTTCCGCTCGGGTGCCCAAATTTCCGGCGTCATTGACGCGTTTGTCCTAAGGTGAGCACAGTAAGGGGATGGGTTGGGACCATATTAAAGCAAGAGGGGGGCGGGGCAACTACATTTTTGGGTTCCCTTTCCCACTAGACTTTAGTATTTTCTAGGAAATCAACAAAACATACGAATGGAAAATAAAATTATATGTTCAGTGATATAAATATTAAATATAATTGATTTTTCATTAATTACAGTTATTATATCATGTTGTATCATGCTATTGTTATATCATTGCCATGTTTGTTAATGTTTTGGAGAGCTTTTTGCTGAAATGTATGACAATTTTTAAAATTGTCATGCTGGAGAAAAAAAAGGTAAAAGCAATTATGGAAATAAAATGTTACAATACCAAATGTTACGGGGTCCCTTGAAAAATGATCAGGGGGGCCACGGACCCCCTGCCCAACTTTGCGCACGCCTATGGTTGGGGTGTTCGAGCCGTCGGGGTGGCTCCCAGTTGGACTCTTGGCAAAGAGCGCTCATAATGACGTTGTGTTCCAGAAGCCAGCGTTCCAGAAATTAATTTTATGTTATGACAATAGGAATGACTATGCCTTTTATGACTTTTTTTTATTTTCGTTGATTTCAACCAATAATTCATTTTTTACGTGTTCCTTCATTTTTAAAGCATTTTTCGCTGATTTCATCAATTTGAACATCACTTTAATGAATATGTTTACGAGATGCAACAAATTCACAACAGAATTCCTGCATGAATAGGCTATTCGGTTTCTTCGCTTAGAAATTGTAATGGCCGTTGAATGTAATAAAAGGTACCTGTGTCGCCTATCAGAATCACTGTTGGTACGGCCGATTTTGGGAAAAGTGAAGACAGAGATTACTTGGTAAAGAACAATCCAAACCAAACGTTTACAAGCTGAGTTCACTTGAACGAAAGGAAGAAGATTCGATTACATCAGTAATAGTATATAAGCTTAAATTGTTATCTAAATTGGTTTTCATCATTTTTTTACGTCATTTTTCTTTGCTTTTAGGACATTTTAAAAACATTTTAAGGCCGTTTTATTGCTCAGTTTTAGCGATGTTTTAGGTCATTAAAATCCTCCTCCTAATCATCACTATCGCCAGGTCAGGATTGGTGCTACAACTCAGGGAGACTTTCAGCTTCCCACGTATTTGTGGTTGGGTTTGCGACATAGTGGACACGTGATGGACAACGCGGCCATACACGCGGGCGCCGCCGTGTTGACAAGGGAGCGGCGATTGGCGAACGCGAGGTCACGGAACCTTTGCCCCCGCCGCCGCTCATGAATGGAGCACTGACTCCGGCGCCACGGCATTGCGAAGGTTTCAACCTTCCCCGACCTGATGCCTTTTTATTTCAAGCATTACTTCCTTCGTTCGAATGGAGTACACTATTTATTTCATTGTAACGCCTTGTGTGTATCGTTGGCTCACAAGAAGTGTACATTTCAAAAATTGTCATTTTACTGTAAAACTGTTTAAAATTTAGCCGAGCCATTTATTCCGCGACCGAAGATAAATTGCTTTACACGAAATATACCGGCTGTCTATTGATTTATCTTTGCGAAATATCTGCAAGTAAATATAAACAAGTTTCTAAACATATTTCTTCACACATCTAAAAGAAAAAAATCTATTTTTCATACGTCTCCCTTTTCTTTCGCACCCGATATCAGGTAGAGCTCAATTAATGTGGAAACAGACTAAACAAATGTTTAGGTTCCCCGCTGCTTAAAGCCAGTAATAATTTTGAACGAAATGTTATATTAGCTTGTGATTAAATAAAAATATTGAATTTTTTGAATTTGTGAAAGTGTTAGCTAGTTTGACTCTTATCCCTCATAAAAGAATCAACTCAGTACATGTGGAAAACGAAATGATATCTTCTACACTATTTCTAAGTTTTTGATATTTTATACTATTACTTTCATGGTCCATTGCGCTATGTATGTTTGGCTACGAGTCACCAGACTTCTGCTTACTCGATTAACATAAAAACACTTTGAGTCTAGGCAAAGAATAATTTCCAATAAATTGTGTGCCACAATACTGTGTTTTCCGATTTTGCGGTGGATCTGTTTGGTTCAAGGCGCTCTCTTTTTGGTTCTCCGACCTCGCAGCGAATGGATTATTGTTCGGTAGGGGGGGATCTATCAGTTATATACAATTTTAAAATTTGGGAAGAGAATAATTATTTTACTATGAAATTCCTAAGTTTTACCTCACTTCTGTTTCCGATTGTCTATCAGAATCTACAGAAATTCTTTAAACATTTTTCGAGCCTGTGCGTCCGGTTAACGAGAAATTCCACTTTCACTCATAAAAACAAGGCATATCCTCAGATATAAGCAACGCTTCATAACTATTTTTTTCGATCTTTTGAAAATGGTGAAATTACCAGGTCTATTATTGGTAAGATTTTATTGTTAGAGTTCCCACAATTTACAACTAGCTACAAAACTAAATGCAGCGTGTTGGGAACCTTCTATTACTTTTGCGTCCGTTTTATGTTCCATCACACAAGCCAATGAACGATCCGAATTAGTGTTCAAAGGATTACCAACTCCCTCTTGTGGGCACCAGTTGATTCGTAACAGTATATTGATGTCTGCGGATATGTTCACATCGCGTAAACACAGTTTGGAAGTTGCAAGGAGTCTCAAGTGGATCCGGAGCAGAATGTTTCTCCTAGGATAGCAGGAAGAATGTATATCGACAAATTGTTGAAAGAATGAAATTACTGTAAGGATGAATGTTTCGTGCAGTGTTATAAAATGCTTTGAGGGAGGTGGTATTAAGAACATTACATTGGTTTTAGGAAGTTGTGGAATACTAAAATAGGACTGACTGAATTTTAAAGAATTATTTTTGGTTCGGGACATCGCTACAAGATGCATGAAAAAGGTAAGATTTATGTGCTATTTATGACAGGTATTGGAATGCCCACGGATATTATTTATTTTGTTGCATTGTTTTGTAATGCGTTTTATATTCATTAGCGAGTAATTTTTGAATAATTAAAAATGAATTTTTATTGCATTTGTTTGAAACTCAATACACTTCTTTAAGATAATATAAAAGCAGCAATAAATATTTTAATTTCTATACGTTGTTAAAATATGCGATTTTGTTATTGTGCCTGCAAATGTATGCGGATTGTTCGTTTTTTCAACGCATAGTTAGTCGAACTGTTGTTCAAGAACTGGCATTGTGTTTAATACTTTTTGTTTGTGCTGAGGCCAGTTTTTTTATGAATGACATACTCGTAAGATTAGTCAAGAAGAAACTGGCGGATAGCTTTTGCGTTAGATTTCGCAAAACTGTTACGAAATATTGACATTTTTATGCAACATGATTTGAAATATCTTCCTGTAATTTCTCTATGGTATTTTTAATGTGAAAATGTAAAATTTTCACTCAGGAACGAAAGTGAAGGACAACAGAAGGAAACTCGCGGGACCTATCGCATTCCTTTTCCGAAGTTTGAATCTCCGGGGTTGATATTCGTGTTGACTTCGTGACAAGGGGCTCAAATAAATTTGTGCGTTTTTGTAAAATTTGTTTCATGGATGATATCGGTTTATAATTTCGCGGAACAAAATTGTGTATAAAGAAAGAAATTTTAACAATAACATGCGATGAATTTGTAAAATGTTAGATTTGCAAGGACATAAATTATTCTTTTAGAGCTATTTTATAAGCAATTGCTCAATTAATGCTTCCTTGAGAATAGTGAGTGTCTGTACTAAATTCTGTGAATACGCTTCCTCTTTTTTTATAAAAACTTTACTGCAAAAAAATGCGTTGGGAAATACTCATTGCAGATATTTAAAGTTGTTTTATGTTAATGGTTGAGGTCAAAGCCCGGAGACTGCACATCATATTGGATACGCGTAGTGAAGAGTCAAATGCGCCTTAAAATTATTGGTTATAATGTGACATTTCGTCCGCTGGTTTGTGTTGTCGTTTTTAATTTTCTCGCGATATTGAGATTATTCTCTCACGTTAGTCACGATGAGGAATATGATTCCAACTTCTTGACAAGCTCTCGGTTTCACTGATTTAATGCAGTTTTGAACAGAAGGGATTGAGAAACGATCTGCCATTGGTTTTCTTAAAGTTTCTTGTATTTGAATAGGCAATGGCTTTAGGGTTTCCCGTACTTTTTCCCTATTTAAAATTTAGAAGTGTATAGTGAAGGGTAAATCCTCACTTCGGATCCTTTCTCAAATATTCTGTACATGCTGATCGACAATATAAAAATAATAAAATAATATATTTTTATTGCTTTTCTTGTATTTATTATTGACACAACGGTACAACTTACTTGACACAACGGACACAACTTGACGCAACAACAAAAAGTCTTGTTTCTAACAAGCATTTCTACCCCTGTACTTCGCGTGGCTCTGCATCTTCCGTTACCGCTCGAAAGTTGACAAGCGTTCAAGTCAGCTCTCGATGCTTGTTTTGTGATTATTATTCTCCGTCTTGTTATGTTTAGATTATTCATACTGGCGAGGGTCTTTGTGTAAACATTTATCAACTAAAAAGCTACGCGAGTTGACAGGGTACGGTGTGGAGTACTGTATGGAGAGACTGAAGAGAAATACCAATTCATTGCTTGCATTGGTAAATGTGTAAATAGAAATCAGAGAAATGAAAAAGTGATGGAAGAACTATAGTTCGATTCAAGAGCAACAATACTCAATCTTTCCCTTGAGTCTTAAAAGTTGGACGCCCTTGGTTTAGGCTATCCAGACGAGCGCGTCTCTGTCTGAAATGTGGACGAGCGGCCAACATGTTGTGGCCTTCCTCAGAGCGTACTGCCGCTGAGCAACATGTTTGTTGGCCGAAACGTCAGTCACTACGGTCAGCTCAGCGTCAGCCACTTCGGAGTGTACTGCTTAGCGGCAGTACGGCCTGAGGAAACCAGCTGTAGCCTGCCCTGACCCGTCCGTTGGTTGCTACAAACACAAATGCAATATTTAATAGGAGCCCCGGATTCCTTCGGTGCGGAGATACTTTCCTGGCGTTCTGTATTATCACATTCCACACTGTTCCGATTATCCATTTGCTGATTTTGTGATTTCGGGCGCGTCAACTACTAGGGTCTTGAGTCCCGTAAGTGTATGGCGTGTTTTTGCTCGGGATGTGGCGGTGGTCTTTCCCCGCTGGATGGTCAGATCCGATACCGACCTACGACGGCTAACGGGGTTTTTCTCAACCAGGTATTTCCCCACGGTGTATCCCATCAGGTATAGTGTATGTCGGTATATGTCTTTGTGTAAGGGGTGAGGATAGGGCAAAGAAGAATGAGGAAAGATCGCGTGCGGTCGGTGGCCCATTTGTTACGGTACTGCTCCGGCATTCGCCTGGTGTTGATTGGTGAAACCACCGTAAACTACCGATCAGAGCAGCCGGCCGCTAGAATTCTCCTCTAGACAGCGACTGAATTCGACCTAGCTGAAAAGCTGATGTCGAAAATCCTTCCGCCGTTGGTACTCGAACCTAGGACCTCCCGGTCAGAGACACTGCAGTGTCATCAGTTGACGCACTGAGCCACCGCTCCCGGTCGGTGCGGAGCGACTTTCCTGGCGTCCTGTACCATCACATTCCACACGTGTTCCGATTATCCATTTGCTTGAGCCGTTTGTCAGGCGCACACCGGCGCGCGGGCGTGCGGCTGGGAGCAGCGCGGCGGCACGGCGCGGTGCGGCGCGGGCGGCGCGTGGGCGTGGCGGGGTCAGCGGCCGCCCGGCCACGGCGCACGTGCGCGGCCGTAAATTCATCAGCGCCAATCGCCGCGCCACCGGACGCCAGACGGCACGCCCCCCTGCGCCAACCCATTCGTATTCATCTGTCGCCGAGGAGATGGTCGCTGCAGTCGCGCGGCTGACAGGCAAGGATAATGATTTATTCGAGATTCTCTTGATTGCCTCCGGAATAAAAATGTTGGGAGATGAAAAAAACGATAATGATGATTTTGATGTTGAGCCAGCATTGCATCTCTGTTATGACCAGGAGGTCCTGGGGTTCGAATTCCGGGTGGCGGATTTTCGATGCAAGCTAGAATATATAATTCTAACTAGCAGGATTGAATTTAATCGCTGGGTGGAAGAGAGTTCTAGCAGCAGGTTGCTCTGTTCGTTACTTTTCTGCGGTTTCTTCGAACCAGGTGAATTCTGGAGAAGTACCCTAAGAAACGGGCCATGAACCGCACGCGATTCTTCCTTTTTCTTCCTTCTCCTGTCCTTTTCCCTTCCTCTGACACACTCGTACACACCCTCAAATGCCCTGCATACCACACATGACGGAAGATAAGTCGGAAACTTTGAGCTTCTACCGGCTGGGGGAGATACCTGGGGAAAATACTCTGCAAGTCAATGTGTCGGTCGGCGCCGAATCTCACCATTCAGCATGGGATTTCATTGAGTAGTGATTCCGGGTGCGTAAGTAACTAAGGTCATTTGTTCCGAAAGTATGATGTATGTTTTATCTCGGGAAGTGGTAGTGGTGATCTTCTCCCGCTAGAGGGAGATCCGGCGCTGACATACTGCGGCTTCCGGGGATTTCTCTAACCAAGTATCTACCACTAGCATGGCACCGCCCCAGCTGGGACAAGCTCTAAGTTTCCGACTGGTCTCCCGACATGTCTGGTAGTGTAGTGCATGTTAGTGTGTGTGTGTGTGTGTGTAAGGGGAGAGGATAGGAGAAAGAAGAGGAAGGAAAGATCGTGCGTGGTCCGTGGCCGGTTTGTTAGGGTACTGCTCCGGCATTCACATGGTGTTCATCGGAGAAACCACGGAAAACTACCGATCCGAGCAGCAGATCGCCAGAATTCTTCTCCAGAGGCTGAATTCGATTCGAGGCATAGCTAGTGTCGAAAATTCTCCCGCCGTCGTGATTCAAATCCCAACACCTCCCGGACAGAGGACTGCAGTGACATCATTAATGCCCTGAGCCACCTTTGCGGTTTCAACGGGGGAGTTACATCGCCACCTCCCGGGATAAAGCTTTCACTACACTAACGGGACTAATAACCATAGCAGTTGACGTACTGGGAACATCAATTAATCGATTACATTGATGAGAAAGAAAGAGTATTAATCCGAACACTCCACGAATCGAGCTTGGTTTATTAGGTTAGGATTGGGTTTATTAGGATGGTTAATTAGGTTTGAAATTATTTTCTATCGATTTAAATGAATAGTATATGCAACGTTCTGTTGATTGTCTCCGGAATTGAAAGATTGGAAGCTGAATAAAGGAACATCATTGGAAGACTCAAAGATGGACAGAGTCCAGAGATGGTAAGAGTTGAGGTATGTTCTTGAAACCCTTCCATCAGGAAGTTTACAAATGCTGGTGATTCAATAACAAGTTGTAATAGTTTTGTACAACCCAAGAACTTCCCGTATGAATAGAGCAAACATATTCTGAGGATAGCGTTGAAGTATCCAAAATGCTCTTCTTGGGGTTCTGATATTTATTTATTTTTTATTTATTTATTTTACGTCAGAGAAACAGTTAAAAACTGCGTATGACGTGCTATGGGGAAAAGTGAATTGTGTGCACATTTTCAAAATTCTGTGATCCCTACACTTACTCATATACTACTTAAATTTTAAATTTTTTGAAAGGAGAAAAAACTCCCATGCAATAAAATCTATGTTCAAGGATAAACAAGCAATAAATTTTGAATTTTGAAATTTTGAAAGGGAGAAAAAAACAAAAACTCCCATGTAATAAAATCTATTTTCAAGGATAAACAAGCAATAAAATTTTGAATTTTGAAAGGGAAAAAAAGAAAAAACTCCCATGTAATAAAATCTATTGTCAAAGATAAATAAGCAATAAATTTTGGCTCTTATTACTTCCTGCCGCGACAACATGGAAACGATAATTTGAATAATTGTATTTCCCACTGAATTCTAGAAGACGTGCACAGAAAATGAAGTTACATTTATGTCCAGAAGCAAAACAAGGGGCCATCTCAGCATTTGCTCAATGGATCAGGAAACTGGACAAAAAACCTGATCGAGATGGGGTCATTGACCCGGAAGCTGTAGTACAATAGTTGTTACAGGTTGTTTATACTCATTTATACAGTCCAAATGGTAAATAATGCATTATGTATCATTGTTAAAATTAATGTTACTTTTCTTGTTATGCTCAGTATAGTCTCTAATTGTATAGAAACAGTTATGCAGCAGAAACGATTTCACTTGGGATTTAAACTTTTCTATTGAATTTAATGTTTAATGTCATCTGGCAAAGTGTTTTAAAATAATGTACATGTTTTTTTAAAAATAATTTATTTTCTGAAAAATATTCCGCCCTTGAGCAAGTCACTTTTTACAAAACCACTGATTCGTAAATAAAAGACACGGTAATGGTAGAATTCCTAGATTAATGAAGAGAGGCTTACATGAATCACGTGGGTGGGATTTGGTTATTATTCGTACAATTCGTTTTGTAATCTAAAAGTCTGGGAGCTATAAGATGTATTTCCCAGAATATTATGCCATATCTCAGGCGGAATGAACATTCGCGAAGTATACACAACGAGCAGTATGAAGGCTGACTGAATTTGCAAGAATTCTGAACGCGTAGCATAAAGAACTTAATTGTGTGTTCAATTCATTTAAATGGACGTTCCATTTAAGGTTTGACTGAATTGAGAGACCTAAAAATGTTGTTGCCTTAATATCAGTCAATGGTACACTGTTCATTTTCAATGGAGCACAGAATTGTTTATTTGAAATGGAAAACTGCATTAAAACCGTTTTCTTTTCCTTTACTATTAATTTGTTATTTCGGAACCAATTTGAAACATCTGATATTGTACTATTTACGGTTTCTTTATTGCAAAGGATGTTCGTATCATCTGCAAAGAGAACTGTTCTTCCGTTTTGAATCGTCGAGGGCATATCGTTTACGTAAAGTAGGAACAGAATAGGGCCTAAAATCGATCCTTGAGGAACTCCACATGCAACGGGCAAAGAGTCGGAAAGGTGCGTACGTAATGTTCCATCATTCCAGTAAGGTATTTCAACTCTCTGAGATCGTTGTTTAAGGTACGAACATAACCAATCTAGAGCAATACCACGAATTCCATATGAAGGTAATTTGGAAAGTAAAATGTCATGATCAATGACGTCAAAAGCTTTTGAAAGATCTAAAAATAATCCAATAGGTGCCTCGTTTTGATCTAATGATGAGGCGACATCTTTAAGAAAAGAAAATATAGCTGTTTCCGTTGATTTTGATTTTCTAAATCCATGTTGGCAATCTGAAAGCGCGTCGTGTTTAGTGAGAAAGGTTTCCATTCGTACGTAAAAAAGTCTCTCTAATACTTTTGAAAAAACTGATAGAAGAGAAATGGGCCGATAATTTTGAATTGCCTTTTTGAAAAGCGGCTTAATTTTAGCTGTTTTGAAAATATCTGGCAACGTTCAGTGCATAAAGATGCATTAAATATGTGAGTTAACGGATGTATAATGGCATACGCACAAGTCTTTAACAAAGAATCCGGGAATTCATCTAAACCGGACGAATATTTATTTTTTAGTTTACCGATTATTTTAAGAATTTCATAGGAAGAAGTTTCGAAACGAACATTGTGTCTAAAATTTTGAGTGAACTGTCTATTTTTTAATTTTGTGCCTGAAGATCCTTAGTGAGATCCGCAGCAATTTTCGAAAAGTATTGGTTAAAGAGATTAGCCACTGTTGCCGGATCGTTCACATTTATATCGTTATATTTTAAAACAACATTCTCTACGGGTTTTCTAGTTGATTTGGTAGTATTATTTATTATATTCCACATTGCTTTAGTTTTATTACTTGAGTTCAAAATATCCTGATCGTTTTTCATGATTTTAGCCTGTCGTATGACTTTTCGTAACAATGTTTTGTATTTTTGAAGTAGATAAGGAAATCTTGAGATACGTCATGACGTTTAGAAATAAAATAGAGAGTACGTTTATTTTACACGATGTTCTAATTCCTTTTGTGATCCAAGTATTACTTTTTCGTGAAATGTTTAATTTTCTCTTTTTTAAAAGGAAAGCATGCGTTAAAGAGAAATGAAGCTTTGAGAAAATAAATTATATTTTCATTCGTGTCAATAGCGTTATAAACTGCCTCCCATGATTCTTTCAGTAAGTAGTCCGTAAATAACTTTATGTTAACTGTAGTAAATGCTCTGCACATGCGTGTTTTATTTATTGTGTCAGTATTATGTTATTAGTAATTGTAAGAATTGTGCATAATGGCACTGTACCTAGAGTATTCGTTATTATTTCATATCTAGTTGTGGTTTTGTTAATTATAATTTGATCTATTGCTGTTTGTGATTTAAAAGTATTCCGTGTAGGTACGTTCACTGTAATATCTAAATTAAAAGAATGAATTAAATTGAGAAACTGCTCTTTTTCGTGGATTCGCTCAGAAAATCAATATTGAAATCTCCACATACAACAATGGATTTAAAAGATAGATTACTAATTTTGTTCAGAGTTATCTCTAGATTTTCTACGAAATTGAAATAATCTAAAGCTTGCTTTGTTGGAGGTCTGTAGATTTAAATAGGAAATTCCTATTTTCTGTCAAATAGTACTAATATGCGAGTATTATTAACATTAAACTCGAGTACAAACGTATTTACGCCGCTCCGCTGGGCGACATCGTTAAGGCAGTAGTGCAGTAGCGGTTTGGGACCAGAGGATGTGTTCTCTCTACAGTTTCCCATACAGTTTAGAAATCAAAGTGGTCGCTATATGATCTAGATGTTGAAAAGCGACCTTTAAAAATAAATAAATAAGTAAAAAATAAAAACGTATTTACATGTAATCCTTGAAATAATTAAAAGATGTTCGAAGGATAGAGATACTTTCTGGAGGGATGTTTCCTTCACGTTATCACCCGAAAAAATTCACAAAGGTACTGAACAAGACACACTTACATTACAAATTCGAAATTTTTCTATGGCTTGCCAGTAATGTTTTTTACTTTCAAGAAGCCAAAGGACACGTGTTAGCCTGATCTGAGAAGATACTTTTAGCAGAGTATGTGGTTCATGGTGAATAATAATGAAAACCATCCCATTACTTCCTGGTGACAGGTGTATATGTTAGACAGGTTTCAAACAAATAACCAGAAACATTGCGACGAAAGAAAAAAGAAATCTGTGATCTAAAGGTACATAGGTTCTGAAGTTCATATCATCGGTATACAATAAAAGTGACACATTTCAAACATTGTGATTTTCATGTTAGTGAAAATATTAATTAACTGTATTACCTATAGATTTAGACTCTTAAATTAATGTGGAATAGGTAACTTATTATGTCCAAAATAAGGGATCAAAACGTTTAATCCGAACAACTACATAACTCTGTGTAAATACATATTTAAGAGACATTCTTTTGTTGAAATTGTATTTTATATTATATTCACAATGCATTCAAAAACTTACGCCATCTCATGATGACGTGAGTCAACAGTAGTCAGACACATGTCAGTCTAGATGGACCCGCAACCACGAATAATATTTTTGCATGTTGGACGGTTCGAATGTAAAGTAGCTTTGTAACCCTATGCTAGTACAATAGGCATTGTACAGCTTCAAAACGTGTGTAGAAGGAGCTGAGCCTCTGAGTATGTGTTGACAATGATTCCGTGAGAACGACGGATTGCTTTCACAAGTCATTCTGTGTACGGTGCGTCTTTCAACTGAAGTGACTGATGGCTTTTTGAGAGGTAAGTATATGCCACCTCAAATGCTAGGAAATTGTGGGTTCTTGAGAAAATGTGTCGATGTGCGAAAGAGGATGTTCAAAGAGAAGCATAGTGTTTATTTGTGATTTGAATATATTAGTTTTTACTTGCAATTAAATATTGATTCAGTTGCGATTCTTGCATGTTAACCATCCCAATAATTGTCTTGTTAACTGACTCGTATCTGAACGTTCTTATTATAGGAACCAAATACTAAGACTTTTTCTTCAGTGGTACTACTATCACTTTAGAATATGAGTCCCGCTTTTACTTTCTCGCCCTTAGGAATATAAGAAGATGAACATTTTGACGTTTTGAAGAGAAACATTTTAAGATTTTGACGTTTAGACCCTTACGGTCTTTTTAAAAAATCTCAGATCCAGATTTGTTATAAAGGCTTACAACAGTAGGCTCAAAACAGAAAGCATTTTATATAAAAATGTCAATTTTATAAAAACCACGGATATATAAAGGCAAAGTTTAACATTACCTGGACAACTGGCCAAAAACAACTTATGTTTATTAATATTATTAATAAATTATGTTGTGATGAAATTAATTATTAATAATATTTTTGAAAAATAATTAGATAGTAATCTGAAAATGTTAATATTTTTTTTGAAATATAATATGTAGGTTTGTTTAAAATGTCAGAATGCTTTACAAATCTACCAGATAACAATCTTTTTCATAAACATTTAGCAGTCACTTTAATTTTCCTGTCATTTTAAAAATGTTCAAGACCAAGAGCTGGTATGAGATGTAGAAACTTGCTCGTTAAAGCAAACATTTTAACCCTAACTCACATCAACTTTGCCTCTGCATGCCGTCAATCAGTTATGCAATGGCAAAATTTCTCCGACTCATCTCAAAGCTGTCGTTAATTACCAGTTGCAACGGGAATGATCTTGTTTTGGTTTGCAGATTCGCAATATTACCAACGGCTCGATTGAAATGATGCTCTTAACTGTCGATAAACACGAGTTTTTGGCTCAGTTTGGAAGAGAAATGATGATGTAGCCCTTATCCAAAGAATGTACATTTAAAATAACTATATTACAGGATAATTATGTTAATCATGTGGTTTCTCAGGGGAGGGAAGGGAGAAACGTCCTCCTCACATATTTTCTTCGTCTGGATGTTATTAACTAATAAAATACTTTCTTTGATGTTTGAGTTGTACAACATTTGAGATGATAACT
Organism: Teleogryllus oceanicus; assembly: GCA_964035755.1. NCBI lineage: Eukaryota > Metazoa > Arthropoda > Insecta > Orthoptera > Gryllidae > Teleogryllus > Teleogryllus oceanicus. Next base: position 164,470,511 of record CAXIVR010000002.1, on the reverse strand, counting down.
ATTAGAAAATTTATTTCGATCGATTTTTAACCTACGCGCCCATTTAAGCTACATAAAAAAGATTGCAATCAGTCGAAGTGCCCTGAAGAGAAACTCTCAGTCGTTCCATATCTTTTTCTGTTAATCATCCAAATGTCTCAATGCTCCTGCGGCGAGAAGAGGAAACGTTTTTTAATGGAGCTGTACGGCAGAAGGGAAGAATATCCTCCCTTGAACTGACATCTATTGTTATTGAATCAGAAGAAAGCGTCGTGGGCAGTCAGTCGTGTTTCTCTCTGGTTGGCAAGGGTTAGACCAGAGACGTGCACAGAGCACCAGACCGGTGTACTCTTACAATTTGGTCTGAGGAAAGCCACAGGAAAACCGAACTTATGGATCTTTCTCTCTTATTTCATGGCAATTCGACACATGTAATGTAATTTGTTGAATGTTGAATTTGAAGTACTTTAAGCTAATGCTTCTTTTTTCTTCTAAGAAACATCCATGACCCGCCATGGATGTTAACGTGATTGTAAAATAATCATATGTAACATTATTTTGTTATTATGTGATTGACACACTGGATATACCAGCGAATTCTTTTAAAAATATGTGTATAATACAGGTGACTTTATGTCTTAGAAAATGAGATTTAAATTATGTATTTAACACACCAAATGTATTTTTATTCGCGTTAAATGCCACTCTAAATCCTGTGAAAATGATACCTGGCTCTGAATCAATTATCAAGACTTCATACATTTTCTATGTAACAGAAAACCGTACTACCTTTAAAATTCGGTTATAAACACACAAATACCTCACAAACATTCATGCTTGAGGCGGGATTAGATTCCACGATCCACTGAGAAAAGTAAGTAATAACACTCTCACTTTACCTAGACTATTCAGCTTGGTCATGATTAAAAACTTAAATTTCATCGAACCATCATGATTATGATAAGATTAATATTTCCGTCCATTTTAATGGCCTGAAATAAGACATAGAACAGACGACATGGACAGAACGAAGTTTGCTTAATGATGTGCGCAGAATATTTCGCAGATTTTCCGCAACCCGTGGCGAAGTTATCGCTAATTACCAGTTGCGACGCGACGTATCTCCCAGTGGCTGGAGCACGCGGGGCGCCGTGCTCCGAGCTGTGAGAAGGGCTTTTCCGCACGAGCGACTCGGCTGACGTGTCGAAACAGCGACGTCGCGCCGCGGCGTCTGACTGCCGCGCGATGAATTGTTGGTTATCATCGGAGAGGCCACCGTATCAACGGCGGTGGGGCGTAGCGGAGGACCGTCCTCATGTTTACGCCAAGCGCCGTCAGCTTTGATGGTGCTAATCAGGGTCGGATAAATGTCGTACGGGGCAGTGGCGAATTCTCCGATACACCGCGTATACTGCCAGTATACCTAGTAATTCGAAGTGTATAATAAATAGATCACAAATTTGATAATCTTCTAAAAAATTAGAGATTTTGACAGCTTTAAAACAGATGCAAAAAAATAACCCTTGTTTTCTACCGAGAGCCAGTCAGTCTTCCGTATCCGTAAACGCTATGAAGTGCGGTAGAATAAGAAGTTTCAAACAGTTCTTAATGCTGTCCAGAGAATTCGCTATCGCAGGCGAAGGCACCGCATGTGAGGCGCGATAACCTTGGGCTCCTCATGTTTCAAGGGCGGGGAAAGGGGAGGATGCGCGTCTGGACGGTCGGTAGGCACCGCAAATATTGAACATTCCTTCTCTAGTCGTTCGTAAGTTACCCTTCTCTCATACATTTGTAAAAATGGAGTGTGTTAATGATCCAGATGTTGGTGGTTTGTGTAATTGTCTTATAGAATAGTTATTAAGGTTGGAATTTCATAGTATTGGGATTACAGAAAAGCTCAAAATAAAAGACAATGATAGAGGTAGCTACCATAAAGTGCGGTATACTTAAAATAATGCTCAGGATTCGCCACTGGTACAGGGTCCTAACCCTGACCGAAATTTAGACCCATATAATAATAATGATGAAATATAGAACATAATAGGTATTCAAAATTAATAATCAAATAAATCATGAAGTTTTCTATTTTAAAATTTATTCTGAAAATATTTGATTTTTTTCTTGTTTTGTATTTTCACACACCTACAGGTACATTTGCTTCGGGGACCAACTGCGATAGTTTAGAGCCAGCGTTTAGAGCCAGCACATAGCTGGATTGAATTCAATGAGTGTCTGGAAACCAGCTGGTCTGATTGAGTGTTTTCTGCGGTTTCTCCGATCATCATCAGGTTAATTACGGAGAAGTACATCAACAAACCGAAATACCTTAACAAATAGGTCACGGATCGCGCGTCCTTCCACATCTTTCTTCCTTCTCACGCATACGTGTGCACTCATACTTAAGTTATTTGCAATTAATCACCCCATAGATAGGTAGACCAGTCGGGAACATGGATCATGTTCCGGCTGGGGCGGTGACCTCCATGGGGGTGATAATTGGAGAGGGGAAACCTGAAAGCTCACTTGTAGGTCGGCGTCGTATTTCTCGTTATAGCGGAAACGGAACCCCACCTCCTACTGACTGCAACACGCACAACTCTTAGGCGACCAAAACCTAAAACCTGTATGTGACGTGGTGTTGTCTTCAACATCTTGGGAGCTGCATCAACTGAAAAAGATAGCAAAACTCGATAACTTCAGTAAGTAATTCGCGGATCGTTTCGAAATGGCAGGAAGTACTGTCACGAGCATGCTGTTTCGCCTAGTATAAAGTGTGTTGACACAAAGGAGTGTACTTTTGGTACATTTACACTTCAACATACTCATAGTCACCATGCTTGTTTAATCACACATTGTTTTAATGACTCACCAAGACATCAATGTAAGGTTTGGAGAAATTGGTGTCAAGTGCCCGATTCAGACGTGAAACGATGGCTTGCTGAACTTCGTTATCGATTGTGAATCTCTATCAACCAGATGATCCTCCAAAGATACGAAAAGATGGGATGTCACTGACTGTCAAGTTGGGTCTTTAGGCCGTGTAGTTCCATACCACTCACCGTATTCGCGCTATAACGATAAATTCCCAGATGGTTTGGGTTGGTTGGTTTGGTTTGGTTTTTTTTCGTGTTTCCGGGCGCGTCAATTGCTTTTGTCATTAATCCCGTTAGTGTAGTGCATGCTTTTTTTCTCGGGAGATAGTGGTGGTCTTCCCCAGCTGGATGGCGAGATCCGGCGCCGACATAGCGTCGGCTAGTGGGGTTTCCCTGTAACCAGGACTCTCCCATCAGCGGGGCACCGCCCCAATCGGGACAAACTCTAAGCTCCCGACCGGTCTTCCGGAATGTGTGATAGTGTAGTGCATGTTGGTGTAAGTGTGTGTGTAAGGGGAGAGGATAGGACAGGGAAGAGGAAGGACAGATCGCGTGCGGTCCGTGGCCCGTTTCGTAGGGTACTGCTCCGGCATTCGCCTGGCGTTGATCGGAGAAAACTACCGATCAGAGCAGCCGGCCGCTAGAATTCTGCTCCATACAGCGACTAAATTCGACCTAGCTGAAAAGCTAGTGTCGAAAATCCTGCCGCCATCAGGACTCGAATCTAGGACTTCCCGGTCAGAGGCGCTGCATCCCAGATGGTGTTGCCTGAGATTAATCACGCGTTCTCGTGCAGCAAGTCGCCAGTTGAAAGAAGTCGGGCGTCTCTGACAGGTGTATTGTTCACACGTGTCTTCGACACTGATAGCGTTGAAGCCCTGTATAAATTATCACTGATTTCATACGGGTAGTGAAAGGTCTGTATATGCTTTATATTTTATGATCGGCATTGTGTGAGCTGTAAATGTGTCGCAGTAGCTCTATATTCTCAAGGTTTAATTTCATGTAATAATTTTCCATGTCAGAAGAGGGCGATAATTTCTCTTTGCATGGCATTGAACTATCTTTTAAAATGGGTGGGGTCATTAGGATTGTCTCTCAACACACGCAACGTTAGCTCTTGCATAGGCGTGGCGGTTGGACTTCCTGTTAATGCTGTCTGTGAAGGGAGAGGTTAGGGGATAACCTGTGAGGATGGACTCACGCATGTACGACAAACAAAATTGCTTATATAAATGGATAAGAGAAGAGATAAATTAATGTAAACATTTATTGACAACTATTCACATATCAAAAGTTACAAGACATGATATTGAATGTCTGCAAGTTTTTATTCTAGAGGTGTGAGAACGTCACAAATCCAGCACAACTAAAAATTTTGTTAACAATTGTTTAATATATTTATGGTTAGGAGATAAAAATCTTGTTTACAATGACATTTTTTGTCAAATTGTAATTATTTATGGTTTCAAATGAATCTCCAGTTTATTCCACGATTATATCTTAGAAATAATTTGGAAAATTTTTTTATTTGTTCTCTTCCTTTCTTTTCTTTCTTTTTCTTTTTCTTTCTTTTTCTTTCTTTCTTTTTCTTTCTTCTTTCTTTTTCTTTTTATTTCTTCTTCTTTCTTCCTTTTTCTTCTTTGTCTTCTTTCTTCCTTTTTCTTCTTTCGTCTTCTTTCTTCCTTTTTCTTCTTCTTCGTTCCTCCTCCTCCTAGTCCTCTTGTTCATTCTTATTATTATTATTCTGTAGTTTTCGGAGTTTGAGAGAGTCAAACAATATTATTCATTTGAATTTCATTGTAAACTACCGACTCTTGACTCCCCGAAAAGAATCGCGTCTGCGTCGCGATATCGGAATTTCGGCCGGCAATGTCACTTTGTAGGAACCCCCACTACATAAAGCAACATTGGGGTTTTCACCGGCTAACGTCCTAATCAGGGAGACTCGAGTCTTCAAATGAGTACTGCAGTTTCCTGGTTTTATTAAGAGCAAAAGTGTGGTCTAAAGGTAATCGCAGTGTGATGCTTGACACGTCACCTCCAATCTCGAATCCCCAAGAATCGAAAGCGTAGAGCAGTTTGGTATGACATTCTGATGCAATCTCGTGTTAAAAGTATTTGAGTCTTTTAACCTTTAAGACCAGGAAAAAATATTGTAATGCAGAGGCAAAGAGCAAAATCACGGTGTGGGTGCAAACGTTTCGTGTTGGTGTTTGTTACGTGGTTGTTGGTGTGTTTGAGGCGGGTCAGGAAATTCTGCTGTGGGAGATAGCCCTCAAAATAATGCTCCGGGTGATTGCTCTCGATAACTATTTTTTTCTCATTATTATTATCTGCCTCCGTATACTGTAATAGCTTGGAACACCCCAGGGTGAGAGATCTATGGTCAAGGACGATCGATAAGAATTCACAGACATAAAATTGAAAATTTTACGTATTACGTATTGGACTCAAAATTGAGGCCGCACATACGCAAATTTTATTTACAATCAGTTATCAATTCTTTCAGAATTCCTTGTCAACAGGATAGGTCTTTGAGGAATTTTTCAAACCTTAAATTTCTGTATCGATCGTTCGGGGTGATGAACTAGGATTTGTCTAGGATGGAGGTATACGTATAGTGAACTGCCGCGCATTGCTGTTCATTAATGATGCTAATGACCTTCCGACTCTACAATACTTTGAGGTCTCGAAAATTTATTTATTGCTTATATATGAGAAACATGCTAGCGTGTCTTTCAGCTGAAACGACTTTATGTATAGCGAGGCTCCGCTGTGTAATGGTTACGGCAGTAGCCGCAAGCCGATTGCGAGTTATCCCTCCTGGGCGTGAATGTTTGCATTGGTGTCGTGACATGGTGAGTCTTGACCCACCTTGTCACCTTGCATCATCTTCAGTGCCCCACTCCTTCCCAGAGCTGTCTCGCCCTGAATGTTGTACGAGTGTGGCGGATGAGTGTGACTGCGTAAGTGTCAGGGGAAGAAAGCTCCGCAGCGGTCTTAACACAACGTGAACGCCACCTGGCCGTCCATACCTGTAAAAGGGTTCAAGCGCCGTCAAGGACTTACGAAACACAAGCTGCAGGAGGAAGTCGGTCGCAATGAGCTAAGAGTCATTGCGAAGTTAGAGAGTGTAGACTTAAGAGACTAGGGACTCATGGGTGTAAAAAGGCAGTGGTATGAATTGAGGGTAGGAAGCATTAGTTGGTTGGTTGGCTTGTTGGTTGTTAGTAATAGCCGGCACGTTAACTACTAAGGCCATTGTCACGTAAGTTCAGTACATGTTTCTTCATCAGGAGATGGCGGTGATCTTCCCCCTCTGGATTTCGAGATCCGGCGCCGACGTACCGTCGGCTAGCAGGGTTTCCCTGAACCAGGTATCTCCCACCTGCATCGGGGTACGCCCCAGCCGGGACAAGTTCTAAGCTCCCGACCGGTCTCCCGCCATGTGTGGTAGTGTAGTGCATGTTTGTGTGTGTGTGTGTTTAAGGGATGAGGATAGGACAAGGAAGATGAAGGAAAGATCGCGCGCGGTCCGTGACCCGCTTGTCATGGAACTACTCCGGCATTCACCTGGGACTGATCGGTGAAACCCCGGGAGCATCAGTTGATTACGGTTAAGTTATAAAGTTAACGATGATAAAGCTGATAAAGTTAATGATGAAGGTGATGATGATGATGATGATGATGATGATGATGGCTCATTCTGTATAGTGATAGGAATGAGCAGAGCAGAGAGCCTTTAATAACATTTACAGCACGTGAGGAAATGGGAACAACACTAGAAAAGCACAATAAAAAATCTCCAGAAAGACAGAGTGACTATATTCACAAATAAACTGATGGCGAACCAAAATGTGTCCAGGGAAGTGCAATATCAAGAATGCATTCGTTTTGGCAACAGTTACCTGACGTTCTCTGTTTTGGTGCTACAGTTTCATAGCGCAATTTCTCTTCCCATTGTGCACTAGGGTTCAGAAGTTACATAAAATACATAACTTACTTTTATTAACGGATTACAAACCTTGCATGCTTAACTATGTTGCGTGACTTAAATTGTAATACTGTTTCATATTAACTCCATATTATTTTGTGTGACTTAAATTGTAATACTGCTTCATATTAACTCCATATTCGTAGTGGACCTATTTATTTCGCACGTTGGCTCTTTTTATTGTCTTTATGCCACGTGATAAGCTAAGTATAGCGCTTACTTCCTTGCGTTGCATTAATGTCTCATGACGACATTTCCTCTCGCCGCAAATGCCTGATTAACTAATGGATTCTTTTCTCTATACAATACCTTAGCGGGTAGCGGTTTGCAAGTAGTTCGATTGCAAAGATATTAGATATTAGTGATACATATTTTCCTCAAATGCGGTTAGTACGGTTTTATTAAGCGAGCCCCCTAACGACGGGAATGAAAGATGATTGACGTTAATGGAGGTAAGCAAGTATTGGCAACACTCTGTCGTGCTATAGGAATCTCATTACCTTCATAATTTGTTCTTATCTCTTCAAGCGATGTACGTAGGAGTCTCTTCAAATTATGTACGAAGAGCCATTAATTCACGTGACATGTAAATTATGTTCGTGAGCCCATGAATTATTTATTTTTTGATATTTGATTGGGTTTTATGATTTCTTTAGTGGTGTATGATGATAAACAGTTTGATAGTGAAAATAATAATAGATACCATTCACATGCGTATTTGAAATTTGCTGAAAAGGTTTCTTTTAGTTTTGTTAGAGTTGCATTTGGCTCTTTATGATAGAAACAAATTGATGTTGAAAGTGTAAAAATAAAAGATCATGGATTAGTTATATTACTAAAGAAGATTTTGAGTCTGTTTATAGAGGTGTCAAAACGAAAGCATTTAGTTTTGCTTTCGAGGCTATCCATTGGGCTAAAAGTACCAAGACATTTTCTTTAAAAAAAATAGTGTTGTACTTAACCATTTAAATTATAGACATCAGCTTGAAAATTTGCATTCGGAATGTTTGAGTGATAGGGTGAATGATGAATTTGTGATTGAGAGGGCTGTGATATAGAGGGTGTATGTCGCCGTCCATCATGTCCACCACGTCCACCACGTCCACCATGTCCATCACGTAGATAGAATGTTTAGTTGTGAATAAAAGCAGTCTCTAGTAGGGATGTACCTGTGCCATTCGAGAATAAGTATTTAATGTGAACAGTGTAAATTGTTTAAGATTAGATTTAGGAAATTAACTTTAACATAATTTCATAATCAAGAAAGAAGATCAGAAGATCACTGGTGGTCAACAGGATTCTTCGAGTAAAATTCTTAACTTTGGCAGCGCGGACTACACGGAGGACGTCAATTTATAAACCGAATGCTCTACGAAGAAACATCCTCCAAGATAGCCAAGTCTTTCTTTGCAAAGAAATTTATTAGACTTTTTAATTAAGGAAAGGCATTTACTTAGCAAAATAAATATGAATTTGATGACATGTCACTTATAAAGAAATATATTGTAAATAATAATGCAATAGCGTCAATAAATAATGTAATTGTGTTATCAAAACATGAAGGTTGATTTTTATTAATACAGACTCCGCAGATCAACCATCTTGTGTTCTTCTTAAAAGAATACATTTTCAGCGTTTACCGAGTCCGATGGGACGTGGGCCCTCGTAAGTAATATGTAATTATAAAGAACATAGGAGTCGGGCATCAATAAATTACTAAGATCAATAGCTTCAAGCACTTATATGTTCAGAATTGCAAACAATTCAGATTGGTTTGCACAAAGACCGTCACATTGTGTTAATAATTTAGAGATTTTACACTCGTTTCAAATTGACTATGCCCAACTTGGATCAGATTATATTCACTGCATCCATCCTCACTGCATCGATCATCACTGCATCCATCCTCACTACATCCACCATCACTACATCCATCGTCCCTTCATCTACGCTCCCTCCATCACGCTCCCTCCATCCACGCTCCCTCCATCCACGCTCCCTCCTCCACGCTCCCTCCATCCACGCTCCCTCCATCCACGCTCCCTCCATCCACGCTCCCTCCATCCACGTCCCTCCATCCACGATCCCTACATCCACTAACACCGCATTTATTATCACCACATTTATCATCACATTTATCATCACCGCATTTATCATCACCGCATTTATCATCACCGCATTTATCATCACCGCATTTATCATCACCGCATGCACCATCACCGCATGCACCATCACCGCATGCACCATCACCGCATGCACCATCACCGCATGCACCATCACCGCATGCACCATCACCGCATGCACCATCACCGCATGCACCATCACCGCATGCACCATCACCGCATGCACCATCACCCCCACTATCACTGTATCCACCACAACTACATCCACCAGAACCGCTACCGCCCCCTCCGCCAACGCCGCCTCCTTAGACTCAATCTCCTGTGCCAGGCCATTGCAGCCTGTGTCGCAGTGACAGGCGTCGTCTTCGTCGCCGCCTCAGGCGCTGCGCGGGTCGACGACTCCGCAACCCATAAACTCCCGAAGTGATGTCGCCGCCATCTGCCAAGCTCTCGCTGTCTCCAGGCGCCACGCCTCGTTGTGTGCGGCCGGCGTCTTTGCAGACGTCCTGTCGGAAGGGATCTGCATTCAAACTTCGTACACCTGCGACCAAGCCAGAGGAGAAAGAGGGAGTAGCTGGGGCATAACTTCAGGACTTACACCGGGAGCGGTAGCACAGGATATCAACTGATGTCACTGTAGTGCCTCTGACCGGGAGGTCCTAGGTTCGAGTCCTGACGGCGGCACTCTCCCCTTACACACACACTTACACTAACATGCACTGCAGTACCACATATTCCGGGAGACCGGTCGGGAGCTTAGAGGTTGTACCGGCTGGGGCGTGCCCCGCTAGTAGGAGAGTCCTGGTTAGGGGGAAACCTCACTAGCCGACGGTAGGTCGGCGCCGGATCTCGCCATCCAGCGGGGGAAGATCACCACCATCTCCCGAGAAAAAAATGCACTACAGTAACGGGACTAATGACCATAGCAGTTGACACGCCTGAAAACGCTAAAAATCAATCAATCAATCTAGCTAAATTTCTCACACACAGGGCCTGCTTGAGAGCTTCTTATCTGCATTGCTGGGAGGTGCGTAACGTTGTACGAACCCATCGAAAAATGACTCTCGCGCTGTGTATATGCATATTAGTGCCATGCATATATGCATTGTGTCCTCTCTCATTAAGCCTCTAAATTTATTGACATATTTTGTCAAGTTTAAAATTGTTTTTACCTAGTTTTTCATGTTGCTGAAACCCACTGAAACAATCGTAATATACAGGCTGTCCTGAGTTATCTACGCTGAAAAGCAATACCTTATTCATCACTTAATGACGAAGAAGAAAATATAAGGTACGAGAAAACCTACCAATAATGTAGAAGAACACTATTTTTTCCTGTTCAATACTCGGGATGAACTAGGACTTACTATATTTGGCGGTTTGATTCACAATAATTGCTAAGTGATTCGGCACGCCCGTTTGCGGTCTCCGCTTTTATCACTGAAGTCACCCTGTATTTTTTCTTTGCAAAACATTGGGAGATCGCTCCAGCCGGATTCAATTTTCGCGACCTTGCCGCCTTGCCGAAGGAAGCACGCACTGGGCTAGGACAGTAATGCGCGGCAACTCTGCCTTTACAGAGACCCGATTATCAAGCACATAGGATGGTACAAAGTATAGCAGATCTAATTTCAAAATATTTCATGACGTCGTTCTTTGCTGTCATCACGACTCGTGATTTTAATGCGGGGCTTGAAAGTCTAGGCTTCTGTATGAAAAGCTAAGCGCATAGCATTTGGTATGGATTCCGAAACATCCAACCCAACTATAAAAGTTCTCCTTGGCAGGCGTATTTACTTAGATATAAATAATTTTGAAAAGGTAGTATGTCAGGTGATAACTGTACTGAGGTGTTTGTACTGATGTACGTAATACTCGTACATAATGTAACAAAAAATGTAGATAAATAACTCGAAAAGAATTACTTCGAAAAATTAAGTTAAAATTATCTTGGCTATAAAACAGGAATTTTCTAACTCAACCTCCCATGAAGAGGTCAGGATTAAACTTATATCAGTGAAGATGTCCGTTAGTTGAAATCGCCTTAAAACGAGCATTTGCCTGCTGTCACGATGTTTTTTCATGACGGCCGGTGGCGTGACCAACGAATGAGAGAGGCTACTGCCCGATAAGGCCCCCAGTGACAGTCGCCCGCCACTTCTTCACACGGTTTGCCTACGCTAGGGTCTTGTAATTGAACCAAAGACAATTGCAAGCTTGTAGTTGGGCATAGTGTGACCACTGCTGTAGTGGTCATTGCGAACGCTTCTTTCCGGGGTCCTGTCGATGCAGGGGTTAAAATTCAGCTTGATCTGTGTGAAATTATGGTGTATCTTCGATGGGTGTGCAACTCCCATCGACATGGTAATCAAAGAATTGTGGTTTTGATTCGTCCCTTGAGTTTGTATGCCTAAATATATTATGTATCCTGCCTTCACTTAATAGAAATATTAAAATGACACCACATAATTACTTGGCACGTAAAGATTTTTTAAAATTTATTTGAGATTTAAAAAGTAAAAATTATGAATGCCGTATGGGGGAGAAGTGCATTTAGGGAATTTGTTCTATTCAGCAACGAGCGTTTTTGTAAATATTGAATAACAATAAATATTCCTGTGTAATAACTCTCAATTGGCAAATGATCAGTTGATTTTATTTGATGTTATTGCTCACGAAATAACTATCCCCTTCATTCTTCCCGCATCCAATGAAAACGCAGCTCAAGAAAACGAACGCATGTAAAAAAGTTACTTTCATTGTTAAAAATCAAACCCGGGATCAATATTAGTATTTGTGCTAACATTAATGTGTACACATAAAATTCGTTTATTTTTAGTTCCATAATTTTAATTTTTTTTCTATTATCTGAGGGAAACATCAACGTACATCTTGAATAGCATCGGCGACAGACAGCAACACTGTAATATCCCTTTCGTGATATTCAAGTCGGCCGAACGGTGCTTTCCAATTTTTGTGTCTGATGTATCATTGTAGATTTTTCATACGTAGTTGGTATTTATTCCTAATCCCTCTATTGCCAATACATTTAGTAACTTAACCCAGGGTACTTTATCACACGGATTCTTCATTCTTCCACGAAAAGTAGGTGTTTTTTCTATCTTCTCCTATACCGGTTTTGTCTCAGCTCCCTCAAACACAAAAATATTTCCGCCGATCCGGTGGCCGAGATCGCTAAGGCTCATAAGGTCATAGTCGGGATGGATTGTAGGATAGTTGAGATTCATGTAAAGCTAATCAGCTAAAAAGTTTAATTCCTTTTGGTACAGCAATAATTATGATTGCTGAAGTAAAGTATGCTCGGGTATCTCTACATCTATGCCAACAGTAAATATGTGGTGAGCCCATACAACAAAACACAATAAACCAATAGATAATATGGCATAAATTATTCGCTAAGTGTATTTGTATTGTAAATTATAATCCGCTATTTTAACGCTAAGTGTATTAGCGATCTCTGACGATCGTGGTTCGAGTCCCGCCTCGGGCAACCTTTCACCCTTTATAATCACCATATCATTTCATCTTCACAGTTACCATAACGTTAACACCAATAGTGGTCGCTAATTATCTAGATGTTGATGCGACCTTAAATAACTAAAAAAGAAGAAAATATTACCCGTGCACGATCTGTCAGATCGGAAACTTTTGTTTTTCAACATCACTCCATTCCATTTCAATTCGTTTCTTTATAATGCGCCCATACAGCCTTTCATTGGCTCTGGTGAAGCTAATTCCTCGGTAGTTGTCACAGAGATTTCTATTACCTTTCCTTGAATTGGCATTATAAAAGCATGTTTACATTCAACTGGTATGCTCTCTACTCGGAGACGTTTATAAAAAACGCAGGTCAAAATTTTCGTTTCTTCTAGTGGGCGGTGTTTCACCAACTCATCAGGTACTCCCGTGTTCTCTGTTAAAGAGTTATTGGAAATATAACTTCCAATCGTCAATTGAGATAAGAGAAACCTTTTCTTTTTCCTGTACATTTTGGCAAGCTAATGCCAACATTTTTCAGGCTTTCCTTTCTCTATTGCCTCCTATTACACTTTCAATTTCCTCAAATGTCTTTAGCCACATTTCATCTTTTGATATTTACTTCTTTTTATCTCAGATCTTACTCTCGGTATGTTCTTCTGTCCTCCTGTGACCTAGTGCTTAACCATTTATTATATACGAACTTCTTCCTTTGTCTTGCCTCCTGGAGTTTATCGGTAATCCAGAATCTATTCTTGTCTTTGGCTCGACAGCCCGCTACGGGCCTTGGCCGACTAGCGGTGACCCAGCCTCTCGGCCATTGGATAAGCGGTTCGTGTGGCTAGCACGAAGACATCCCTTCATCATATATACAATCCAGAATTTATTCTTACTATATTTGTGGGACTCCATCCTAATCAGTGCTTCGAAGGTTGACTCATAGATACATTGTTTTAGTCAGTCACTCTGTTCACGTGTTGTAGCGTCATGTCCTCCTTGAACTTTCCCAGAAAGTCCAAGCTTATATAAGAAGGTAATGGAGTCATCTTTTAATAGTTTAATATTATATCTACAAGTATCCTCTCTGTTATTATCTTCGATTCCTTGCACTTCCTCGATAGTTTGTTCGGACTAGTTAAGGAATATTTCATCGCGGAGGAAAAAATGGCCCAACACATTCTGCTTCCGACAGATCTGTACAGATTTAACATAAACAGATATCTCTAACTTAGATTGTATAGTCGATCGTAGAACGGAGATTCTTTGTTGTTTGGAATCAAGTATATTTGTGGATTCTCTTGTTTGGATAGAATCTTTTTAATATGTAGTGTATAACTGTTGGATTGTCTAATAAGCCTAGTTCCATTATCATTTATTTGTTACCACATTTGTAACGACGCTGAACGGGATCAATCAAATAGAATATATCTCAAAAAGTATTTCACCTTGGACCTACGGTTTCCACAAAAGTTAGACTAATATTTGAAGGACCCATCCCACAATGTTTCATCAACATCGAGATCGGAATCCGTGGAAGCTGAATCAGAAACCAGGAAAAGTCATAATTTGCATTTGCAGATGAAATGCCACAGCATATTATGGAGAATTTTATGGTATTACAGAGCGTTTCTTAATTACTTGTTGACAGACTACCGAACGAGATTCACTTCAAAATTCCAGTTCATTATCATTCAACGCTGTTTGATTTTACAGCGAGAACCTGATATTACTGGTATCTGATAAGCGCCCAACCTGTCATTGGCGATATGTCTGGTAGGTATTTACAGACTGCTAGTCGACTGTCGCACTCTCAACACGCCACTTAAATAATATTTCTAGTGTGAACAAAATAGGTAATGAACTGTATTAACACGCTACCATTTCTGGCTTGCCTTTATGGAACATAGTACCACTAACAATGTGATTATATTGATTTTATAAAATTTGGTTGTTTACGAGAGCACAACAAAATTCTATTCAAATTTTGTTAATAAATTTTGCAAAAACTTAAAGTTTGCATTCTTAACAAAATATAAAAATTTTTACTTACTTGTTAGAGAAAGTATTGTAATGCTGCGACAGAAAACTACCATTTTTTTGACAAGAAAACTCGTATTTTCGAACCGTTGTAAAGAAAAAATGGATAAATCCTGTTCCTACGTGCAGTAAATTACATTAACACCATGTGTAGTCAGAATCCACGTTTTGTGGGTTCTTGATTCAGAAGTATTGACTTATTTGCCTGCCTGTCCTTATCCAGCATTTTGCGTTTCTTGCATCCTGCCTGTCCTTGTCTTGCACTATTGTTTTTATGTTTTTCCCATTTTTTTATCTTTTCCCTCACTGACCCCTCTTTTTACGTAATTTTGTTGTTGTTTCTCTTCTCTGTTCTATTTCGTTTTATTACTATTTATTTCCCTCTCTCTTCTCCATCTTCTTCTCCCTCTTCTCCCTCTCTCTCCCTCTCTCTCCTCTTCTCCCCTCTCCTCTCTCTCCCTCCTCTCTCCTCTCATCTCAACTTTTTTCACTCGTTTTCTTCAGGGGTCTCCGAAGCCAAAATGGAACGCGGAGGCAGAGCAGCGTCGCAATCAAGTGCGTGCCCGCGGGCCACTTGACCTTGAGCCTTTCTGTCCACGCGGTCACGCCACGCGGGCTCAATTGCCCTGACGGCCGCTGACCCATCCAGCCATTCACTCGGCAACTCACCCCGCCCTCCCCGCCGCGCGCTCATTAGCCTCTTTTACTTTGCGCCCCACCTCGCAGCCCTGGCAACCTGCTCCCCTGCATCCAACATCTCAACGCCCCCTTTGCCCCTCCGCCCTTCTCGCCCTCTTTACCCTAAACGCCTACTTTACCCCCTCACGCTCTTCAACCTCGTCGCCCTTTTGGCAATCTGGGCTTCTTAGCCATTCTCGGCCTCTTTGCTTTCCTCACCCTCTTTCCTCTCCTTACCTACTTTACCCTCTTTACTCTCCTCACCCTCTTTCTCGTCCTCTCCTCCCCGTCGTCTGAGTGCTTCCACGGTTATTGAGGCTGAATGCGTGGGTGGCGTGGACGTGCGGGGCGCAGAAATTGGTCGCAGGCTGCGCACGCGTGCGTTGGCGGTGGCGCACGTGTACAGCAGCAGAGATTTATCACGCCTTCGCGTGGACACAGCCCGCGACGCGCATACTCAAAGAGCCCTTCGGCGGATACGTACGGTTGGGAAAGAGAAAAAAGCATGGCTATAGGAGGTCTTTGGAGGTTGTGGAGGTGAACTTACGTTAACGATGAGGATTCCTCTTTACTTCTTCCACTCACCTGCCACTTTTTTTTCATTTACTTACACAGAATACATAGCTCAATTTAAATGTTGGATTCAAATTAAATGTTGGATGACTTAATAGCTAACTTAAATAAAAACTTAAAACTAATACAAAAATTGAGGTTACCCTTGGGCTCCTCTAGTCGGGATCTAATTTGCAGAATTTCTTACTGAAAATGTGAAATGGAAACTTATTTTGTATTCTGGTTCTATGTGATGGGTTTTGACGAGTCTGTGAACTGACAGTGAAGGGATTTGGGATATGTATGAGCAGAAGTTGGTAGCGTGATAAGTGGTATGATGTCTATAGTCCCTAGGTCAAATTCATTGTGTAACTGTTTGTTGTGACATACCGGGAGTGTTTGAAATTATTCTGAGAAATTATTTTGTATTATTTTAAGTTTCCTTGGTTGTTTTTCTGCATTTAACCAGATTGGGAGCGTATAGTTCAAAGTCTTTATTATTGTTTTGAATATTTGTAATGCTGAATTGTATGATAGCGAGTTGGATCTGTATTAATGGTTTAATTGTATTAACTTGATTCTGACTTGAGTGATTTTGGCATCTGTGTGCTGCTACCAATTGAGTTTTGTGTCCATATTCAGTTCTAAGTACCTGATTGGTTTATTGAGAGGGAGCCAGTTGATGAATTTATTGTTTAGCATTCGTGGTCGCGGGGGTGAGTGTGGACGGTGTGTGAAGATCTTGGCGGCGGTTTTAGTTGGTTTGAGTTGGATTTTATATTTTGAAGCCCAGCTCTCTATTACGTTAAGGTACAATTGAACTTAGTTGCTGCAATCAGTAACTGAAAGGCTGGGGTTATAGAAGTCTGTATTATCAGAAAACTGTGCAATGTGGATGTCGTTTAGTTTGGGAATGTCTCCAACATATAAATTAAATAAAGTAGATGATAGGGGTAATCTTCGTGATAGTCCTGAAGATTGGTCTTGGGTTGGAATGGTGGTTGTTTACATTTACTGAGAAGGTTCTGTTACTCATGAAACTTTGTATGATGGACTGAATATACTGCAGTGTGCCTATTTTCTTAATTTTGTATAAGAGCCGTATCCGATCAAACGCCTGTGTTATATCGACGAACTTGCCATTAAAGTACATAGAGGGGCGGGAGTACTTTGTGGGCAGTGCTGTACTTTGTGACTGTAGAATGTCCTTAAGAAGAAGGGGAAATGTTTTAAGAATCACAAGTTCCTATGTTTGCTTGAGAATGTGACATTTTCCCCAAACGTACCTCTAAATTTCTTTGGTAGTGTGTCTAACTGCCAGTAGGTTTGAAAAAAGGAATGATTTTCATTCTGAAATCGCATACAAAGAAGTGAAATGAATTCATTGAGAAGGGTGAATATAGACACACATTTTACTTGATATATACGGGCCATGAAGGTGTGAAAGTTCTTAAGGTTTTTTAAATTTTGTTTCTTCGGAACCACAATTCCCCCCTGTACTTCGTGAATAAGGTGACTCGTCAAATAGTATTTAGACTGCTCCCTTTCCAACTCATAGGTATTGCAATTGAGATCAAAGCCGATACTTTTGGAATTTGTGATGGATATAAGAAATTCGCGGCAGGTTTCCTCGAGATTGTTTGATTCCGCTACCATCATTACATCATTGTCTTATCGTAATTAAACATCATATTATATATCTATCTCCCATCACCCATTCTTAAATCAATCATGTGAGATATACTCGAAAAGATTTAGGTTCTGATTTTAAGACTGACTTTCTACTGATAATAATTGAAATCTCCAGTAAGTACAATCATGTTGTGAGTGTATAAATGTGGTGATGATAAAAGCAGGAAGACAACACAGAGATGGGAGATAGGAAAACTCCCTTACCATCTGTAGTATTCTAAAATTGGCGTATTTTTTTGTTACGATATTACCAAGACAGAAAGGTGTCTGTAATGTCTTCTTTTTATCATCATAACCAAAGATAGCAGAAACTTATCTACAAAACATAATAGATAAGGTTATGATTATGAGAGGGAACAAAGGTTTTCTAAATTCTGCGGTGGTACGCGTCTTGGGAAACTGATCTAGATGAAAACAAAATTTTATGGTCGCAAAGTATTATCAGAGTAACTATACTCCTAATTTTTGGTAGATTGTTTCCTATTATAAAAATCATTGAAAGAATTCAAATAATTTCTGTCACCAAACTATAATTCTGACTATTATTTCATCATGTTACCAAATATGCTTTTAGAACAATGTTGAAATTCAGTCTATTTTCAACATTCTTGAACCGAAATTTTTAAGTACTTTTTGGAAATTAAGAACATTTTGAAAACAGTTTTAGGTGATAAGTGAATTGAGGCGATCTTTTGACATAGGGCCTGCAGGTTTACGGTCTCTCTTCCGGGGATCTATTGTATTGATGCCAAATTGTAATTACATCTCTTAAATTTTCTTTTGATGAGGCAGCTTTCGGAAGTTATTATATGTTTGGAATATCATATTGCTTTGGCATTGGAGTGTACCGTGATATGTTACGCAAGTAATTGATTTGTAAGTTATTGTATTGCTTTAAACGTCGTGAAGGAAAAGACAGTAGTTAGCACTGCCTTAATGAGGAAGCTGGGGTTGAATGTCTTAAAAAGTACTAACCCATCACCTTTCAATGGATCGTGACATTTAAAGAATTGGATGGAAGTGTTCAAGTATCTATTCTAACAAAAAACAAAAACAAAGATCACTATCATTCAGATCCAGAAATATGTGCAAATGAAGTACGCAAAGGCTGACTCTTTTCTGTGTTATACAACATACATTGTGGTTTACATAATATTCCAAATATGGTTGTACAAGGAATTCAAACCTAAAAATTACCTTGAATTAGGCCCCATATAAGCATTAAATCAGTAAAAGTGAAAGATTCACAACTCTTCATGGCTTCCTGTCACCAAAGTCAGCAATTGGCTTGAATTTGTTATGGAAGATTTCAATTGAATGTCTTGTAAATGTGATTTGCACCCACCACTTTCTTTTCTTTGAATTTATTTTCCTACACATCGTATATTGCATCGCACTATTATTTTCCACTTTATGTGCAGAGCATTTTGTATTCGTTGGAAGAAGGGCACTTTAGTACTAGTATAAATAATGTTGTAACATGTTTAAATATGTGTGTGTGTGTCGCAAGAATGACATAATACATACTTTGTAAGGTCATGTTATATACCCCATTTAATTTTGATGTTTAACTTACAATATTTAAATAAAAGTACTGCAAACTTCAATTGCGTTTTTCTCAAAACTACCTTTTGCCAATAGGCACTTTCTGAGGAGATCGCCTCAATTATTAAAAAATATGTCATGATTGTTACAGTAGTAATATTTTTTACAAATAATTATTTGAAAAAGTTCGCAATGACTTAACACTGGATTTAAATATAACAGTTTGAATCGGTTTCGTTCACTCCTGCCCTCTGGTGATAGAGACTTCAAACACAGTCAACGTCCGGGGCTAAAAAGTCTACAGCTCTCTTGACAATGAATTCAGGCCCATACATGACGTCAAAATTGCGGGTGGATATTCAGTTCTTGCACATTTGTCATCATTGGAGCTGCAGTTAACACAGATTACTGTACCGGCAAGGGGGAAGATATTAACGTTAATTTCAGAATCTGACTGGAAAGCAGAAGCAGCGTCGGATCTCCGGCGATGGCCACTAGTTATACCACCAAATGGTATTAGATAAAGTTTGATTTCTGTGTAAATTAAAGCAGTTCATCATGTACGAATTTGGCATTTGAACGTTTTTGTCCAACTTCGCCGCCTAGCTAACAGTGTTCCAAGACCTGCGTCTAGTTTAATTTCCACTCCTGAGGTGTAAGAGAGACATATTTCATTCCGTTCACAGGATGTAGGACACTCTGCCTGCCTGAACTTACCTTCTTCACAAAGCTACACAAACTGGAACGATTTTTTTGAAAAGATACAGCTCCATTTTTGCCCCGACCGGGATACGAACCGGGAATCACACCTTGGAAAGCTAGCACGCTGTCCATTAGTCACCCGAGGGGCCCAAAATCGTATAATATATTGTAATTACTTTAAAGAAGGTACGCAAGACGTGTGCTGAAGCTTCATAGCACATTGAAATGAGTCGTCTCTGTTTTCATTTTGATTGAGTACATTGTTTATCAGGGGAGGTGGCGGTTTTCTTTCTCCGATGGATGGTGAGATCCCACACAGACCTACAAGCTAGCTGGTTGGATTTTCCCTTCAAAATATCACCCACCAGAGGGTCAGCGCCCCAGCCACGACAAGCTCGAAGTTCTGGACTGGTCTCCAGACATGTAATGTAAAGTAATGTAGTCCATGTAAGTGTAGGTGTAAGCGTGTAGCGTCACGTTGGCGGCCGTGGGTGGGAGGAGGAGCGGAAATATCGCATATCTGCGGGCATGAATAGCTAGGCGCCCGGCGTTGGGATACGTTTAGACAAAGGGGACGCGAGCTTGACCAGGAAGGTCACGTGGTAGACGCGAGCCTCCCTCCCACACCTAGGACGGTCACGTGACGGCTGCACGCTGGTATAAAATCGAGCCGACGTTCTCACACCGAGGTTTTAATTCTGGAAACCGCGCAAAAATTTACGCCCAGGCTGGAGCGTGTCGTGCCTAGGGTGACGAGGTCACGGTAGTGGCGTGGGAGTAGCGTCAGAGGCAGGCGGGGCGTATGGGCTAGCTAGCTATGTGGGGTATCCACAGAGAAATACTCACAAGTGTGTAGTTTCGGAGCAGAAGTTGGTTATTGTACATACGTGTATATAAACTTGTACATACTTGTAAATGTCTGTGTTTTTCTTCATGACGCCACAAGCGTGTGCAAGTGAGGCGTAAAGAAGGGAATTAGGGTACACGTCTCTAGTACGTCCGATATTCGAATTTGGCTCCATATGTTGGGACCCTTATCGTTTAGACATAAAATCTCGAGAATGCAAATTTGTTAGGAGAGGACGTTCAAATTCTGAATTTATATCGTGAAACCTTGGAAAACGTAGAGAAAATCGCGTCTTGTGCATTATTCAAATCAATAAGAGATCAGTCGTGGTGAATAATGAAGATATCAAAACCAACTTACGTCGCGAAGAATCATGGTTCAAAATTCAAAATAAACGAGAACAGATGTAGAAATTCATTTGAAACAGAACGATACAAAATTGGCAAATTACCTGCAGCAGTAAGACTTTCTCAGAATGTCAAAACTTAAAATTAGACAAATAAATGTGTTAATAGATTAATTTGAAAATTGTTTGTAACATTTAAAATTTAATGTTGTTTGATGATTGTTGTATTTAGTAATATTAAAACCTAACATCAAGTATTTTATGTATTCTAAGTAGTAAAATAAATATTCTATTCTACTATTCATTCTATAGATAAAAATAGAAGTAAAATCGCACGCGGCCGTAGTTCGTTTACAGTATTGCCGGCATTCGCAAGAATTGACTGAGAAACCACGGAATACTCGTTCAGAGCAGCCAACCGCTAGAATTCTCTTCCAGAGCGCGCTGCTCAACTAACAACCTAACTGTGTCGACAATCGCCATCGTCGCGATCGACCTTGGACTTCCATGTCGTAGGCACTGCAGTGTCATCAGTTGGTGGTTGGTGCTTTGAGATCGATCCATCTTGAGGAGCACTCTGCCCTACCAGGAGTCATGGCATGGTACCGACTTCAGCCATGAGCTTAGACACCAGTTTGCGTCACAATATTAGCAGGAATTTGAAATGCAGCCAGATATCAAAATTATCACCTCGTTACAAGACTTGAATGACTATGAAGTTTTATTTAAATATTATCCTGTCACTTCATTGGTTATTTTCGGTTGTTATCGTCGAAAATTGTCACTTGTATTCTTTAATGTTTATCATACTTTCGCTCCCATGCAACATGGCCAGCATCTGGTCTGGCCTGCAAACGAAGGCGAGCTTGACATGGTTGCGACGCTAACTGGTGATGAGCAGAAGAAACTAAAACCGATGCACCGGAGGAACTCGCCCAGAATTTCCACCACGCCCTGCTCTGAACGTCGCTCCTCATCCTCGGTTTACGCGCTGGGATGCAAAGTCGTCCCCGGGCCAACAAGCCGAATACGGTACTGGGTCACAGGGCGGCCGCCTTCCTTCACAACACAACTAAACGCGAGGAGCTACTTGGCTGCTTTCCTTTCAAGCATTGGTTTACGACAGTACCAAGTTGACGAGAAAGTTTACAAAATGTTGGTCACTTCTCCACACATTCGCATTAGGGTCATTAGTAATGAAGGGCTTGGAGGAGGAAGAGAATTCAAACTTCATAAAAACGAGTTATGAACATTTAAGTACAGTAGAGGTTTACAGAGCTAGGTGAAACTGGGCGGTGTGCTGACTTCATAATCGGCAGGCCTGGATTCGATCCCCACAAGGGCCATTTTGACAGAGTTTTTCCATGTTTTCCCTCGGTCATCTAGGATGGTTCTACTGAAAAGGCTACTAATACCCGTTTCAAGCCATTTCGTTAACTACACAAAGTTTGCTCCTCCGGGCTGAGGGTTGACGTAAGGCTGACTGCCAGTTTTAAAAAATCAGTCAAATCATAATGGATCGTAGTAAGCAATCCGAAAAACCGACCGAAGCTAACTGGTAAAAGATTTAGAAGAGATGAGGTATAGTAGAAGTTTGCTGTGTGGCTTATGTTGTTACTGCCTGTACCCCTGTATATTGTATTATTATTAATCATGGTGGTTCCGGAAAAAGCAAGTGAGTCATTAGTGAAATGAAATTTGATTCTTGAAACTTTTTCCTTCAAGCATCTACCATTGTCAGAATGATTCTAGCGAATGCTGTAATAGGATAATTTCATTCATTATGATAAAATATTTCTCAGGACCAGTATTACAATAACTTCTATGTTGTGTACATGGCACTTGTAGTTGTTTCTTCTACAGCGATCACTTGCAATTGAAACAGCGCGATATTCAGGGTTCATTATGCAAAGTCACACGGTGCGTTTCCAATTTCATATAACTAATAGGCAACTGCTCTTGGATGTCTCATTTTGCTCCGTTCAGAAAACCATAATTTTGAGAGAGGTTTCATCGCGAGTGCGAAACACAATGAGGGTGAGAAGGAGTGGGGAGGAGGATGCGAGTGCTAACGGAAAAGATCATGCCAGCGGAGAGACTGGAGGTGAGTCTATTCGTTCGTGTACGAAAACTGGCTGTAGCAACACATTTAAAAAATGTCTCGAAAGATATTTTTAGAGACGACTCCGCACGAACGAAAGTGTCGTTAAAGGAATAGGTATTGAAAATAGTATTAACCTTCTTGAAAAGAGCAATGGGGAAGACTTGGAAAGTGTAAATTCTCATAAAAACAAGTCTCATTTTAAGATTTTTGGTTAAATATACAAAAGATGTCTCCAAAACACGTTTTTAACATAAGAAATCTACTGAATATGTTTGACTCCACAGCATCCGTAATGCAAAATTAACATCATGTTAGTTACATATCGCTGGTTTTTCCTCTGGTCATTAATTGACTTAAATGAAAAATGCTTTGTACTTAATTTTCACGATGTTTCACATTTATATAACAATATTTTTTGAAATGTGAGGTCACAGAATAGTTCAGAATGGACACAGGGAGTAAAATAAACTCAACTCGATGCTTTCAGTACTCAAGAAAGTTTCGGAAAGATACTGGATGGGTCATATTCACAGAGAATCACCCCATCGTCAGATCCTAAAAATTCGTTTAGGGTAGGATGAAGGGAAACATCGAACCAAACCAAGCCCTATGTCTAAGATACTGAATCGGTATTCTCCTGAAACGAACATTGGAGGAAAACGTGAAAACGACCACCCTAGCCGTATTCTAGAATTCTCCTTCTTGTAGTAGTGTCGTATGTTCTTAATTACCAGCCGGTTAAACTCATGTCACTGCAGTACCTCTGACGGGAGGTCCTATGATTCGAATCCCCATGGTGGTAGAACTAGCAAGTCAGCTACGTCGAATTCAGCCGCTGTTTGGAGGAGAGTTATAGCGGCAGGTTGATCTGATTGGCACTTTTCCATGGTTTCTCCGATCAACACCAGGTGAATGCCGGAGCAGTCTGCAAACAAACGGGTCACGGACCGCGCGCGATCTTTCCTTTCTCTTCCTTGTCCTATTCCCATCCCTTACTTATACACATTTACTCTCGCATGCACTACATTAATACTCTCATCGGGAGTTCAGTCGGGAGCTCAGAGCTTGACGCAGCTGGGGTGGTGCCACGCTGGTGAGAAAAAAGCCTCACTTGGCTATGGAAAATCCTCACAAGGCGACGTCGGTCGGTGTCGTATCTCGCCATACAGCGGGAGAATATCGCCGCCACCAGCCGCACTAAAAAACAAGGACTACACTTGCGGGGCAAATGAGATTAGCCCTTGCCAATCCCGAAATCGCCAATCGATCAATGCATCAATATCCCGTCACTGTCACGATTCCCTTTTAGAACTCTCTCATCTACAAAACGTCAGTTACGAAGTCTCAACTAGTACTTCCTACATGCGACTACGCTCCCTATTGAATACCAGGCCGGGCGGCAAAAAAACCTACAAACCCCACTGTCGCTGGTTAAACAGATGTGCTATGTGGGCAACTTCCATCCTCACGGCACCTCTTCACCACAAGGACAGCAGTCGTGCTCCGCAAAGCGCCTCTGAACACTGTGCTCTTCGAAATCCCCGCACCAAGCACACGATACCAACCCTTGTTCACAACAGTCGTATGTGAAAGTTCAGTTACTTCTTGTGAGGAGAGAAAACAGTAGGCGAGACAGTGTTTGTCTGAGTGTTAGGTGCTTCAAACTGCCTTTTGGCGGGCCGGCGCCTGTCAAAGCCGCTGAGCTCGTATATTGTGGTAGACCCTTAGCTAGTCCTCAGCGTCTAGAAGGGTAACGTACTTTTCTAGGACGTTTTTAGCTTTCCGACCGATTTCTAGCCGAAAATACAGTCTTGAAACCAGTGGTTTTTATAAATGTATTATTAGAAAATAAACACAAAACAACGAAATGTGTGACGACGATGATAAGTACGATGATGTGATATATTTCTTTAGTTCACTCACAAAGGAACTTTTTCGTTTTGTTTAATCAAGGATACAAACTAACATATTCGTCTATGTTTAAAATTGTGAGAAAAAACAGTAACGCATAATAATTGTTACTTTAAATAATCCACTTTAGGCTGAGTTAAAATCATTTTATAGGAGTAGAATTGTATTAATTCATGTGGAAATGAAGGACATGTCTACAGTCATCAAGAAGTATAGCAAGAAGCTATAAAAATGTTAGACATGATTTTTCGTCATTTTTGCCAAAACTGGATCCGATTTTTGTGAGGTGGTTTTATGTTGCGTTTGTAAAACTTCTCTTAATATTAAAAAAATATTGAGAAAGATATGCGGAGTTCATAGCGACATTGCGATATGGTATTGTTTCACCTGTGAAGATGTTATTATTTTGAAAGATAACGTGCACGTGATCCATGAGGTTACATTAGCTTTTGCGTTTTTCAATTTTGTTATCGTATCACATTCTACACTCGACGAAATGCGAAGGAGTGCATTTTTCAATCCGCAAGGAAACGTAATAATGTATCTCAGTTCGTCTTGCATCTGAGCGATAGACAAGCGCACATTGAGATAATAACGTCACATGTTAACAAGAGCGCTGTAAGTACTCTTAACATATGAATTAATTTGTTGGGCCGAAGGATGATTGATGGTTGTTAGTGATTCCGGGCGCGTCAACTGCTGAGGTCGTTAGTCCCATAAGTGCAGTGCATTTCTTCAGCGATGGTCTTCATCCGCTGGAGGACGAGATCCAGACCCGACCTACCGTAGGCTAGTGTGGTTTTCCCAAACAGGTATCTCCTTCCAGCGGGGCACCATCCAGCCAGAGAAGCTCTCAGCTCCCGACCGGTCTCCCGGCATAAATGGTAGTGTAGTGCATGTTACTTAGATGAGTGTAATGAAGGGGTGGGGATAGGTCGAGGTCGAGGAAGGAAAGCTCGCACGCGGTCCATGGGGCGGTGTATAAAAACCCGACTGCGCGCCACCTCTCGAGGTATAATATGGAGTTATCAAAAATAAATCAACAAAATGGAGTCTAATCTCCGCCATATTTTTTACTAACTTTATGTAGCATACGACATGGAGGATATAGAGAGGAATTTATACATACTTCACATAAGGAAATTTGTCATGAACTAGACAAATAAATTGGGCCAAGTGTCTGTTATATTTCATTTTTAAGCGTTTTATATAACATAAAACATTCACGCTGTCAAAACAAATGTAAGCATACGTCACATAAAAATATTTGTCGAGTCAGTAAGACGGTAGGTGGTAAACAAAACTGTTGGTGAAACCAGGGGCGTCAAGAAAATGGAGGGGAGCAGCCGTGGCAACTTGCCCCAGGCCTCGATTTAATTGGGGCCCCGATTTTTTTCATTTAAAAGAAATGAAAAATATATATCTCTAATCTAAATTTTACGCCTTAAGTTATTTCTGTTGTATGGAGAAATGAATTGTGTTAATGAATTGGAGAAGGAGGTATTCCTTTTCTATTTGAAATAAGGAGTCCCCTGAGATCAGCTGCTCCCCCTGATTTTCTCTGGGCGCCCCTGGGTCAAACTCCGATGCACCATGATGAAAAACATAACCGTGTTTTTTGCTGGGCGCAGACGGGTAAAAAGAAAAGAAGTATGCCAATTTTTGGCCCAAATACGAAGCACCTATGGCTTGTGCTGAGCGTTACGCACAGTCAACCAAATACTCCGCTCGCCTGGAGGGCAGTCGTGGGCGGAGGCGCCGCACCCCTTAACCAAGCTGTTCTCCAAAGTATGACTCTCCTCGTTCGAGTATTTCCGGCAGCGACAGCCGCCAGTGTTTGACTCGCGAAAGCAGCCTCGGTCCACCGTTTCTACCTTCCGAGCTAGCTGCGTCTATTTCAGAGAACCGGGTTGTAGGACTGCTGTAAAACACTTGAGCACGGTTGAATATTCATCCAGGAAGAAACGGGGTTTTGCTCCCGTTAGTCAAGCAGCTGTTTTAAATGAATGAACGGCTCAGAATATTCGTTTTAGTGTTACGTTGAAAAATGACTATCAGAATTCGCAAAAACGATATATTTTAAGTTCTGGTGGCAGTATCAACAGCTAACTATAAGATATAAGCATACATTACATGTACAATATTTAACAACACATGTGCCGTGTTGCCTTGTGACATTTAATAATTGAAATTGATATACCATTTTAAATGTGAAGTATGGTATGATATATAAGTATGATTGATATATAATTTTAAATGTGAAATAGTTTAAATATATTATGTTATGTGTTTCTGTACAATTAGCTACTATAAATGCAGTAAAAAATAAAATTATTATTTGTAATATGGTAGAAATGCATTAATTACAATTTGTTCGGTGTACTTCTCAAAGACCAAATAATTCTTTAACAAGTATTGTACTTCAGTTTCTGGGTCAATAGACCTCAACTCTATTAGGTTTTCCGCGAGTTTGCCGTTAGCTTTGAACAAATTTTGCAATGACCCCTTGTTTCGCTTCTGTTGTAGCTACATTGTGCAGACGCTTTATTGAGTACTTCTTTTATTAGCTGCGGGAGAAGTAGGGAAGGGGGTTCTTAATTGATCAAAAATACTATTAATTCTAATATTTAGATCGCATGCTGATGTAAATACATTTTCTATAACTTAAAAATTTCTAGTTCTGAAATTTTGCAACAATTCATTTAAGGTAATGAGTAGGGTGGGGATTTTAGAGGTTAAGAAAATATGTGCAGTTGGTAGTGTTCTTTCTCTTTCCCTTTAATTTAATTAGATAAATTCTGCATTAGAAACACTGAAACTTTATACTTTAGACAATACTTTCCCATTTTAACTGTCGCAATCACACCTTTGAATTTTTAACGAGCTGAAATGTGTTGATTCCCTGCCCAATCGCAACTTTAGGAACGACGACGATAAGAATAAAATTGGTGCGCATTAGTCATGATCCTGCGGTAAAGTTGACTGAAAAGATTTTTCACGTTTCCTGATTTTTCTTGTGATTCCGCGGTCGATTGTGTAACGGTTAGCGTATCGGACTGTTATACCTAAGTTCGCGGATTCAAACCCGATCGATGCCGTGGATTTTTGAGGGCGAAACAACCTTTCATACGCCTTGCTTCGGAGGGGAAGTAGAGCCGGCTGTCCCATGTTAAGATATGTAAAAGATCCTCAAGCCTAAGTGAAGCCTCTGAGCTAAATTAAAATTGCCTCTTCCGTCGCCTAAGTAATACCTTCTTTCTCCCCTAGATGTTTTGCTTGGAGTAGTTTTTGTTGAGAACGGAACAACTCTGGTCACTACTGGGATGCAATATCTCTAAAACTGTGCCGATGTGTGATTACCAACCATGGTGACATACACTGGAATGTTTGCGAATTCAAAACGTACTACATGTTCTGAAAAATCTTTTTAGTATTTTTATTTTGATATCTGGTGATTCTAAGACTATTAAAAATATATTCTTGGCTTGTTGATACACGAACTAAATGGGTGACACGAATTGATCACGTGCCATTGTTCTGATATGGTGTAAATTTTATTTGATCTATGAAAGTATTTATAAATCCTGTTGTCTCAGGAGATGTCCTGTTCTTCAGAAAATGTCGGGGGCCGAATGTCAAAGTTGAAGTTGATAAGCTGCGGAAAAATTCTTATTATATCGATGCAAGTAAACAAGTCATAGCCATTAAATGCATCGTATGCAAAAATGAACCACGGATTTTTTTAAATTTTTATGCATTTTTTAAAGTGATAAATTATATCTTATAATTATTACCATATTATTTGTTACTACGATTCCATAGTAACGTTCGTATACTAGTTTGTGATGGTGAATTTTGAAGGTAGAAGATAGCGTTTGAAAGTATTTGTCAAATGCAGTTGATGCAACCAACAATTATTATTTCTTAAACCCTTATATTTCTATAATCTTTACTGTTAAGAGCCAAAGATACCCATCAAAGAGTAAGTAACTCAAAATAAAGTAAGTATGCAAGACTTCTTTCTCCGTATTTTGAAGTTTAAATTTTCGAAAAGAGTTCAAGGGATAATAAAACGGGTACAAATTTAAGGAGTGCTCTATTTCAAAAAAAGAAGAATTAGATCAGTGTGTGCGAAAACAATTGTTTAAAAATTGCCTAATTTAATGCAAGATTGCGCGAAAACTGCACGTATTTTCGAAAAATAGAACATGACCTTATTTGAAGATATGTATTTAAATAACAGATATCATTTAAGAAAAACATATCATAATCATCATCATCATCAAACGATCACTGTCTCTGTCAGTTATGGAAACTTTTAACTCACGTCAGTTTTGGAAAAATTATAAAACTTAGTGTCAGAGAAAGTTAAGGGAAATATAAATAATGGTACATTGAAAAGGAGGGTGCTCATAGGGTTTCAGCTCCACAAGACAATTATACATATTCAAAAATATAACTTTTACTAATTCTTTTTAAAGAAAGTCATTCAGATTGATTGATTTTTTCATGTTTCCGGAGCGTCAACTCTTTGGCCATTAGTCCCGTTAGTGTAGTGCATGTTTTTTCTCGGGAGTTGGCGGTGATCTTCTCCCGCTGGATGGCGAGATCCGGCGCCGAACTACCGTCGGCTAATGGGTTTTCCCTCAACCAGGTATCTCCCACCAGTGGTGCACCGCCCATCGCGCGCGGTCCAAGACCCGTTTATTAGGGTACTCCTCTGGAATTCGCCTGATGTTCATCAGAGAAACCACGGAAAGCTTCCGGTCAGAGGAGCCGGCCGCTAGAATTCTCCTTCACAGCCACTGAATTTGACCTAGCTGAAAAGCTAGTGTCGAAAATCCTACCGCCGTTGGGACTTGAACCTAGGGCCTTCCGCTCAGAGTTGCTGCAGTGACATGAGTTGATGCACTGCACTCACGAGACTAATGACCAAAGTAGTTTACTCGCCCGGACTCACGAAATACTCACTCAATCATTCACCCTCGCATTCTACCCTACTCCCATCTTAAGTATTGGACGATAGACTATTTCCCCCTCCATTTTCACCTCTCCTACGATCTGAAAAGCCTTGGCCGTACCGCGAGTACACAAACTGACACTCCACGCGCTCTTTTACGAGTAGTCCGCGTAAAACAGGCTTTGCGGGCGCGTGTGGCGGGGCCGGGGCGCGTGCGGGTCCTTCGCTCGCACGTGCGGCCGCTTGAGCGCGCGGGCGTCGACGCCTGTCACGCTGTTTACGCGCGCCGTCCACGCGCACGCCGCGCGATCTGTCGCGCGCGCCAGCGGGACGGTCGCGCCACCGCCCCCGCCCACGCCCCCGCCCTGCCAGATTCTGGGCGGGCGTGACCCACAGCGGCCCTGCTCGGGCTGGCCCCCTAGGATGCGGATCGTTGCAAGGGGGTTGGCGTTGAGGAGGGAATTTTAATACACAACAAAAGAGTGATAATGATAATAATAATAATAATAATAATAATAATAATAATAATAATAATAATAATAATAATAATAATAATAATAATAATAATGCCGGTCCGGATAGCCGAGACCGCTAAGGCAGTAGTGCCGTGGTGATCTCGGACGGAAGGATCGCGGGTTCGAGCATTCGGGCATGGGTGTGTTTGTGAATGTCTGTTTGTGTGTGCCGTCCATTCATCCTTCATTATCATCATCATTTCATCTTCCATCCCCCAGGACTAACAACCCTGGGGGTATAAAAATCGGATTCAGCCTAATGCTGATCCCCCTAATTAGTTACATGCAAGACTTGCAACGTGATAAAATGATACTGAGCCTGTGCAAGTACATATCAAAAAAAATATTACTAATGTATTTGTATGTATTTGGCGTTTTGGGTCGGTAGTCCGATTTCGCCGGCCAGCTACCGGTGTTCCCCGTGTCAGGGCCTAGTGAAATTCCCATGCTTGGTGCTAAGAGCGACATGAGGCGAACATGACGTATTCTCTTCACCGTAACTAGTAAGATCCGCCCGCTTGAGCTTTTCTTCGTAACACAGCTACAGAAACTGGGACGATTTTAAAGGAAAGCTACAACTCTATTTTTGTCTCGACCAGAAGCGACCGGACTATTGCACGACCATTGCACGAGAAGCTCGTACGCTGCCCATGAGCCATTCCAGAGGTATAATAATGGTAATGATGATGGAAATAATGATAATAATTATTATAATTATAATCATTATAATTATAATAACAGTAATAATAACCATCAGGGAAAGCAACGTAAAACTACCCTGATTACATCTTGCCAAGAAAAAACATCAGGGTGATAATATTGTGGAGCAATCTAGATGGGTCACCTATCGTCCATCTTTGGAAGAACAGAACCAAAGAAGAAGACAAATGAGCGTGCGCTTGTTGCAGGTTAATTAGACTAAAAAAGTATAAAAATAAAAATTAAAAGAAACAATATATACAAATATTGAAAAAGATGAACAAACTATAAGATAAAAACACAAATAGATAAGTATAGAAATAGCTTAAAATGCCCATGCCTATTCCGTGCCCATCTCAACCGTGCACAGTTGTGTGCGAGCCCCCGATGGGCAGTCATCAGGTGAATGTGTGTGTGTGTGTGTTTGTGTATGTGTGCGGGGAGAAAAGTGTAATTGTAACTGTGACTCTCAAGTGCCTGTGCAAGTTTCACTGGCCAATTATAAAAACTTCAGTGTTATTCTGTAAGTTTAGATTGTAAGTGCGTGTAAATATTGTAAATAAGTAGCGCCTAATGTACGTTCAATTTGTAGGTATTTAAGTGTTAGTATGTAAGTTTACATTATAAGTGCAATAGTGTGTAAATAATGTAAACAAATAGCGTAAAATATAAATAGTAGTTTGTAGGGTTAGTTTAAGATTATGATTAATATCTAGGTTAGCGTCCCTCACCCACAAACTGTACACCCAAGATAAAATAAATTTCATTATTCTATCATTTATTTATTGAAGTAAGGAGAAAGAACCAAGGCGTTGTCATAAGATGTATAAAATGTGGTCTCACGGGGGGGGGGTAAGAAGAAACGGAAAGTGTTTCTTGTATGCATAAATACATTAACGTTAATACTATAAAGCATAGAAAATGAAAAATATAAGTTAAAATAATAAATAATAGGATGTGATAAAGAAAATCAATGTAATGCACATCAATGACAGATTAATAGGTACGGTATTTTTTTAAGGATGTAATACACCAATGGATTTATCGTACACATAATTAGCATTCTAACTGCTTTACTGTTATAGCTTCGCTTTAATGAAGCATCATAAGACGTGCTTCTCTGTTGTCCTTCATATCGTAACTAAAACGTACAATAATAGGCAAATATAAATGAAACGAAGTTAATTTGACAACCTCAGCAATTCATTAGGTCGTAAATGATGAATAAATGAATAAAAAATGAAGTTACTACGTTCTAAGGAATGGATTTGCACTTGGATGCGCACCTCGATTTTGTGTACTAAATTTGGTCAAAAAAGGTGCACATAACATCGCGTAAATGCGTCATATTATAACATTAAATATTTACTCCACAGTCCAGTGCGTTTGTTCTCTTCAGTCAAATTCGCAAGCTCGTAAGACCAATAAGTCAGAGTTGGCTTGCTCTATGTTTCTTTGAAAACTCGTCTCACCGGGAGGCTCTAGAGTTCGCGACCCAGCACTTACAAAATCCATAGTATCTACTTATGAAATGACAGTTTACTCACTATAAGGACCAGTTTTATTCGCATAATTTTAAGTAAATGCCGAAAGAATAAGTCCTTATTAAAAATAAAGTATTTACTAAACGTATCATTTTCAGTAAGTAAAAGGTAGTACTTTCATTTTATTCAGAAACGTGTATTGACTTCAAAAGCTTGAAGTATAAGTATTTTCTTCCTTTTATTTATATGGTCCATTGATCTTTGCAACTGTAGTATTATCAGTGAACAAGATAGATTCTTTGCGAAGGGGCGGTCATAGATGCTTGTGATACAGTTTCCTGACAGTAAATCTGAGTTAGCTAGTTGTAAGTAGTGTAAAGCTGATAGGGGCAGGAATTGAAAGGGCTTGAATTGCACTGTAATAGTTAAGTAAGCTACTAGACGAAATCTTCTCTGAAACGTAATACCATGATCGTATTACCATGATCTCAAAATGAAGGCCTTCACTAAAAGATGAAATTGCAGAATAACGTCTCTGACACGAAGTAGAAAATCAGATACAATTTCCAGCATCTATTGCAAAAATTTGGTTCGAAAGTCCATTCCATTCAGTGAGTAGAACAACTTTCTATTGAGCAACATGATCTAATTGCTATTTCCTACGATAATGATTACTTTTCTTTTCACAAATTCTCGCAACGTATTTCCGAAACTTCAATGTGGCATTTTCTCTGCTCAGTGCCTTCCTTCTTTTACATTTGAGGTTAACATTTCTAGCACCCTTATATTTTACTGTTAGCTTTACGTTCTTCTCCATTGTCGTGTCAATGACACACGTAACGTATATTCTGCTTTGTATCCTTGAAAGTCTCTTTCATTATACATAACGTCTCCATTACATCGTCAGTTAAAACTACAATTTTTACAAATATTATCTGTGCTTTGCAATTGGTGCACACATAAGTTTGGTAATGGGGGTAGGGTGGGATTTCCAGATCGTAAGAAACAAAAAAATCATTAGATAATGGGTTGAATAGTGCCGAGTAATGTCAGTCGAAAGAGGAGGCCTTGAAAGAACAGAACCTCGCTATTAGAAAACTTCATTATTCATTAATTATAATCAACGTAATAAAATCATTTAAATCACACAACAATTTATTTTGTTAAATCAACATAAAAATGAACGCAATGAAAATAAAATATTTAATGTTTTACTGATATCTTATTGCTTGTTATTGCCTTCGATACGGAGTTAAATATTGGATCACTTACCTGAATCAAGAGGATCGTGCTTACCAAGGAAATATGGAAACAGTTGAATGAGCCAAAGGCCCTCGGGTTTTTTATCGCCGCCCGATCATTAGAACCCCCTGTAACACTCTTGATGCATAAATAATAAGTGCACATATTGTGGAAAACAGTGTATGTTACACAAAATGCGTTATTTTTTTTAAGAAAGTCAACATTTTTAGATAAATACGTGAAATAATTTCAATTTCGATATCATTTTATGTATTAAAACTCAGCACCTTTCCTTGCTTAAAGTGAACATATTCCGTTAAAGAATTGAATTACTATTATTCAGTAAGTAAATTTGATGTTATTAATCGAGTCTCTGTTCACAAGATAAAATAAACGATCTCTGATTGGCCGATCTATGTCGTGAAGGCAGGAAAGTATTGCCGTTTTCAGTCGAAGGGATTCTTGTTTGAATCCATCCTCGAATATGGATATTTGTATTGTGGCACGATAGGCATGTATTACCTTTTCATCGTCTTCCTTCCATTCCTTGCCGGCCAGGTGGCACAGTGACTGGGGCAGCTGCGTCTAAAAAGTGTTATGCCACGGTAGGTTCGAATCTTGTGAAGGGCACAGATGCCGTGCTCTGTAGCATGGTGAGGCACAGACAGAAACACCCTCCAACTTCCATCCCATTCTAGAAGGAAGTACTCTCTTCCCTTCCTCCTAGAAGGAAGTACCCTTTCCTTCTTTTTCTTTACCTGAGAAGAGCCCCCGGCAACCAGGCTGCCTCCGAACTTACCTAGTGCTCGACTGAGATGAGCCTATGAGCCGCCTCCGAAGAGAAGGTAGGGAGAGGGTCCCATTATGTCAATAGTTAAAAATGGAATAAGAGGAAGGGGACGGGACAGATTCCTCGTGAATCTTTTTTTTAAAATAGTTTTCATTATCCTTGTTCGACATTATTATGTCTTTCAAGGGTTTTTATGATACATAGTATATATAATTTTGTTTTAAGTACATTTCATCATACATGTACTACAATTCTTGAAGACAATAATATTTACAATATAAGACAATAACAACTAAGGATACCCAGGAAGGATCCTTCAGAAAAAATACTACAATATTTGAATTAAAAACATAAATATTTAATTTAGAAATGTTGGAATTGCTTTACAGCTAATTAAGGAGGATGTAGGTCTTTGGAATATCTTGATTTTATTCGGGGAAAAAGATTGATGATTTACCTAGAGTGTACAAAGGAGTGGCTGTGCAAGATGAAAGAGAAAAGTAGAAATTAGAAGAAAGTTTTAAAATCCAAGTTTTCAGCCTCGTGAATCTGGCACGGAAGGTTTGAAGTGTGGAGATTGACGGGTTGATGAAAGGGTCGAAAGGCAAAATGGTAGCCTTATGAACAATGCACATTGTACAATTTACACTGCACAATGTAAATTCAAAATATATTTTTATAATATGAAATTCAAACTTCACATTTTAACTTAATTAAAATTTTGAAAAATTCATATGCATATTCTTTGATGTTGTATTTTTTCTAATTTTTATAATGAATCTAAAATTTAGCCAAACGAGTCAAATGAAATCGAATGGGTTGATGAAAGGGTCTAAAGGTAAAATGGTAGCCTTATCCCAATGCACAGTGTTCAATTTACACTGCATAATGTAAATTCAAAATATATTTTTAAATATGTAATTCGAACTTTACATTTTAAACTCAATTAAAATTTTGAAAAATGCATATGCATATTCTTTGATGTTCCTAATTTTTTCTAATTCTCTTAATGAATCTAAAACTGAGCCACACGAGTCAAATGAAATCGAATCGGGTTGATGAAAGGGTCTAAAGGTAAAATGGTAGCCTTATGCCCAATGCACATTGTACAATTTATACTGCACAATGTGTATTCAAAATATACTTTTATAATATATAATTCGAACTTTACAATTTAAACTCAATTAAAATTTTGAAAAATTCATATGCATATTCTTTGAGGTTCGTAATATTTTCTAATTTTTATAATTAATCTAAAACTGAGCCAAACGAGTCAAATGAAATCGAAAAGACTGTTTAGAAGAACGCTGTATCGATTAGGCAACCACAGTGGTGAAACGTCCTGCGCGTTCTTGGTAAAAGAGATTTAAGATGCAAAACGACATCAACAAAACGATAACTCACATAAACTCGTGCATTACAAGCCTTACAAGGGGTCTTTGGAGAGGTTCATTCCTAGGTCTGAATTGGATATTTAGTTGTCGCTGCCACCTCTTCCTGCCACTGACGCATCGGCGCTCCTGCTACTGTTGTCACTGCTTACAGAGGTCATTGCCCATGGTAGGTTGAACTGCTGCTGATAGCCGCCTTTGCGTCAATGTGATTCTCTTTTTACGGTTTCCGATTTCCGTACAAAACCATAACATTGCCCTCACAGATAATAAAGCGGTAGTGTGTGAGAGCTGCCAGATCATTTGACATTTGCTCCTTCAATTGATCTTTACTAGTTTCCTTCTTTTTGAAATGGCATCGTTTCCCAGAACTTTCCGTAAAAATGATAAACTATATCTATTCCTCCTTTCACTCATATTTTTATTTTATGTGGCAGTTACTCTTTCTTACTCTTTTTTGAGCATCACTGAGATTGTGTGAATTTCTAATATGAATACTATTTTCACGATTTATGTGTGGCCCCGCGTAATAAAAGAAACAGGACTATAACCTGAATATATAGCTTCTCTTTCATTATTCTCTGAACCAGAAAAGGGAAGCCTGTAGAAAACTTTGCAAAGGATGTATTCGCTGACCCCAACGTTTATGGTCGAGACTTAGGAGCGACTAGATCACCGTAGTATTCCCAATAAACTTTCTACATTATTGACGAAGAGTAGGTCACAATGGGCAAGTTTCCCTGCTACTTATTGCTAACCACTCGCTTCGAGTTACTGCAAGAAGGAAAGTGGCTCGTATACTCTCAATGAATAAACAATTTCACCCATCTGATTTTGTGCGTCTCTTGCTTAACCTTACCTGTTGGCGCTCACAGGCGCCCGGGTTTACCCACATCTTGTACTTCCCACTCAATCACCATCTGATTGTTCTCTACCAGACGAATCTTTTTTTTTTGGGGGGGGGCGAGTATCATTTTGGCCTGTGCGACGGCACATCGCTTCCTACTCTGTAGAGGATCGAACTTGGGAACTCGAATTTACGCACAAAGCTTCATGGTAGCTACAGGATATAGGTAAGCAAGAACTTATTTCCTGACGAGAGTTCGGAGTCAGGGGTTTCGTTACAGTATCCACACAGCACGCACTACATCGCTATGCTCGACTGAGTACTGATTGATTGCTTAGTTCTCCTAGTGCGACAACTATTCTGTTCATGAGATCCGTAAGTGTAGTACCCACAGAAATCGTGGCTGTGCTATCCACTGCAGTTAGCTATCCCTGGATTGATCTTGCTTTTTGTCACCTTAAACGTTTAACAAATTAAATACAGTGGCCATTATGGTGTCGCGTGTCCCAAAATATTTGTAAATAAAAATCATCTATTTACCTTACAAAGTAAGAAAACAAAGAAGTTCTGATTTATTTCGGGAACATTGTGTACATTCAATTCGAGAGAGTGAGGATTTGTTTTCGGGCTTGCAAACTAACTTAGGCCAGTATTGCTGTCAGTGTGGTGCATCTTATATCCCTAGAGGTGTCAATGTTGCTCCCACGCTGGCAAGTGAGATCCAGCACTGACCTTCACGTCGGTTTGCGAGGTTATACTTCAACAGGTGTCCCCTCAGCGGCACATCGCCCCATCTGGGGACAAGCTCTGAGCTCGTGACTGATCTTTCGACATATGTCGTAGTGTACTAACCCGTGTATAAGTGTGTTTGTGTAAGGGATGAGGATAGGATAAAGATAAGGAAGATATCACGCCGACCTTGAAACGATTGTTACGGTACTGCTTCGCCATTCACATTTCCACCATTCCATATTTATCAGGGAGAGCATGAAAAGCACCGAATAGAGCAGTCAGGCTCTAGAATTCTCCTCGAGACAGTGGTTGAATGGGACACTAGCTTTGGAGCTAGTTGCCCTCCAGGACCTCCCTGTTCTAGGGAGCTCCTAGTTCTGCCCTAGCCTCCCTAGTTCTAGCCTTAGGAGCCTCCTAGTTGCCCTCCCTCCTTTGGAGCTAGTTGAATCCTCCTCTGTCGGGACTTGAACTTCCGGTCTGCGACCCTCCAGAGGCAAGGGTTTTACTCTCCCTGAGGCATCACAACCGTCATCTGCCGGCTCGAGCCATTTCGTCCACGTTTGGCAACAATGCCGTCGCCGACCGTGAGACGTAGCTCAGGCACCCACTGTTGTCACTGCATTGCCTCTGATCGAGCGGTTCTGCGGTTCGAGTTTCGACGGTGGCAGGATTTTTGACACTAGCTAGATAGCTAGGTCGAGTTCTGGCCTAAGGAGAATTCTGCGGTGGCTGCCTCGTTTTCCGTGGTTTCTAATCAAAACCAGACGAATTCCGGAGCAGTGCCCCAAACAAACGGGCCACGGACAGCGCGCGATCTTTCCTTCCTCTTCCTTATCCTATCCTCACCCCTTACACACACACACTTACATCCACTGTTCCACCACATATGCGGGACGACCGGCGCGGTTGGGAGCTTAGAGCTTGTCCCGGCTGAGTCGGTGCCTCGCTGGTAGGAGGTACCTAGATGGGGAAAACCCCGCTAGCCGACGGTAGGTTGCCTGGTCTCGCCATCCAGCGGGGCAAAATCACCGTCACCTCACGAGCAAAAAAGAAGCACTACACTAACAGGTCTAATGACCTTAGCAGTTGACGCGCCGGGAATCATTAGTAATCAATCATCAACCACTGTCTCCCGTAACAATGTCTTGCTTTGCGCGCCTCCAGTAGCACAAATTTTGAGGTGTAAACAAGTTTAGGGTTACATTTTTTGGGTCATAATTTCCCTGTATTTTTGCGACTTCTCAAATATAATCATATGAATAATATGAGCAAACACTACATTGGTTGAAAAGTTATTATAAAACAAACATGCACTTAAAATATATCCAAACAAATAACCATTTTTGTGTGTTATTATATAAATATTTATTAAGGGCCTGATAAAAGCTATTAAACATTCACCAAAATTCAGAAATAGCTTTAGAAAATCTCCTTGTAGTTCCTCCATCTAATAGCAATTATCACTCAATGAGGTCGTGACTAATAATATTAGACACGAATTATAAAATATTTATTTGATTGATTGATTGTTTCGTGTTTCCGGGCGCGACAACTGCTTCGGTCATTAGTCCCGTTAGTGTAGTGCATGTTTGTTACTCGGGAGATGGCGGTGATCTTCCCCCGCTGGATGGCGAGATCCGGCGCCGACCTACCGTCGGCTAGTGGAGTTTCCCCCTAACCAGGACTCTTCCACCAACGGGCACCGCCTTATCGGTCGTTGGGGACGATGAGACTCTAAGCTCCCGACCAGTCTCCCGGAATATGTGGTAGTGTAGTGCATGTTAGTTTTAAGTGTGTGTGTAGGGAGAGATAGGACAAGGAATGGAAAAGACAGATCGCGCGCGGTCCGTGTCCCGTTTGATAGGGTACTGCTCCAACATTCGCCTGGGGTTGATCGGAGAAACCACGGAAAACTACCGATCAGAGCAGACGGACGCTAGAATTCTCCTCCAGACAGCGATTGAATTCGACCTAGCTGAAAAGCTAGAGTCGTAAAATATTTATTACATTCAGGCGCCTTTTTTCCCATGCGCGCCTACATATTCTACCTTGCGCGAACCACCGAGGTCTGAAGAGAAAGGAGCGATTTGGAGTGTGATGTCCGCCCTTGCACCTGCCATTCCCTCTTGGAGTCACTCGTGTGAGAAGTGTCGTCTTTCGCCGACGGCGGGCAGCTGCTACCCTTGGCACACTTGCGCAAGCAACTCCGCCGACGCCCCCGCACACGGGCCCCTGGGGCGTCGAACTGCGGCCAAGCGCATTGAGAGCCCAGCATTGTGCGCCCACGGAGGCCGCCGCATTTGTTTAGGACACCGGGGAAAGGAACTAAACTTTGTGATGTACGACGTATCTTCACTTTCGGTATATAATCAGCTAACGATCTCATGACTATCAATCGAGAAATAGTTTTGTGGTTCTTTTGCACTTTTTTAATCAAATTAGAAGCAGGTGAAAGGTCTTGCATTGAAACATCGAAGAGAGTTCTCTTCGTCCTGTTCAGATACTTCTTTTTGCTACCATTGGCAATAAAGTATGAGTAAATATTTTGTAATACTCTTGCACTGATTGTTATTCAATTCTCCCATATGCATTTTATGAAAATTATATTGATTGATGATTATTTTGTGTTTCCGATATCTTCAATCCTATGGTCATTAATCCGAAGGAGCATGCTTTTTATCGCAGTTCGAATACTGTACGTAGAATACCCGTTAACTGTAGCGACACAAAATGTGCTTCAACTCTTCTAAACAATGTACCAACTCCTACCGCATTCGAACGGTTACGTACGTACTGGTACTATACTTGCGTTTTCATATCGTGACGTGAAAGGCTGTCTTCACGATGGAATATGGCACGGCTTTTTGTGTCTTTCTCGGTCGTGCCGCCAAATGTCGCACGATCGCGACCATATCAAGCAGTGCTGCAGATCAAGCGACATCTAGAGGCACGAACGAGAAAGACGTGAAAAGCCGTGCCATATTTCAGACAATAAACTTTTAATATACAAGTTATTCTTGAAACCAATCTGGACATACTGCATACAGCTCTGGGGCTCTACCTGCAGGTCAAATATTCAAACCATACAGAGATTCCAATCCAAGGTTCTGAGAGAACGATTGCTAATGCTCCTGGTACGTCGAAACGATGAGCTACATAATGATTTTAACATGACCAACAGTACAACAAAAATTAGAAAATTTAGCCATAAATATATCAGCAAACTAGAAAACCATAAAAATGTACTAGCTATAAACTTACTTGACAATAGTTTAGAAGTCAAAAGACTGAAAAGTTCAAACCATTGGATTTGCCAATAGATTTTAAAATGACAATAGTGATAAAATAAACACCAATTAACATGCGCTTGTTGATGTAATATGATAAAGGAAGATCACCAGTGGGTGACTTTTCCATGCGAGTTGTATTTTCTAACATCATATTTACTTATTGTTCTTGTTTTGAACAGATTGTAAATTTACAGATTTAAATAAAAAAAATTCTGTGAAAAAAAAAAAATTCATCGTCGTGAAGACAAGTTCCTCACGCGCTAGATTACGAAAACCCAAGTATAGCACTGACCTCCGTTGTTCCGCAACATTGCCACTTCATGTCGCTACGCTACGTTACCATTTATCACATAGCACGCTACGTTGCATTGCCTCCTAATCTCATAGATGTATTTGTATATGTATGGTACATTGTTCGGATAATCCAAACATTTCCGAATCCGAACAGACTACACCTCTAATTAGTTCGGAATACCGCAGGTTACCAGAACATTTTATCCCAGCGGAGGACATTTTACGAAAATAAGGAGGACGTTTTACATTTTTATCCTCCACGATGTACAGACAATGTACTCAACTATTTCTAACCATTAAAAATCATACTAGACTTTGCATCATACAAAATGAAAACTCCCAATTGGATAACTTTGTTCCCGCACTCACCTTCTTTATCCGCCAAACAATGAACGTAAATAAGTTTTATATCAAAATATGGCTAATGATCTATTACGCAGGTCATTTATTTGAATAAAAATGTATATATTCAAAATGTAAAGTCCCTTTAATGAATTAAATTACTTTAAAATAATGCCAGTATTATTTTCAATTCAACAGGACAGAAAGGAACACAATCCATGTAAATTTAAAAAAGGAGGGAGGACAGCAGAACAATATTAAAAAAGGACATGTACTCCAAAAAGAGGATAGAAGGTAACCTTGAAATATCGGGGTTCTACTGTATATAAATTGTTTGTCATTCACTATTATTATTTCTTTAGCAAGCCCTTCATCACACTGTTTCAGTAGCTGATATGTACGATCCATTAAACCTTCGAGCAAAATGCAACAACGGTTGGGGAGACTAGAGTAAAATTATCAATGGCTGCTAGTTTGCTTTTCTATTTCTTCAATTTTCAATTCTCATAAGAGAACGAACAAATCATTTACTCGTGTTTCTCAAACTTGTACTTCGAATACAATTGTATTAGGACTGTAATTAAATAGTTTTTATTGTT
Organism: Teleogryllus oceanicus; assembly: GCA_964035755.1. Taxonomy (NCBI): domain Eukaryota; kingdom Metazoa; phylum Arthropoda; class Insecta; order Orthoptera; family Gryllidae; genus Teleogryllus; species Teleogryllus oceanicus. The sequence goes on along the minus strand of CAXIVR010000002.1, from coordinate 164,428,442 downwards.
GTTGGAAGCACTGAAGATGATTAATATTTCAGTTAAATTAATCCTTTATTAACCTTGAGAGATAAAGTTCCCAGCAGCCGCAGAAAAATAGAACAACTTAGTAAAGTTGTTGTCTGAATTAAATTAACGTGTTTAAACTCTTGTCAGTTTTGAATAATATTATTCGTTAATTAAATTACGTTTAATTACGTACGTACGTTTAATCGTACGTTTAATTAAAAAATAGGACCAATGCAAAATGCATGATATAACTAAGAAAATCAAATTTACAAATATATCAATTATCTAAAACTCTGCAACTTCAATACCTGCAAAAACGAAGTATTTGCTATATAATGATACAAATTACTTATTTAGAATTATGCAGGCTTAAACAAAGAAAATCAATCAATAGCTCTAAGAAACTTTCCAACGTTCTCATTTCACTGATTAACTTATAATTCGTCACTAGTCATCCGTATATCTCGAAATAATATTGACATAATATTCAAATAGACCCTTGTCTCCGCTTTCTCCAGCTCTTTCCATTGATCTTTCTATTGACTGGTATGAATCTCATTCGAGTCATTTAAATCAACACGTAGCGTCCTCGTCGAACAGGGTACGCGCGTGGACAGAGGCTGGCACCCACGTGCACAGTCTCCCAGACACCGAAACGGCCAAAACAGCAACAAGCGACGTCTTTCCAGGCGCACGTGAAGGCTGGCGAGCGCCCGCTTATCACAGTGACTGCGCGCGCGCCCGCCAGTCCGGTAGTGGCCTTTGATAAGGCCGCCACAAGAGCAATACAATGGGCGTTTTCGCTTGAAGAATGGCCAAAAATCAAGAAGGCAAAATAGTGGAGTAATAAGTCGACTCGGCTATAGTGAACTCGGATAGAGTGAACTCGGATAGAGTGAACCCTCAGTTTTAGTGAACTTAAGTCACTAGTCCCGTTTCACCTACATTATAAATAAGCATAAGAAAACTCTGTAATAATGAACCTGAACCTCGGCTATAATGAACCTAGGAAATACAACGTCCTCGAAATTAATTCCCTACTGGAAAAGAATACATCACCACTGCTACAAATTCCAACATTTGGCAGCTTGAAAAGAAATGTCGTCGGCCAAAGGCCATAATAGAAGCCTCCCCTGAGGTGAAGGGGACCGGGAATGTGTACCTTACTGATGACCTTATGCTACTCAGTTTCAGGGCGGAAACTAAGGTCGTGTCCTGCATGGGCAACTGGCGGCGGTGACGCGCAATTGCTCGGTTCAGTTTCAATCTTGGTGTTACTTGATATTCCGCGGGACAAAGCGCGTAGAGTAGTAGGCGTAGGGAAGTAGGCGACAGGAAGCACGCGACTGCAACAGCTTGGCGATATCTGCCGCGCGGAAAAGCGATCAGTTTCTTTAGCCGCTTGCGCCATCCCGCTACCGAAAGCATCTCATATATTATTAGGCGAGTAAAAAGGCCTTCGGAGAGTGGGATGGTTCCAAAAGGCAAGAGGCATTGAAGGGTGTCAAGACTGCATTACGATACTTAGACACAGAGGTCAATGCAGAATCAATTATGGAGAGAGCACGAATTCTAGAGAAGAATCTACAGAATTGATTTTGGTAATGGCAAATTTCCTGTAGACATGCTGACTGGCTGCATCACCTTTCCTGATGGTTTTTGTCAGTTAACTCAATCAAAAGCTGAACTTATTCAAAAAGTGTTTCCAAATGTTGCTCAAAATTACTTATTCCATGATTGGTTGAGCGAACGAGCTATACTGGCTGCCAAAACCACTGATGTAAATTATTTAAATTTCAAAATTCAAGATTAAATTCCTGGTGAAATGAGGATATATAAATCAGTTGATACGGCAACTAATGAAGATGATGTCGTGAACTATCCATCGGAATTTTTAAACTCACTAGATTTGCCTCAATTGTCGCCTCACAATTTTCGATTAAAGATTGTATCTGTAGTTATAATGTTGCGAAATATTAACCAACCGCGACTTTGTAACGGCACACGATTAGTGATAAAAAATTACTGAATAACGTAATAGAAGCAATCACATTGAAAGGAAAGTATAAAGGAGAAGACGTTTTGATACCCCGCATCTCAATGATTCTGACTGACGTACCATTCGAGTTTAAACGACTGGAGTTTCCTGTACGGCTTGCTTTCGCTATGACTATAAACAAATACCAGGAGCAGTCATTGAGTGTTTTGTGGTATTAACCTAGAAAACCCATGTTTCTCGCATGGTCAATTGTATGTTGCCTGTTCCCGTATTGGATAACCATCTGTTCTATTTGTTTACGCGCCAGGTAATCAAACAAAAAATATCGTGTACCATAAAGTACTACAATAAAAAAAACTTAATTTAGAATAAGTAAAAATAAAATGAAATATAATAAGTAGGTATCATAATAAGAAATGTGAAATAGTAATTTTTATTGTGATTTTTCATTGACTATTAAAATAATTTTAGGTGTTCTATAATTTTTATTTTTTGACATAATGTAATTGTTAACTTATTAACTTTACTTTTTTGTCTCACAAGCTGACCCGGCGTCCCGAATAGCAGAATAAGTATTAAACAAACTAAAAAATTAAAGAATTAATTGTTAGGCAGTACAAAGTACGCCGGGTCAGCTAGTGCGTGTGTGCGTGTGTGTGTGTGTATATATGTATATATATATATATATATATATATATATATATATATATATATATATATATATACAACACAATTACCAACACAAAAAGAAATGAAAATACCCTCTGTTGCTTTTCAGTACATATGTTAATGTGACAGTAACATTTTTCATAAGTTGCATTTTAGTCCGTACTTGAAGGTAACGAGAACAATATTAATGCACTTCCCTTATAGAAGATAGGTCGAATGCTCTTGTTCCAATGTGCTAAAAGTTCCAAGTTTGTATTCAGAAATATTGCGCATACATTACACAGACAGAGGTGTAGTTTCTGGTTCGAATACATATTATGAAATATAACAGCTTTTTAAGATTTGGAAACATAGTATTCCTTAAGATATTGTGTTTTGGCCTTGAATCTGAAAATAATGGTGTTCCTTTTGATCTTCCTGTGATATGTCCGTATATATCATTACATTTAGTTTTCTTTAATTTCAAATGAATACGTTTTGTGCAAAAAATGTAGATGATGCAAAAGTTTGAGTGTCATTTGCGAATTCAAGGAGTCGAAAGACATAACGGACGATTATATTTTCGAAAAAAGTTCTTGTAACCTTACAATTTGCTACATTGTATAATTGGAGATCAATTCGATTTGCTGTGCGCCCAGAAAATTCTGTTAATTGAGCAGAAAAAGTGGTGACAACATAATATTATATTATTTATATCCAACTAAACCTAGCAAATTATTAAAGGAAGATAAATAAAATATAATAGAATATACTCATAAATCTTTTTTGTGCTTTGCTTTCCTTTTATAACCGTAAAAACTTCCAAATTTTGTCTAATTTTCCTTTACTTCAAGTGGCTGTAGCACAAAGCGTTTTTTAATAAACAGTATATAAAATAGTTCCACTCGCCAAGTTTATGTGAACCACCATTTCTTTAACATTTCACAAAATTATACACGTAATGATAAGTATTTAGCGCAACGAACCAAGAAAATTCCACAAAACATTGTTGAATTGTCATTTCGCCTTTAGATTTTGTGCACGTAATCTTTTCTTCTGTAGTTCAAAAGTGACTCTCAGTTCACTTTCCTAGCTTTTTACATCTGAACTGGGTACACAATTTACGATCCAGAAATGAATCTTAACTGGGACAAGTCGTTATTTGCTTCATAATGTCAAACTAAGTATGCCCGTACAAATGGAATTTCCTTATAAGGACTAGATTTCTTCACGACTTGTCAATATGATGCTACTTATAAGGAAATATGATGGGCATAATATAAACCTTGATAAACGCGAGATCGAATAAGCCAGGTACATGATAAATTAATGTCTGTCAGTGTTAGTAGAAAGAAACATAAGTGGGTCGATATCAAATGTTTCCCCGAGTATTTTGCCTTTTGAGATGATTTTGGACGTAGCCTGAACCTGACGATGGAGATGTTAAGTACGCACTTGCTATGTTATCGATTTACTTCGTATTCCATTCTCACTTGAACAAGTGAATATGAAGTAACAAATTTTTTATGCAGACATTATTCTTCTGAACGCTTTTTTTAAAGAACATGCAGATCGCTTCAATTGAAAATGAAGGCAAATATCATGAAAGTAAGATCATAATTATTCCTCCGTAATCTCGTTCGATTTTATTATAAGATGTATATAATATTTCCTCCTTTGAAGTTTAAAGGGTCATCCCGTTTAAGAAGCGTCCTCTACTGTGTATGCAGAGCCTCATCAAGTTACCGAAGAGTGAGAATCGTTGCGTCCTTTTGGGGAACACTATTGCTAATATGGGTGAACGGTTCCGTAAGAGGTAGAAAATCAGAATGTAGATGATAATATTTTCAATATTGTATTTAGAATACGCTGAAATAAATTTGAGCTTTTATAATTTTCTAAAATTTATTAATTTTATCAAAAATTAGTTCTGCACCATTTCTTTAAAGCATCGTTTAGATTATCCGAGGAGAAAGTAGAATAAAAAAAGTTGGTGTCATTTTTAAAAAAAAAAATTTAAATTTTTTAAAAAATATTAATATAGCAGCGAAGAGATAACACACAGACTTTTTCCGTCAATTGATTTTGCGGTGTCAAAGGCCCAAAAGACATGGATGTCTTGTTGGAGACAGACATTCACTATTCAAAGTGTTGGAGGAGGTAATTTGTTAAATATAGAGTATATTTGGCCACTTTTGCGTTACCAAATCTTGTGAATAGGAGTTTTTATGCCGAAAATCGCCGTTTCCCGGCGCACATTTATAATACTTTCTCTGCTTACGAAGAAAGACGAGAAAGCAAAAATGACATGTAGTTGTGTGGAGATACCTAATAAATAGGCAACGGAATTTATTGAACCAAAAACGCAAAACATATACATACTTATGTATTTTTTCAAAATAATTTCATTAACAATATAAAACAGTAAGATAAAACTTCATTATAATGTTTAAAATAGCTCTATACAAGATTTTCAAATATTCGAACACAAAACGTTGCCGATCAGGTTTTAAAATGGATTCGAAAGAGGTTGAAGTTGTTACAGTTTCCTTCATCACGCAATGACAGTTTTATTCCGAATTTAAAATAGGTACGCACGTTGTTCTTGTACATACAAAGTTCTTTTTTGAGGAGCCAGTGCCCTTAAACTATCATACCATGTAGCCATTGAAGGTTCCCGGAGAGTGGGAGGTTGAAGTGACCTGCTGCCCCCCCCCAATCCAACAACGCGATGAGATAATGATATATCATAAAATATTTGTCAGCTTTCGATCGAGTTACTTACTATGAGTTACGAAAGGACTTTTAAGTATTGCGATATTATTTTTTTAATTTTCACTGTACCGTTCTTCCATTCCGCTGTATTCTGAGGATACTTAGATCCCAAGAATCCCAACTTATTAAATAATTGTAATATCGCGCCACACAGTACTTCACTTGGTGGCTTGGTATAACATCTCTCTCACACACACACCTCACATTCTCTTTCTCAACACCCTCTCTCACTCTCTCTCTCATACCCCTCTCTCATACCCCTCTCTCCATACACCCTCTCTCTCATACACCCTCTCTCTCTTACAACCTCTCTCACACACCACACACACACACACACACACTCACACATTCTTCACACACCACACACTCTCACACACACATCTTTCACACACACACTCTTTCACACACACCTTCACACACTCTTTCACACACACACACTCTTTCACACACACACACTCTCTCACACACACACACTCTTTCACACACACACACTCTTTCACACACACACACTCTTTCACACACACACACTCACACACACACACACTCTTTCACACACACACACACCTAAAAACACCTTATCCATCTATACACACACATCTCATACACGCTCTCTCATACACACACGCTCTTTCATACACACACCCTCTAAACCTCTCATACACACACACTCTCTCTCATACACACACACCTCTCTCATACACACACACTCTCTCATACACACACTCTCTCATACACACACTCTCTCATACACACACACTCTCACATACTTTCTCACACTGTCAGACGCATTCTCTCACATTCGCAGTCTCTCACATCCACTTTCTGTCTCACTCTTACACTCACGTTTTCCCTCATACATTAGTTCTTTCTCAATAACACTTAGATGTATATATTCTCGCTCATACAGTCTCATTCAACATAAACACAGAGCGAAGGGAAACAGCCAGCGCGTGCTTCTGCCGGAAATAGAGTCTGTCCACGGTGCGTGATGCGCGCGTGAGTCCAGGCGCTATTGATAGTCCGGCGCAGTCGCCAGACGTCGCGTCACGCGCCGCAGAAAGGTCGCCCTCTGCGACTCACTCCGCTCCACCCACATCCACGCAGATCGCCCTCACTCAGCCCCAAGCGGCGGCCTGCGACCCCAGGGCAAGCCATTGGGAAGTTCAATATTTGGATTAAGAAAGATGTTAAAATATTACATATATAATATTTTTATTATATATAATATGATAATAATTTATATAATTTATAAATATATACTTATATATAATTTTTTGTTATATATAATATATATTATATATAATGAATTTTAGAAGTTTTAAGGTGTTTATACTTGTATTAGTATTAATGATACCAAAAATTGCCCTCGCGGTTTAGCTCATCGGTCAGTGTGCTTGCGTTCCATGTCGCGACCCCGGGTTCGATTCCCGGTTGTGCAAGATGCTGTGTGACGACGAGAAAACTCACTTCTCAGGTTGAGAAATCCAGAATAAGGCGTGGGGATGTCTTTGTGCTAACCACATGTACCCCTTTAACCCACACAAAATATTGAGCTCTTATGATTCTATTTACATAACAATGGAAGTAAAGCGTCATTGAGTAACAAGCGATATAAACTGACATTAATACACAAACTGACAACATTAATAACGTTCTTGTTTACTGTCCGCCCCGATGAGGTAAAACAGAATTTGCGAGCGCTTAGGGATGGCGCGTACACGTGGACTTGCCGTTGGACTCGCGAATACAAACGTGGAGAAGTAGATTCAGCCTATCATTGAGAATATGAGAGACAAGGGAGTGCAAGATGGTTGATACGTAGATGAACCTTAATTCGGAAGACCGTTGGTTTTCAGAAATAGTCTATATTTTAACAGTCTCTGAGGCGTAGTGGCAATGTAGTTGATAGCTACGGTAGCGAGGTTCGCGGGTTCGAATGCCGTCTCGCGCTTGGATGTTGTGGCATGGACGGGTCTTTTTTAAACCATCAGGAGCACCTAATCAAAAATCTCTCCTTCCCTCGCACTAGTTAAGGATTGGCAGGGTGATTTTTTTTCTACCTGCGGACATAGGTAGCAAAGCGTTGTCAACGGATCTGCAGACCGACGAAGTTTGCGCTATCTCTCCGTTTACCTTTATTCACAAACTCTAACTGGTTCAAGGGTCGGTACGGTCATGTGAGTCACAGGTGAATGTACGGACCAAGTTCAATGAGTCGTAAATCTCGCGGAGAAGTCTGTGCACGTGTATCACGGTGCAAAAACGCAGTGGGAAAACTAGGGCAGGGGACGACATTGTATCTTAACAGCTACTGACGTAAATCCAAATTACTTTATTTAAATATTACCTGTGTAAATAATTATTTTGTAGGTCCAAGCTCATATATGCTAACTTAACCGTTTTTTAAAATTTATTACATTTCAAGAGGTTTACATGGTTCAGTTATTAAAACAACTTTGTCACATTCATTGATGCTTAAAAACTAACTTATAACTAATTTCTTACAGTAATACATTGGCTGAGGAAACTAGTAAGGAATCCCTGTTTATTCCATTTCGGAGAACAATTTAAGAAATAAAAAGAATGGATACTTGTTCTTGATTCTTGTGTTGTGGGTTGGGTTTCTGCACAGCGTTAATTCCGATAGATATTTTGCATAAGGTTATATAAAAGTATGAGAGAGATATGTAGATATGTGATTGATGGCTAATTGCTCCATGTTCAATTCTTTATGTAGTTGATTGTTTATATACTGCATTTGTTATTGTCTTTGATAATTCTTACAGTGTTATATGGGAGATAGCTATTTATGTATATAAAAGGCTTAAGTTGGTGTAATTTATTTTTGGATTGGTTAATTTTGATGTCAATATGTTGTTTCCAGCGAAGGCGTGTGTTAATGATTAATCCAAAGTATCTTTTCCTTATCTTTTCGATTCAGGAGAATTTTATATTTGCTAGCCCAGCTTTCAATTTGGTGTAAGTTTTATTTTTATGTCTGTTAACCCTTCGTAGTTGTGGCGAAAGAAAAGGACACCAACGGTGTGGCTGGACTCTAAGACCGGGTATACGAGTTTCCTAGGCATAATAAAATGGAAATGTTAACAATTGATCAGATATCACGAAGACCTCACACTAACAATTAATACACATAAGGAAAATGACCAATAAAACTAATATAAACTAATTAAAAATAGTAATCACAATTAAGTCAGAATACATGAAGAGCTTAAGAATACCTATTTAAACGTTCTCTTGTATCTGTTTTATAAAACTTATTGGCTGAAACATGTTAGCTGGCTTAACTAGTAATAATGTCACCTAACCATTACTCACTACTTACGAAATAGACTCACAGTCTATGTACAACACTTCAATGTTCTGTGCTCAAAGTTCTTGCACTTTCAACACTGGAATTTTGTTTTTGTTTTTTATAACAATAAATAATAATCATAATTTATTGTGAAAGTTGAAAATAATCACCGAATATCATGGCCAATAAATATGTATAAATTACCAGTTCACTCACAACGATCATCACACGAACAGTGTGCCCGGTCTCAGGGACCGTGTTGCAGTGTCTTGTAACAGCCATCACTTTTCAAACATTAACAATGGCTCATGCAGGTGCGAATTCAAAACTGCCGGAGGTACAAGAATGTACAGCTCCCGTACTCCAACAGTCATAAATATAAATAATATTTTTGATAGGCCCAGTCTCAGATACTGAGCCACACCAACGGAGGGTTAATGTAATTTTTTGTTAATTGTTAATTGTAATAATTTTGTTAATTTTTTTTTTCAAAATTTAAGTAGTATATGACTTAGTGTAGGGATCACAGAATTTTGAAAATGTGCACACAATTCACTTTTCCCCATAGCACGTCATACGCAGTTTTTAACTGTTTTTTGACGTAAAATAAATAAATAAGTAATTCCGGCTATATCGTCTGCACAGTCGGTTGTAGATGAAGGTGTTATAAATGGCTAGTGAAGCGGTCTCGACAGCGCGTTCTGATAAGAGGGTCAGCGTGCGTGGGCGGGGCGGCGGCGCACGTGGCGCTGGTGAAGTAGCGCGCGCGGGGGCAGCCGCTTCCGCCGCTCTCCTCATTGAGGGCGCCCGCTCACGACCCAACGGGACGCGGCGCGGCGGCGGGGGCTGCGGAGGGAGCAGCAGAGCAGAAGCGGGGGCGCTCTCTGTGGAAGTGTGGCAGTGGTAACGGAGGTGTTGGGTTGACGGAGGGACGGGTCACGGGGTGACTGTGACGGTGGCGATGAGTGGTGACGGTGGTGACGCCAGTGAGTGGTGGCGTCGGAGAGTGGTGACGGCGGTGACGCCCGTGAGAAACGGAGGTGTTGGGTTGACGGAGGGACGGGTCACGGGGGACTGTGACGGTGGGTTCGGTCATTAGTCACGTTAGTGTGTGCATGTTTTCTCGGGAGATGGCGGTGATCTTCCCGCTGGATGGTGAGATCCGGCGCCGACCTACCGTCGGCTGTGGGTTCCCTAACCAGGACTCTCCACCAGCGGGCACCGCCCAGCCGGACAAGCTCTAATCTCCCGACCGGTCTCCCGGAATATGTGGTATGTAGTGCATGTTAGTGTAAGTGTGTGTAAGGAGAGGATAGGAGAAGGAAGAGGAAGGACAGATCGCGCGCGGTTCGTGGCCCGTTTTGTAGGTACTGCTCCGGCATTCGCCTGGTGTTGATCGGAAACCACGGAAAACTACCGATCAGAGCGCCGGCGCAGAATTCTCCTCAGACAGCGACTGAATTCGACCTAGCTAAAGCTGGTGTCGAAATCCTCCCATCGTCGGGACTCGAACTAGGACCTCCGGTCAGAAGCGCTGCAGTGACATCAGTTGATGCACTGAGCTCCCGCTACCGGTACGCCCGTGAGAGATGACGTCAGTGAACGGTGACGCCCGTGAGAGATGACGTCAGTGAACGGTGACGCCGGTGAGTGGTGGCGCCGGTGAGTGGTGACGCTGGTGACGCCCATGAGCGGTGTCGCAGGTGAGTGGTGACGGCGGTGACGCCAGTAAGTGGTGACGCCGTTGAATGGTGACGGCGGTGACCCAATGAGTGGTGGCGTGGTGTCGGTGGGGGGCGGGGGGTGCAGGTGTGGACGCTGGAGGAGCAAAGAAGGCAGGGGAGTCAATGACCCTAAAAGCTTCTTAAACAGTGTGGAAAACGGAATAACCTCGAACCGGTTATTTGAGTAAAAACCGCCATCCCTAGACGCGGGAGCGGTCGCGGTGGTCTGACGGTTACTGCTGCGGTTGCGGTGCGGTCGTGACGGTGGCGGTGAAGAGCTCCGGTGGTGGGGGTAAAAATGGTAGCAGCGACGGTGCCGGTGACGATAGACTTCGGTGGCAGCCTCAGAAGCGGAGGCTCCGACGGTCGGCGGTGCGGTGACGGTTAATTCAACTGAAGCCACTTCTAAACAGGGCTGTTTTAACATCATTGCGGGCCCTTGGTCCTGGGGGGGAGGCTTTGGGAGCCCCCTATTCTTACTTTTACCGATCTCCCCTCCCCCAATTTCGATGCTAGAATATAAAGAAAATCATATCAATTAAAAACGTAATCAAAATATTTAAATATTTAAAGACAAGTTAAAAAAATAACTTCTCATCATTGATTGACTTTCTCGCATCAAGCGGCAACATACCTTATTACAAATATTATCCAGTAATACACGAAACATCACTCCGTAGTGACAATTTTTTGCGTATAGTTTAATCGTGCATAACTTTTTATTTTATTTTTGAAAACTTTATTATTAAATAATTTTGTTAAGAACTATCGGGGGCCCTGAGCCCGCCGTCTACAAATCAATAATGAGGCCTCTAATGCTTTATTCCCTATCTGGACCAACCAATGTACCCTAAAACTAATATCAACAAATTTCAGATCATCAAAACCATTTCCTCGGACTGGCGACTCATGCACTATGGTTCATCTCAACCATTCAACTGTACAAAGAACTGAATTTACCCCTCATAGTTCCACTAACTATTTCTTCTCCAAAATAAACACAATAACCCAAGTAATCTATTATGACTTGCCCTCACGTACCAGGTCCCAACTAGAATAAAAAATAGTAGACTGGAGTAAATAATTGATGGTTCCATTCCATAAGACTCATTTCTCAACACATTTTCAGACCTGAATAAAATTCCATTCATGTATAATTAACTCAACTTAATATTAGAATTTAAGTGTAATATTAAATCCAACAACAAGTATTCACCAAAAATATATGTAGTATCTGTAATACTTATAACTATATACATAATTTCATGAATAAATATATTTTTTTAAAAGCGGTGACACGTGTGGCGGCGGTGGCTGTGGCTGTGGCTGTGGCGGTGGCTGTGACGGTGGCTGTGGCGGTGGCTGTGGCGGTGGCTGTGGCGGTGGCTGTGGCGGTGGCGGTGGCAATTGCGACCACGCGGCTGCAGTCCAGCCTCCACGAGAGATTTATGGAGGCATCGCCAGTTAACGGCTGACTGCACACGGAGGCGCACCCTGCCAATGTGTCTGCTCCGTACACGCGCTACTTGCAATACAGCCAACTCGCGTGTGAGACGATCTCTCGCGGGGACGGCGACAGTGCACTGTGAAGATCCAGACTCTGATTAAGACTGCGGCGATTCACGTTGTTTACCTAGAATTGACTGCCTTGCTTCTTCATCAAAATGGCAACCTAATGCGTTAGGTATCTACCTAAAAAACACAACATGAAAATTCAGTTTGGAAATTGATTGGAAGAAGTCAGCCGCAGTCATGGGAACACGCTACATGACCAAGATATCGTAACGTTGTCGTGTGTCTCTATGAAATATTGATAGCATAATTGTTAATATTTTCCTTTGCTATCGTTGTATGTATCGACATTTTGAGATGTTACTTAGATTTACAAAGCTCAGCAAGACAGATTGCTTCTAACTACTCTTAATGCATGAACGTCCATCGTGACAAACAAGATACTGCATTCTAAATACGAGTATATTAAAGCTTGTTTTACCACATATTGATGTAGTACGTCCATTTGCGATTGAAATATTCATTTAATCGCCCATCTGCGTTGCATTACAAATAATTAAAAACTAGTGGCTCTACCTGCACATACTTTGTGTGTTTATGGTGACTATTGTGTAATATAATATTGCACCTTCTCTCGAATCAACACTATGGTCGTGTCATGAAAAACTCAAACGTTGTAACTCAAAAGTACGCGGAAACTACTAATATTTTGAAAATAGTACATGTGAAATTATATAAAGAGGAATGACTGAGGAATGGATTGCGTAAAGAAACATTATCTAGCTTCGATACTGAAATGTAGTACCATTAAGAATTGTAATTTCATTATACTTTTCCAATTTTCGAAACTCTCAAGATTTTAAAGAAAATAATTGGAATAGAATAAAGAGAATAATTGGACTATGTTATTATTCTTTCTATTCGTACAAAAATTATAGCCAAGTGTTTGTCTTTGTCAGAAAATATTGTTTGTTTTTCAAAATAATCACTATTTTACGCAAAAAACACTGTATCTGATATTAGTTAAAGATCTACTTTTACTGAAAAGATTTCACTAACAGAAGAATCTCTTCCTAATATGGTTGAAGGAGGGATCAAATTGTTTGCAATTTTTGACTTTTAGAGGTTTTAATGAAAATTGTACATGCGTAATTTTTATAAACGTATTTTGATTCCTTCTTGCAAATTTGTAAAGAAAACAGTTCGTAATGTGTGAGAACATTTTCAAAATGTTCAGAAAGCTTCGTGTAAAGTACTCCCAAAAATGAACGTTTCTCTTTCCTTCTTATAGGAGAAAGAAACAATTCATTAATGTTTTTTTTTATTCTCAAAAACATCGTTGATCGCTAAGCGGGTGATACACACCCTTTTTTGACATATGTTAGTTCGTTATCTGAGAATAAACTATGTCACTGTAGAAGACCTCAGAATGAGATTAAACGTCAAAGTTACTTAACTACTTGAAGGTGTAGGAGGAAGTTTATGTTAGCGACGTGTCGTGAGTTAATCTTATCGACGTTCTCGTTGGGCGAACATGAGACTGAACCGGTCGACGGCGACCGGTGCAAGCAGCCAGCGGCAGCAGCGACGCCGCACGGAGCAACGGCAAGAACGTAATTGCGTAGGCCTACTTGAGGAAGCACAAATGTTCTTTATCCCTTTATGTTTGCAGTCCGATGTATACGCTGAATAGCATGAAGTGAATTACTACTAGTTTTGATGGTTCAAACGTAAGAAAAAATATTGATTGAGACTTCAATCGTTGCCAATTATCTATTAGCAAAAAATTAACAAGTTTTCCCGCCATTGTAACCCACACTAAGAGTACTTTTCCTGCCTTGCGTACTACGTACGTACTATAGAGAAAGTGTTGTAAGAGGGGCAAAAACCGCGAGTTTCCGTTGAAAACCGTTTCGTTTTCGTCGAAGTTATAAGTCCCCGACTAGTGGTGCGCCATGTGTGGTAGTGTAGTTTGGTTTGGTTTGTTTTTTTCGTGTTTCCGGGCGCGTCAACTGCTTTGGTCATTAGTCCCATTAGTGTAGGGCATGTTTGTTTCTCGGGAGATGGCGGTGGTCTTCCCCAGCTGGACGGCGAGATCCGGTGCCGACCTATCGTCGGCTAGTGGAGTTTCCCCCTAACCAGGAGTCTCCCACCTGCGGGGCTCCGCCCCACCCGGGACAAGCTCTAAGCCCCCACCGGTCTCCCGGAATATGTGGTAGTGTAATGCATGTTCGTGTAAATGTGTGTGTAAGGGGAGAGGATAGGACAGGGAAGAGGAAGGACAGATCGCGCGCAGTGCGTGGCCCGTTTCGTAGGGTACTGCTCCGGCATTCGCCTGGTGTTGATCGGAGAAACCACGGAAAACTACCGATCAGAGCAGCCGGCCGCTAGAATTCTCCTCCAGACAGGGACTGAATTCGACCTAGCTGAAAAGCTAGTGTCGAAAATCCTACCGCCGTCGGGGGTAGTGTAGTGCATGTGCGTTAGTAAGGGGCGAGGAGAGGACAAGGAAGGGGAGGGAAAATCGCGCGCGGTCTGTAGACCATTTGTTAGAGTACTGCTCTGGCATTCATCTGGTGTTGATTGGAGTAACCACGGGAAATTGTCGTTCAGAACAGCCGGCCGCTATAATTTTTCCCCGACAGCGGCTGAATTCAATATAGCTGACAGTGGTGCCATGGTGCAGAACTCAAATCGTAGGACCTTCCGGTGAGAGGCATGCAGTGACATCAATTGATGTCCGGAGCCATCTAAGCTAGTCTCTGTGGTCAACTCTAGTCCCTAAAACGTTACGACAATTTTCTCGAAATTTTTCATTCCCAAATTGATCTGGGCGGACTGGAATACCTGTGAGTTTGATGTGGATACTTTGAATTTTTCTTTCAAATTCGCCTATAAAAACATACTCCCATTTTGGGGGTGTTTATTCGCTAAGTAGTCACACTAAATACACTCGTTCACTGGGAATTCTATATAAATCTAGGACTACTTTGTAAAAAACAATAATAAAAAGAAAATTAGTATTTCCAGTTGTCCTTGCTGAAGTTATGGATAATAACATTATCAAGGAATATGAGGCCCTCGTATCATGGCGTGACCTTTCCCGTGTCATAGAGGGACTGCAGTACGGATAACATTATCCGTGGACTAAGCAAGAGAATATTCGCACCTCCGATATACATATCGATCATACATTATCTTGCTGACATTTGCAAGTGGTGTTTCTTATATGAACTCACCGAATGAAAACGTTATGGAGGCCGTGGGGAATCATCGCCTTCACAGACCTTCGCAATTGATTGATTTTTTGTTAGTGATTCTGGGCGCGCCAACTACTGAAGTAGTTGTCCCGTACATGTAGTGCGTGTTTTTGCTCGGAAGGTGGCAGTGGTCTTTTCCCGCTGTAAGGCGAGATCCGGCGCCGACCAACAGTCGGCTAACAGGGTTTTCCCTAACCAGGTATCTCCCACCAGCGGGACACTGCCCCAACCAAGACAAGCTCTAAGCTCGCGACCGGTCTCCCGGAAAGTGTAGTAGTGTTGTGCATGTTAGTGTAAGTATATGTGTAAGGGATGTGGATAGGACAAGCAAAAGGAAGAAGAGATCGCGCGCGGTCCGTGGCTCGTTTCTTGGGGTACTCTTCAGGTATTCGCCTGATGTTGATCGGAGAAATTACCGGTCAGAGCATCCACCGCTAGAATTCACCTCCAGACAGCGACTGAATTCGACCTTGCTGATAAGCTAGTGTCGAAAATCCTACAACCGTCGGGAAGACCTACACAAATAATAAAAATGTGGGTCTTGTTTAATGAGAAAAAATAGTGGAGAACTAGGATATAAATCAATGATTCTATGAAATGTGCATTTCTTAGCCAATGTTGACGGCATTATTGGATGGAGAGAGGAAATACGAATTGCTGAAAACTATTATCATAATGATAACCAGCGGGTAAAATCTAAGAGTTCTAAATGTAGCATATCAAAAACGTGGAATTGGAACATGAACACTTTTTCCAACACCAACAATTAGTATAGATATTAATGCTTCCCACAATTCCGTTGAATATCTTTAAAAAATGAAGAATTTATCAAATATTAAAAATCCATTACGGCACTACGCAAGTTGTTAATATGACTACACTTAATCGTTTAAGGTAGATTACGCAATAATACAATTTTGGTGCAACAGAAGTCTTCAAAACTTTCACAAATTGTACGCTTCATAAAAACACTAACATTCACAAAGTTCTAATATCTTATTGTTCATTATTCCGAAGAAACAAATACTACTGGAATACAACGCACCATTCAAAATGACCGGGTCGGGCATTCTAATATTATAAATCGACCAAGTTTGTTGAATTTGATCAATTTTCACGTATGATAACAGTATAACACGTGTTAGTTTCATCATAATTGTTTATTTTCAGATAAATTCCCTGGTATGTTAACACTGTTGAATATTATCACATTTTTAGTATCATTTTCGTGATCTTAATAAAATATACAGTCGATTCCGGTTATAGTGAACTCTAAAATAGTGAACCCTCGTTTATACTGAACTGAAGTTATTGGTCCCGTTTCACTTAAATTACAGACAAGCATAAGAAGATTCGGATATTATGAACCTGTACCTCGGCTATGGTGAATGTAGAAAATACAACATCCTGGGAAATAATGCCCTCCTGTAATAGTAGTTTACGATATAAGTGTCGTAAAGCATCTTATTACAATACGAGATTGGAAGATTGCCAAACGAGGCCGTTAGGCCGAGTTTGGTAACCAATCGAGTATTGTAATAAGATGTTACGATACGTATATCGTACAACGTTTATCCACTTTGTAAAAATTAGTTAGATTTAATCTAAAAGATCGTCCTACGCGTTCGTTTAGTACTAACGATTTATTTTCTAGAAGTGGCGACACTGTTTCTAACAATGATAACAATTGAAACACATTTGGTGTCAACCTCAAGCTTTGTGTATTCTTTCCACGGTGTAAGAGTATTTTTTTCCAATATGAGTGACAGCAGCTGTGATTCTGACATCGAAATAACAGCAAATGCTGCTCTAGACACGCTATTACCAGAGAAATCACAAGAAAAATATGAGCGTGAATACACTTTATTTAGAGACTGGAGTGCAACCAAACATATTAAAACCATTTCGGAAAAGTTATGATGGCGTACTTCTCTGGTAAGTCTAAAAGAGAAACCCTCAAGTCTATGGTCACATTATTCCATGTTAAAGAGTACAATATTACTTAATGATAATGTGGACATAAGTAAGTTCACACAATTGATAGCTTTCTTAAAAGAAAGAGCAAGGATACATGAGCAAGAAATCTAAAATATTTTCGAAGATGACATACATAAATTTTTAATAGAGGCAGATAATGAAATTTATTTAATGATGAAGGTGACATTAATAGTTGGCGTTTTTGGAGCTTGCCGTAGAGAGGAATTGAAAAATTTAGAATTAAGTGATATAGAGGATAAGAATACGTATATTATAATTAATATACCAAACACCAAGACATTAATTTCAAGACAATTTGTTATTACTCAAGGAAGTGTCAAAGAATTCAACTGTTTGGAGACTTTTCGTCAATATTTTCGCCTTCGGCCGGAAAATGTCAAGCACGATCGTTTCTTTCTCTCCTACAAGAATGGAAAATGTTCTTCGCAACCAGTTGGGATAAATACTTTGAAACATTCCAAAAAAATAGCAATGTATCTTGGTTTGAAGAATTCTGAAACTTTTACAGGACATTGCTTTCGTCGATCATCTGCTCTTTACTCGCCGATGCAGGTGCTGACATGAATGTGTTAAAGAGGCACGGTGGATGGAAGTCAAATTCTGTTGCTGAAGGTTATGTCGAAACATCAGTGCAAAATAAAAGAGATAGCTATAGAAAATTATGGGGAAAATATTTCGAATGTGGAATCTACAAATATTTCAAATGCAAATATGATTGTACAGCTTCAACATCATCAGGAATTACGGTATCAAATTGCAGCAAATTTGTAATTAATGTTTACAACAAATAAGCATAGCTATTATTATAATTTGAACTCTTATTCTGTTAAAAGTTATGTCAATAAAAATTCTTTGAACAATTGTTGTTATTTTTAATAGTAGGAATCAAGCTAGTCATGGAATAACCCATTACAAAACGAGTGTCGTAATGAAGTACTTTACCGCACTGGGTGCGGTAAGAGCTTCATTACGACACTGAACTAATGTCGTAATGTTTGACTTTACCTAACCAAAGTGGATAAAAGAATATTTCACCTCAGTGCCACAAATTTCCTTCGGAGAGTGGGACGGTGTTCCAGCAGTGGAAGAGACATTGAAGAGTGTCAAGACTGCATTACGATACTTAGTGGACAATGCAGAATGAAGTATGAGTAGGTGACGAACACTGAAGAAGGATGTAGAGAAATTACAAATGAAAAATGTACGAAGTAAACATTTGAAAATAATTGAATTTTAAGGTCAAATAAAAATATTGAAATTTCAGTTCGTGGTGTTAATGTGTTTTGCTATATCTCTATTTAATAAAATCAACCATTGTGGAGAAATTGTATTTAATTTTGACCTCATCGGCTGTAGCAAACCTCTAATATAGTGAACCAAAATTGTTGGTCTCCAGAAATTCCCTATAACAAAACTATCAAACTATCAAAATTGCAAACAAAACTATCAAACATCAGTCGACAGCGGTCGGCTGTAATTAATAATTAACTTAATTTCTTAATAAGTAAAGAAACTTCTATTTGACAAAATTCTTGATCCAGAAAGAATTTATTTTCTGTTGCACGATCTTTCGGAGTCTCCGATCAGTGTACATTGAAGTCGAAGCTGTCTAGCGGGACAAGTGAGTGTCCTTTGTGACATGTAATAGCATGCGTAACGTGTCAAGGCTTGTTCTACTTATAGCTGCCCATGTTACATTTGTATCCTTCGTAATTGTCCTGCAAATGTCAAGTGATGTGTCTGATGGAAGAAGTGCATCTCGGCTAAAATAAGCTCAGTGGAAAGGGAATGTTATCACTGAAACAACCTTGAGTAATCCGGCTGTCTTACAAGCCATAAACTCTACTAGTTAGTCATTCAGACAAATGATCCTGCCAAAACTCCAACGTGCGTGATAATATACGTGACTTTATATGTCTCGTTTGTTAGCTATTTGCCATTTTTGTCTAAAATTTGATGATATTAATATCTTATGTCATTATTGTGGTGTGATTAAGTTTAGCATTGTTTAGTATTGACGTTTAGCATTGTTTTGTCAGAAAAAAGTGCATATCTGACTTTTTCTAAGATTATGTTGCTTAAAAGAGACTAAATAAAGCGGGACCTATTGCTCATTTTTATTCCTTAAAGCGATTTTAAGAAAACATTTCATTCATATTCTGGCAGTAAAAACATTTTTATAATATTAAATAGAGGCATTGTGAAAAAAAAGGATTTGATTTGCTTGTTATTTTATACTGAAAGAATATTTACCTTCGCTATCATCATTGAATATCTCACTGTAAATCCTACATGAATTTTTTACGGCTACTTACATCTGCACATTTGGACGTATGTGGATAGTACATTAAACTTAAAAAAAAACACGTCATTTGTGTTTCATTGAATTGCATCACAAATTAATCCCCATTTTGTATTTAAAAGACTTCGAAAGATTTAGTAAGGGAAATCAATTCACAAGCATTACAACTCTTTAAGTCCCAATTCAGACTAAGGTGTCGTTCCCTTTTTCAAATGCCTTCCCCCTCCCGATTGCGATGCAAATTCTGCAGCTAATGCAGTGAGGCAATTTGGTGACCCCGCCGCATGGCATTGTGTTGGTGCGCGGTATCGCTGGGCGTGGGATGTTGTGGGAGGTCAGAGGGAGTATCTCTCAATGGGCGCAGTGACCGGGCGCCCCAGGCCGTTGCCCCATGGGGCGTCACTCGCCCCTCTGCCCTCACACTCGCCCACACACAGAGCCATCCCCTTGATCCTCACCCGTCTGCCAGCTCCGTTGCCTGCTAGTCCCCCGCCCGTCCCAAACTGCCAACCCCCCCCCTTCCCGCCGCCCGCCCTCGCCCGCCCGTCGCCCGCCCTCGCCCGCCCTCGCCTCGTCCCCCGCCTCGTCGCCCGCCTCGTCGCCCGCCTCGTCGCCCGCCTCGTCGCCCGCCTCGTCGCCCGCCTCGTCGCCCGCCTCGTCGCCCGCCTCGTCGCCCGCCTCGTCGCCCGCCTCGTCGCCCGCCTCGTCGCCCGCCTCGTCGCCCGCCTCGTCGCCCGCCTCGTCGCCCGCCTCGTCGCCCGCCTCGTCGCCCGCCCGTCGCCCGTCGTCGCCCGCCTCGTCGCCCGCCTCGTCGCCCGCCTCGTCGCCCGCCTCGTCGCCCGCCTCGTCGCCCGCCTCGTCCAAATTTCCAAAGTTCTTCCTATTGGGCTTCATGATACTCATGAAAAGCTCTTCGGTCTATTTAAACGCAAACTGACACTAAAAAGGAACTCAGTGTAAGTAATGAATAAACCGCGATGGCAATTCTCAGGAATCCGTCATGAGTAATTTTTTGCTGTCCCGTATTTTCTGTTTATGAATGTAAAGTACGTAGGATCACACATCTTTGGAGAACTTAGACATTTTTAGAGTATTCACTCTTCTGCATTCTCTAGCTATTAAGAACTTCCCATTTCATCCGGTTCCATTTCGCACAGTCTATGTGCCGCGGTAAATCTTACAAAAGTATTTCGTAATGAAAAATCAAATTAAATATTTGAATTTACAGCATAATTTTCAAGTAATCCAAGTGCGGGATCATGCGGTGAACATGTGAGTGAAGATTTGAGAGAAATTTTAGAGATCATTTGTGGGAACATTTGTGGGAACATTCATGAGAACATTTGGTAAACATTTTTGAAAACGTTTAAAACAATATTCTACAATGTGTGGAATGTTCGTTCGGAACACGATACGTATATATTGCCGTATACACCGCATAACTTGCTAATCGACCAAGGCTAATTAAACGTGAGAATTGAATTAGATATTTATTGCAGGCAGTCACGCGGTACTTTCGCTGCTTCGTTGTTACCATTCGTTCCTGTGGGAACGCCAGGAATATCTCAACTCATTGAGAATTCATTTCATATCTGTATCATACTTCGAAGCTGTCACTGGGCATTAATCAAATCAGTTTTTATAGCAACTTAGAAGTCAACTGGATGGTTTTCAGGATCAGCGTGCAAGATTTGGACAATGGCATTTTATTGTTTCTTGATAGTGTCTATTTTTTTTAAGTAGGCAAATTAGGATATAATATTGTCTTAAGAACAATGGTTTCATTTTGCACAAGAGAAAGAGAGAGAGATTTTCTTCAAGATTTCATCCGTTCTGAACTGGATCATTAGTTATATCATTTTCAATGTCATGCGTATAAATAAAGTTCCCAACTAAAAGAATCTTAATTCTTCATAAGACCTCGTCTCATTATATTCGAATGACCCGCCACCCGCTGACCCTCTTGTTCTAAGTCGTTAGTCCGTTTTCGGTCACTAGTGTAATAACACTGTAGAGTTGCGAGACTCTTTGAGGTCGTGGGGATGGGAGGGGATTTTCCGCATGACCTTGGCCTTGACGCGACAACGATGCGCAGTTGTTCTGCAAACTGCGCCTCTGTGGTCCAGATTGTTAGGGAATGACTGCAAGCAATTTAAAGAAGTTTTACTTCAAATGTTTATACTTTGTCAATGCTTAGCTGTAATCAATTGTTCTTGCACATAAGCCAAACGAGTAAAATTATGATATTTTCTGTTCAGAAAGATTGAAATTATTTTACTGTAACTGAAACGACTGACGATAACAATTGACTACAAGTCGCGAAGCACTCTAGAAACAAAATACTCTTATATATAAAACAACTCTCTTTTAAGAATACCATCTCTCAAAAGATAGATGATAAATATGTGAAGCACGCCAGTAACATCCATAAGCTTTAAATAATTTCTAGAATGGACATTTGTGAAAGTTACTTAAAAAATCAAAGGGGCATCGTTCATATTTTCACATAACAGTCGACATTGGAAAGAAAGGCATATAATTAAGTAAAAATACAATTTATTAATAAAGCATTTAAATAAAAATCTATTAATAATAATTTCGGCAGATAATATTCGTTTTTAATTGCAGATCACCGTATGCGTAAAAGGGTCAGATGAGTTCGCATATTTTTAGAGATATTGTTTACAATTCACCTCTAGTTCACTACTAGTGAATGTGATTTTTTGAATGTATATGAACGAGAAAAAAAAGAAGAAAAGTTAAAATCGAATTTAAAATTCTACTTATTAAGGATGTGCGAGCATAGTCCCTATGCAACCCGCAAAGCATCTGCTTTCTCGATCGAGCGTACCCCACCAACAACATTACTGATAGTCTAAAATTGTTTGTGTACATACTACATTTATTATTACAATTTCCACTATTTAAGTACTTTTTTGTTCGCATAAAACATGAGAAACAACTTTAGATATTTTTCAGAAAAACCATGTTGTAAATATTACTTCGTGTGAAGATAATGAATACAATTTTCTGACATATTTTGTAACTTGTAAAAACGTGAATTCCTTCTTGATATTGGCTTAAACATTAAAATACTAAAAATTATAAAAAAAATAATAATAAAAAATTTTTTAAATAATAGTAATAATAATAAATCTAAAGATTTCTGATGCTGAGAAGCTTTGATCTAACGTCACGGTACGTTACAGTGCTTTGTAACTTAAAAGTCAAGAACTACTTGGCGCTTGTGTGGACAAATTTGCCGGACAAAAACACATGGGCGCCCGCATCAACGCGTGGCCCCGGGCACGCCAGCGAGCGCGTGATCGTATTGTCGGCCCCGCTGCGTGTCCCGTGCGCGCGACCGTGACCTCCGCCAGTACGGCGACGAAGAGGGCGGAGGCGCTGGGCGGCGGCGGCGCGGGTCGCTGGCCGACGGCGCCGCCAACCAGCGCAAACACTCTGGACCACAGAGTCGCTGCTGCCACTGCCGCCGCCACGCCCCCGCCCCTGCCCCCGCTCCCGCCCTCGCCCTACCCCGCTCGCACTCCCGCCCCCGCCACAGCCTCCGCCTCCGCCACAGCCCCTGCCTCCGCCGCCTCCACCTGCACCTCCGCTCCCCCCCGCCACCGCCACTGCCACCACCATCGCCACCGCCTCCACCACCGCCTACGACTCCGCCTACGCCTTCGCCATCGTCTAAGCCTCCCCCGCCGCCAACGCCTCCATTACCGCTTCCCCCTCTCTGCCACCACCACGTCCGCCTTTTCCACCGTCTAAACCTCCGCTTCCGTCGCCGCCTCCGCCCTTTCTTCCCCCATAGCCACCGCCTACCCCCCACTGAACATCCGCCTTCGTCTCCGCTGCCCCTCCCGCCTACGCTTCGCCAACGCCTCCACCATCGCCCTCCCTTTCCGCCGAAACCTCTTTGCTTTTGCCACCTCCTAAACCTCCGCATCCGCCGCCGCCTGCGCCATCGCACCCGCTGCCACCCCCCTCCGCCCTTCCTTCCTCGTTTCCGCCATCGCCTGCGGCATCCTCTCCGCCTCCGCTGTCGCCATCACCGCCAGATCTCCTCCTCATCGCCTCCGTCGCCAGCGTTAGACACATATGCTAATGAGACGGTTTCGAGAACCGCACGCCCACGTCAACGCATTGCCGGTAAATTTGGCAGGGTGGTGGGAGTTAAAGAGAAAAATACACGTCTTTCTGAAAAGAAATCTTTTGCTGGGTTTCAACGTGGCTCCCAGACGCCATACGCTTGCACTGAGCGCAACATGTTTTATCTCCAATAAACACTGTATGTGATTCCTAATGATGAAAACACATCTATCCTACTACTTGTATATGTACTGTTGGGCTACTTGCGCTTTCCAGATCTGGCCAATCCAGCTCGAATCCCGAGAACTGTGGAAATGACTGAAACACCATAGGCTATAGTAGGAACTACGGAAGAATTTCGTATGGGAGTGAACAGAGATCGTATTAAATAATTCTATGACTATTATTGCCGCCAGTCTAAAATCAGAGGTTTGTAACGTAAACGTATCTGAGAAAATTAATTGAAACTGCAATATCTATTGCATTCATAAGCGACGTGTTAATAGAGTTCTACAAATTAGAAAACAAAAAACGGCGGAGAAAAAATAAAAATGATACAGGTTTATGTTAAGAATGTAAGCAAACGACATTTGTGCACTAAATATATATTCTGTTACAAAATGAGCGTTTGCAATGTCATCATTGTTTTAATTTCTCCCATCTTATCATATCCGTGGGCGCTTCCAATTAAGAGCAAGTGTGAACGCTCAGGACTGAGCCTCAGTCGCCGCGATCTCAAGCACTGACGACTCCGGGAAACGATGCCTCAGCCCCCGAACTCCTGCAACTAGTTCCAAATAGAAGTCTTTACCCCGATTCAATTATTCCGTCCGAAAGAGTTCATATATTGAGCTTTGTACTTTCGTCAAGAAATAATGTTTGGTACTTCTGAGCTGCTGTCGCCCGTTGGCAGTATGCGAACGAATAAAATCCTACTCTAAAGCATGCGACTACAAAATCCTAAAAATGACAGCAAAACACACTCGTAATTAGGTTGGTTTGGTTTGGTTTTTTCGTGTTTCCGGGCGCGTCAACTGCTTTGGTCATTAGTCCCGTTAGTGTAGTGAATGTTTTTCTCGGAAGATGGTGGTGATCTTCTCCGCTGGATGGCGAGATCCGGCGCCGACCTACCGTCGGCTAGGTGGGTTTCCCTAACCAGGACTCTCCCACCGGCGGGGCACCGCCCAGCCGGACAAGTTCTAAACACCCGACCGGTCTCCCGGAATATGTGGTAGTGTAGTGCATGTTAGTGTAAGTGTGTGTGTAAGGGGAGAGGATAGGACAAGGAAGAGGAAGGAAATATCGCGCGCGGTCCGTGGCCCGTTTGGTAGGGTACTGCTCCGGCATTCGCCTGGTGTTGATCGGAGAAACCACGGAAAACTACCGACCAGAGCAGCCGGCCGCTAGAATTCTCCTCCATACAGCGACTGAATTCGACCTAGCTGAAAAGCTAGTGTCGAAAATCCTGCCGCCGTCAGGACTCGAACCTAGGACCTCCCGGTCAAAGCGCTGCAGTGGCATCAGTTGATGCACTGAGCTACCGCTCCCGGTCGTAATTGGGAGTAATAGTTATAATTGGTAATTAAATTACGTGTTCTTTTTAAAATCGTTTCTGTCTGTTCATTTCTGCCCGTGTAGGTCTAGGATGAAATGCTTGTAGTATTTTAGATCCTGTTTCTTAAAAGAAAAAATATGTTTTTGAAAATAAATAAAGTGCGTATTCTATAGAAGATAAAAAATGTAATAACTTGTTTAAAAATATTAAGGCGGTTTCGAAAAATGAAATAGCAAATACGTTTAAATATAGCACGTCCAAGAAGAAGGAAATTTAAGGTTTCTTTTTACACATCACTGTCCTCTAATATTACGTGTATTTTTGCCTACTGAATAGTAGTCTTTATTCGCGAATTTTGCGATAAGACCAAGGTCGTTGCTAAGCGATGTCACACATGGTGCTGTACTCCTCTGGCAGGACCTTAAAGGGGAAGCGCATTTAAAGAGAACGTACTGCGCCACTCTAGACCATTAAATAATCCCTGCGTCCTACATAGTTTTTTATTAGATTGTGATTATAGACTTTTTGAATTCATATCCGCAATGTATGACAATTATTATCGATTAATATTGTCAAGCTCAGGAACAAGAAAATAGGGTAAACTTTGACAAACTAACTAAACTTAAATAAAGAGAAATATATTAAGAAATATATTATTATTTTCACACCCACCACACCCACCCCCACACACACCCACACACCCACACGCACACACACACACACTTTATATATATATATATATATATATATTATATATATATATATATATATATATATATAAGAGAGAGAAGGAGAGAGAGAGAGAGGAGAAGAGATGAAAGAAAAGAATTAAATTGTTTGCTTGATAAATAGGTGGGATTCAGAAATGTGTTTGGACGTAAATCAACATCAATGATTTACGAGATTGCCGATGGAGAGGCGACGGAAGTACTCACTAAGCACGTTTGTTCTATTTCATTTCATTGAAAAAATCCTCACTGTGACGATTGAAAATAAAATAAATATTAGCAAAAGGAGCTCAAAAGAGATTTAGCTTCAGTTAACAGTTGATATAATATTGTTGTAGATTCGATTATGTACAAAAGAAATATTCTACTTTGTAAATGGGCGCTCTCTTTTTACATGACTTTGAATGGGTACTTAAAGGCTTCCTCTAACAAAGGGGTTGTTTAACCTCCTTCCAATCCCTATCTTCTCTTTCTTCCTTCTAAAAACGTGATCACGAGCTCCACTATAACCTCCCCATCTGTGTGGGTCAGGTTCGTGAAAGTAGACCTTCCCGCTCTAACTTGTTCACTAGTGCGCGAAAACAGACGCTATTCCAACAACAGACGTTATCCAGATATCTCTGCGATATAATCTACAACCTCTCCAACATTTCATCGATTCTGTCAATTCTCGAAACGATATCCATCGACTAATACCCGTGCGGTACCTAAATCTCGTAAAGAAATTAATTCTTCACGGTGAAACAGAGCCCGGGAGTGATTATTTAGGATCTGCTGATATCTCATTTCCATGGAGATCGAGTCGCGGCTTGGGCCCGCTGCTTGCCCGACTGCTTCTCAGATCGCCCGATAGGCGGCGTCGTGCGCGCAGGGAGGTATCGGGTTCGAGTCCCGGGAGGAGCCGCCGGAAGAGATTGCAGTCGCCCCGCTGCCACCTGGCGCTTTCTTCGAGAAAGTCGGCTTGCGGTCGCCTTAAAGGGCGAACAAGAGCGCGGTGTGGCGTTGCAGCAAGACCGCCAAGGGGAGGGGAGGGGGAACAGCAAACGTGGAAGAGGAATCCGGAGAGGGCGCGGTGTGGGTGGTAGGATGGGCGATGAGAGAAGCAATGGCGGAGGGTTCTAGGGATGGTGCATTGGAACTGGAGTCGAACTGAATGCTTATTACGGTGACTTCGACGGCGATTTATTTGGATCGTCAATTTTTTGCCAACGAGTTTTTGATCTCGGCCTGCCATTTTCCAATTGATTCATATTCGAAATCCATCCTGAAAAGCAACACTGATATTTCCATATCTTTTCACTTTTCGTAGATTTTAACCCAGCAATAAGTAAATTATTCTACGAAAGACATAGTAATTATTAATTTTAAAGTAATAATCCTACTTATTTACATAACATATTAATGATGCATATAAATTAATGATTAACATAACTTATTTACATATAATACTTTTAAATGTATTACAAATAAAACTGAACCATCAATGTAAGAAAACTTTTAAAAAATTTAAAACTTAAAAAAAAAAGAATAATTTCTTTCATCCACTCGAGAAATTATTACGAAACACTCGTTATTTGTAGTTAATTTTTCTAGTAAATAATATTAACTTTTCAGGCAAAAAGAAGGAAAAATAAACAAGACTTTATAAGTTCTCTCTTTAAGAAATGAAATGGTAACAAAATATGATACAGATGATTACTGCGTGAAGATGTGCGAGTCTGTTAATTAAACTTCAATCAGTCATTACACAGTTATAGATGCCCTGAAAGCAATAAAGCAGGTGGGCCGGTTCCCTGACGATCGACATACTGCACTTTACCTTTATTTAGTGCAAGCACCGACATTTAGTGCTTGCGGTATTTACAATAGTGATTTCACCTGATGACATTTAACATATTTGGTTTTGACATCCTGAATTTCACATAATGCTTTTTTGCATTGGTTTTTAACTACATGTCTTCTTTTATTTTAATATTTGTTTATTTACTTGGGGATGGGGAAACAATTGCAATTATTTGGTATGCAGTATATTAAAATGTGTTCGTATTTGTTTCCAAATTGTTCGTGGTGAAGGGGAAAATAGTGCAAACATACTGAATAAGCCATTGAAAGAACACAAGTAAACAAAATCAAATGACACTGACCTGGATTCAGAAAGGAAAATAAAGTCAAAGCGCAACTTGTTACATGAAGCAAAAATTTCAGACTGAATTCTATTAATCTTCAATACCAAGAGTACAATGTCCAAACCTTACAACTTTTATCCAATTTATATCGTAACATTGAAACATAAATTGCATTCTATTAAATTATTTGCAAAACTTTAATACATTATTATTACCATCTTACGTGATTGATCGTGAAAATGAGTAGTGCATGAATTGGAATGTATACTCAAAGTGAAGTACCTACGCGGAAATGTATATCAAATTCTTCTAGGGCAGAACCTAAGTACACATACATACCATAAGTGAACAAACATACGTAAAATATCTTTTGCGAAGAAATGTTACTTCGACAGAATGCACCAGAACTACCAAATTTTGGAAAAATGTTCTTCGCAGAATGCACAGAACTCAGTCAATCGCAACGCCAAATGTGTCGTGGTGCCGACGAGTATGAGCCATTTGCTTAGAGGTGAACAAATATAAGTAAAGTTTCTTTGTGGAAAAAGTTACTTCAGCACAATGCACACAACTGCAGTCAATTCTCAAACGCCGAATGTGTCGTAGGTGTCGACGAGTATTGAGTCATCTGCTTAGAGGTGAACAAATATAGTAAAGTTTCTTGTGGAAAAAGTTACATCAGCACAATGCACCACAACTTGAGTCAATTCTCAAACGCCGAATGTGTCGTCGATGTCGACGAGTATTGAGTCATTTGCTTAGATGTGAACAAACGTACGTAAAACATTTTGTGAAAAAAAGTTACTTCAGCAGAAAGCACCACAACGTGCAGTCAATTCTCAAACGCGGAATGTGTGGTAGGTGTCAACGAGTATGGCGCCCGCCCTGGCAGCGCGCGGTGGGGCGTGCAGCGGGACGGCGGGGTGGCTGTGCAGAGGTAGAGCGCGGAACGCGAGTGCCCGCGGTGGCAGTTATCGCGCGCTATCTGGCGCGCATTGTTCGGGCGCGCCGCGCCGCCGCGCTCCACTAAGCGCGCGACCTGGCGAGGGTGGCGGCTGGCGGGGGCGGGGCGCGTGTGTGAGGGACAGGCGCAGCGCGCGCGCGCCCCGGTCACGCCTCGTCGGAGCGCCCCATTGGTACACGGCCTAAAACCTGGTCATAATTGCAAATGCAAGTGGATTTGCGTTAAAATGGGTAACAATGGATTTTTGAGGTCGCTGAATTTCAATGTCATAAATACATTTCAAAATTCAAAATGGCGGTTTCAAAATGGCTGATACACGCATTTAAAAACAAAAATGCATAAAAAATATACATATGGGATTCTGAAGATCACTGATTTCGAATATCATAATGAAATTTCAAAATTCACATGGCAGTTTAGAAATGGCTGACTCATAAAAATGATATGTGTAGAATATGGATACAATAGTTCTGCGGTCGGGGTTAATATTGTTATAATTCCAAATATTTATATCAGAAATTTTCTTATTAAAGTAATTATAAGGGGAAATGGAAAAAATATGCAGAGAAATTAATTCCCTGTGGCGTAGAAGGCAATCCGGCATATCTAGTGTTAAATTTTAGTATGTAGCATTGCAGTAAAGAGGTTATAAAACAAAAATGTGCAGATATGTGCAGCTAAATATGTGTCATTCTGATTAATGGCATTCTACTTGATAAGAAAGATGATTGAGGTAGAAATACGCAGAACAAAAATATAATCCACAATACATGTAACTAACATTGTTACGCTCTATATGTTAGATTTCAGCCGTATTATTTAAAAAAAATTGCAATATGCTGACACTTTGTCTTAAACTATACCTAACTTATAGTCAAAGTGTCTTATCGGAAAATACAAAAATAATCCACAAAAATTTAAACACTTTTATTTTAATGTCACAAATATTGTTGACAAGAATCAATGAACTCGATTGTTTCGAGCAACGGTAACTTCACGAGACCTTGAGGAAGACAAAGAATGATTGAAGTAACATTCTGAGCTAGAGGTGCTTCGCGAGATTGCCAGTCTGAATTCCGAACGGCACTTCGAGTTTGCCATATGGCCAGTTTTGCCCACTGTGCGCACGGGAGCGATGGCGCTGCCCAGGGCAGAGCATGAGCATCGACATCTCTCCAGGCTAAAACGATCGCTTGAAAATATCCAGTGACAGAATAGATCACCTGGGGAAAGGTTTTCAAATGTCTTGTAATATTTTATGGCGTATTGAAATTTCTAGATGCATACACTCTGTGACACAATAAAATACAGCAGTATTGAATTATGAACGTTGCCAGCCAGATTCTAAAAAATCCCACTCGATATACGGGAATTTGATAAAAGATTCACCTCCAACCGTTTTAGTTAAATATACTAAAACAGCCACCTCCTTTAAACGGTCCAATGACAGAATAGATCATCCGGAGAAAGGTTTTAAAATGTCTTGTAATATTTTATGGTGTATTGAAATTTCAAGGTGCATACACTCTGCAAAACAATAACATACAGCAGTATTGAATTACGAACGTGGCTGCCAGATGTCTAACCAACGCCACTCAATACATGTACTTCGATAAAAGATTCACCTTCAACCGTATATAGTTCAACATGCTAAAATAGCCACCTCCATTAAGCGGTCACCTCAATTAGCCGGCATTTTTTTCATGGAACACACTGGTTTATTCCAGTGGCGTCTTCTTACTCTGGACCTAGGGCGTTGGCAGTGAAGGAAAGTATTAACCTTCACACTACTCTTTTTCTTACTTATTAAGAGTAACATTGAATCATGTAAGCAAAACATTTCTTTTAAATTATGTCGTAAGAATGAGAGAAAGATGGTCGCAAAACAACAACAATGAAGGTGTCGTATTTTATATTGCAAAGATTGGAATAATACATTTTAAAGTATTTAAAAAGACATGCTCGACGCTTTTTCCCATTCTTTGGTTCTCGTTTTAAAACTTAAATTTTGAAATATTATCAGGTTGGGACTACCCCATAGCCCATTACTCAGTACCCCATAGCCCAGAGCCCATTACTCAATTACATTTGCTTTTAATCTTACGAAAGGGAAGGAAAGCAATTATTTAAAACTATTGTTCCACTTTTTCACTATCCTTGTCAAAAAATAACTGTAGTAAATTTCATGACTATCGCCAAAGGCTGCACCGCGAGAATATCACAATCACGGACGCTCACTCTCTAGCAAACTGTTAATTCGAGATCCAACGTCTTGGCACGCTTTGTCCTGTAGTAGGGGGACGTGGCGCACATGCGCTGCTGCCTTCCAATCCGACCTGAAGACGCTGGAGGCATTCGCCAACGGCCTGACCTGCGCTCGCACACTGCCTGCGTTGCATGAACGCGCTGGTGCTGATCTATGACGCCGATCACACGGAAAACCGAATAAATTAAAGAAATCTTAATAAATCCAAAGGAATAGATTACTTTTATATTTCTTTGAGCGTTGACACACGACCTGCTCACCCAAAGAAAACGCCACTGGTTTATATGTAAGGCACGTGTAAAAATTCCCTCCTGGAACCGTAGCCAGCTCAGGCTGTCAGGGCACTTCTAAGAACTTTAAACTGAAATAGAATAAGAAGAGGAACAGTGGGTACACTCTTAATTCAATATATTCCTGCGTCTCGAGTGCGCTACCTGCCAGATTGCTTACAACAGTTATATTTCCAGTCGCTATTCAGGCAAGAGTTAAATTTCTATTTCTTTTAATAAATGTTTTTTAAGAAATAAAATTGCGTTAGCATCGTTTAAACTGCAACTTTCTCATGAAGTTCTTAAAGACATTTTTCCTTTCTGAGGGGACTTGAGAGCCCGCGGTATATACTGCGTTAGCGAAACCGATGAATTTTTAAGTCTAATTTGCTTCTAAATTCCGTTTTGTGGGGTCGAAAAGTCCATTTCTCAATGTCAAGAATGTTTGACACTAGCCAAAAGACGGTATTTGATCCTAGAAAATGAGAAAATTTTCAGCTAGAAAATGTACTGATATTTTAAGTGCACTAAAACATATATTTAATAAAATATAACTGATGACTACATTTTCTGAAGTTTCGAAATCTATGCAGCTTAAAAGAGTTGTAAACTCTTCTAAACAAAAATCTCTGCAAGGAGTTTCTCGTTAAAATTAGTAAAATTCATGCGAAAATAGATTTGGCTTAAGATATATGTGTATCTTATAATTCAAAGTCTATTGTTTAACCTGTATTTTGTAGTTAAGACAATTGGAATGATTTTACCAAAAAAGACTCTATTTTACAGCAACGACCACGTTTAAACCTGATCTATGTGCTTCCCGTATCACAATAACCTTAATTAAGCTACCACTTTCTTTAACGGCCTCTTTTTGCTGGAAACATCAGTGGCAGCTCAATACGGGTTTCTCTACTGTTCAGGGGCCTAGCATGACCTGTGAGGTTCATGAATCTATAATTCGGTTTACTGTTACTCCTGAGTTACTCCTGTATATAATAATAATAATAATAATAATAATAATAATAATAATAATAATAATAATAATAATCAGGGAGTCCAAACGATAAATTAATGACTAGAATTATGATGATAAATCGCAGTGAGTTTAAAATGACGTTTGAAAATTGATGCAGGGCAGCCTTATGAGCAAACTGTGTGAATCATGATAATATACAGAAATTTCTCACAACACAGTCTGGCAACAAATTTCAAAGATTAAAGTGAATTTAATCCTATGGCTTCTTTAGCATTATTTTCGAAATAGATTTTTTGCTGAAAGGAGATTGTTCCAGGATTCTCACAATTATCTTGTACTAAAAAATATAAAGTGCCAACAGAAATATATTGATGTATAGTTATTTAGACATAACATCTGTCATCAATGTCTGCTAACTAAAATTTGTGGTCAAACACCCGCTGGAATACGAAACCTGTAATAGCTGCGGATCTAGTGCCATGAACGAATACGCAGATTCTTGGAGCAGAAACAGTCCTTTCAGTTTCCTTCTAATAAATAACACCGTGTACCGCATTGTATTAATTGAACCTCCATGTATCGAATCTTTGTATATCGAAACTTTTTGTCGAACCATTAAAAATCGATTTTTTCCTGTCCCTTAAAAATTCTGTTTCAAACGTTTGTATACATCGAACATTTTTTTTTTTTTTTAAAAAAAAAAGTGCAGAACATACTAAACATTGTTTCTAAAAATTAGTTTTATTTAATTTGTAAGGAAAGTATTACTATTGCGGAACAAATTTTTACTTGTGAACGAGGATGTTATCGTCGCAGAATACGCAGAATACATATGATATTGTTAGTTCCATAAGAAGAATGGTAATGAAAATGATGATGGTGATGATAGTGAAGAAGAAACGGCGATACAAAAAGCTTCCAGAACTCAAATGTTAACAGCTTTTGAGACGATTCGGCAGGGATTTCAATTGAGAGAACATGTTCCAGATGAAATGATTTAGTTGGTTAACAATGTAACAGTTGTTGAACGGAGTGCATCATATGTGCAATGAGAATTAGGATTTTTTAATTTTTCAATTCAATGATTTGGTCATGTACTTATGCAATACTAATTTCCTGTTACTCTACATAAATATGAAAATTGTTATTTTATTTAAATATTATTTATCTTGTTTTTTTATGATATTATCGTAGGAACCTTCAGATTCCGATTTGAAAATATTTGTATTAATTTTATTAACATTGTTGGTTCTTCCTAGAAATAGGAACTAAAATATTATTTTTAAGAGGGCGAATTTGTATTTGTATTGACCCATACAATCACAGACCATGACCGTCTTTGACAGATCCCTTTACAAGAGTCGGCGTCATAATAAAACAGAACGTTAAAAATTAATTCTGCTTTTAATTACACCGTTACTCCACTCTCCCAGTCTCACAAGCTCCTAGCACAGGAGTAGAAACAGCCGCCGTTTGACTTCGCACACGCCGCAGGCCACAATTACAGACCTGATCGTTTTCATGACGATTTAACGGGGTGCAGTTCAGATGAAAGCGCGGGATAAGTGAATCTCGTTTGTAATATCTTTCTGCTCCATTATGATCACGATGCTCGACGCGGGTTCGCGACTCCGTTTGCGGCGGGGGCGGCCGTGGGGGGGCGGGGCGAAGGAGGTGCTGGGTCGATAACCGGGCATCGAAGGAGGACGCCGCGGCGGCGCCGGCGAAGAGGGCGACGACTCGGAGGGCGGGGGCGGAGGGAGCGGTCGCTTCGAACACGGAGAACGGGATGCGAGATGCACAGGCGTTCTCCTTCTGGAGCACGGAGTCTGAGAGCTCAGGCTCGTCTTTGGACGCTGCAGACAAGTCATTCGTTGGACTAACATGAACGCTACTCACCAGATACAAGAAAATTAATACGCATTAAGCAATTTCTTTGGTTTAATCGTAAATATACAATTAGTTTGGGATTTTTTTTTTGTTTTTTTCTCCCTTTCAAAATTCAAAATTTACTGCTTATTTATCCTTGAAATATATTTTATTACATGGGAGTTTTTTTGTTTTTTTTCCTCCCTTTTAAAAATTCAAAATTTATTGCTTGTTTATCCTTGAAAATAGATTTTATTACATGGGAGTTTTTGTTTTTTTTTTCTCCCTTTCAAAATTCAATATTTAAGTAGTATATGACTTATTGTAGGGATTACAGAATTTTGAAAATGTGCACACAATTCACTTTTTCCCATAGCACGTCATACGCAGTTTTTAACTGTTTTTTTACGTAAAATAAATAAATAAAAAGTTCAAGAATATTATCTTTCTACCGTTTTAAATTGCATTTTTGATAACTATTGATTGACTATTGCAATGAGTCGTAATGGTGTGTTATTCATATTTTATTCATTGACTCCAAAATAGAAATAAAAGTATAGACACGGCCCACTGGAACAGGAAATCACGGGTTGGCAATGTTTGATATGTCGGAGACTGCGGACTAGTGAATACACACGAAAATAACAGTCGAGAAAGATATTGGCACAGAGATGAATAGAATGCTTTAATCAGAGATGTATAATTGAATAGATCATTTGATGTAAAATACTTAGCGTCGTGTTAGCGGTGTTTTAATTGAGTGCTGTGAAAATTTGAATGTACTAAAATACGTAGAAGAGTGAATACGTGAATTGTCTGTATGGAATTAGACCTGAATGAAGGACTTACGTTGTTGTGAAACTTGAAGAAGACTTATACATAGGTATCATTATTTAAATTGTGAATTTAGTTAGGCATTTTGTTTGTATATCCGTTTAAAAGAATATTGTTGAAATTTTAATTGTAAGTTAATTTTATTTTGAATTTAAGTAAGTTGCTTTATTAGTGAATAAATGCCCTGAATAAATATTAATGAATATTTTTATTCCCCCCATTAAGTGATTCATTATATTTTTGATTAATGGAAAAAATTAAAACCATTTCATTACCATCTGCCACGATCGTCTAGTCCTTGATGGCCATTCCTTCTTTCTTTTTTCAAATATTTTATTTCATTTCTTTTGTCTTTGTTTGAAATAAATCTTTATAACTTTATAGAATATCTATTTATTGGGAATCTTTATATATATTGCTCAAAAGACAAAAGCAGTCGCTTTATATTTTTCGTTGCTGTACCCTTAGTTTTTACAAATCACAATTCAAATTGAGTTAAAAATGAAATAACCCATTTGATAAATAATTAAAAAGGATTATTTCGTTATCTCCTTAATTTAATTTCGATGTTGAATGAATATTTTGGATTGAATAAATGACGACTTTTATAGTTTTGGGGAAAACAGTTCTCGATAAAACACTTTAAATCTTTTCGATGTCCCGCCGTGGCCCGTGTCGTCAAGCAGGACCCCCAAAACCGAACAGTGCAGCGACCGGAGGCAGCCGCTGGCATGTCCTCCCACGCCGTCGCGTCCGCCGCTAGCCCCGCCGCAGCAGCCCCAAATATTGGCGGTCCCCTCTCGCGGAAGCCAGGAGCCCCGGCCAGCCGGGCCTCTCTTGAACCGCGGCCCGCGCGCAAACGCAAACTGCCATTCTTCGCGTCTCCGCGATAGAGCCGTACAGCCTGTTTAAACAACAAACAAACAGTTTTCGTTATAAGAAAAAGGATGGTTGCGGTGAACGGTAAAGACTCTAGGCTCTCTGGAAAGTTTTTAGGTTGTAAATAGAATGGGACAAAGTCTTTAGCGCCTATCATTTTCTCTCTCACGCCTCATCATTCGTGTAATGTTTTAAAGGGGTAATACGTGTTTGCCACTGGGAGCGTACAGACGACGCCTTGAGGCTAGCGAGTATCAATTATTGGGAGGTCACGGGTTCTCACCCAGTAAGGGACCAGACGCTTACTTGATGTGATTAACATTCGTAAGTTTGTGGCGCCTGCCGGAATTGAAATCAATGGGTGACTGCTTCCATCAGTCGTATCCCTGAGCCCATCCTGGCGAATCCCGAGTCATCATCCTATGCAACAAGTCAAGGACCGCACGCAATCTTTCCTTCCTATTGTTATTTTACTTATACTTAGTATTGTTATACTTATACTAATTATCATCATCATCATCATCACCATGCTGCACATCCAATTCGAAGAGGGACGTCATGGACAAGTATGTCCGGACCTAACCCTCGCCCCTGTACGCCAGCGGGGAGGTCTTGTGGAACATACATTTGTGCGGGACTGACTGGAAGTTACTTGATTTATTTTCGTCAAAAATAGTAAAGACCTGTATGTGTACGGGAAAAATACAATTTATTAGAATATCACTATTTCTTGTTAACAAAAACGTTAATTGAAGGACACAATGCATTCATGTTCTTTCATGAACCTATAACGACTCAAAACTTCAGAATAAGAGAGTAAAAATTATTCATAATCTACCATTTTTAAGAAGAGTTCTGAAAGTCATGTCATTCTCACCGAGAGATTCTGCCAGTCTTTCAAATGTGTCATTCGGATTGGCCGCTGGCATGCTTTTGACATTACCTTTCTTGAAAGAAGTAACGCCAAAATATGAATTGCACTGCGTTGACAGTGCAAGTTTGAATTGACATTAAGAGAACTTAACAACCCAAAATACAAGTGATTGAAACGTTGTGTGAGTAAAGGAAATAATTTGGAAAACATTAAGTTATATATTAACTGCCATATCAATTTGTTGGTAAATTCAACCTTTTTCTAGTTTTCAAATGAATAGACATTTTTAAAATTATCACTTGTTAATTATTCTTTTTGTATCGATTCAAAGTCCTTGAAGGATCATTTTTTAATAGCTCAGGAGAAATTTTGAGATATTAGTGACTTCACGCTGCATTCACATGGTCATTCTTACATTTCAGACCGTGTAATTCATTATCCTAACGAGAAGACTCTTCTTGGCTCGATATTAAATAATTTATTTCCAAAGTGATGCATCTCCATAAAAATAACTTTTTTCACAAAGTTAAAGTATTCAAACTTGCTTACTAGTTCGAGAATAAATTAAATAGTTTTCGGATACCGTTTAACGAAAGAGACACCCTGTTTTCGGACACAATATTTGGCAGTTTGATGGAAAAGCGTCTTAAGAATATATAAATTTGCATTGATTGATTGATTAGTGATTCTGGGCCCGTCATCTACTGAGGTCATTAGTCCCGTAAGTGAAGTGCATTTCTTCATCGGGAGGTGGCGGTGATCCTCCCTCCACTGGAGGGCGAGAACCGGCGCCGACCTACCGTCGACTAGCGGGGTTTTCCCCAACCAGCGGGGCACCGCCCCAGCCGAGACAGCTGGTGGTGTGTGTGTGTAAGGGGTGAGGATAGGACAAGGAAGAGGAAGGAAAGATAGCGCGCGGTCCGTGGGCCGTTCGTTAGGGTACAGCTCCGGCATTCGCCTGGTGTTGATCGGAGAAACCACGGAAAATTACTGACCAGAGCAGCCGGCCGCTAGAATTCTCGTCCATATAAATAAAAGAAAACAAACGGAAATGGAAATACGGCACTTTGGATAGAAGTTCTGCAATTGTCACCCGCCGCGTGCTACAAACATGTGAAATAATGTTTTATTTTTATTTTATTTTATTTTAACTGGTCGACTGTCAGTTGTCCTTTCCAGCTGAGCACCCAACTCTCTCACAACAGTGCAGTGACCGGAGGCGCTCTGTCGACGTGTCCGGCGCTGCCGCTGCCGCCTCCCAAATATTGGCAGTCCTCTCTCGCGGCAGCCACGCATTGAACGCCGCGGGCGACGCCGCCTCTCGAAGTGCAGGGTATCCATCACCGCCCCGCCCCCCTCCCCCGCGTGCTCACACACCCTACGTGCGCAAACACGCCTTTCTTCGGCGACGCAGCACTCGCAATACGACCAGAAGACCGGCTGCATGGCACCGGCCTGCAGGGCCACTCGCAAGACCGACATTGCCACTGCCATCGCATCATCGTTGAAGCTCTTAGGCTAAGATTACAATGGAACCGATTTTGGCCGAAATCCCCGTCGGATGACGGCGGATGTTTGCGTCCGATTTGACCAATTGGTTCAAACATGAAGTAGTAATTTTGTTTGATCCTGTCGGTTCTATTCGCCCGAAATTAGGTCGAGAGCACAGGTCATTTGTACTACCAGGATCATCTTCAATACTTGTAGAAAATTTTGAACGTGCTTCTGCAAATGTTTCAAACATCAGATATTGAATTATGTATAATTTTATTAATTAGTATTAACTTAAACATTTAAATGATTTTTTTAATTTTTTTATAAATTTTTCCTGGTGTAAATTGGTGGCGGAAGCAATGGCAGCGGTGCGCAGGACGATGTCAAGGGTGTGGGCGGCGGTGGCCACGGAGGGAGCGTCGCCTTGCGGTCGGAGTAAAGTGCAAACACCCACACCGCTCAATGGGTTGAACTCACAGACACCCGGAAGCGCGTGTTGAACAAGATGTTAATGGAATACGCTGACGAGAAAATCATTGCGTTATTGAGAGAAAGACGAATTCTTTCGCTGTCGAATTTCATTCTCTTTACTCTTCCTTCTATATTTGTTTATCGGAAGTTCACTAAAAATGTTTTTTATGGTTATAATTCTTCAGGAATTTATATTCTTGAATGGGGATATTTGTATTTAAGAAAATTGTGAAAAAAATAGAGATCCCAACATTCCCGACACGCATTCATGTATCAAGGTGAAAATAACGCAAAGAATTGAATCTTAACAATTTGTTTTGCAGGAAGATAAATGAATATATTTGACCTTCGTTTCAATAGAAGGGTTCTTTAGGTTGAAACGTATGTAATGGTGTGTCTCTCTGATATTGTGTGCGTTCCGACTTGCTGGTTCCATTCCAAATGGATTAACTCCAAAATATGGATAATTAACGAACTAGCCAGTAAATTTGCATATCAACCAGATACTTTAAATAAAGCTGAAAGAAGGCAATGAAAGTATTTATATCATCATCGAGCTAATGATTGCAAGAGCCATAAAGCGCTAGGTAATTGTCCCAGTGGGACATTTTGTATCGAGAAATATTTTGGCATAAAATGCGTTGGAAATAATGTTTTGCACAGACTCAAGTTTGTTTTGTATAAATCCCGAACGCCGCAGACCGGAGCCTCGCTGCCCTAACTCGGAAATACGTAGTGAAGTGTCAACTGAGATGTAATAGTGAGGTTAAGTTTTGTTTGGTGGTGTAGTGTAAATAGAAATTTTCTACTGAAGCGGTGGAAGACGAAAATACTCCCTTTGTCTCTCGCCAACCTTAAAAACGTCCCTTCAGATTTCTGATTTACTTTTATTTCATAACTAGAGAAAATCCGTCAACAATGACGGAACAAAATCAAACTTCCTTATTAATAATTCATTATAATGAATAGTAGTTCACAATTGAATTTCTTTAATACTAAATTTAAGATTTATTCTACTTCAAAATTGTACTTATAATTATTCTGTATGTAAAATTACTTGTGAAGGTTCTAAGGTGATGGCACCTCACACGCATTGTCGCAAATCAGGGCAAAATTATTGAACGCTACAACTTTCTAATGAAAATATATTCTTAAACTATTGCTAAAATTATAAACAAAGTATTGTTTATTAATATTTATTACAGATGCGTTTATATATCTTTGCTAAGCCCCCCTGACAGGGAACAGAAATATGTCGTTAGGAAAGAAATTTCAGCAAAAATATTGAATTTTTCTGTCTTTTTCCTTCTATTTCTTGACACCGGCCTTTTTATACATCACTAGAATTTGTTTAATTGCAAAACTAATATATGTGTACACTTTTTTTTTAAAACCACTTGGAATGTTGCCTGATATTGACAAATGATGAGCTCATCACTGACAAATTCAAGACTCAGAATCTTGAAAAATAGTGGAATGTAAAGCCCGGTTATTAGCAATTAGAAATTACAAGTAATAAAAGCCAATGACTTCGTCATAATGTAGTTTAGTATTTCTTGCGCAACTGTAAATAGCTCACATTTCAACTAAGTCGACTTCCTTCCTCTTCACTACCGCTTTTTTAATGTTAATTACCAGTGTCTTATATCCTTTCCTGTTAATCATCTTCACATTCGTCTTGATCTATTCAAAGTTTACTCCACGTGTTCAGTTCCGGTACCCTAAAAATATGACATTTCATTTGCAACCTCTATGTGACAAAGATTAAATCCCTTTAAAATATTTAAAAATATGTTTTCTGTGAATTCAAAACAAGTCATTAGGCGAATTGTTCAAGTACGCTCCCTGAAGTCACGAAAATTAAACAACTCGAGACACCACGGATTTCTGGACTGGTGACCGTCTGGAAACTATGGTTACTCTGGGCGGTGAACCCCTGGCCGGAGGGATAAAAGGCATCTTCACATACATCTTGATCTATTCAAAGCTTACTCCATATTCAATTCCGGCACCCTAGAAAAGCTAACATTCCGGCAACGATAAAAAGCATACGAAACAAAAGGTAAAAACTTAACACCAGTAGTGTCGTAGCGATCTCGGACCGTGGGGTCGCGGGTTCGAGTCCCAGAATCGGGCATGGTTGTATTTGTATTCGTCCTTTAACTCCTTATCATCATCATATCGTTTTATCTTCATAGTTACCATACCGTTAACTCCGTTAGTGGTCGCTAATGACCTAGGTGTTGATGCGACCTTAAATAACAAAAAAAATAACATGATTACTTCAGATTTATTTACGCTCAATGCCTATGATAAGGTAAAAGACGTGTTGCGAAAAAGACACAAGTTAAAAATTAATAACAAAATCAGAATCTGATTAAGATGTCACTATACGACTAACCTCGATTTAATAGTCAATCCTCACTTCGAACTATCGCCACATTTTGTTACAAG
This sequence comes from Teleogryllus oceanicus, assembly GCA_964035755.1. Lineage (NCBI taxonomy): Eukaryota > Metazoa > Arthropoda > Insecta > Orthoptera > Gryllidae > Teleogryllus > Teleogryllus oceanicus. The sequence continues at coordinate 164,387,051 of CAXIVR010000002.1, read as the reverse complement.
AATGCTCACGGATCTACAGGGCCCAGCACGTTTAAAACGTTTATTCCTCAGAAAAGATTTGGAAAATTCATCGTTTATAAAGCAATACTATAATTATAAATAATCTAGGAAAGTATATGGAATAACAAATCTCTATCGCGCAGCGTGCTACCTAAGAAACTGAATTAATTGATTTAGGTGTCAAGAGTTCCCGTGCGAGCTCTGCTGAGTAGGTGCCTCCAAATGTAATCATTTATGATTCACAGTTTTTAAAATGTTCAAGTCAAGGAAATTGGAAAAGAATAATTGTGTTAGAACACTCTTAGGATGCATTCAGACCGTGATGTGTTAGTCTTCATTCCATTCGTCTGTTCCGCGAATCGTCAATCCCGACTTCTCTAGGGCAGGTTCCATGTTCGCGCGCGGAATCTGTCCACTCGACCGTTCAAGCCCGAGCGAGACACACGAGAAGGTAGGCACTGCGCATGCGCAATAGAGCCATTTATGCATAGTAGCGCTATTCAGAAAACATTGGGTAGCGTAATCCGCGCTAAGGATTGTAATCGTCCAGAAATTTGTTGTAGCTGAATTGGTGATTGGTTTCAATGGTTTTCTTCACGAATTGTTAATGTAAATTTTATGGGTTGAGGCTACTTTTCGAAAAGCTAGGACTGACCGGGTTTAGAGTCCCGACGGTGGCAGTATTTTCAACACCAGATAGACAGTTAGGTCGAGTTTACCAACTGGCTGGAGGAGAATTCTAGCGGCCGGCAGCTCTTGTCGGTAGTTTTCTGTGCGTACCATACCTGAGTAGTACCATAACAACGGGCCACGGACCGTGAACGTTCTCAATCCTCTTCCTCGTCCCTTCCTCATACCTTACACACACACTTCAAAGTACTTAACTACCACACATGTCAGGAGCTTAGGGCTTGCCCCGACTAGTGCGGTGCACAGCTGGTGAGATCTGCTGATACCTGGATGGGGAAACTCCGCAAGCCGACATGTAGATAGGCTCCGGATCTCTCCATTCAGCAGAGGAAGAACACCACCACCTCCCATCATAAAAGTGCACTACGGTTACGGAACAAATGACCATAACTATTGACGCGCCCGGAATTACTAGTCGACATTCAGTGCAACCACCTTCTCCTCTGTGACCTCACCGAAGGCAGATATTCTGCACGCAAATTCTACCGTTGTTTACTTATCAGTTTTATTTTTTAAACGTGCTCCCTTGGAGAAATATTCCAGTATGCAGCCTGCTTCCAACAACTGTGGCAACGATCGCCAACCCCTGCCGAGGCCTGCCGCCTCGTGTCGCACACTTAGCCGTTAACGACTGCTGTGTCCAAGGAGAAACGTAGCAGTGTTTGTTTGCTTCGTGTCGGCCCCGGTCGAGATTCGCAAACAGACCAAGGCAGAAGTTTTTGAGGCTGCGCTACCGCAACCAGACATCTCGCAAACATAGCGTCTCGTTCAAAATGAGTCGCACTCTTTCATTCACGTCCGCTGAATACTGTCTCATTTGAGGAAGGCTTTTTTATAACACGATTTCTATTTGTTCCTTGCGGACCACGGAATTGAAAAGAAAGGGCAAACTGGGTTATTTAGCCAGAAATGCGAAAGTTAAGGGTTGGTGAAATTGCATAAAATAGTTTTTCGTTTTGTATTTAAATATGTTTTATGATATTACGTTATGGCTGGCTGTGGCTTGTATTTGGAGAAGGTGTCAATACTTTTGTCACGTTTTGTTGTAATAATATTGTAGCAAATACGAATTTGAATAGTAATATTTGTCTTTCTACTTTCCAGGGCAAAAAAATAGAAAAGTATTGAAAATCATATTATTAAGTTCTTTAATTCTTGTGACAATATACACAATTACGGTGAAATTTATAATCTTTATGTCGTAAAAATTATAAAATGTATAGTTCTCTAACCTTGATTTCGCCAGACAACAATTGATTCGTGTGTATTTTACGACAGGTTTATGTTACAAATGCTGGAAAATTGAGAATATAGTTGAATTTTGAATCCCTTACTATTTGGAATAAATCCAATCAATTAAAAAACAAAATTTAAAAGTCGAATTAGACCTTTCTCTGGCACAAAGAAGACGCGCTTCCTCTAGTTGTTTATATTTTTGACAATTTATAAAAATTATAATACTACTAATTAAGTCTAATTAATTTATTCTTTTCCGTATTTCACATACAAATAACAAGGATATTCATTCAAAGAGTAAGAAAATCATATATTTAAAAACGCAATAGACATTTGTGAAAATCGCTTGTAAAACGATCGATTCTTTAGAATGATTTGATGTAATGAAGTTCGATTCCGAAAATCGACTTAAGTTATCTCGAACCAATGTGTTCTCTCTGCGACGATATGTGATAAAGCAAACATTTTCTTTAGGTATAAAGTGAACTGTCAAACACACACACACACACACACACACACACACACACACACACACACACACACACACTGGGAGAAGTACACTGTGAGGGCAAGAAGAGAGAAGCTCATGTCGCCACTAATTGGTCCTGCCTCAACGATGGCCAATAGCTCGATAATTGTATGCTTTCCAAGAAGAGAGAAGCGCACTAGGTCAACCTACTTCGCGTCACGGAGGACGGCAGAGACGGGAAGAAAGGCTTGCGGTCGACGTCAGAAAATGAAGATTGACGAGCCGTCAGCGAAACGAATACTCTTGGTGGAAAACCATGACTCCTAAGCTACAAGTACTCAATCCCAAGCCTCAATCTCCGTACAAGTAAAAAGATGCGCGTACGTTGTCTTGAGCCTCAGAATACTTACTAACATTATTTTCCTTTCCTAACATGAATTTAATTCAGAGAAAGTGATAGCATCGATGTAATTAGAGAAAATTTAATAACAGACATATTCGCTCCCATGTAATAGAAACCATAATGCGTCAAAAATGAGCTACAATTTGATACAATAGTCCTGTCGAACAAATAAACACCCCCTCCTCCACTCCTCTTGCTTCTAGAGAGCTCAAGAAAACATGCGCATGTTAAGAGGAAGCCTCCATTTGGTACAGCTTTATGTACGAGACATAACGGTACCAGTGGAAGATGTAATTATCCTAGATAATTCCACGAGTGCTTTTGAAATCGTCGATAAATGCGCTAGTCAAGAAGCAGGGAGGGGATTTACCTTGGAATTTCATAGGAAAGAGTTGAATTTAGTAGGTCTATTTCACGAATGAAATTTGAATTTAATTAGTCGGTTAATTACGAATATTCAATAAACTAAATTCTACATGCATCAGTATATGCTCTCTCTATGCACGTCCACATGCAACAATTATCTCATTAACTATCAGCATCCACGTTTCCACATTTGAGGTCAACTCATCAAGAGGCTACTGGTTACTGTCCGTCTGTCCGGCTGTCCGGCTGTCCGGCTGTCCGGCTGTCCGGCTGTCCGGCTGTCCGGCTGTCTGTCTGTCCGGCCGTCTCTGAATACTACTAGCGTCTAAACCACACGTACGATCTTTTCCAAATGAAATAATCCATTGTTGATCTGGCTCTAGTTGAAGCTTGATGCTTTACATAAATCTTCCCAGACATTTTAAATTGTTTTTTAAAAAGGGCTCCAAATTTTTTCTTTACATTTTTTGTAAGAAAAGAGTAAAATAGATTTATAAAGGTGGCATAGGTCCAATTTTCCCCGTTAACTCTGAATTTACGAAGATTGCAAAAGTTTGAATTTTTTCGACTACAACTATAAAACTAAAGATAGAGATTTTTTCTTCAATTGAAATTTGTTGTGCTAGTTCTTTCAGTAAGGTGAAAATTTGTTGTTTAAAACTTGATGTGCTAGTTCTTTCAGTAAGGTCATGTACATTGTTTCAGAAATTTTAGGAGTTTTGTGCAATAGTGCATACAATATTTCCAATTTTAAAAAATTACAAACACAACATTTTTTCAAAATCGGTTCCAATTTTTTCTTTAAATTGTTCGTAGGGTTAGTGCCAAATGAACCCTATTTCTTTTGTTTTCCCAAAAACTACAAAAATGTAATTTTTTTACTTGTCTCTCGGGTCGGTAATATTTACGTTAAAGGCAATTTCTTTTCATTATTATATTTATGAGCACATATTCCTTAAATAATGTCAAATAAAGTTTCTGAAAATCTCAACAGTTTTCTACAAAAATGAGCTCAAAATTCCGCATTTTTAGAAACGATCAAACGCCATTTTTTCAAAAATGACACCAATTTTTTTTCAATTTTTTCCAATTGATTGTGCTAATTGCACTGTTTAATATGACGTAATGTTCATTTATTATCATGAATGTTTTTTAAAAATTGTAATTTTTTAAACACCTCTCACGCCGTTAATATGGATATTTCATCGATTTGTATGCATTATTACATTTGTGAGTGGAAGTGCTTGAAATGATTTCAAATGACCTTTTTCGAAAACTCAATAGATGCCTGTAAAAAAGAGCTTCAAATTTCGCATTTACAGTAATGAATAATGGCTATTCTGTTAAAAACCATTTCAAATTTTTCAATGAAAATTTCTATTTAGGACGAATTTTTACTCTTCTTAAATATTCTTGAAGTAATAATTTTGTTTTACTACTAGGAAAGCAAAAAGTTGAGAAAATGTCAAAAAATGTACTTGGGGCGAAGATAGATGGCAGCTGGCCAGAGAATGGAGCAAGAATTTAAAGCCAGACCACACCAAGGAAATTAAAAAAATATTACTACGAGAAAGTCTGTGACATATTAGCACCTCTAGTAAAAAATTTGTTGACATTTATTTTATCACATGATTTACATCCGTAAGTTGAATCGTTTATTGTTTACTTTAGAATAGAAACATGAATATATCTTTTTCCGAACACTGTTACACGCATGCATGCTAGTTTCTCTGACTAGCCACTAAAATTAAAAAAAAAAAAAAAAAACAACGCTCAAGACCCTTTATCTGCATTTTGTGAATAAATGTTTTCACTTGAATCGCAAACGCAGAGACGAATGAAGTAGGGCTGATGTTAGTGCAAAGTAATTATTCATAAAAGGAAATGTGTATATGAGTTTTTACTTTCTCGTATACGTACGTGTATACGGAGTAATATACATAGTATAGAGAAAGGTATGTAATGCTGCGCGAAAAACGACGAATTTTCAACAGAAAAAATTCATTACTGGGCCCTGAAAACAAGAAAGTGGAAAACTCCAGTTGCTAAATTAGTATCCAGAATCGCTGTTTTATGGATCCTTGAACCAATTGGAAGCAAAACGTCCGTCTGTCCGTCCGTCCGTTCACCCATCAGTCCGTCTGTCGTATGTGAACAAACCTAGCGCCAAAACCACACGTACGATCTTTTCCAAACTGAAGAAGCCCCAGTCCATCTGGCTCCAGTTGAAGCTTTGAGATTTTGAAAAATATTCTTTAAAATTTAGGGGTACTTTACATGGACATTTTCAAAAGTGTCTCAAAAACGGCTCCAAATTTTTTCTTTCAATTTCTTGTAAGAATAGAGTGAAATACATTTATAAAGGTAGAATAGGTCCGGTTTTTACGGTTAACTCTGAATTTTAGAAAATTGCAAAAGTTAATTTTTTCAGCGTCTTCCTACAACCATAAAATTGAGGACACAGATTTTTCCTACAAATGAAATTTGTTGCTCATAAATAGTTTTTTCGTTAAAGCTTTTTGAAAATTTTATTAGTTTTCGTGCAATAGTGCATGAAATATTTGCAATTTGAAAAAATAACAAAAACAAGATTTTCTCAAAAACGGCTCCAATTTTCTTCTTTACATTTTTGTTAAGGATAGTGTTAAATGCACTGTATAACACGACATAAACGCCATATTGCATTATTCTTTTTTTTTTTCAAAAATTACAAAAATACAATTATTTTGACTTGTCTCTCAAGTCAGTAATATTAACATTAGAGGCAATTTCATCACATTACTGTACTTATGGGAAGGTGTGCTTAAATAATGTCAAATAAATTTTCTCGAAAACTCAACAGTTTTCTGTTAAAATTAGCACAAACTTACGCATTGTCAGAAACGCTCAAACGGAATTTTCTCAAAATTGGCTCCAAATTTTTACTTCAATATTTTCCAACGGATAGTGCTAATTGCACTGTTTAATATGACGTAAAGTTCATTTTGGTGTATTCATCTGTTTTTTCGAAAATTACACAAATGTATTTTTTATATCTCTCACGGCGTTAACATGCACATTTCCATCGATTTGTATATATTATTAAATTTGTGAGAGGAAGTTCTTCAAATTACTTCTTTAATGTTCTTAAAATAATATTATGGTTCTCCTGTTTGGAAACCGAAAAGTTGAGAAAATTTGAAAAAAGCATACTTTGGGCGGAAATAGATGGTAGCTGCCAACAAGGAAGGCCAAGACTACAGTACCAGTCCCCACCAGGAAATTAGAAAACTTTTCTACAAAAAAGTCTGTGCAATTCTGTACCACCTCTAGTTTTTTCTTACCGAGTGTCCTCCCTTTTACATGAACATTGTTGGCAACAAGATCCAGATATGTGTGGTAGTGTACAGTACGAATAAAATTAGAATGTAGTTGACAGTTGGGTGTGGGGAGGGCGACGTTGTCGCATATTGCCCATTTTATCACGCGTTATCAACCGTAACTAGGCAAACAGAAGAAAGGAATATGGAGAAGCTCATAGCAAATGAAAGAAAAGTAATAAATTTGAAGTATACCTTTTCTGATACTTAGCCATATATTCCCAAACTGGGCATTTATATGACAAAATAACAAACTTTATGGGATGAACACTCGGGCGGTTTTGGCAGCGTTTGCCCTTTTCTTCTGATGTAACACCCGATACTGATCTAACGAAACGATACCAAAAGTCAGTAACATGCAACAATAACAAAACATCAATAATAAACAACGATAACAATGAAGATTTAAAACAATTATAACAATAACAAATCTAACAACCCCCAACTTACAAGTTTCGCACGCGCTACGCACTTACACAATAACTACACACTCGACTCTAGACTTCGCTCAGCTGGTTAACCACATTTGAGGCAGGTGATTCCTTTGTTCTCTTATTTTAGGTGACAACAGTGTGCAAATGCCGAAGCTTGTAATTGGATGTTCCTTCTAATGCTAGCGTCATCATGTGACCACGAAATGTCAACTACATTCTAATTTTATTAGGACCTTAGTGCATGAAAGTGTATGTATAAGGTAGTCGAGAGGATATGACGAGGAAGAGGAAGGAAAGATGTCGCGCGGTTCGTGGTTCGTTTGTTAGGGTACTTCTCCGGCATTCACCTGATATTGATCGTAGAAACCACAGAAAGCTACCAAGCAGAGAAGCTGGTCGTTATAATTCCCCCCAAACAGCATGCTGCTCACTTCGACCTTCCTTTCTACTTAGTGTCGAAAATTCGTGGGGTCGGGACTAGAGTCCTAGAACGTTTGTCGAGACTCGAATCTTACGACCAGCTGGTCCGAGAAAATACGCAGATAACGGCAATGCTGACTCTCAGCTACACCCAGCCGATCTGATTGGAAGATATTTAAATAAAATGAAGATAGTGTAGTAAAAGATATTCACATTATCAGAAGATAAGAAAGTAAAATACTTCCTCTCTGATCATCGTACTTGTAAACATATCCAAAGTAAAGTGAAGTGAGTCAGTTTGAAGAGGCAAAAGGTTCTCCTGATTCAGAATACCAGGTATCACATCCACCTTTAACACATACATCTATGAACTGAAGTGTGTAAATAAACGAGGAGCGCAGAATTCGTGGAAGATAATTCACATGCTCTGCCTCATTCTAGAAGTCCCGAACACTCTGTAAGGTTGACAGCAAAATACACGAATGAACTGAGTGCTGGTGTATTTACATTTTTTAAGTTCCTCGAGACTTTGCGGTCTCATTTGACTTCACCATGCAAATGTTTCTACTCAGGAATACGTTATTTCCCTCGGTACTAACCAAGCTGCTTTTCGACAAGACATTGAAAATTTTAATACTACCTTAGAATTCAAACTTTGCATTACATACGGTGATTTGCGACGTAACCCGAAGCTGGAAGTTACAGAAGAAATTATGAAGTAAGTAAGAAGTATGTGAATGCAAAATTACAATCCCCTTAGGCAAAAGTTTTCGGAACAGAGTAAAATTTAAAAATAATCAACAATATTGTACAAATGTACAAAATATGTACAACACAGCTGGAAATAGGCGAAATACCCATAAAGAGAGCTAGGAATCCCGAAAGCCTTAATGGGATTCTCTCTGCATGAAAATACCATGACGATCCCTCTTCGCAAAAATGTGAATGATACCCAAATTCAGGGGTATTTTAAGATAAGGATTCCTGTTTTGTTTCCTTCCTACAAAACACAACACCTGTTACATGATTAATGGTAGTGTACACGTCATAATAGCAAAATTTTCGATTTTCGTTTTTTGTTTTATTTTGAATCTTTAATATTCACTTAACACAGTGCAATATACATTTTCAAGATATTTTGTTCCTAAAGACTTGAAAATTCCGTTTAAATAATTAGCCGAGCAAAGTGCCACGCCGATTTTATCGTTGTCTGCCACTTTACGTTTTTTAAAGCATGTTCGAAGTCGTTTTTATGGAAGTTCATGGTTGTATTCACAGTGGTGTGACAACTGCCTCGCGATAGTCATTTGTTTGCTGATATTTTGGTGGCATTGTTTACGTAAATATCGTGTGTTGTCGTCTGTTTAATTGTGTTTTATTTTATTGTGAGCGGTTTAGTCATTATAAGACACTATTACACTACACTACTACTTGTCACAAAGTCAAAAAAGCAGAAGAGGAGGTAGAAAAATGTTGAAAACATGTAAAATTGTAAGAATAAAGAGAAAAAGTTCAGAGAATGATTTGGAAAATGCTGAAGAACCAGAATATGAACTAGGATTGTCTTATGTTGACACAAAACGTGGATTTCCAGAAAATTATTTTTTGTCTTCATATACCTTTTTCTCAGAAACTATTGCACATTAATCTATGAAATTTTCATCACTTATGTATCATGTATTGGCCGTGATTTTATGTATTTTTGTAGAGAATTAAATGACTAAACAACACTTATTAAACTATAAAACCATATTCGCTGTGTTAAGACCTATCGTGAAACTTTTCGTAGAAAAATAAGTCATTTTCTTAAATATTTCTTCATTGAACCAAACAATAACTTTTTGTTCTGTTTAGTGTCACTTTTTTGTGTCACTTTTTAATGTCAAATATCCTTAGAAACCCATTATAATTATTAAGATGTTTTCACCAAATGTTTACTTCGTATTACAATTAGTGCATAATAAAAATTTATCATTTACAACCACAGAAAATTTTTCTTCACATATGCACATGGCACGTCTTATAAGCCGAGGCTATTGAGCATATGTATCTACTGAATACCATCTTCCCCGTTGGAAGACACCTAATGTTACACTCTTTTCCTTTATCATGATGGCAATGTCCCAGCCTTCAAACAACTCTGCAACGACCGCGAAATCAAATAGCAAGAACACGCGCCAGGTGTATTCCAAGTACCGCATACTCCAACAGCTTCTGTTTGGGAGCAACACAAAAGGCCGGGAGCTGTGTTCAGCCGCAAGGTCATGGCGACCCGTGACCTGCCGTATGGCCAAGACGTGTGTGGCGCAGCTGTGGCAAGCTGTGGCGAGGCGTGGCGTGTTGTGTGGCGTATTTTTAGAGACGTTCGCGCTGCGCAACCCAGACCCACATTCTCGCAAGAAATAGGGCGGCGTATCCTAGGATTAGTATAGACACAACCACCACTACCGCAAGCCATTTCTTTGCTGCAGTTTAGTCTTTACCTCTCTCTCTCCTTCTCCCCTCCTCTCTCGCTCCCTCTCTACCTCTCTCCTCCTCTCACCCTCTTTCCCCTCTCTCTCCCCTCTCCCCCTCTCTCCCTCCCTGTCTCTCACCCTCTGTCTCTCTTCCTCCCTCTCTCCCTCCGTCTCTCACCCCCTCTCTCTCTCTCTCTGGGAGGAAGAGAACCCTGGTACTCAAATAGTCGCCGTTTCGCAAAGCCATCGCAAGCACAGAATATGTTCAACGCATTCGCGAGCTGTGGCAAGGGTATGTCTTGGCATTCGCGTAGTATAAGGTACATTGCTTTTTCTTCAAATGTTGTACACACATCCAATCTAACCTTATGTTCTTTGGCTGCATCACAACCTTGCCCTATTCAAATGCACACTGATCTGGACGATAAATGCGTGCAGTCGCCCACGGCCGACCTCAATCCTCTTTTGAATCACCGAGCCGAATTTGTCTGCGAGCGTGCACTATACGGATTGCCTACAAATAAAATGCTTAGAAATAAATATTAATTAGCTTTTAAATTGCAAACATGACAAGTCAATGCATGTTAACAACAAATTACTTTTGTTAAAACCATTAATCATATAAACATCCATTTACTTAAGCCAAAATACTACTCACAATTTACAAAAGACAAGCTGAACCTGTTGTGAAAAATTACAACTTAAAACTAGTTATTGATATTGATAAATTTCCTTCAGTTCAACATAAACTACACCACACACGGACAGTGCTAGTTGTGTGCGCCAATTTCGATTTCAAGCACTGCACAGCGAGCACTCTACTGTTTGGATCCTAGCATAATTGCATTTTTCAGGACAAAGAATATATGAGTGTATCAGTGCCAGAGTTTCCTAACCAACTAGGTTGTGCAGGCACTTTTCCTCTACAGCATGGATCTGAACTATCAGTGGTATAAGTACCAAACCTTTTAATCCTCGTGAATGAATGAATGATTTCTCGGCTCAAACTGTCTGAATCAATTCATTCATGCATGCCTTCATACATTCACAGGGATAAATAATTATGGCACTAAGAGAGCATCATTCAAATCCATATTTCATAGAGAGAAGAGACTTCACGATTTCCTGGGTTAGGCAGCACTGGATTCAATATAAACTACACCACACACGAAAAGTGCTAGGTGTGCACGCCAATTTCGATGTTAAGCACTTTACAATTTGGACCCTAGCACTAGTATATTTGAAGCTAAAACATTTATGATTGAAGCATTTTCTCCACGCTTGTTGACCATGATCTTAGACTAATAAACGGTCTTAAATTTATCTGTCCTGCCTCTTGTTCTCACGAAATGTCCAGAAAAATCGTACATCCCATTAACGTATATTTACTGTATACTACTAACACATTCGTCCTACCACGGGCTTGTGTGTCAGCAGTGCTCTTGGCTAACACTGAGGAACCACAGATTTTGTCCGGCAGAGGTGGTAAGTACACTAATAATCAATAGGCAGCGCATGAGTAAGTTAGAGAATGTAGCTATGCCGATGACCGCACTTGGATAATGCACTAGGCCCTAAGGAATGTTGTCAAATCATTTGAGCAATTAAACTCACGCCACCTTGTAAGTTCATTAGATTCTCTTCTACATGAAATACAAAGAAATTGGTTTCATTTAAGTTTGAGAGCATATGACGGAGAGTTTGCATTGATAACCATTTTAGGTTAGGACTAAAGTCATGGATAACTGACCTTATGATATATTATAAATAAGTAATTATATTACATCTTTGGAACATGCATTTATTCTTTTATAGACTCAAAATACAACTTAGAAAATAAGTTTCATTACATAACGTTTTCGTGTTACTCCCTATCTACGTATGTACACGAGAAAGAAATATGATCCTGCATTACATACTCAATTTTAATGTGTTAAATGGAACTAAAGTCATTATAAACATAAATCCATTAATGTAATATATATATATATATATATATATATATATATATATATATATATATATGGACAATAACAAATGCATTGTTTTCATATTAATTAAGCAACTTTACAAACAACTCAACTTCGAACCCATAAGTCATCATGGTCAAATCCAGTTTTACAAATATTCACTTTACTCCAGTATTGATTTTCTTCATCCGTTGCAATTTATAATAATTAGAGAATTTGAACGATTTAGCAAAATGTTCTTTACATTGACGTATATTTTATTGTTCATTTCATAAAAACACAAGTTAATAATCCAGAATGAAATCCCATTTAATACACATTATCAACGTTGTACTCGACTTGATAAAAGCCTGAAACATTGGAGATGAATAATATGAATTACTTCTAAACCGATTTATTAGGATACGTCCCCAGGAATACAATTAAAGAAGAATAGGTGTTTTAATTTCACTAATGGAATAGTTTTTAAAAGGTTTAGTTCTCCGTTTTAATTCACTGAATTGGTTTATAAAAGAAAAGTACATTTTCGAGAGGTTCATGATATCCTCGAGGCGATTTTGCCACGAGGTCATGAAGTTTCCTGGAATGGGAATTCCTTCACGAATCTTTTTTCAGAACCCTAATACCGCGCAACCTAGACCCACATCCCGGGAAGTGCAAGAAGCTTGAAATAGGCCGGTTCGTCTCAGACGCATTAACCACCATTGCTAGGTCACTTGAGTGACGCAGTTGTGTAGTTGTCAATGCCTTCGTCCTCCATTCCTTGGGAAAGAGGTTTACAAGCTTGAACCATGGAAATTGTCGTGGCGAAACACACATACATATAGAAGTTAAGACTAACGAGTATTCAAAATGCTTTCGCAAAAGTTCAAAATTATTTCAGTGATCATGACTAATGAATAAAGGAGTTAATGTTCCGACACAGTTTTCATTACACGGATTGGCTTCAGACTGTCTGTATTATGAACGTAAGATTCTGAAATCAGTTATGCATGTGCGATGTTTGATGCATAGAATTAAACAGGTAGCTATCAAATATGTATAAAAATAGTTGCGGCGCAAATGAAGAATAAACAATATCGTATATTTAGCACTTTTTGCACTGGTTTCTGTAAGTAATGTTGCATTTGAATACGGCTAAATGTACCACGTTGTTTCATTTAATTCATACTTCACAGAAGCTAATCCTATAAACTAATGTTTGATGGATGTGTAACTTATAAAAGCTATCAGTGACCGCATTGAAGGTCTCTGTAAATGTCATGAACTTGAAAGAGGAAATTCTCATGTTCTCGAAGATAAAATTTCATGCATTTCCTCTACATAAGGAGACATTATTGTTTTTCCATTTAGCTAAATGTCTTCAGTCAACAATTGTTAGAAATTTTATTTTATTTTTTTTGGAAAATTTAATTAATAATTAATAATAATTTAAATAATAATGTAATTAATTTAATTTAATTTGGTTATCACTGGTTGGCATGAACAATTCCTTGTAATTTTCGAGCGGAAGTTCCAAGTAAGTTGAAATAAAGAACGAGGAACTTTTTTAAAAATAATTATTTGAAGTCAGAATATTATCATATTAATACTCTTATTAACATTATTATTATTATTATTATTATTATCATTATTATTGTTATTATTATTATTATTATTAAGAATTTTACTCCCATATCATAAAATATTCCTTGTGATCATTTAAAGCAAAGATTGCTGTAAACTGAAAATATTATCAACAGTAAAGTGGGCTTCTACTTTTGTATATTGTCTTCAACGGCATGTCATTTTGTAATGTTGTAAACGGGAAATCCGTGTTTGAACAAAACGTCTTTTACATCCATGTTTTATTCAGAGATATTCTCCGTTTCCTGAATTCTGACTACCCACATCAATACAGGAAGTACGTAATGCAAATTGAAGCTCATTTCATTCACTTGTTAGACCTATCGTTTCCTTTGATATAGTATTTTCACTTAAATCGTTTGGTTTTGAAGTCCTGATTTCAGATTAAATGAATCACTGATTCCCTGATCGAATCTCTTTCCTGTCCAACAGACAACAGCACAAACTCATTGTTGGTACGTCCTTCAATCACCATCAGTTACTCAGAGTCAATGTATTTTGCATTTCAAACTAGCGGCACGTATGTTTGAATGTCAACGTTTCTCATAAAGCACAACTCATTGTAGAACTCATGTTTGAGTTATCGTGAAAGTCACCATTTCATCTTCAAGGAAATATAATCCGTGTACTGTTCTGTGAAAGTGACGCAAATGAATAGATTTTGCAATGAGTTGACAGTACAGTTTCCTTCTCGAACGGAAGTAAATAGGAAATCTATTATAAAAAATGCCTCTGGCAAGAAGAATCTTCCTAACAGATGTCTTCTTTTTTAAAAGATAGTCACGAAATATTACATTATCTTCGCAATTTACAGCCTTAAACGAAGTTGAAGGGTTTACAGAAGTTTCATTTTGATTCCACATTCAATGCTGTAAAATTACATGGTAAAGAACTCTTATGTTGTTATTGTTTAGCACTGTAGTTATCTTTTCTGTAAACTTAATATAAACACAAATGACAGAACTCAAACGATCATAAGAAATAAAATAACTTCTAATCCGATCAAACCGTCTGCTGAATAATTCGACGTACCAGTTTGCTATATGACTGTCGCCTTCACAGCTTGAAATTCTATGAAACGGAATACAATCTCGGGGCCACCAAATTTATGGGGTTCGTTGTACCCCATTCCACTTCTCATGTACAAGATCCAGTCGATTCGTGTCCTCACCAGACAATTGTGATGGAACTTCGCCAATAAAATGCGGATTAGGCAGTCAACGACCCAAGCGTCTGCTGTCGTTGGAATCTTCCTCTGACAGCTAAAGGGGAACTCCTTGTTGATATGGCTGAGTGAACTCGTCATACATTCACTTCTCGTGGCTTCTCCACAGATGTGCCCCCTGTAGAGGTGAAGGACGAGTTCGGGTGATAAGGGCAATTACCCCGTTGCTCGACCGTTTGCTACCCAACATGAAAGGTCGGGCGTTCGCATCTCGTTTTCTTTTTGGAGATAAGAAACACTCGTTTTACATTCTACTCTTCGACTGCGCTTTTTTGCTCAAATTAGACTATTTTATTTTCTGGAAACGCGTAATGTATAAGTATGTTGATAACTATGAACTCTCAACGAATGCTTCAACCTCACTTTCCTTATTTATGTTTTCAATGCAATCATATGATGTCATTTATTTCATAAGACTGTGTTTTGTAGCGAATGGGAATCGTAAGAGTAATTGTAGGTGTAAAGATCATTGTTCTTAGAATCACTACATCATGTTTGCCCCATTGCGGAGCAAACGTTTCCCCATTTCAGAGTTTCATTCGGATTTGCAGACTATATTCAGCGCATGAATGTTTAAGAATGTTGTTTCTGAACTACTCACGTTTGCTCTAGTGTCGCTTGGTGAGGGCTGTATTTCTGGCTGGTATAGGTACTGTAGGCTGTATAGATATTGGACTTTTGAGATATCCCAATAATATGTTTCCCGGAAGAAAGAAAAAAAAGTCTGCACTGATTTGTGCGGAAAGACTTCCACTTAATTCCAAGAAAACCTCGGACACAACTTGAAAATGATCCTCGCCGCAATATACAGTTATCAGTCTGTCTCCTCTTGACAAGCAAAGTTCGTTCATCAGTTATTTTGCCACCGGCAAACCAACTCTTAACTTGTGTATTACTGGCAGACGAACCCGTATACAAACTCATAAATAAGACAGTGGGTTTTTTCCACTCTTAATGAAGGATTATAAAACCAGTGATGCTCCAACAGCACATACTTTCTCGTGTTATGTCTAAATTTTGCAATTTTCGAAAATTCAGAGTTCAACGAGAATGAGACATGCGAAATTTTTTAAGTGTTCATTGATATATCCTTGGAAAAAGTAGAGAAAAATTTGAAGGCGTTTTTGAGAAAATGTTTTTTATTATATACTGCACCAACTTCAAGCAGAAATTATGCAAAAACTGGTCATTTTATCAAAAACTGAAATAAATTTTTTAAAGATCTACTTGTTTAGCAGATGTTATTTAATAGAAAAACCTCTATCTTCAATAATTTGTACTTTCCCAATGATAATATTTTGCCATTTTTGAAAATGCAGTATGTTTGCCGGAAATAGGATTACTTTTTTACCGCTCTTTAATATATGGGCAGAGAAAATTTTAAAAATTTGAAGCGATTCCTGAGAAACAGTTGTTTAAAACTTGCCTAAATTTGACGCAAAATTACGCAAAACTTACTCACTTTCCAAAAAAGTTATATAAATATTTATTTCAAGATTGTGTTTGAATAACAGATTTTGTTTATTAAAGAAAATTGTTTATATTCAATAGTGTAGTTGTAAGGAGAATCGGAAAGTAATGTAACTTAATTGTCGAAAAATTAGAGATTTAAATGAAAATGAGACCTGCGCCATTGTTTTAAACGTCCTCTACACTATCCGAGGTCAAAGTAAAAAAAAGTGGACCCATTTTTGAGAGAATTTTGGAAGTGTAATTGAGTCTTCATGTAAAGTACCCCCAAAAATTAAAATATCCATTTCAAATTTATAGGGCCTTGAGTTCGTTCAGTTCGATAAGTGATTTTAATTTTCAAGAAAAATTTTCTGAACGGTTTGGGCACTAGCATTCACTACAGACGGACGGACGCATGGACACACTGAAGTTTTGCCATCAATCGATTATTCGGTATCAAGAATCCACACAACATGATTTCTAACTACACAGCGTGTTAGAGAAAATAATTAACTACTTAGGAACAAGATTTATTCAAAATGTTTGTCGTAGTTTTATTGAATGAGGTTTAAAGAAATTTTGGCAATGAGTTTTAACTTTTCAATTTTGAGAGGAGGGTAATCTACATTTAATGAGAATGAGATTTGAGTCTGAAAGCTCAAGTATTATCTTCAATTTGTTGCTTGAATGCTCACGCATCAAATTCACATTTATTTGTTCAGTCAGCAATTAGTTTATTTATTTGGGGTTGTGAAACGGAGCATTCGCTGGGAAAAGAGAAAAAGGAAAAGAAAAAGTTTTAAAAATGCAGATTCCTTGGCAATGTATCAGCCTCTGCCACTTGGATCTAAGATAACCCGAGACCCAAGTGTTGGTTTCAAGGATTTTTTCATCAATGAGAACATCAATCATTAATATTTTTGGTGTGTGATGAAGTACATTCCGAAAATTGTGGTCAAAACATTATCATCAAGTAGATCATTATGTGTTGCACTGTTATTTACTATTTCTTTTTATGAAATATTTTAAAAAAATCTCCAGCGACCAAATAGTGAGTCATTTTGTGATAATGTTAGAATAGAGCCTCTTTCTGCAAGGGGTAACTTACAATCTTGTCGATCTATTTTTACAACAACTGATTGTGAAAACATTGCACTGGTGCAACATCAATAATTTTATTACGAATAATTGATAATTTTGTGATTGATTACGAAAATAATTCAATCGAATAATTGTTAGAATTGTTCTCTAAAACTCTTGTTGTGTTGTGCAAGTTTTTTCTCTCTTCTTGGCGTGGTTTTGTCTTGTATGTGTTTATTTTGTGAGTGAATGGAAATAGGTATATGAACCTAAATAGTATTCATGATGTTAACAGAGTTACAGAAATCATTAAAAATGGATGAGAAGCAATGGAAACGGAATTATTCCTGTCCTAAAATCATGTTGCCTTCCCCACTCTTCACACAAAGCGAACAGGATTGGAATACCGCTACCTCGTGATGGAAGACGATCGTGCTCCCCACCGGTGCACTTAGCCGCACGAGTTGCTCCTATCTCGCAGGTGTTCGGATTATTCTGTCCAACCCCTGTAATTGCGGCGGCGGCGGAGCCAGTGAGAGGCGATAAAGACAGGGCAACGATGGGGTGTGCAGCGGCGGCAGGGGCGGCGATGGAAGGAAGCCGGCAATGCAGACGGCGGATGCAACAGATGTACTTTAGAGAGCGGGAACGACGGAGCTGGCGGTAGTTGATTGATTGATTGTTAGTGATTTCGGGCGCGTCAACTTCTGAAGCCATTAGTCCCGTAAGTGTAGTGCGCGTTTTTCATCGGGAGGTGTCAGTGAATGACGAGATCCAACGCCGACCTATTGTCGACCAGCGGGGTTATACCCAATCCGGTATCTCCCACCAGTGGGGCACCGCCCCAGCCGGGCCTAGTTCGAAGTCCCTGAAGTGTCTCGGCGTGCGTAGTAGTGTAGTGCATGTTAGTGTGTGTAAGGAGTAAGGATTGAACAAGGAAGATGAAGGAAAGATCGCACGTGGTCCATGGCCCGTTTCAAAGGGAACTGCTCCGGCATTCGCCTGGCTTTGATGGGAGAAACCACGGAAAACTGCCGATCAGAGTAGCCGGTTACTAGAATTCTTCTCCAGACAACGACTGAATTTGACCTAGCTGAAAAGCTAGTGTCAAAAATCCCGCCGCCGTCGGGACTCGAACCTAGAGACTCTAGGTTCATCAACTAATTTCCTCTCGGTCAGAGGCACTGCAGCGACATTAGTTGATGCATGAGCACCGCTCCCAGTAGCTGGCGGTAGTAATAGAGTGAGTGATTGGTTGGTTGATTGTTTCCGGGAATGTCAACTGCTGAGGTAATTATTCCGTTAGTGTAGTGATTGCTTAATTCCGGGAGTGGCGGAACTCCTCCCCCGCTTGATGGTGAGATCCGGCGCCGACCTACTCGTAAGCTTGCGGGAATTTCTCCCTCCACGTATCTCTCCAGCGTGACATCACCTCGTGATAGTAAAGTGCCCGACAGATTGTTTGTGAGTAAAGGGAGCGGATAGGACAAGGAAGATGAAGAAAAGATCGCGCGCGGTTTATGGTCCGCTTGTTAGAGTACTGCTCCGGATTCTCCAGGTAATTATCGGAAAACTACCGATGAGAAAAGCCGGTAGATTGAGTTCTCCTCCAGACGACTGAATTCGATCTAGCTATGTACTAGCTAGTGACGAAAATTGACCACCGTCGGGACTGCAACCCTAGGACCTTCAAGTGAGAGACCTGAAAAGACAACAGGAGCGCTGGCTTTGAACTAACTCAGCCGGTACAGGTACGAAGGAGCTGAAGGAATCTGGGAAGCGAGGACAGACTTTGGAGGCGATGGAGGAAGGCCCAAGGCAAGGCTAACGGGCCGGATTGGGAGACATGGCGACAGGGAGAGAAGACAGTAGACAGACAGAGAATGAAGAGATGTGAGGGAAGCAGAAGTGACGAAGAAAGGGAAGGCTCCGTGTGGAACGAAGTTAGCACTGGTGGTGAGATCGAGAGAAGATGTGAGGAGGGCGCTACGGAGAGAGAGGCCTGTATTAGCGGGAATGAAGTGATACTGATACTGAAGGGGTGGACAACGAGGGAGTGGAGAGCTTAAGGGGCAGCGTGTTTTCAAGGGCCGGGTGGAGGAGCAGGGGGCGTGATAGAAGGTGGGAAGGCGCAGGGTAGAGGATGCATCGGAATTAGGACGCGGCGGTGAGGGTGAACGGATCCGAATGCGCTGGGCAAGTAGTTACTGTCGGAGGGAACGGGGCGTGACAGGCCAGCGGGTGGCGAACGTGGCGGCTGGGGAACAGCAGGGCGGGCCGGAGCAACGGACCGGAGGGCGGAGGCGCTGAGCGCGAGAGACGACCGGCAACTGCTGCGTGCAAAAGAGGCGTGAGGGAAGAGGGAAACAAAGTTGGCGCGGTTGTGAGATTGGGGGAAGAAGCGGGGAGAAGGTGATGGAGAAAAGGGGGATTGTATTAGCGGAAATGAAATGATACTGATAACTCAGAAGAGGAGAGTAGGGCGACAAGTGAGCGATGACAGACCGCGAGAGCCACTAGAGTCATCAAGGCAGTATGAACCCTGCGGGGTCTACCATACCACACATAAACTTGTTCTACCAGGGGGTGGGTACAAGAGCTTTAGCTTTTATCCTCACCACCGCCGACGAAAAAGTACGCCGGCAGGCTGGTATCCGGATCCCGCCGGAACGCGGTTTGCCCCGTCGTCAACCTCCCCATTCAATGCCTAGGTCAGACCGCCCTGCCAACTATGCTGCTCCTAGCTATGCAGGCTAGAACCGGGGTCAAAACAATGCGCTACTCACGTGCGCCGGAGGGACAAGTCCCTCCTCTTTACCCAGAGATCGGGCCCACGACGAAGCCAAATGCCAAAGGGGACCCCGGGTCGAAACCAGGGGGCTCGGGCCCCCCAACCCGTCTCCTCACTGCCTCCCCCTCGAGGCGATCGACATGAGTCAGCCGGAGCCTGGGCAACAGCGACAGACAGGCACGTGTTCCCGTCTGGACTTTTTTACATGGGTTTAGAGTATGTTGCCTTGCTGCACAGAGGATGCTGGTTAATCTACCCTACTCCGAGACCACCTGCACAGTCATGTAACCCCCTTCGTCAAGGCAACAGGCAGTGAGAGCGGAGCGGAACGAGCAGGGGGCGGGGTGCCTAGGCAGTGTGCCGGCAATAGGGCGCGACGGTGAGGGTGAACGGATCAGCGAGCGCGGGTGGAGTGGTAACGGTTGGGGAGGGGGCGTGGCAGGCCAGCGGGTGGCGAACGTGGCGGCGGGGGAGAGAGCAGGGTGGGGGAGAGAGCAGGGCGGGGGAGAGGAGAGCAGGGCGGGGCGGCGCAGACGGAGGCGCTGAGCGCGGGAGAGGCGACCGGCAGACTCGCCGGCTGCGTGACTGCCGAGGTTCGAAGTCGTGATCGGGCGGCCGAGGCACCTGCCGCCGCCGCCAGCCTTGGAGCCTTCCGGGGCCGCGTTGAACCTGACCCGAGGCCGTTCTCTCCCTCGTGGGTCCGCTTCGCACGCGGAGCCTCGACCCGAGAAAGCAGCTCCTGAGGGTATCCAATAACCTCACAAGTCCATTACACTTACGGTCTTTGGTGCTCTTACCTTATGACATGCTGATGGCGTTCTCGTAAAAAGGATTGGCTGCAGTAGTCTGCAAAGCTACGTGTACATATTCATTGCTTGCAAGATAATCCTGGTATGTTAATTGGTTGATTGTAAATCATAATCCTACCAATTCCTCAGTTTTCGAAATATTTACAAAATATTGTTTGAAAATTATTACTTTTCAAAGTTTTATTTTTCTTCATTGGTATTACTTAATTATCGATATACATATATCGTTTCAACGATTACGAATGACAAGTCACCCTCTTCGTCAAGGCGACAGGAACAGCGACAGGGCGGTGAGCGGAGTGGAACGAGCAGGGGGTGCCTAGGCAGTGTGCCGGCAATACGTTTATTAATACATTCATAGTACCCTGTCTCATTTTATTATTGAAAAGCATGTTGTAAAGAGTAAGAGTTGGAATAGTATACATAGCAGTGATTAGCTCAGTTTTAGGTTATACTTTCGAATTTGGTGTCATTCGTAAATGAAGGCATTTTGCTAAAATAGAAAATTCAGCTTATGAAGAAAGCTCAACGTGCACCCGCAATACTGACTTATTTTTCATTGAATGGATTGTATTGTGATAATACGTTACACGTGATAGCGATAGAGAGAAACTGTAGACTCTCCTGTAGGAGAGTCAACGACTACAAACTAGTGGTTGTTCAACAGCACATACGTTGTCGAATTATTTATAAACTTCCAATTTTCGAAATACAGAGTTGAACGAAACAGAAACGTGCACAATTCTCTTAAGCGGTTCTTTACGCTATCAGAGAACGAATTTTAATAAAAATCCTTGGAGCCATTTTGAGAAAATTTCGAAAATATATTTGAAGCGTCTTGTAAAGTATTTCCCAAAATCAAAATATCCGTTTCTAACTCGCGTGGCCTCCAATTCTTTTAGATTGATCAAGAAATATCAATTCTGAAGAAATTCGGCCGAAGGGTTTTGGTATTACTGTGACCACAGACGACAGACAAACGCACAGACCTGTTTCGCCGTCAGTAGATTTTTTGGTATCAAGGAGCGATAAAACATCGATTCTGACTTCACAACGTGTTAGAGGAAATAATTTGCTATACAAAGGAACAAGATTTATCCACTTTTTCGTTACATTGGCCCGGCAATACGTTTTCTGGTGAAACTTCGCCGTTTTTGGCCGTATGTTTACTATACTTTCTCCTCTTATGCGTTAGTAAGGGCGATAAAGTAAAAATTGTCCGAGAATAAAATTGGACTTGATATCATTTTGAATCTTAATTCGACTCTCCAATTTTTATCCTAATTTCTTAATTAAAAGGATATTAGTTTTGCTGTGAAAAATTTCTTATTTCCTAAAGTTGTACTAATGTCACAAGAAACAAAATTTCCAATCGTATATCTCTGTTTGTCCGCTAAAAACATACGCATTACAAAGCAGGGAAGAAGCAGGGAGGGGTTGTAAGTAAAATTACTTTCCATTTTCTCTATAAATTACTTAATCCTTTTCCTGTTAAATAAATGTTTGGGAAATTCACGAGCAACGCGCGGTACTTTTTTATTCAATCACAATCCCGTTTATGTATGACTCCCGGAAATACCTGGAAATATTTTGACGCCTTTATTTTCTATCTGTTAAATCCATTGATTTTACAGAGATTTGAATATATTAATACCAGAACTGGATTAGGTCATAAGCAGGCGGGGAGTTCATTTATTCGAAGCTCCCTGTCCCTTTGTTAGATTTGTCTTAATTTAGTGTTTTAATTTATTTTTAATTTGTAACAGTCTGATGTTTAATGTTAAGTTTGAGTGTTTAATAATCCTTTATATTTAATTTGTATTCTTATTGAAGCGTTTATCTGTGGTGGGCGTAGTTTACCGTTGGGGATCTTGAAATAATTTTAACGTCTTCTACTGAACGCCCTAGATTAAAGTGTTGATCTAAAAGAACTAGGGGAACAAAAACAATTGTTTCATACCTCCAGGATGAAAGTAAGTAATTTCAAAGTCACACTGATTCCGAAAATCATTATAAAAGGTTTCTATCATACATGGTTTGAAAGATATGAACATATTTAGTATTTGAAATAAACAAAATCCTATACTAATTCCTGCATTGTCACTCATGTTATAGTCCCACAAAATTTTATGAGCATGCTTCATATGAGGTAAGAACAAGTTAAAAATGGAATACACATATTCGTGCAAGAATATGCAGACATTAAAACGTATTTGGTATTCGTAACAACATTGGTACAGCGAATGACAATGATTTGACTTTTTCATACAACTACAACCTAAGATTCGTTGTACAGGTGACACAACACTGGTGAGCAGCCCATAGTTTGTCCCGATCACAAACACAGCAGCCAAAGTATAAAGAACAGGAAAGTTTTGAAATTTCATTTGTATTATTTTCCTTTGAATTTGGGTGTAAATCTTCCACAAACGTAACATAAGTTATTGGCTTAATTCACACACTTTCGATGTGAAATGACTGTTTGTATTTTCAATTCACCAATTCAACCAATTTCAACCAATTCAATTCTACAGAACAAGTGCTGAATTTCACTTTATAAAATCCACAGAACTGTAATCTATTAATGTATTTGAGGCTTACGCAAATCATTCACGAACTTCACACGCACTGCTGGTACAGTTCCGCCAGACACCGACTGACTCAGAATCTACTACCGAAACAATTCTATACTTGTATACTTGGTTAGGTTAGGGGTTAAAATAATTCCTTTCGATGTTTGATGCGTAGTAGGAAATACGAGGATGCACGTAAATTGTTTTCAAAAATCCACTTAGACCTACTAAGACCACTAAGACATAATCGTAATTAAGCGCTATTACAAGACGCCAGAATAAAGACGGCAATCTTGAATACAGAAGGTAAAAATAAAAGCCTAATTTTGTTGATATTTCATGAACTTGGCATAGATGAAATGAACAAATATTATGTTTTTGAATAGATTCTATGCGCATTGATTTTACATATCTTACAGGTGCAATTTAAATGCATTTTAATTAATAGCAAAATACGGTATGATAGGGCGTATTTAAAAACTGTGATATGGTGTGACGTTTTTATTGATATATTCGTAATCTACGTATAAAATTGCGTATGTTGCGCGTTCTACCTTCCTGGAGGTAAAAATCTTGTTCCCTAGTGTAATTGATTTGAATAAAGTTATACCACATATTATGCTAAGTGGCTATTTATGAGTGGATATAGTTTTGCTATTTTCATGTACGTTTCCTTGGTTATTTACTTAATATGATATTTACACGTTAGTTCTTGATCTAGAAGTACTTCAAAATATCTTATTGATTTTTTATTCATTTTAAATTTACTTTTTTTAAGTGTGTTGAGCAGTTTAGGTCTTCGTAGGCAATATCATGGGTTGTGATGTAGGGTTTATTTTTATTTGCACAATCCGGAAATACCTGAAAATGAGAAAGGATACAAAACTGAACTAAAAGTTAAACACAATCACGTTATGTTTTCTTTTCTTCTAATTTAACTATCTTTAAATCAGGTTAGTACCAGTTAATGATCAAAGATTCAAATGCAACAAGTATGATGTACACAATATGCCTTTTTCACGTGCCAGTTTTGTTGCTCTCGGTGACTTTCGATGAGAAAAGAAAGTCCCTTTCTTCCCTCGAAGACGTTGAGAAAGTGCGCCATCATCTACGGCGTTCTAGTCACGGTGGCAGGCAGAGGTTGTCCATCAGACTCACGAGCGCCATTAAAATGTGCAGTTCCTCCCGGGATTTATGCAAACCTTTGGCTTTCACATATTTAACACTTCTTATTAGGCATTGATACTGCACCAGAGGAAAGGCAATTTCAAATCATATTTCTTGATAGAAGCGGATCTCGCAAATATTTCAAGGGGAGGGGGAATTTCAATTCAGACCCCTATCAATATTTTTTTTAATTCATCGCTTCAAATTAAAAAAAATCATAATGAGAATACTGTTTTGATTAAGAAATGTCTGTTTGGTAATTATCTGGAATAAATTGAAGAAAGTTACAAAAAGTGTGGACTTTTGGGAGGGATATGGGCCTCATGCCCTCTGGGGATCCACCACAGTTTCTTGAGAGATTATTTCCCATAAAATATGAAAATTCACTACGCTCTTCTACATTAAAAATAGCGCGGTGGTTATTGCTTCAAAATATTGTTAAAATATTTCTTTTTTAACAAAACTAATGAAGGTATTCCTATTTCTACACAACCTATTCCTACTGATTGACGAACGATTTGATTACTTAAGATTTTTTACCAAAAGAAAAGATATTAAATGTATTTAGGTCGGACAGCTGCGTAGTTTCGGGATGATCCCTCCATGTTTTCTTCTTTGATATTTCGTTTCACTTTTGTGAGACGCATGTGCAGCACATGCCTACTTAATCTAGTTCCACTGTTGATAAATTATATTCTTGATATACTAAAATGACAATATATTGTTTATTCATTAAATTATTTGGTAATGTATTTATTTATTTATTTTCTTTGAATCACTTCCCACGCACCCAAAATCTGGAGCTGTTTTCGGCTGTACCATATAATACTACAGACTATGTCATTTCAATAATATCAAAAACCATTTGAACCAATTATTTAAAACTCGAAAATTTTATAATTCACAAATGCATTTGTCCATTGTGTCTACGATTCAATACGTTTTTCATAATGATAGCATCAATGCAACATTAGCTAACGTAAGGTAAACACATCAAAATAACAATTTTGATTTTTACATGTAATGTTTTTTGATTAAAGTCAGTATATTGCGAGTTCAATTAAAAGCTTGATAAAAGCGAACAGCGCGTGTTCAGTAATTAAGATGTATCGCTTACCTTTTAACATGCATGAGCTCCCTTTGATTTTAAAATAATTACTTTTAATATTCCCATTGGCTTATTGAAGCAATTGCTGCCAATTAAAACATTCTTCTAGTGACAATATTGGAACAAACTAAATCCCTGTGAAAACTCCACACAATACTAAAGCAGGCCGTTTTAATAGTATTGGTGATCCGTGGGCCTCGGTTAATTTGGGGGCCCCTATTCTTACTTTCTTCCAAATTCGATGCTGACATATAAAGAAAACCCTAACAAATCACATTTAATTTTGTACTTTTACTTTGTCGTATATAGCAAAACTTTTATTTAAATTTTTTGTAAGAATAGGGTAAGATTATTAAAGGTGGCATAGGTCCTATTTTCACGGTTAACTCTGAATTTTCGAAAATTGCAATAGTTTGCAACAGGCTTCTTCCTACAACTATAAAATCCAAGATATTTTTCTTCAAATTAAATTTGTAGTCCATAATTAGTTCTTTATTACGTGCTTTTTTGAAAATTTTATTATTTTCTCGCAATATGGCGTGATTATTTGTAATTCAAAAAATACAAAAACAAGGGTTCCTCAAAAACTGATCCAACATTTTTCTTTAAACTTCTGGTAGGAATAGTGCCAAATGTACCCTATACGATAACATAAATGCCATATTGCTCTATTCTTTTGTCTTTTCAAAAATTACAAAAAAAATATTTTTTGAATTGTCTCTCACGTCGGTAATATTTATATCGAGGCGATTTCTTCACATTATTATATTTATGAGTACATATGCTTTAAATAATGTCATATGAAGTTTCTGGAGAACTCAATGGTTTTCTGTTAAAATGAGCTGAAATTTCCGCATTTTCAGAAACCTCAAACCCATTTTCTCAAAAATGGCTCCAATGTTGTTTTTATTTAACTTTTCATGGATAGTGTTAATTGGATTGTTTAATACGACGTAAAATTTAGTTTTGTGTATTCTTTTTTTTCTCAAAATTACACAAATGTCTTTTTTTAATCTCTCACTCCGTTACGTTTCCAGCGATTTATATACATTATTTCAATTGTGTGTGTCTATGAGCTTAAAACGGCTTCAAATGACTTCAAATCAAGCCATTTGATTCAAACTAAAAGATTCCAGTGAAAAAGCATCAAATTTTCATTCACAGTATCCTTAAACGCCATTTTCTTAAAAACGGCTGTAAGTTTTTGAATGAAAATTTCCATTTAAGACGATGTTTTACTCTTATTGAATTTTTGCAAAGTAATATTTCGTTTCTACAATTAGGAAATTGAAAAACTGAGAAAATGTCAAGAAAATGTATTTGGGGCAATAGATGGCAGCCGGCCAGAGGATGGGGCAAACCTGTGAAGTCAATCCAAGGAAATCAGAATACTTCAGTATGAGAAAGTCTACGCTATTCTGTAGCACCTCTAGTTACTTTCTCGCATACATAGGTATACACGCAGTAATATACGTAGTATAGAGATTGTTATGTAATGCGGAAAATCGATTTCGACATAAAATACACTTTGGAGTCCCCTGATACGAAAAAGTGTTTTTTAACTTACTGTATACGTATGTATATACGGAGTAATAAACTAGTATAGAGAAAGTTATGTAATGCTGCGCGAAAAAAACGGCGAATTTTCGACAGAAAAATGCATTGCCTGGTCCGAAAATGAATAAATCGAGTTGATAAATTAAGAAAAAAGATTCTCTAACATCTGGTGTAGCCAGAAACCCATGTGTATTCTTTTTTTCTGAAAATTACACAATTGTATTTTTTTTAATATCTCTCACGCCGTTAGTATGCATATTTCCATCGATTTGTATACATTATCGCATTTATGAGTAGAAGTGCTTTAAATGACTTCAAATGAAGTTTTTCGAAAATCAATAGATTCCTGTGAAAAAGAGCTTAAGTTTCGCATTTACATTAATGCTTAATAGCCATTTACTAAAAAACGGCTTCAATTTTTTCAATGAAAATTTCTATTTTGGACGATGTTTTACTCTTCTTTGACGTTCTTGACGTAATATTACGGTTCTACTATTAGGAAACCGAAAAGTTGAGAAAATCTCAAAAAATGAACTTTGGGCAACGATAGTGTAACCCATCAAAATATCAGTTGGGGGGGGGAGGGGTTCTTGTAGGTTCGTGGCTCTTCTGAAGGTTAAAAACAACAACACATAGTCATGAACACAGATATGACGTAATTGGACTATTGTGGCAAGCAAAAAATACAGGATGAAAATACCATTGGCATTCAAATAACAACAACTCTTCCATCTGACTACGCAAATTTAGCTTCGATCCTTTCACCATCTAGCGGAGAAAGGAGGTATTATCTTGGGCAACGAAATAGACGATTTGCATTTAGCTCAGAGGCTTCTTTTAGACTTGAGGATATATTACATGCGGTAAATCTACTACATGAAACAGCCGGTTTCACTTCACCTCCGAAGGAGGGCGTACAAAGGACTTTTTCGCCCTTAAAAATCTACGGCTTCGTTCGGGTTTGAACCCGCAAACTTGAGAACAACGCAAGGTACGCTGTTATACTAGCGAATCCGACTGTTCCACAACCTCTCTCTCCGGCATCCCACAAACTTATCTCCTTTCCGCTCGCCTCCCTGCCCGGTCCGCGCGCACCCTCATACTCCCAGGGAGGGGCGACGCACCCCTCATGCAGCTCATAATGAGGCGCGCCGGAAGCGCCAGCGCTCGCCGGGCACGGCGACAGCGCTTGACAAATGAACGAGGCGCGTCGTTCAGTTACAATCGATGGCAGCAGGTATGAGGGCAAGACCAAAAAGGCAGTCCACACCAAGGAAAGTAGAAAACCTTGCTACGAGAAAGTCTGTGCCATTCTGCAACATCATTAGTTTAATATTTTGAAAGTATTTCGTTGTGTTTCAGTTTAACATTATTCACACAAAATATTTAAACATGTATCAGTAAGTAAATAAGAAAAAATAAAAGATTTATAATTACATTGAAAAAGACTACAAACTAAATAGTTTTAATTTTTTATCTAATTGTAGAATATGAGATTGAATCGAATCAACCTGTAACATTCCCTATTATAAATATTATCCAATTATGCGCAACACTTCACTCTGTTATGCCATTTTTTTGCGTATAGTTTAATCCTACATACCTTTTTATAAGTTTTTGGTATTTTATTTTTTGAAAATTTTAGTATTAAATAATTTTTTTAAAACTATGGGGGGGGGCACTTGAACATGAGGACCTTGGGCCCGGACCCTTCGGATCCGTGCGTTAACACCGGACTGCACTGAAGACACTTCTGAGGCATTATCAACTGGTGGTCATGTCATCCGTCTGTCGGAAGAAGACAAGAAGACATTTCGCGCAGCGGTTCGGTTTCGGCAAAACTCAATTGCTCTGCATTCTATCTAAATATTCGTCCGCTGACCACAACCGAGTTAATCATTCCGCGAGTAGGAATGCGAATTCCATGTCGATGTTTTCAAGACAGCGATTTTTACTTTCTCGTATACGTACGTACGTATATACGGAGTAATAAACGTAGTATAGAGAAAGTTATTTAATGCTGCGGAAAATAGATTTCGAGATTTCAACGGAAATACACGTTCTGGGGTTCCCTGATACCGAAAAAGTGTTTTGTTTTTTTTTCAAAACGTCCGTCCGTCTGTTCGTCTGTCTGTCCGTCCGTCTGTTGATATTGCAAACTTGCGGCTTGGGCGGCGATTGATTGCAGCAGGCAAGAAGGAAAGGCAAGACTCTACCGTACCAGTCCATACCAAGGAAATTAGAAAACTTTACTACGAGAAAATCTGTGCCATTCTTTAGAACCTCTAGTTTCAATATCGATCTATTAAAGACGATGTTCTTTAACATCGTTTTATGCTCGATGTATTTACATTTTCGATGTTTTCTTTGTGAAAAAAATTCTCGTAATTACAGTTTTGTTAAAAAATTTAATATTTTCACTTTTGATTTAAAGTATAAGTTAATATTTTAACTTTTACAAAATGAATAATGAGGATGGCACCACTGTTAGTTTGTGTTCGATAAAAAGGAACGCTCTGTGTGCCACCTTTATTTGGGCAATCTCTCATTCGAGGTAATCCCAATGCTCTCCTAGTATTTTTCCTCGTATTGTGCAGTTGGAAAAGCGGTCAGCACATGAATAGTGAGCGTAGACGCCCCCCCCCCCTTTTTCACTGTACCCATCTTCGGCGAACGTACACATCTTCGGCGAACTAGCCCTTTGAGATGACCCTGAGCGATCGGGTTTCTTCTTATCCATTGTTATTATATTTTGCTTTTTTTTTTTCACTTAAATCTCAACTCTAAATTAATAAAAACGGACACTGTCAAATTAAAGTTTGTTACGAACGAATTTAATGTTAGAGGTTACTAAATCAGCTTTAAAGTATCGATGTTATATGAAAACATTGGCGGTTTCTGGTTGATGTATTATTTTAAGCATCGATTTGCGAATTTAGTTCTTCAATAGATATAAACAACCTAAACGAAACATATAAGCAAGTTTTTTTTCATTCCCCAATACCGGATGTCTATTTAAGCGTGATCGCTAAGGCATTTTATACTCGTGGCCAGGGTGTACATATGACTTGCGTCGGTTCGGATCTTTAATTAAAACCGTGCTTAGCTACTATATGTCTGGTTAAGTCGGAGAGAGAGGCTGGTGTACCAGATTAAATCGCTTTTGTTATCCATGTCACACCTTTCTTTTTAATTACATGTCTTACAGAGCATACATATATCAGTACATATAGATTTTGCAGTGAGGTAACCAGACCCCGTATTAGCCGTGACAGTTCCATGTTTTAGTTCCTGTTCCGTATTTTTTGAGATTAAAACGGGACGCCAAAATGTCTGAATGCCATCAATAATTTTAAATTTATCGTAATGTATTTCGTTGGGTTTGCATTACTTTATACAAAGGTAAGCGCGAGTAGATCATACTTGTGTACCACGTAACAAGAGTGTTTCACAGACTATTGAAATCAAGACGGGAGAGAATCTGTGGTGGTTTTAGGAAGGGAAAATGAGCTAACGCGTCAGTTGAACTTGTATACGCTTTATCGCTATCGATATCGTCACCCCATATTCAGTAATCGGAACCATCTGCCTCTGTGAGTTTCTGGTCGATTTAGCAAACAAACTTAATTGAGGAATACAGGTCATCTTTGAAAGGAATAAAAGTGCTAAAGTAACAAATTATTCTTTTAATGTTGCATTCTGAAGTTCTTTTTTGACATTGTTTACCTCTATTTTCTGGTTCTTTTTAGACAAATATTTTCCTTATCAAATAGAACGCAGGTAATCACTCTTTTTCATATACTAAATACAGCCAATCCAACAATATTGAAAACTGAAAACACGGTTAAATGAAATTCATTAGAGTTGTGACCCTGTAGGAGACAACTACGGTCGAAACTTGTAAAATATTGAAATACATTGTCTTTTAAAAAAAGATTAGTGAAAGAGATGTCACAATGTCCCATTTTTTTGGTTTTTAAGATCTGGTCACCTTACTTTACATATGTAGCAAAGGCTTATTTTCTAATTACCTAAAATTACATTACACACTATTTTGGGTGGGGAAATCTTCAGAAAGTCTAAAATCAATCCAGATCGGAAAATTTGAATAAGAAAGCCAGGTATAGGTATCTATTTTTAATTCTGGTTCTGTGAGGGGGATTTTTCGAGTCTGAAGTTGGCTAGATGTGAATTTGAGCTATGGAGTGACATAACTGGGTGGAAAGATATGTTCTTTGTTTCTACGGGTCAAAATGCAAATCTTTATGGAGATGTACGTTGTACCAAACCCAGAAGCATTTGTGATCGTTCTAAGCAATTGGTTCTGGACTATTTGAAGCTTGTTGATGTTTGTTATTGCTGGGGAGATACGAACAGAACAGGCGTGAAGGAAGAGTGGTCTAATAATGTCGTGTACTACTATATATCTTTGTTTTTTAACGTGGCAACTGAGTGTAGTATTTCCAAGATGGAATATGGCATGACTTTTTGTGTCTTTCTCGACCCTGTCGCAAGATGTCGCATGCTCACGACCGTATCAAGCAGTGCTGTAGATCAAGTGACTTTAGCGGCACGACCGAGAAAGACGCGAAAAGCCGTGCCATGTTCCATCTTGGATGTACCATCCCTCAGATGCCTCGTTAGAAAAACCCAAGAATATCACCGAGCACGTTTGTGCAGCGCTCACTTGAGGCAGGTCGTGCGACTGTTCCGAGGTCACCCTGCGGAGGGCGGTGGGGCGACGACTTCGAGTCCACGCGCTGAGAGTCCATCCGGCGTCGTCGGCTCGTTTGCATACTGAACGAGCCAACATTTGGTCATTTGGAGAC